>JALPQD010000095.1:3953807-4553807 GCA_023101885.1 Typhlomys cinereus
TATCCTGTGGTTGTTACATGATTTTTTATAACTGTTATTGCTAGTCTTATATATTCCATTTTCATCACATGAAGATAATGTCATGGTTTTAGGGCTTGTACACTGGTAAAAGAAACAGTTCTCAAGAGAATTCAAGTGATTAATTGTGTTGGCAAATTTCATGCGTTCATTTTGAATCCATCAACTATTTTGGGAGATTTCTAATATTGTATTAATATAGCCTGGAGAGGGCCATAGAGAAGGAAGGGAAAGGGGAGGAAAGACAGGCATGAGCAAGACAAAGGAGGGCAAGGACAGAAGAGAAGGGAAAGGGGAGGAGAATGAGGAGTGTGGAGAGAGAGGAGAGGGGAGTGAGAAAAGGAGGGGGAGCAGGAGGAGGAAGGAGGAGGAAGACAAATAGTGGAGGGGGAGAGGAAAAGGAGAGGAAGAGGAAGGGGAAGGAAAGAGAAAGATGTAGGGGGAGAAAGGGGGAAGAAATTAGGGAATGAGAGAAGGAAGAGGGGGAGAGGGAGAAGGAAGAGGAAAAGAAGGAGGAGAAGGAGAGAAGAAGGTGAAAGGGAGTGGTAGGTAACGCAATTTACATTTCTCTGTTTTAATGACTATCCTATATAGCTTCCCTTCCTAAATTAAAGATCAGAATTGTGAATTAAAGGAAATAAATCTCTTAGTGATCCCAAAAACTCCACAAGGAAGCTCCTGGGATTAATACATAAGTGTCAGCAGGTGGCAGGATACAAAATAAATGTACAAAATCTATGGCCTTCTATATGCCCAATGAAAGTGAAAAAAAGCCGGAGAGAAACAATCCAATTTATCATAGCCTCTAAAAAAATGAAATACTTGGTATAAATCTAACCAAGGAGGAAAAGACCTTACAAGAAAACTTTAAAACCCTAAAGAAAGAAATTACAAAAGACACCAGAAGGTGGAAAGACCCCCATGCTCCTGGATTGGAAGAATCAACATCGTAAAAATGACCATCCTACCAAAGGCAATATACAATTCATGCTAACACAATTAAATCACAAAGCAATTCTTTAAAGAAGTGGACCAAACAATCTCAAAGTCAATTGGAGGCCACAAAAGACCCAGATAGCAAAGACAATCCTGAGTAACAAAAACACAGCTAAAGGTTCACCATACCAAAACTTAGTCTGTACTACAAATCATAGTTATAAAAACAGCCTGGTACGGCTCCAAAATAGACACACAGATCAATGATAAGGATTGAAGACCCAGATAAAGCCCACACAACTACAGCCATTTGATCTTTGACAAAGGGGCCCAAAAATCCAATGGAAAAAGAACAGTATCTTCAACAAATGGTGCTGACAAAACTGAATGTCCACATCCAGAAGATTAAAACTGGACCCGTACTTGTCACCTTGTACAAGACTTAATTGCAAATGGATCAAAGACCTTGATATAAGGCCAGAGACTATAAAAACCATAGGTGAAAGGGTAGGGACTTCCTCGAGCTGATTGGCCTAGGCCAACAGTTCCTAAACAGACATCCAATGGCACAGTCACTGCTACCAACTCTCAACAGTTGGGATCTGGTGAAATTAAAGAGCTTCTGTTCCGATAAAGAGATTGTAACAGGAGGTCAAAGGCAACCAACAGAATGGGAGAAAATCTTCACTAACCACATATCTGATAGAGCTCTATTATCCAGAGTGCACAAAGAACTTAGAAAACTAAACACTAAAGAAACAAATGGCCCAATTAAAAAATGGGCCATGGAACTTAAAAGAAACTTTACCAGGGATAAAGTTAAAATATCTGACAAATATCTTAAAAAATGCTCCACATCCTTAGCCATCAGGGAAATGCAAATTAAAACTTCCCTGAGATATCATCTCACCCCGGTCAGGATGGCAAAAATCCACAATACGAAAAACCAAATGCTGGAGAGGATGTGGAGAGAGGGGAACTCTCTTACATTGCTGGTGGGAATGCAGGCTCATACAACAACTCTGGCAAGCTGTGTGGAGATTCTAAATGAAATTAGAGATTGAAATGCCATATGACCCTGCGATTCCACTTTTGGGAATAATCCCCCAAACAGCAAAAATTCACCTCAATAGCACAAGCACAACCATGTTCATAGCAGCACTGTTTACAATAGCAAAGTCACGGAATCAACCCAAGTCCAACAGTTGACGAGTGGATAAGGAACCGTGGTACATCTATACAATGGGTACACTCAGCCATCAAAATGATGAATTACTGGAATTTGCGGGGAAATGAGGAATTAGAACCAATTATATTGAGTGAAGTATCCCAGACCCAGAAAATAAAACCATGTATACTTCCCCTAATAGTGGCTCCTAGTACGAAACCCACTTAGAGACACTCAAAGATAAATCTCTGTAATAACAAGTATTCCAAGGATTTGAACAGGAAGGATGAGTTGGAGGGCCAACCACAACACAGAAAGAGGAGACCATGTTACAGCAGAGAAAATAGGCCTCCATCAAGGACTGCAAGTAAGTAATGAGACGTCTGGTTAAGTTCACAGACTTTCCTTCCTGATCACTTACAACTGATGGGGTATGATCTTACTGGAAAAGGAGGGCTTATAGTCTGGCAGATAGAAAGAACCATTTCTCAGATGGGTGATTGACCCCTCCCTCACTGCGGTTTCTTACTTTTATTACTTGTTATTATAACAAGACTCTAATTTAACAGGTTTTTATCTCTGGCCAGGGGGTGACATCCAATACCCATCAGGGTGGAGCCAAGGGCATTGCAGGAGCAACAAAACTGGAAAAAAAATCAACAAACCATAATCCAGAACATCAGAGACTCTATATCAGCCACCTCGAACTAGGCCAGCCTAATCTCTCCCCATCCTGAAGCTCAGGGAAATTTGCGGAAGAGGGGGTGATAAATTGTAAGAGCACAAGGATGGAAGGAACAATGATATGCAAGATACTCCATACAAGTTAGGGCCGAAGCAATCATATTGGACTTACATCGCCTGCGCAATGTCCAACACACATTGACCTCACAAAGTCTAGCATTTGCTAAAGGCACTAGGATCCTGGGAGGCAAGGGATTGACAGCCACAGTATTGTTCCTATGCTAACAGGAACACAGGAAAGGGTTCTGGGAATGCCACTGGGGTCCTTGCACCTCATCTGAGAGGAGGACCCAGAGGAGAGTTTGGCATACACATTAAAGGATGCTCCGGGGATGGGAGGCGGAAGCACTGGGGGATGGGGAGGGAAGGGGGAGGGGAAGGGGGCACAGGGGGTTAGAGGTTTGGAGGGGGGTGACTAGTGTACCTGTTAAGTTTATATGAGGGGAAATTAAAAAACAGGAAGGAAATCTCATGATTTGTGCCTGTAATAAAATTCTTATCAGCATTCTTCATTTTATATTAAAGAAAAACATTAAATGAGGCATGGTTAGTAAAAATCTCTAAGTGAAATCTTAGAATAAAACCAAGTAGCAGTGAGCAGTCCCTGAAATCTATTAAGGTTTTAGACTAAAGTCACTGCTGCAGTTAGAAGATTCAGGAGTGATCACATTTAACTCAAACATCTCAAACAAATACAACCTGATATAACATGAGTTGGAGGTACTTAGAATTACATTATGTATGTATTTAGCATGGTTAAAATGTAGCTATAGTTTTATATACAATCATGTTCATAAAGCACTTACTCTATGGTCTATGAGAAAGTTGTAATACAAATATGGTATGCTAGAAATCATATTTTAGCAACTGTTTGGATATATAGTTATCAAAGTTTCACATACAATAGTAGTATAACCGATGAACCGTAACAAATGTACAAAGATGAGCACCACCATAATTGTGGTTTTGACATTTCTAATACTCCTAAAATTCTACTGTGACAGTTTATACTATCTCCTATCCCCAGACTAAGAAATAAAATATGTTTTCTGTACTTGTGGATATACCCATATAATTAATATAAATAGGAACATAAAAATATTTGGTAGCTGACTTCCATCACTTCTGATCACATTTTTCTGAAAGTATGTAACATGTGTCTCATTTCATTCACCTAATATTAGAAAAAGATTCTAACTCGTACAAAACATTACATTTGTCTATCCAGCTGGCATTTGAATTGTTTGAGAATGACATTGTTTTGTTGCAGGATAGAAAGACTAGGAAAATTATGGTGTCATGAAAAGGGGAAGGAGTCCCTTACTGCAAGGTCTGGTTTTATCCTCTCACTGACTATGAACCATAATTTTTGAAACAACTAACAAAAGGTCAACTGCTCAAGCTCTGTGCTTTGTTCTGGGTTTCCTAGACTTTGCCTTCCAGGGCCAGAACTATAAGGCAAACTCTATCCACCTGGCGTTTTGACGTGGGCTCTGGGGATCCAAACTCAGGTTTTGTTGTTTGTGAGGCAAAGGCTTTAACCACTGAGCCATCTTTCCAGCCTGACTTTTCTTTTTTAAAGTTCACATGGCAGTGTCCTGACTTGTGCAACCCTTTGGTCCCCTCTCGCTAAGGAGGGTGGGGAAGTCCCTGAGGACAGGCTAAGGAAGATGTGCTTAGTCCTCCCCTTTCTCCTGAGATAATGACTTTTTCTTGGTTTTTCAGGTGTGATCCCAGCAGCCCCTACATCCACCCAGTAGGCTGGTGCCAGAAGCAGGGGAAGCCCCTCACCCCTCCACAAGGTGACTGTGTCCCCTAACATGCCTTCCCCCCAGGCTTGGCCCCACCTCTCTGTGTTCTGACTCCTTGCCTCAGTTTCTGTGGGTTAGGGCAAGGAAATAGACAGGGCCTGAGCCTCAGCTGCCTTGTCCAAAAATGGGGACCCCTTGATATTTAGGAGTGTCCCGCTAAGCCCCATCCTATGGTGAGGCAAGGGGAAGAAAGTCAGACGACCACTTCAGCAGGGGTCCTATGACAGGAAGTGTGTCATTTCTCCAAGGGGCACACTGCCCAGGTGTGCAGAGGTTCACACGAGTGGGGTCAGACATGATGGAAACCAGCATTCCCACGGTTCCGTAAGCTGCAAGGGAGTTTCCTACACTTGGTCCTCACTAGGACCCACCGGCCACGGGAGCTGGTGCGAGACATGCCACAGTCTCCTTGGAGGAGGTTCTGCCCCAAGCGTCTTTGTCCCTTCATTTCCTCATGTGCTTAGGGCCACACAGCGCTCTGAGTGTCTCTAGTGGCTCAGACATTGTCCTTACCTTCCCTAGACTACCCAGATCCCGATAGCTTCTGCTGGGAGAAATACCTAGAAGAAACTGGAGCTGCCGCCGTGCCCACTTGGGCCTTCAAAATGGTGAGTTAGCACTCCCTTTCCTCCAGAACTGGGCAAGAAGGCGTAGGATACTCAGCAAACCAGAAGGTGACCCTGGCCACCCCCTCGGGTGGGACAGTGTTTCCTCTGGCACTCAGGCTCTGTTCTTGGAGCCTCAGCTCTCCTGAGCTGGACCTTGGGTCTGAAAGCACCTCCCCCCCCCAGCGACCCCCATAGCTTCCTGGTTAACATGAAGCTGGAGGCCGTGGACCGCAGAAACCCAGCCCTGATCCGGGTGGCCAGTGTGGAAGATGTGGAAGACCATCGGATAAAGGTGACTCTGGGATCCTAGGGCTGGGGGAGTGGGCAGGTCAGTTGACCAGGAACTCTGTAGACTGCTGAGAGGTCGAAGGCATGGTGTGTGACGGGAGGCGGAGGATCCTGCATCTCCTCCTCTCCATCTATGATTTCCTCCTTAATTGTACCATCTGTACAGTGGGTCTAATAGTCCTTGTCCTGCCCAAGGACTGAAAATATGGACAGCGACAGTTTAAGTGAAGCCTCCAGAAAATCTGGGCTGAGACCAATCACTGTGGAAGTGGCCCTCTAAGAGCAAGCCCTGACCTGAGGGTCCTTTCCTCCACAGCTCCACTTTGATGGCTGGAATCACAGCTATGACTTCTGGATCGATGCTGACCACCCAGACATCCACCCCGCAGGCTGGTGCTCCAAGACAGGACATCCCCTGGAGCCTCCTCTCCGTACGTACCCCAAGGGGCCCTTCCCACCAGCTTCTGCTACCCTTCCCTTCTTACAGCCTGCCCAGAGCTTCAGTACATAGCGAACCCAGGACCCTTGTCCTCCCTAGCCAAGGGCGTGCCCGCGAGTCCCAGCAAAGTCTATGAGAACCGAACCTTTTTTCCCAGAGATGGGCCAATGTCCAGTGAGTGATAGGAAACAGGGCACACATGGGCACCAGTTCCTGGGCTGACCTTCTGCTTGAAAATTGACCCTTCCCCCCACTCCAGCCCCCTAACCCCTAAGACTCTATGCTGATATCTCTTCCTGCCCCTCCAGGACCCAGAGAGCCCAGCTCTGCCTCCCCTGGGGGGTGCCCTCCTCTCAACTGCAGGAGCCTGCCCCAGCCGAGGACCTCCAAGTACAGCTTTCACCACCGGTGAGCAAAGGCCTCCCGCTCAGAGAGGCCCACCGCTTGGTTCAGGGAAGGTCTGTTAGCTCCTGCTGCTTGAGGCCCACTAGGGCTCCCCAAGACCTAGGCAGGGCCATAAGGAAGCCCCATGGGAACACGTAGATCCTCCTCATGTAAGCCTTCTTGTCTGCAGGAAGTGCCCCACTCCTGGCTGTGATGGTTCTGGCCATGTCACGGGCAAGTTCACAGCTCACCATTGCCTCTCGGGCTGCCCGCTGGCCGAAAGGAACCAGAGCCGGCTGAAAGCAGAGCTCTCTGACTCAGAGGCCTCGGCCCGGAAGAAGAACCTCTCCAACTTGTCCCCAAGGAAGAAGCCTCGCCATCAAGGCCGGTGCGGAGTCAGGGCCTGGGCTGTCCGGGTGTGGGGCCTCATGTCCTCTTGGGCCAGCCACTGATCCCCCTCCCCCCGCCTGCGGCCCTGGTCCCTTTCTCTCCAGGATTGGACGGCCTCCAAAATACCGCAAGGTCCCACAGGAAGATTTTCAGCGTGAGTATGAGTCTCTGCTCAGATCCTCCCCAGTGGTATACATCTAGAGTGCTCTCCTATTGGAGGGACAAGACAACAGGGCACTTTAGTGGGAGAAGCTGGGGGGTGCTTGTTGCATGCCTTGGGAGCACCGAGCAGTGACAGGAGCACAGGGTGGAGCCCAGAGTGACCGTGGCGGCTTCTGGTCCTGCAGGCTAGTTTGGAGCCTTTGAGAAAGGCGAGCGCCTCTCAGACTGCTCCTCCACTGTGCCAGGATCCTGCCCCGTTCTGCTCTTTGTGATTCGAGACTCCCCCAGAAGACTACAGCTGTGAATTTCTCATCGTACAGCCCCCAGCAAGGCCCTTAACAGCTCTGAGGCTCAATGTCCTGCCTTGAAGCAAAGTCTCAAAATATCAGTCGTTACTGGTAGTCAATCACCATTCCTTGCTACTGAGCCCGCCCCGTACAGGTGCCCTCTGTGACTCACAAGCATCCTAAATGGGTCTGAGAGAGGAGCAGGAAGTTAAAGGCGAGATAGTGTGTCCAGCGTCATTCGCCTCGTATCAGGATTTGCACTCAGACCTGACTTCTGTCACATAGCCCTGGTCTAAAGCACTTGGCCCACGCCCCGTGGGGGGCATTCTCTAGAAGGATGCTCATGCCTGGGGACTCTCTCTCCTGCTGTGCTCCATGATTTCTTCTTCCTATAGGCTCAGGCACGAGTGACAAGGGTCTGGCTGCCTCTAGGTCCTCTTACGAAGGTGTCACAGGATCAGACTCTAGTGGGCTTCTCTTCTCCCTATTGTGGTTATACCTAGGCAGCTCCCATTGCAGAAGTGAGTTATTTCTGCCAGAGGGTGCCTCTCAATTAACTGAACAGCTGTGGACCAAGGGGACAGAAAAAAAAGGACCCAGGAAGGGCTTGCTCATGGCCCTGGGGCGCTTCAGAGACAGAACCTGGGTCTCAGATCTCTGTACAGGGCTCCCTGCTATGCCATATGCCACTCATGAGGGAGGAACACCGATCACTGGTGACCTGAAGGAAACTTCCTACATCCATGGTCAAAACCTCCTCAGTCGTAGGCTCCAAAATGGCCTGTGACCATTCCATGGGTCTATCCTCCCTGCCCACATCCCAGGAGGGCAGTTCTTTGAAGAACCATCCAGCCGTGTTTAACCTATGACTAGGTGATTAGCTGAGAGGTCATGCCAGCACATGAGAACCTGGTTGGGGAAGGAGGAGACAGAGGAGAGAAGAGGGATGCTCCCAAAATCTTGTGTTATTCCCCAAGGTCACCCCCAGAATGTGAAGAGAATAACCCAGGGCTTCAAAGAGGGAGAGTTTGGGTGGGCAAGAGCCTAAAGTGTGGTCAGGCATGAGGTACACTAGCGGATGCCAAGGAGATTCCTGGGCAGTCATTGGGTCCCAGGGTGGGAGGTGGGAGAGGGGAGCTGGCCAGTGGTCACGGAGAACAACTCATCTGTGATGCTTCCAGTGGGCAGGGTGCAGGCTTGGGTTGAGGAGTGGGGGGAGCAGCACAGGACGCTGCAGGAGAGTGTCATGGGGCTGATGGCAGAATCCTCCAGGTCTGAGGCTGAGGTTGCAGTGTGGGAGAGGATGGAAGGGTCTGTGACAGGCACAGGGTGCCATGGAGAAGGAGCCGGAAGTGCTGCCCTCAGCAGCCAGAATGAGCACGTAAGAGTAGCTCTCCAGACCCCCAGACCACGGCAGAGCAGGCGCACAGAGCAGTAACCAACCGGGGCTGCTGCTGCAGAGGACAGGGCCCGGCACCAGCCGCTGAGGTGGGTGAAGTCCAACGGATGAACGCCAGGCCCGCTGGGGAGCAGAGCGGCCTCAGTCGTCACCTGATCCTTGAGCGAGGGTTCCCTGTGCAGGTCAGGAAGCAAGGACCAGATAGCCTGGGGGTGGGGAACTGGCCAGGAATCATGCTGGCTCTGAGAGCACTGATCCAAAAGAACTCAGGAAGAGAAGCACACAGAACCCTCCTCTTGCATCGGGCTGGGCTTATGTAGTTCTTAGGGACCACTTGGATGCCAGGCACAACAGCTCCACGGCGGTGTCCTCCCAAGCACCCCAGCAGTGGGTTTGTGAGTCGATAAGCAGGCAACCCCAGTTGGTCAGTGGGAACAAGCCCCAGATGGGGACTCGGGGCATGCAAGTCACCCCATGACACTGTTCTTGGCAGTGGCCCCAATCCTGTCTGCTGAACCAGCCAGTGCCCCATGTATGAGGCCCTGATGCTAGCCCACTGCCTTCTGCCCTCCAGCTCTCCCTCCCGATGTCGTGCACCAGTCCCTCTTCATGTCTTCCTTGTCCACCCACCCTGACCGCTCCTTCTCCATGTGCTGGGAACAGCACTGCAAGCTGCTGCCGGGCCGTAGCGGGCATCTCGGCCTCCATGGTTTCCAAGTGGACCATCGAGGAGGGTAAGGAGTCTCTTCTTGCCCTCCCTCTCCCTCTCACCACACACCAGAAGAGAGCTGATCAGGTGGGCCCCATACTACCTCTGACAGGACCCTGCGCTTGCCCCTCCTGTCCCATAGATAGATTGTGTGTCAGGCCAGCTGGGAATCCAGCAGGCGAGACGGTTTCAGGCCCAGGCCTTAGGAGCAAAGAGCTTCCCTTCACCCAGCCGCCATTCCAAGCAGATGAGAAGACTGTGTTGACTTGGCCCGGAAGGAAGGAACAGCAGCCACGTCGACGAGCCCCTCCCCTGTTCTCCTGAGTTCTGTCTCCCAGTGAATATGTCTCCTTTGATTTCCAAGGTCTCTGGCTTTGTTCAGACCCTGACGGGCTGTGAGGACCAAGCACGCCTCTTCAAAGATGAGGTAGGTGGAAGTGCAGATTGAGGGACAGAGACGAAGTCACTGTTATTGAGGTGGCAGAAGCGGGTGCCCTCTCAAAAGCACCCCAGTCAGAGAGGAACCTCTGACGTGCACACACACACACAGAGTCAGTCATAGCAACTCCTGTCTCCTGGGGAAAACCTGGTGTGAACTGTGGCCCAGCCTGTGCGCATGCGTTCACATCGTCTTTAGGAAGGACAGGGCCTGCTAGAGAAAGACATTCCCCCCCCCTGCTCTCCACGCAGCTTCCTCTGCCAAACTTAGCTCTGTCGGCGAATGGCAGTATCTTATGGTTTTGGTTGCTGGGGGCAGAATCCAGGGCCTCATACTCACTGAGCAAGGGTTCTACCACTAATCTATATCTCTGGTCCAGTGCATATTTTGAATAGTAAAGCTAGTTAGCAAGAATCCTACACGCACTGACATGAGCACTCAAGAGCTTAGCAAAGACAAGAAGCAGTGAGTTATAGATCAATGAGCACCAACTGAGAGTGTGACTGGAACCATGGTAGTCCCGCTTGAGCTGTTTGTCTTTGAGCCTGCCTCTTCCCATGTTTAAAGTGGAGACCGAGGGCCATGGAGGGGGCTAGCAGGTAAAGGAGCTTGCTGCCAACACTGATGACCTGAGTTTGATTCTCAAAGTCTTCCTGGCGAAAGGAAAGAACGGATTCTACAAGCTGCCCTCTGACCTCCATGTAGACGCACATCCCCATCCCCTGATTAAATAAATAAATAAATTTATAACAACTGTACTGAAGGCTGCCTTGCAGGGTCATTGTGGGCTCAGAAATGAGAAGTGAGTCATTGCAGAGCAAGGTCTAGTGTACTCATAGCGCTAATGTGTTCACATGTACTTACAGCAGTAGTACAGATAGTCCCATCACTACACCAGGAAGCCTGACAGAGTGGGGGCTGTAGAAGTTGTAGGCCTGGTCAGGAGTCCTGCCCACTGCTTAAGAAGGAAGGTGGTTTTATCTTCTCCCAGAACTGCCTGCTTTCTCGTTTGACCCTAAAGGCCCCCACATCCTTCCTGTTTGGGTGCTCCCCTCACCTCTGTATCCTGTGCTCATAGGTCCATCGATCAGGCCTGAGCTGGATTTGGATTTCCAGAGCCCCTGGCTAACCTGGAGGGCACTGAATGCTGCCCCCAGAGATAGTTTGTTGGTTTTATTTTGTTAGTTGTAGCTTGGAGTTTAGGTGGTTCGGTTGGTTTGGTTTTGGTTTTGGTTTTGAGGATTGAACTAGGCTTTGTCCAGCTTTAGCTCTGAACTGTGCCCTTATACTCCTAGATGAGTTTTTTTATTCCTTTATTTTTTTTGTTTTCACTCCCAGGATGGTTTTTGACTGAGGCAAAATGTTCATGAAACACAATTTACCCATCTTCAGAATCCAGTGCCACAAATTTATGACATATATTCATTCAAACCCAGTTCTTCAATGAAGATATATATTTTCTGAGACAATGGCTCAGTCAATAAGGTGCTTGCAATGGGGAGAAGGCTCAGTCAGTGAGATGCTTGCTTTTCAAGCATAAGGACCTAACTTGGTCCCCTGTACCAGTGTTTCAAAACAACAAAAAAAAAAACTAGCTGTGGTGGTGCTTGCTTGTAATCCCAGTGTTGAGAAGGCAGAAACAGGTGGATCCCTATGGGTCACTGCCAGTCAGTCTAGCCAACAGTTGAGCTCCACATTCAGTGAGAGACGCTGTATCAAAAAAAACAAAGTGGAGGGCACTATACATGTACCTGCATACAAACTGCACGTGCACCTGCACACATACCAACACACACGTAATGTATACATGCACCTGCATGCACACACAAACACACATATACATAACACATGTACCTGTGTATATGTGTGCACATGCATCTGCACAAACATGAACACGCCCACATAACACACATACACCTACATACACAAAAACACACACACATAAAACATGTGCATCTACTAACACACAAGTATGTGCACATAGCACACATATACCTGCTAACACACAAACACACACACACACCTGTACCCACAGAAGGACACATACCTGAATGCACACACACACGCTTTTCATAATACCAGAGAGTTTCTCCTCAGCCCCTTTTAGTCAGTCTCTACCCCAGATAATAGCTACCATTCTCATTTCTTAAGATGTTTTGACATTATTTGATTTATCTGTGTATCCATGTGTGGATATATATACATGTGGATATATGCACCTTTACTCACAGAGCTTCATGAATTCTCATTTCCAACATCATAGAAATATCCTTTAGGATAGTCACTCTTTTTTATTTAATTTCTTTCGTTCGATTTTTTTCTTTTTTCATGGCATTTTTTTTAAAAGTATTTGTACAACTTCTGGGTTTGTCTTGCTTCCTTGTGATGTCACCTATCTTATTCTGTACTTGTCTGTAAACTACATAAACTAGAAGTCAGATCCAAACGCTTGGTTAGATCTCCTCTCTCTCTCTCTCTCTCTCTCTCTCTCTCTCTCTCTCTTTCTCTCTCAGCTAGAATGAGTCAGAGGTAATGCACTTTACCATACTACCTCAGAATGCCCACAGAATCAATCTGTCCTGCTGTTAAAGATTGACCAATGAGTTCACACAGGGACAACAGCAAGTCTTCTCATTGTCTTTTGGTTTTGCTTTAGAGCTTTTCAAAAATGGTCAGCCACACGCACTGATTTGGGGTATTGCACAGATTTCTGAATGAGTTCAGGAGGCATCTGTGAGGTAGACAACAATGAATGAAACCCTTAGGATGTGAGTCAGGCCAACTTCCTGGATGCAGGTCTGGAGTCTCCCAGGGCCTGTGCTTAGAACAACACTGCTTAGCTTAGCATCCAGCTGTTGCTAGCTGGAAATTCTTAATGATCTTCAATCAGGGGGCCCTGAGTCTTCTTTCTGTACTGAACCCCTTGAGAACATAGCAAGAGCTGGTTTCTTGAAGCTACTGTCCCTGAAGACTCCAAAGTCATACTGCTGAGACAGGCCGGTCAGCAGAATGAGAAAGTGTGTGTGTGACTCAGGAAACCAGCAGCTGTTTCTTTCCTTCTCCGTCCCCATTGCTGTCTTCCTTTTCTCCTTTTTCCCCTCCCTTCTCCTTTCTTCTTATCCTTCCTCTTCTTCCCCTGTCCTCCTCTTTCCCTCCCCACTTGCAACATACCTTTCTCCCCTCCCCACTGCCCACGTGCATCCCTACCTCCCTTCGCCTCTGGCCCTCTGCCCCCTCCCATGGCCCGTTCCTCCTTCTCCACTCTCCACCTCCCTCTCCCGACCCCTCAGATGATTGACGGCGAGGCCTTCCTTTTGCTGACACAGGCGGACATTGTGAAGATCATGAGCGTGAAGCTGGGCCCAGCCTTGAAGATCTATAACGCCATTCTCATGTTCAAAAATGCTGATGACACCTTATAGTGACCGCGCTGGCAGGCCCTTCTGGGGTCCTTGCTGGGCTTCCTCTCCAGATGAGACCTCCCTCCCGACTCCAGTTCCTCACACCCACCTGTAACTCATTATTGGATCAGGGCCGGGCCTTCCCAGGAGGTGTATGGGAGAAGAGGAGTCTGGGAAAGAGGGGGGATCCTGGTTCTCACCCCTGAAGGTCCTTTGCTTCCAGGTACCCTAGTGAGGGTGAGACTCAGCGGGGGGCCCGGCGGACAGAGTAGGCTGCAGTGGCCTGACCTCCTCACACAACCTGCTCGTCACCAAAGGGTCTTTGCTCAGCAGTGAGGAGGAAGCTGGGAGGGCAAGCCACCTCCCGTCCACCTTTGTCCTTAGAACACTTCTGTGTTCTTTGCCTGGACCCCCGCCCCACCAAGTGACTGTGACCCTGCTACACATACATTTATGTGTTAAGGTGCCTCCTCACTCTCTGTTGCTGGTAGGGCACCCTGGTTTTGCTGCCTGCTTCCCAGGTAACCCCAGCCAGACCCCATTGTGCTTAGAGTCTCTAAAACTTGGAAACTTCTCCTGGGAGCCTCTGGCTGCCTTTCCCTCTTTCCCAGGAGTGGAGATGCAGAACCAAAATGCCTTCTCGAACGCGCCCAGTTTGGGGTCATTCATTGAAGCAGTCACGTTCCAGGGAGTGGAGCAGCCGGTTGGAGCCCATTTTCCATGCAGCAGAGGCTGATTTTCTCCTTTCCTTGTCGGAGCTGGGGAGAAGGAAGGCTGGTCTGCTAGGTAGCTCAGGCCCACCTATCTGTGGTCTTGGTCAGAGAGGCAGCTGTGGTAGGCACAGGAGCAGTATCCTCTCTGCAGCTGCAGATCTCTACACCCGTGGGTGAGGACCCCCGGTCAACTAGGTTTACCAAGGGAGAATAACCCAGCACAGAACCCCCATTTCTGCACATTCGCTTTGTCCCTTAGACTTTTGCCATTTGCTCTTAAGGGATCTCACAAAGACCTGGTCTGGAGTCGGGAGCGTGAACTCGTTGGCCTCTCTGTCCCTTAGGGTTGCCACTCCATCTGTCTTGCACTGCCAGCTGGGTCCCTGCTGGGGCTCTGAGACCCAGACTTCTCTATCCCAGTGAGGACTCAGCCTCCACTCAAGCCACTGCCAAACCTGCCTCCCAGCCTGAGCGGGAAGCACCTCAGTCTAACAGGAGGGAGTCAGCGCTGAGCGCCCTGGTGCTGAGGTAGACTACAAACTGCAGAGTCATGACCCTCCACCAACCGTGCGTGTGTGTGTGTGTATGTGTGTGTGTGTGTGTGTGTAAGACACTCAGATATGTCAGTCAAATTGTGAGGTGCATTGTTGGGAATATGTTAAGGGCTATTGTGAAAGTATAAGACTTTATTTTCTTTTTCTCCAAAATGAATACTCCATAGCTCTGTTGATTTGCTGCCAAAGCCCTGCAGGAGGAGCCTCTTCCTATTGGGCTGACAGCATTTGAGGACAGCTGCTTAGCCCCAGGTGGCCTCTGCGGAGCCTTAGCTTTTCCTTCTCTTTCAGCCCTAGAGTGACTCTGAACACAGCCTGTCTGGGAGAATAGTAGCCAAGGCTGACCAGGGTGACGCCCCACTGGGAGTAAGGGAGAGTCAGTCAGCCTGGCCTCTTCCATCTAGGCTGCTGGTCCTTAGCCGTCCCTGGTGTTCACCGACTGGGAAGAGAAGGCCTGTCAGCAGGCACACAGAGCTGGGACCGCACCCCTCCCAAGGACAGAAGCCAGGGCAGCCTGTGCCAACTGCAGGTCTCCCTGTGGGAAAGGCCAGGTGGGTCAGAGGCCTTGGAGAAAAAGGCCCCAGGCCTCCAAATGTGGAAGCCTCAGTACTTTCTGCACCAATGTCAGTCTGTTTGGAAAGAAACCAAATCATAAAAAAAATGAAAAGAAGTCTGCCTTCTGACCATCTCGCCACCCCTTCACCCCACTGTGTTCCCAGATGAAATCGTTGCACCTTGACCTAGAAATGCAGGAGAGGGAGGAGTGGCTCTTCCTGACACCCCGTGTCCTGCTCTCTAGTAATAGGCGTCACTTACACTTTGTCCCCAGCAGTCTTGCCCAGCCCTGGCCTAGGACAGGGACAACCTTTCTGTTTAATTTCTAAGGCAGAGAGGATGGCTCAGACACTTTGAAAATGAATGTTTGCACTTTCATTCATGTGCACTTTGTTGAGGTTACATTTATGTACTTGCTGTGTGTGTGTGTGTGTGTGTGTGTGTGTGTGTGTGTGTGTGTGTACATGTGCACATTCTTCTTTAAGAGAATCCTCTAGTTTAAACTAAAGTGAATCTCCAGGGAGAAAATGTTACAAACTAAAGACAGCGTGATTTGTGAGTGTGTCAAAACAGCATAAATAAAGTCAAACAGTTGGATATTATGCAGTCGGGGTCTGTTTCTCTTTTCTTGGGGACATACCCAGAACACAAGGAATCATCAGTGGTGACAGTTCCGAGGTGACCAATGTGTTCTTCCTGCTGATAGGTCCAGGTTCTAGACAGTGATTACCTCAAGATAAGAATCTGCCTGGTGGGTAGAATGCTCGCCTAGCATGCAGCAAGTCCCTGGTTCATTTCCTGGCACCTGCACTGCATAAACCGGGCTGGTGGTGTGTCCCTGTCATTCCAGCTGTAGGGAAGTAAAGGTAGAAGGATTAGAATTTCAAGACCATCCTCAGAGACAGTGAATTTGAGGTTATCCTGGGCCACATGAGACCCTGTCTTAATACATATATATGTGTGTGTGTATGTGTGTGTGTGTAAATACATTTTTGTATGTGTAAATGTATACATGATATAATGTGTGTACAATATATATGTGCATGACATGATATGTATATATTTTTGGTTTCGTATATGTATGCATGATACAATATGGCTACATATATGCATGCTACATATATGCATATTGCATGCATATATGTAGCAAATGGTACAAAGGATAAGACCAATCAGATGTATCTGTATATTTTAAAGTGTGAATAGGAGCCAGTCAGAGGTTAAAGTGCGAACAGAGCTTAAATGGTTAAGGTACCTGCTTGTAAGCAGCGGGAGACCCTAGAGCCTGATACTTGACATTTTAGACCAGGAGTCATGGGCAGAGCACCAGTGGAACCTGCAGTTTGTAAAATAGCATCAAGCTTTCTGGAAAGGCAATGTCAACCTGGAGGCTTAAACTTCAGGTCTGCAGAGGCTGTGGACAGCAGGAGTGAGGTAGGAATGTCACATCCATCACTGAGGCCCTCTTCAGTCAACATCCTAAGGTCCTGTGCCCTGTAGCAATCTTAGACCCCTCAGCTAGAAGACTACCAACGGAGCTGTCCAAGGCCTCATCTTCCTCCCCTGGACCAGAAACTTACCATATCAGACAGACTGGTGATATGGGGCAGACCTATGGCCACTCGCTTCTGTGAATGCAGCCTGTGAATGAGGGCCTCTTTTTTTTTTTTTTTTAAGTTTCCATTTTTTTTTAATTATTATTATTCAATTGTGTGTGCGTATGTATGTGCGTGTGTGTGTAGAACCACGGATGAATTTGGGAAACAACATGGACCGCCTCCACCTCCTTCTTGTTTACTCTGCCCCGGGATTCACAGGCTCCGCCCACCAGGACCAGAAGCGCAGGCCGCCCCCGCTTCCGCCTGGCGTCAGACATGGGATGCTGGGATCCGAACTCAGGACCTTTTGCCTGCAAGGCAGAGGCTTAACCCGAGCCACCTCTCCAGCCCCTAATGAGGGCCTCTTGAGAGACTGCTGAGCCTTAAGGAGCTTGGCTGTGACTTTTCTTTCCAGTCTCTTTAGACCTGCCCGCTTCCTTTCCATCGGCCTCATAGATGTTCATAGAGTTGGGACAAACTAAACTGAGAGGTCACACTGGATGCCGGGGTGAATGGCATAAAAAGAATGACACCAAATGAACACCACCAAAAAAAAAATCTTAAATTCTTTCTCAGAAAATTAAAAACTAGTACTAACCAAATGCCAGTAGAAATGGTCACGGCCTATGCTTCTGGTCCAGAAGGCAAGACCTAGGAAACTCCAGAGCAAAGTAAGGAGGAGATAAAACAATCTAGGATGATTCCTGAAGCCACCCTTGGGCCTCCACAGGCATACACACAGTGCCTCTGACACACACACACACACACACACACACACACACACACACACGTATTACCCAAAGGAATTATTAGAAAAAGAAAAAGGGGGGCTGGAGAGGTGACTCAGCCTTGTTCAAAATATTAAGAAACTGGGGCTGGAGAGGTAGCTCAGGGGTTAAGCCTCTGCCTTGCAGGCAGAAGGTCCTGAGTTGGGATCCTAGACCCCACTATAAACGCTGGCGGAACCCGGGGGGGGGGGGGGGGGGGCGCTGAGTTTCCGGGCGGAGCCTGTGAATCCCAAGGCAGAGTAAACAAGAAGGAGGTGGAGGCGTCCATGGTGGTTCCCGAATTGGTCCGTGGTTCTACACACACACACACACACACACACACACACACACACACGCATACACACACAATTGAATAAATAAAAATTAAAAAAAAGAAACAAAATATTAAGAAACGGATCACAGACCAAACCTCCAAGGGATCAGGGAATAGGGATTATGGAATTAACTCTATGCTACCCACTGTGGTACAGCTGTTAGAAAAATCTTTGGAATCTGTGTTAACATGGAAAGATGTGTGAGGCCCTGGGTTCGGTCCCCAGCACCGGAAAAAAAAAAAAAACAAAAAACATGGAAAGAGGTATGTAAAAAAGCAGAGCAGAGCAATATAAATAGTATGGCTCACTTTTCTAGGAAATAAAAACATACGCAGGTGCGTCTCAGGGCGTTGATCAGAACCTGGCATCCTTTAATTAACGGCATGTAACTCTGGAAACAGGACTGAGGATAATGGGTATGGACCCTTCCACTTTTTATTTGACATTCTTTATGTTGAAATTTGGTGATTCAGTTTGCATAATGAATTCCATTGTGTGCGTGTGTGCGTGTGTGTGTGTGTGTGCGCGCGCGTGCGCACGCGCGGGCGCGTGTGCGTGCGCGTGCGTACGCAAGCTCTGGGAATCAGGGGAAGAGTACTTGGCAGAGCAGCAGTGAGGGACAGAGCTGTGTTGAGGAGGGGCAGGAGGAGGAGAAGGGTGAAAGGGGCAGGCCCCTAGTTCTCCGTCCTGATTTGCTCTGTGCACTTGAACCAGATACCTCCCTTCTCTGAGTCTGAGCCAGACATGTGCTGGTGTGTGTCGTGGGGGGAGGGTTGGGACAGGGGCAGTGAAGCCATGCAGTGCTCTGGAGTGCATCAGAGTTGCTATTTTTAAGCACTAAACCTGACCGTGAAGTCTTGACATTTTACTGAAAAGGCAATGAATGGGAGAGAGCTGCGGATGGAACTCAGTTGGGAGAGGACTTGCCTAACATGCACGAGGCCCTGGGTTTGATGCTTAGCACATCATAAAAGCTGGGTGTGACGCTGCCTGCCTGCAATCCCAGCACTTAGGAGGTGGAGGCAGGAGGATCAGAAGTTCGAAGTCATCCTGAGTTACACATGGAATTTGAGCTCAGCCCGAGCTGCAGGAGACCCTGTTTCTATCAGAGCTCAAGCCAAACTCTGAGGAACCTGCAGCAGAGTTACTCCTACCTGTCCCATGTCCGGACCTGTCCCAGCCTGAGTTAGAGCTCCTGTCCTGGCAGCATTGCGCATTCACAAGCAAAGCCTTCTGTCCACATGAGCTGGGACCAGCAGAGTTCCAGAGTCTCAAATCTCGAAAGGGCAGAGCAAGGTACAGGTGTCCAGGACGGTACCAGGGCAGGCGAGCGCCAGGTACCAGGCACTGGTTCAGCATGCAAGAGTGTCAGAGGTGTCCAGGAATGACACTGGACTCACAGGAAATGAGATGCCCCTCTTCAGAAGTGTCAACAGAGGGCTGAACGCAGAGGCCGGCAGGTTCCCTCAGGCAATCGGGGCCAGAGTCAGATGAACCTTTCTGTTTGTCAGCTCTCTCGGCTCAGAGAAGGACTATGCAGAAGAAGACTATGTGGACCGAAATTTGGATCTCTGGCATTTATGTGAATGCCAGTGAGTGTGGCAACCCACCTGTAATCCCAGCACTTGAGAGACAGAGACAGAGCAGACCCTAGAGCAAACTGGCTAATTACACTAGCCGGTTGAGCAAAGTGATTCAATGGACAGCACAGGGGAAAACTATGTGGAAGACTATGTTTCAGCTGCATCTTGGCAGTGGGGGATGAGTTCACAAATAGAAATGTGACATTGAAAAAAAGGGGCTTCAGAGACCCTCCCTCAAGGCAGGACACACACCATTACCAGTTTTCACATGAGCCTCTAAGCGTCAAAGTCGCTGGCCCAAGGTCACACAACTCGAGTTGGGTCACAGCCTTTAACAATTCAGAGGGTCCCCCAGGGCACACCTGTCCGGGAGCCAGTGGCACAGCCACCCCTGGTGATTCAACCCAGCAGTTAATTAGTAACGGGAGGGCCCTACAGCCAGCTCCCAGCTGGCAGGACTGGGAGGCCGATCTTGAGCTGCTCTGAGAGCTGGGCGAGTGGGTGACAGGTCGCTGCTGCCCGGGGAAGGCAGCTGGGCGAGTTAGGATTGGGGCTCCGTCAGGACGATGCAGAGGGAAAGGGCACGGCTGTGCAGGACCGGTGCTGGGGTCCAGGCTTTTCAGGTGAGGGGCGCCCCATGAGTCAGGCACCTGCCTGCTACTCACCCCACTGACTAGTTAACCTAGGTAACTTCCTTCCTACCCACCCATTTTCTTTCTTTCTCGGGGCCTTCCTTCCTACCTCTTTTCCTCCCCCTTCTTGCATCCTAGTTTTCTTACTCTCTAGCTTTCCTCTTCCCTCCTTTCTTTCCATCCAACTACTTACCTGATCTCTTCTTGGCTGCCTGACTTCTCTTCTCTGCTTCTTCCTTAACTAAGCAGTTCCTACCTTCACCTCATCATCACTTTCATTCTTCCTTTGTGTGTGTGTGTGTGTGTGTGTGTGTGTGTGTATGCATGCGTGCACTTGCACGCTGTATGAGAGGAAACTGTGTGTGTCTGTGGAGGCCCAGGGGTGACTTCGGGAATCATCCTGGATTGCGCCACCTCCTTTTCACTTCATTCTGGGATTTCCCAGGCTCTATCTTCCAGAGTCAGAAGTACAGGCTGCTGCCATTTTTGCCTGGTGTTTTGTTTGGTTGGTTGTTTTGTTTTGTTTTATTTTGTTTTTTTACCCATGTAAACTGAACTCAGGTCTTTCTTCTTAGGAGGTAGATTCTTAGTCCCTGAGTCATCTCTCCGACCTTATTTTTCCTTTCCTAACCTGAGCTCCTTTGGACATTGTAGGGTGTGGTTTTTGAAGCCAGCCTGCTTAGGCTCAAATCCTACCTAATCCTATCATTTATTAGAGTAATGTCTTGACTAAGTCATTTTCCCTCTCTGTGCCTCAGTCTTCTCCTCCTTCAAGAAGGGATGAAATGATGATGCTATATCTCAGACACAGCACTTGCCTAGTGTACATGAGGCCCTGGGTTTGCTCTCCAACACACACACACACACACACACACACACACACACACACACACACACACACACGGCAGACGGGGGGGGGATAGGGATGATGATTAATGGGTGGGTCCTAACACATGGGATTGTGAAAACAAGACAAAGTTGATCCTTGAGTGGGGCAGAAAGGGAAGTGACACATTGCAATGGAGTGAGGCCAGGTAGAAAGAAGAGACAGACATCAGCAGAACTGAGTAAGGCAAATGACAACCTGTGAAAGGGTTAGGGGCAGAGAGAGATGTTCTCAGGAAAGAGAAACTGCGACCCCTCTACATGTCCCATCTTGCAGGTCCAGTGACATGACCCAGTGATGGTCAGAGAAAGGACAGGTTAGATAGCAGCAAGAGAGGAGAGGAACAAGTTTGAGGTGTCCTGAGTGGGCTTGGTCAAGGGGATCACTATGGGTCAAAGTCAATGGAGACATCAATGCCCGAGTTGGGCTAGAAAAGAAACAACCACAAGATAGTGATTAGGAACAGAGAGGGGTCAGGGGTCAAGTCAGAGAGACAGGGAAAATGGGCAATGAGCATATTGATGTTCCCGCTAGGGCTTGGTAGCATGTTATCAGTAACACTGTGAGATCCTTTACACGACAAGTCAAAAATAAAAATAATAAAAGGCTGAGACCCCGTGCTCCATGTTCCTGCCTTTGGCTGTGACCATCCACTCGATGTACATTGTCTTTTGTTCACTTTTACGAAATCAATTTTTACTTTTTGGAAACTTGCTTTTTGCTTATCAACTGCATCAGATTTGTGTTCCTATGTTGATCTGTGTAGGCTTGTACAGCTAGAGGTTCAAGTCGTATCACATTCCCGTCAAGTCAATGAAAGGAAAGGGGGGTTCAGAAGAGAGTGATTCTATATGACAGTACAAAGTCAAGCCATTGTTTGGAGCAACTTACCACTGAGGTGCCGCTAGACACTTGATTGGTGAAGTGTCAAGGAAACAGAGATGCAAGTCCAGAGCTCAGGAGAGAACAGAGCTAGAGGGGTAAATTGGGGACTGCCACATCTGTCTACATGGCTACCCACTGAGCTAGTGTGGATCAGTAAGAAGGAAGTGTAGAGCCGCTAACAAACCTGTCAGTCTGAGTTCAGTGTTCAGAAACCCGCATGATGGAACGTGTTCTCATATCCTCTCTGTTTCTCTCTCTCCTCTCCCTCAGATAACTAACATATAAAAGTAGTGTAGCTGGAGGGCTGAGCAGGGTTGCAGGATAAGAAGCAAGTCTGGTGAAGAGGCTGAGGCAGAAGAAACCCCAGCAGCTCCCCAAGCTAAGTGTGTGAAGGGGAGAAGGGTATCCAGAAAGGGCCAAGGCATCTGGGACTCTGGGGATGATGAGGGCACAGGAATCCTCACAGGCTTCAGGACATGGCCCACTGTCCACTGATTTGTTGGAGTACTGGGTTACACAGTGGGATGGGCGCCAGAGCAGACAGGAAAGAGAGTGGAGACCATGAGTCCAGTCAGCTCTTTTAAAGGGGGGGGGGCGACCCCCTCTTGTGCGAGGTCATGTACAGGAACCGTCACAGCCAGCGGGGTTCTGAAGCACCCCGTGGCAGATACCTGGATTATAGTTATCATCGGTTATTTAGGGATCTTTATTTTCATGTGTATGCGTGTGTGTGTATACAGAAGAGGACACTTGAGTGCTTTGTCTGTGGAGGTCAACGGTGACTTCAGGAATCATCCTGGATTGTTCTACCTTCTTATTGCTTCACTCTGAGGTTTCCCAGGCTCTGCCTTTTGGGGGCATTTTTCAGTGGGATCTGGGGATACGAACTCAAGTCCTTTTGCTTATGAAGCATCTCCCTAGCCCCAAGTGTTTTGGTTTGTTGAAGTCCATCTGAGGAGTCAAAGCCCCATAGCAGCAATGTCTTGTTATTGAAATATCCTTGTCCGGGACCTGTGTTTTGTCAACATGACACCCTGCAGACCTGCCTGATAGTTCAATGTTTCTATGTTGTGGAAGGGTGAAAGGCTTTGCTACTGATTACTCCAGTTTCTTTGACTGAACACGTTGGATCCCCTGCATTTCAGAGACATAGAGAATGACTGAACCCCAAAACTCAGTTCCTTCCCTGACCAACTCTATGGTTCCCTCTTTATTAGTGGATTTTGTTATGTACATAGAATGTTGCGGAAAGGCAGATTGTGTAGGTCCCATTGTATTAGTCAGGGTTCTCTAGAGCCACAGAATCAACAGAATGAATATATAAAAAGGGAATTTATTGAGTTGACTTATAAGATATAGCTGAGATAGTCCAACAATAGCTGCCAGTAGCTGCTCAGTCTAGTAGTCCGGTCAGTGATGGTTGAAGGCTGGAGGAGTTCTGGAGAATCTTCAGTCAGGTTGAAGACTCGGAGGGTTGGAGGGTCAAAGTCAGGTGGGCAAGTGGCAAGACAGTTTTCTAAAACAGCTTCAGAGTCTGTCTTCAAACTCTTCTGTTTCATGGTTTTATGGTTCTTTTTATCTGGTCAGTTAATGGGAGGTTCCAATCAGATCTAGGGCTGGTCTTTGTATTGTAAATTTATTGATTCAGATAATCTCTTTAGGTGATCAGCTTCAGCTTGATCTGGTTAATGCTAATTGTGGTCAAGTGGACAATTGAGGATTAACTATCACATTCATGACTCTTTACTTCCTTGGAGCATCTGTTCCCTCCCCCTTCAAATCCCCTGATAACGGAAGGGCCCCCTTGAGAAACAAACAAATCATGAAGGCCCTTGCCTTCATGGGCTGACGAGGCCTCTCCTGAGGAGACTGGACCAGAGCTCCCAAGAGCTAGCAGGAAAGTCCTGAGAAGTCAAGTGAAGTGCTCCGCAGTCAAAGACAAAAACCAGCTGGACAGAACTGCCACTAGCTGCCTCTTAGTGGGTGACCTCCACTCTGTGTCCTTGGTCCTGGAGGCCTCTTTCCAGGCCTGTGGTCTATACAGTACCTGCAAGAGCCCCTGTGATCATGTTTCCTTCCAGATATGAGCCACAAATTTATGTGCACATATTCATGCATATGAACAGAAATTCACTGACACACCAACACAGACATGCAAGGAGGTACTTAAGCATACATGTGTAGCAATACTGTTGCAGGGAAAACGGTCTCAACCGTCTCAATGTCATAGGATTCTTGTGTTCCGGAGTCGAAGATTGAAACCAGGACACGTGTAGAGGATTAAGGTAGAGTTTATTAGAAAAGAGAAAAGGTTGGAACTCACAGACTCTAGACATGGAGTGCCATGAGAAGCTAGGACGCCTCCATGAGAAGCAGAAATAAAACAGAGCTCATGGCACTAGAGTGCTATGAGGGGTTAGGGAGCCCATGAGAACTCAGGGTGCCTAGGCATGGAATTCATGAGGAGCAAGGAACAAGAAACAGACTCATGGCACTAAAGGGCCATGAGGGGCTAGATCGCCAAAGATGGTTGCCAGGGCTAGGTATATTTATACACCTAGACAAGCCCGGGGAAACTGGCTTTTTCCCATTGGTTAATTCCCATTAGGGCCCAACCCAGTTGCTCTTGGGCCCATGTGGGCTAGAGATCAAGTTGTTTGGTATGGAGAGCTCATCTCCATAATCACTTCATGGGAAAGTTGGCCATCTTCTCTGGGAGGATTGGAGTCAGTTCCTCGGCAGGGGTGTTCCTTCAGGGAGATTCCAGCAGTGGTGGATGACCTTCGGGAATTCCAAAGACCTTGAGAGACCCATCCCAGCATGGCTGCTCTAATCCTGCCTCAATACAATCTCAAACACATGTCACTAGACACTCAACCTCATCTGCAAACAGACATGTAGACATCCACACATAGACTCACCCACAGATATGCTAACATATATAAAAATACACACCAAAGCATATCGCATCCTCCGTACACACAGTGAAACAATGGTACATGCATAGTCATGCTTGCACAGCTGACACGTGCACACATTCTTCAACATATAGGCACACCTGTACTTACATAAATACCTGAAATCCAGGGCCAGCCTGACACCCCAGAGACACACCAAAGCACGACTCTGCACAAAAACACTTGCACCAAGCACACAGTCACGCACATTCAAAGCATCCTCCACGGGTCTTCTGTCTCTACTGGGCCTGCTGCCTACCCATTTTTCTCCCCCAGGAGGAGATGCTATCCCCAAGGAAACAGAGGTCTCCTATCCCATCTTAAGCTCTGCGGATCCCGTGTGACATCACCAGTCCCCTCAGCTCTGAGCTCTGTGCTGGGTACACCAGGCACTGACACTTGGCCCTTGTTGGGAGAACAGAGAGAGGCTCTCTTGTCCCCGGCCTGCGCTCAGCTCCAACTGCTGCTTCTCCCGGAGGCCTCTACTGGTTGCACAGGTATGTAAGACCAGGGAGGTCGGAGCCTGGCACAGGACCCATGGGGGACAGCTCTGAGGAGGGTGGTCGTGTCACGGCTGGTTGTGGGAGCCCAGCCTGGTGGCCATTGGTGAGGCCAGGCTGGACCCTCTCTGCCTGAGAGTTCTGCAGTCTGCTGTGTTGGGGTTTGACAGTGCCGGAGCCTCACAGAACAGCCTTGCTGCAGGGCTCTCTCCCTTCGCCTACAGCCACTGTCTCAGATCAGAGGTGGTGGTGGGGGTGTCTCTTACCCACTGGTGAATGATTTGTTGTTCTCCCGCCCAGCCACAGCATGGTGTCTCTGGAACTCTCCAGGAAAAAGGATGATGGTCTTTATTCAGAAGCCAGTTTTCAGTCCTGGCAGCAGCGGAATAACACTGGGGTCTTGTGGTGACCATTTTCTAGTAAACCTTGGGGGAGGTATTGGGGTAATAGGGTTCTCAGTCCCCTGAAGCAGAGCCTGGACAGACACCCAGTTCCATCCACTGTGGTAGACCAGCCACTCCCTCCCTCCACCACTTGGCATCAAGTAGACAGATGCTGGCTGCTTTCGGCTTCCATGGCTCAGGTCTGAAGGCCCCAGGACAGCTCCTGCTCCTGCTCACTGGGGGAAAATCACTGTGGCAAGGAAATCATAGCACAGAGCCCAACCTGGGGCTGTCTACAAGAATTCAGGGCTGCCAACATGCCTATGTGAGAGCCTGGGGAATCCAGTCTGTCCCTCATAGACTGCAGGATTCTAAAAAGTTCTCGGTAAAGTGGGTGTGACGGCACATTCCTATGATCTCAGCTTTGGGGAGGCCACGCAGGAAGATTTGAGTTCAAGGTCAACCTAGATGACAGAGCAAGCCCAAGGCAATACAGAGCTACCTAGTAATTCAGTTTTTCCCCGTACGTTCCTGGGGGCCTTTAAGGTCTTATCCGTTCCTTGTCTTTAAGGTTCCTTTCTTCCTTTCCGTTCTCCTTTCCTTTTTTCTCTTTTCCTTTCTTCCTTTTTCCTTTCTTTCTTGTGCTTTTTCTTTTTTTTTTCAGATCTTTCCGGGGGTTTCCTCCTTATTTCTGTCCCTCTTTTCCTTCCTTTTCCTTTTTTTTTCATGTTTTCTTTCCTTCCCTTCCCTCCCTTTTTCCTTCCTTCCCTTCCCTTTTTCATTTTTCCCTGGCCTCCCCTCCCTTCCCTTGCCTCCCCTTTCCCCTCTCCTCCCCGTTGCAATACCATTTCACCTCCATTCCCCTCCCCTCCCCTCCCCTCCCCTCCCCTCCCCTCCCCTCCTTTTGACTTTATATGTATTTATGTTGGGTCATGCATGTATGCGTGTTCTTGTGTGTAGGTGCATGTATGTGTACATGCATATATGTTTATGCATATGGAGGACCAAAGTTGATATCAAGTGATTTCTTTCATCACTTTCCACTCTTATTAAGGCAGGGTTTCTCAGCTGAACCCAGAGCTCACCAATCAATTAGGCTAGCTAGCTGGCTTGCCCTGGGGAATTCCCTAGGGATCATAGGTGGCTGCCACACCTGCACAACTTTCACATGAGTTCAGGGGGTCTGAATTCCAGTCCTCCTGCTTGTGGGTCAAGCGCATTTTACTCAGCCATCTCACCAGCCCAGCAGTGTTCTTTCTACCAAACGAACAAATAAATAAGGGATAAACCTTAGTAGAGTATTTGCTTAGCATGTGTGAAGTCCTGGGTCCTATCCCATAAAACCATATAAAACTAGATGTAATAGTATCACCATGAGTGTAATCCCAGCACTGGGAAGGCAGAAGCAGGGAAATCATAAATTTAAGGTTGTCTTCTGTTACATGAGTTTGAAGCCAGCCTGTGTTACATGAGACCCTGTCTAAAAAGTAAAGAGGGGGAGGAAAGGAAGGAAGGGATGGGAATGTCAAAAAAAAAAAAAAGTAAAATAAAGACCTTTCCTGAGCCTCGGGTGCTTCACTGAGAAGCATGGAAAGGGTTCAACTTTAGGCTTGCAAGGTCGTTCTTTCTGGTCATCTTGGAGCTCTGGAACTGCTGAGGCCCACGAGGGTCTTGTTCCAACTGTTCCAATCCTGGCACAGTCTAAGAGAGGCCACCCCAGACAGTCCCTTTCAATTCCTCCCGAGGCTTTGGTGAGAAGAAGGTCAGGCTCACACCACTTCTTGTCCCGCCAGCCAAGCACAGGACGCCTGTCTCTGAAGTGGGAGCAACTCAGGCGCAGCAGAGGTTTGGGCTGGGGGAAAAGGCAGCGGGGCCTAAGGCCTGCACTGCCTCATGCCTGTTCTTCCCTGTCCCCGCCCCCAGAGCCTACCTGATCACAGCTACAAAATGGCCTCCAGCCCAGCGGGGGTCTCTAGCCCCCAGGTGAGTGTTCTTGACTGTCTATCCAGCACTCAATACCAGGGATTCACTTTCTCTTCCAAGGGCAAACTGAGGAAAGCTTTGGGTGAAGACTTGAAGACATAAATGAGATAGAAACATTATGGCATCTTTGTGAAGATGCAGGGATTCAAATCCTAGACTGGTTGCCTACAAGTCCTTAGTCAACTCTTTTCTCGCCTCAGCTTTCTTCCCTTGTAATTGGCACAAAGGCCAGCAGCCTTCAAGGTTGTTGGGAGTGATGCAGGGAAAACAGTCTTTCGGCCGTCCCATCTGCATCACCAAATGATGCAGGACAATGGGGACTGTCCCACCTGGGTCGCCAAATGATGCGGGGACAGGAAATGACCATCCCAATGTTGTAGGGTTCTTGTATTACGGAGTCGAAGATTGAAAACCAGAACATGTGTAGAGGATTAAGGTAGAGTTTATTAGAGGAGAGAGAGGTTGGAATTCATGGACTCGGATAGCTGGAAAAAGAACCCATGGTACCTTGAGAACCATGAGGGGCTAGGGTGCCAAAGATGGCTGCCAGTGCCAGGCATATTTATACATGTAGACAAGCCCAGGAAATTGGCTTTTTCTCATCAGTTAACTCCCACTGGGGCCCAACCCCGTTGCTCTTGGGTCCATGCGGGCTAGAGGTCAAGTTGCTTGATATGGAGGGCTCGTCTTCACAATCCTTTTATAAGGAAGTTGGCCATCTTGTCTCTGGGAGGATTGGAGTCAGTTCCTTAGCAGGAGTTCCATGCCTCTTCTTCAGGGAGATTCCTGCAGTGGAGAATGACCTTCTGGAATTCTAAGACCTTCAAAGACCTTGAGGGACCCATCCCAGAATAACTGCTGTAATCCTGCCTTAGGAGCAGCAAGTGAGACAGAGGATGGTTAGGCGATGTGAAATGGATAGAAAATGAAAGAAAGGGCTAGAGAGATGATTCACAGGTTAAAGCCTTTGTCTCGCAAACAAAAGGACCTGAGTTCTGATCCCAGATCTCACCAAAAAATACCAGGAGGAAATGGTGGTGGCCTGCACTTCCAGCCCTGGAAGGCAAGCCTGGGGAACCCCAGAGCAAAGCAATAAGGAAATAAAGCAAATCAAGATGATTCCTAATGTCTCCCTTTGGCCTCCACAGGCACGCACATACTCAGGTACTGCATACACACACACTAAGTGGAAAGAAAGAAGAGAGGGAAGGAAGCAAGTTGGTAGAGATGTTGGTAGCACTTAGCCTTGAGCCAAAAGAAAACTGTGCTGATTGTAAATGCTTCTTTCTTTAATGTCTTCAGCCCTCTAGGGCCAATGAGAACATCAACTTGGGCCCATCAGCCAACCCAAAGTGAGTACAGTCTCCAAGACAGCTCTCCTCCCTGGCTCTCTGCTATGGGAATAAACTCCCAGGTCACTGGTCTGATATGTAAGACACTTCCCATCTGAACCAGACCCTCCCTCAAATTAATCTCCCACCAACTCCGCAGCCGTGGGCAGGCCGAGTGAACCTTCTGCTTGGGATGCCTGGTACACCCATACTATCAGCAGTTCACTGTCTCCCAACCCTTCCCAGGCTGGAGGCAGGCAAGGTGGACCCTGCCTTCTGCCTTCTGGGTCATGTACCTGGTTGTTTCTCATCTTTGTGTGGTGTTAAGTGGTGTAACAGTTACTCTGCATGTTGCCAATAAATTCATGACCAAGCAGCTTAAGGGAACAAGGGGTTTTATTTTGGCTTAAGAGTCTTGTTTCCTTGGGGGCTGGAGAGGTGGCTCAGGGGTTAAACCTCTGCCTTGCAGGCAGAAGGTCCTGAGTTTGGATCCTAAACCCCATGTATAGATGCTGGGCAGAAGCAGGGGCGGCCTGCGTTTCTGGTCCTGGTAGGGCGGAGCCTATGAATCCTGGGGCAGAGTAAACAAGGAGGAGGTGGAGGTGGTCCATGGTGGTTCCTGAATTCGTCCAGGGTTCTACACACACACAGACACACATACACACACATACACACACACACACACACACACACACACACACACACACACACGCACAATTGAATAAATAATAATAATAATAAAAAAAAGATTCTTGTTTCCTTTCCAGCTTGGCAGGAGAGCTCATACTAATACCAGGAGCTGAGAGAACTGGCCATACAATATCCACAGGACCACAGAGAGAATGACAGTCCTCACTTGCCAGACTAGCATGTCTGGTCAAGAATACAGAAGGACGCCAATTTCCTTAACCAACTCCCTCCATCTTATTCACCTGCCCAGGGGGTAGTCCCACCCACCATGAGCTGGCCTTCCCCATCAACTCTCCTGCAGGCTTGCTGGGGCAGGGGGTGAGGGGGTGGGGGAGGAGAGGAGGCTAACTTGACTACTCATTCTTTATCATTGTGCTCAGAACTCAAACCCTCAGCCATCAAGTTGACACCTGCACATAACTATGACAACTAGACTGTGAGCTCTCTAGGGGAAAGGCCTTGGGAAACCTGATGTTGTTGATGGGTGAAGCTTCTGGAAGGTAGCCTGCATTCCCGGGCTCCAGAGTTAAATGGAGGTCTGGCTTGCTCTCGGCACCCAGGTTTCCCTAACATATAACTGCTGATCTTTATTCTTCCCTCATCCCAGTGCCCGTCCGACTGATTTCGACTTCCTCAAAGTCATTGGGAAAGGGAACTATGGGAAGGTGAGTGAGGAGCAGAAAGTGGGCAGCCTGGGTCTCCCTTTTCCAGTCCCTCCACCTGCTGTCTGATCTGCCAGTTACATATGCAAAGAGAGGACTCATGCATCTCTGCAGAATGTGCGTGGGGGTGGGAGAGCAGACCTCCCTTGCCACTGGGGAAACCCACAGTCACTCATGGAACTTTGCATCTTGTACCTGCTCAGGTCCTCCTGGCCAAGCGCAAGTCTGATGGGGCGTTCTACGCAGTGAAGGTGTTGCAGAAAAAGTCCATCTTAAAGAACAAAGAGGTATCGGAGTCGGCCACAGCGTTTCTCACCTTCTGCTTCTTCATCTCCAGCCTAAGCTAGTTTCCCAAGATAGCCCCACCTCCAAGGAATTGATGGGGCTCTGTTCAGAAGGGGGGTCACCTGGGAGACCAGCTGGGTAAGCTGGACTCTGACCTTTTCCAAGGAAGGCAGGCCAAGCCTCCTTACTACAGAACCTTCTGGAAGAACAACAGGCCTCTGCCTTCTCATGGGGAACACAGTCCATGATGGACCAGCTCTCTGCCCTCTCTAGGTGCCAGGCTTCCCATGTGTAATGTGGGCTCAAACCATGCCCTCTCCAAAGGTCTTTCAGACTGTGGTTAACCTTGATGTCTAAATGCCCTGAGCAGGCTGGAATCCCTTCAATACCATGAGAAGACAAAGGATTGCAGGTCAAAATCAGGGGGCCGAGGAGCAGTGATTCGGGGCAACAATGATATCTTGGGCATGGGCGGAGAAGTCTCCCTACATCAAGTCTTCCTTGATCTACCCTTACAGTACCATTTTGTAGGTCTTTTTAAATTTTTTACCTATTTATTTATTTTTATTTTGCATATGTGCATAGTGGTGCCCGCCCGCCCGTGTATGTGTGTGTGTGTGTGTGTGTATCAAAGGACAATGTGTGTCCTTCTGGGGGCCCAAGGGTGGCTTTGGGAATCATCCTGGATTGCTTTTTCTTTTTTGCTTCGCCCTGGGATTTCCCAAGCTCTCCCAACTGCAGGCCGCTGTCGTTTCCACCTGGTGCTTTTATATGGGATCTGGGATCTGAACTCAGGACCTTCTGCTTGGGAGGCAGAGTCTTAACCCCTGAGCCATCTCTCTAGCCTCCATTTTTTTTGGGGGGGGGGAAGGGAGTCTTTAAAGAGAGTGGATGTTGCAGTTTGCCAACATGTTGTTGCTACATTCACCATTAAAGAGCTTTGGGGGACCAGAAGATTTTATTCTTGTTTACAATTCTGGTTGCAGTTCTTAGTCCAGCTTGGTAGGAAAGCTCATACCAACATCAGGGGACTGGCCACATGGTGTCCACAGGGATTTCTGAGAAAGGAGCAAACTTCACTTGTCACACTGCATCTGCCAAAGTATGCTGAAGAGTACCAACCTACTGACCCAGCTTCCCCCATCTTCTCTACCTACCCATGGAATGGTCCCACTCACTATGGGCCGAGTCTTTCCACATCAAATCAGAGAGTCTCCTGCAGGCTTGCTCAAGGTTTTCCATAACTACCAACTTTTTACCCGTGTACCCAGAGCTCAGCCTTCAATTAATCATATTGACAGCTATGTATCTAACTAGCACAATGAATGAACAGTTGGGTAAAATAGCAAGATCAATGGCACGAGTATGATTACTGAATGGCTTTTTTTTTCCCCTAGGGATTTTCCTTGGGACTCATTCATTTTGTCATTATCTATGGTAACAACGTGATGTCTGTGGTAATGTGTTATCTTAGGGCAGGGATTTCTGACCTAGGAGTGAAGCAACATTCGCTCAGTCCGCTGGCTTCTGAGTCCTAGACAAAAGAGGCTGGGCCAATCTTGGAGGGCCGTAGGGAGACGATGTGGGTATGTGAGCAGGAGCAGGGAAAGCCTTGGTCAGGACCACTTCCAGCAGTAAGGTGGTCCACGCTGTGTTGGGATGAAAGCTTCTGGGCTGCGCTGTAACATGGATTCCCTGTGTGACTCCGCAGCAGAGCCACATCATGGCGGAACGCAACGTGCTGCTGAAGAACGTGCGGCACCCCTTCCTCGTGGGCCTGCGCTACTCCTTCCAGACCCCTGAGAAGCTCTACTTTGTGCTTGACTATGTCAATGGGGGCGAGGTGAGTGGCTGTGGGGAGGCTGGCAGGAGCTGGCAGCTGGCAGGAACCCATTATCTGTGTACCCTCCCCATGTGCACCAGGCTCACAAACGATCTCACCACATCCCTACAGCACACCTACTTGGAGAAACTGAAGCTGGGGGCAGTGACTCACTTCCCAAAGCCACCCATTTCGTACCAGGGATACGTTTTACTCTGGACATGATGCTTTCTTGCCTTTCCCACACGAAGTCGCTCAGATGCACGTTAATCAACCCCAGGGCAGGTTGGAGTTAAAAGAAGCCACGTGGTCACAGTTTCCCACTCCAGGACACAGGGTGGGGGGTAACCTGTCACTACCATGAACAGAGACCTGAGCTCACTGCCAACCCAGAAGCCGGGCAGGGACAAGCCTGACTCCCTCTTGGGTTTTGCCTTCCTGGACAAGGTTACAAAATTTAGTGGGGTTGCCCCAGGTGATCCAGATTTGACCTGTGACCTGATGACTTTCAGTCTGGTGCTAAAAGGAAAGTTTTTTACAGATTACATTAATGCCCTGAGAGTCCTATGGGCTCTTACCTTGTGCAGAAACCCAGCAATTTATTACTGTGTTATTACTCTCCTAGCTTTTCTTCCACCTGCAGCGGGAACGCCGGTTCCTGGAGCCCCGGGCCCGGTTCTATGCTGCTGAGGTGGCCAGTGCCATTGGCTACCTACACTCCCTCAACATCATTTACAGGTGAGCCCTGCCCGTGGCCCAGGGCCAAGCTTGGGCCCTTCTTGCTCCGCCAGGCAGGGGAGGTGTGGACCACGAAGTCCCAGTGATCTTGGTACTTAGTCTGAAGAGGGCTCAACATCGGGTAGTTGGGGGAGTCCTCTTTCCTAGAACCAAGTGTCCAGTCCCCTCGGATTTTCCCTCTGTACTTTTAGGAGGTTAGCTTTCCGGCAGGACCTGGGTTTTCAACTCTTACTTGATGGCTGGGATTCCAACAGCATGTTTTCTCTTGTTTTCTGCAGGGACCTGAAGCCAGAGAACATTCTCTTGGACTGCCAGGTGTGTGTGTGTGCGCGCGTGTGTGTAGCTCACGTGTGTGTTCTCTGACCATGAATATGTATGCATGTATGCACAGGTCCTTATGTATTGCATATGTTTGCATATAATAGCAAATGCATTTCTGAATGTGGACATGTATGCTCATGCACATGTACATGTGTATAAGCATGTGCACAGAATATGTGTATGTGTAGATGCATAAGTGATATGTGTATACACGTCCATATGGGCAGTGGTCAGGCCAGATAGAGGCTAGTGGATCTGAAAACTTTCCATGGCTTAGAACAGCTCCCCTTGAAACAGATTGAGATGGAGAGATGTATGCAGATTTGTTGGGGAGCATACGTAAGAGATATAGCTTCATGAGAGGGGGGTGAAGGAGACAGGGCTAGGCAGAAGATGATACTCACATGTACTAGGGTTAAAGTAAAAGCTTCGACTGACCTCACAGGATTGGGGAGCTCTTCAGGGTGGTCCCGGATTGTGACAAGAAGGCTGGGGTTCTGTGAGTCTGCACAGATTCACCACTGAGCATTGGTCACCCCAAGGGAGGGATATAACTTTGGGCATGGCAGTTCCTGCAGATGGGGTCTAAGCAGGGCCCCTCAGTGTCTGCCCTCTCCACCCTCATGCCCAGCTCCCACGGGTGCACTTGCTTTCCGAGCCCCCTACACCTCCATCAAAGAGATGATATCCTGCAGCTGCCATTGCTGCAGGTGCGGGTATGAGTTGTGATGAGCTGGGGGAGACAGTGGAATGCCATGTCCCTGTCTTGTGCCCTGCGGTCTCCTGGCATCCAAGCTAGGAATCCTAAGTCTTCGAGATGCCCGCAACTTATGCCCGCTCATCACCATCTCTGAGGTGTGGCATCAGGGCTTTTGACCGTCCTCCTGCTCCTGCCATCTCTCACTCATAGGGACATGTGGTTCTGACGGACTTTGGCCTTTGTAAGGAAGGTGTAGAGCCCGAGGAGACCACATCCACATTCTGCGGTACTCCTGAGGTAAGCTGGGAGGAGGGTGGGCCATGAGTGGGCCAGTGCCCTTGAATAGAACCATCAGGTTAAACTGGAGGGGCCTCCCCATGCTCACCTGAATTCTTCTCTGAGTTAGCAGTGCGCTGAGCCTTTGCTTCTGCATCTGAGTATTGGGGTGTCCAGCTCTTGGGGTGCCTGGGACCAGCTCTGCAACACTGTTGCCAAATGGCATAGAATGGCAGACTCCAGCCAGGTGTGCTGGCCTACAACTGTAACACTACTACTTGGGAGATAAGGCAGGAGGATCAGGAGTTCAAAGCCAGTTTCATCTATATAGCAAGTTTGAAGCCAATCTGGACCCTATCTTGAAAAACAAAAACAAGGCAATATGCCTTATACATCATTTAAAAAAATTCTAGCACTTACATTTATTTCAGTGTTTTTTATTTGTGTGTGTGTGTGTGTGTGTGTGTGTGTGTGTGTATTAGAGAGCACGGTGTTTCCCTGTGGAGGACCAAGGGTGACTTCAGGAATCATTCTAAATTGCTTCTATCTCCTTTTTTTTTTTCTTTTTTTTCTTCACTCTGGGATTTCCCAGGCTTCACCCAGGAGGGCTGGAAGTGCCATCCCTTGGACCTTCACAGGCACACACAGTGCCCTCTGATACACACAGACATACATACACACACACACACACACACACACACACACACACACACACACACCTCACTCACTCACTCTAAGTAAATAAATAAAAATAAAAGGAAACAGGTGAAATGAATTACTCTCACTAGCGAAAAGGTGAGATTAATTTTAACGATATATTTTATTGAAGCCAATCTATCCCAAGTATATAATCATAGAAATACTTCATTTTTTTTCTAGCTGTTGACATGTAGCATGCAAATGTTTACATTTATAGCCCATCTCTACTGGAAACAGCCGATCTCACATATCCGATGGCCACAGACAGCTAGTGGCTGCTCTATTGGGCAGCAACGCCTAACAAGGCCAAGTCAGAACAGACCTTGCAAGAGTTAAACACAACTCCTTCTTCAGAAAACAAGGACCTGGAAGATTAAAATCTGTGGGTCTCTATAATCCTGGCACTTGGGAGGCTGAGGCAGGAGAATTGTAAGACCCTGACTCAAAACGTTAGGACTTGCGTTATAACTCAGAGGTAGAATGCCTGCTCAGCACGCTGAGAGTCCTGAGTTTAATCCCCAGCACCACAATTAATGAGTGAATGCAATGTGTGTATCTCAGCAGAGTTCCACAGGTCTGCCTGTCCTGTCAATGCCTCCCTGTCTTAAAATCTTTCCTTGAACTCCCACCAGTCCTGGACCTTGGACGTTGGACCTGAATGGAACCCCTGTGGCTTGGACAGACACCAGAGAGGCCCAGAGGCTGAGGCTGTAGTGTGGGCAGCCCCTCCTTTCCTGGCCTGGGTCCACCCTGAAAAGCTGGCCTGGCCCCTGCTACAAGCTCCTCCGTCTGGTGCTCAGAGAGCTGATGGTCAGGTGCCCTCTAAGCAGGGACTATCAGCTATGTTTGTGTATGGGGGGACGGTTCACTGGATAAAGCTGGCCCCAGAGCCGACAGCAGAGCCATGCCTTTCCAGTGGGAAGAGGAGAACGGCCCTTCTTTCATGACTGTCACTGCAGAGGGGCCAGGTGCATGGACCAAAATACCTACACTTGTTTCTTCAGTGATCCCAGGAGAGACTCCATTTCCCCATTTTTAAAGGGGAATGGGAATCATTCTTGGCTGCTCTTCCACCTTATTATTTTTTTGAGACAGGGTCTATAATCAAACCAAGAGCTTGTTGATATAAACGTTCGTCCTGCTAGACGCTTCACTGTGGGGATTCCCAGGCTCTTCCAAGGCTGGGTTTATAGTTGAGCCACCATTTCCATCTAAAATGCTGGATGGATTACATGGGGTCTGAGGAGCTGAACTCTCACACGCTTGCTTGTAGGGCAAGTATTGTAACTACTGAGTCATCCTCCCAACCCTGTGTGATGCAGTCCTGCTTGATCTGTACATCTTGGGTACATGGCAAAGGGTTCTGCACCAACCAGGCCTCTGGTGGGTGGATGCTAATGAATGCGTGCACAGCTACAAGATTGTCACTGTGGTATCGCCCCCTATTGATCTTCTCCTTTGAGTGCCTTGCTCACAAATGTGAAAACGGAAGGGTAGGGCCTTCAAACAGCTCTGTTTCCCCAACAGTACCTGGCTCCTGAAGTGCTTCGTAAAGAGCCTTATGATCGGGCGGTGGATTGGTGGTGCTTAGGGGCAGTCCTGTACGAGATGCTGCATGGTCTGGTGAGTGGGTAGAGTTGTCTATCTACAGGGGACATGTGGCTTGGAAGAGCAGAGGGTGGTCTCCCTTTTAGGTGGCGTACGCTAGTTCTGCACAGGTAGCCAAACAAGCTACCTCTCTACCCCTAGGGAACAAAAGATGGGAACAAGATGAATGTGGGGGACTGTGTCTATGTCTTTACTTTTGCACTTCCCAATTTATAGCGCACTATCTTACTTTGCAGAGCACAGTTATTTTTATTGCACGGAGAGGGAAATGGAGCCCAAGAGGTTCACGGTAATGGTAGATTGGGACTCATGCTAAGTTTCCTGCTTATGTGGATGCCTGTGCAGACCAGCTTGAGTCAGGCTTTCCTCTAGAGTGGATTCTCCAGCTTATGCTAAGGAAAATGCAGGATTTGTGGGATCAGAAGGACCAATGGGCAGAGGAGCAGGAGGAAAAGCACTAAAGGGTGGACCCTGATTATGCGTTTGGGTCTGGTTCTGTTCTTAGAATGTGTTTTAATGGCCCTGAAGTCTGTCTTCTCACCTGCAACCTCTCGGCACTTTGTGGAGGATAGTTGTGAGGATGGGATGAGACAGAGAAACTGAAAGTCTAAAGCTTAGTGCACAAGCTGGCACAAGGTTCATGATGAGCAAAGCCTGTGGCCTGTGGCTTTCCTGGTAATCCTCCTGCCTGTGCCAGAAGCCTAGAGGTCCTGTCGTCCCCACGAGTCATTGTTTGACTGTCCCCACGAGTCATTGTATGAGCCTCAGGCCTAACCAAATCTTCCTGGCTACCCGGTTGCACTCCAACTGTCCTGGAGACTTCCTTTCCACATAGCTAAACCTCTATCTTTGTGCTCTCTCTCCCCAGCCCCCCTTTTTCAACCAAGACGTGTCTCAGATGTATGAGAATATCCTGCATCAGCCACTTCAGATTCCCGGAGGTCGGACCGTGGCTGCCTGTGACCTCCTGCAGGGCCTCCTCCACAAGGACCAGAGGCAGCGGCTGGGCTCCAAGGCAGACTTTGTAGGTGACCAGGCAGCAGAGTACTGATCTCTTGTGCTCAAAGCTTCCTGAAGATGCAGCTCTGTTCCAAAGGCAGGAAATTCACCTCTTCTGCCAGCTGCCTACTTTCGTGTGTGTGTGTGTGTGTGTGTGTGTGTGTTGCATGCCATGAGTGCACATATGACAGCATTTCTCACTGAACCTGGAGCTCTGATTTGGTTAAAGCGGCTGGACAACAAGCTTCAGGGATGTACTGTTTCCACTCCACCTGGTATTGGGGCTGCAATTGTGCAATGCCATGCCAGGCTTTTCTGTAGGTACTGGGATCTGAACTCAGGTCCTTATGCTTGAGCAGCAAGTACTATACTGATTGAGTCATCTCTCCTTCCCCTGGCTGCTTTCGTCAATGCAGTTCTGTGTGTGTGTGTGTGTGTGTGTGTGTGTGTGTGTGTGTGTGTGTAATAAAGGATAGCTTCAGGTATCAGTCCTCACCTTCCAACCTTGCTTCAGACAGGGGGGACTTGCTTTTACCTGGGTTCGGGCCTTACCTAGCAGCTTTTGCTCACTGAGCCGTCTTCCCAGCCCTCTTTAATACAGTTCTTTTAGTTGACCAAGTTTGCTGAGCATCACCGCCTTCTTCCTACAGCTGGAGATAAAGAACCACATGTTCTTCAGTCCCATAAACTGGGATGACCTGTACCACAAGAGACTGACTCCACCCTTCAACCCAAACGTGGTAAGAGACCACCAAGTTCCTTCTAAATTTTGGCTTTTGGATTTCCAGGGCTGATAAGAGATAGAAGGGTATCTAGGTTAACCCTCTTTATATGGCCAGGAAAACTGAGGGTCCAAGACGTCTCAAGGGCCACCAGAATCAGTACTGGTTCCAACTCTGCCATTTCCTGACTGCTAGCCCATTCTCTGGGGATGAGCCATCTTGCTCCTTTGTCTTTAGCACCATAACTTCCAGAGCAGAGCTGCTATGCTTTGTTCGTGAGACAGGGTCTTTCTATATAGGCAGGTGACCTTGAATTCAAGCTCTCCAGTCTCAGCCTTCTGAGTGCTGTGATTGTGGGCCATTTCACCACGCCCAGCACCCTTATATATATTTTTAAAGTGCTCTGTGTCACATTGTAAGCCCAGGAAGAGCCATGCCCTGTAGACACACCTTTACACCTTTTCCTGGCAATAAAATGACACATATTCCTTGTAGAATGCACATAAAACAGAGAAGTTGAAAGTGGCAATAGCAAACGGCTTGGCATTGCGCCACTCAAAGGAAACCAGTTTGCAAACTTCTGCCACACCTGACCTGAACACTGCCGGTGCTCGCTGACTATTTAAAGTTTTCCACTGGGGAATCATCCGTCCATGAATGTGCCTTCAGATTCTCTCTTTTTCTCTTTGTTTTTACTCGGGACAAGGTATCAGACTGGTAGCCCAGGCTATCCTGGAACTCACTATGTAGCCTCAGCTGGCCTCAAACCCACCTGCCTCAGCCTCTAGAATTGGGGTGACGAAGGTGAGCTATCTGGCCCAGCTATCTCCAGATTCATTATGACAGTTGTCAAGCAGGTTGCATCTAGTCTAGGAAACCTGGCGAGTTCCTTCTTTGGATTTTATTTTTACAATGTTGGGGATGGAACCCAGAGCCTTGCACATGCTGGGTTTGTGTCCTACCACGGAGCTACTTCCCAGTCCTTTTTCTTGGGGTTTAAAGAGACAGTGAGGATAGAGTTGAACATCGACCCCAGAGAGAGATTATACACGGAATCCTAGAAAAGGGAATTCGTTTCCTGTATCAGTGCAAGGACATTGGATGAGACGCTAGGGAGGATTCCTGGTTCTGCTACCTGCTACTTGTGAGACTTCAAGTAAGTTTCTTTAACATCAGATTGTTCATTTGTTTAAAAAAAAATCCAGAAAATACATGTCTAGGGTTGTACAGCTGACAAGACCTGGGATTGGGATTCACATGCTGGTCCTGAACTCTGAGCCCTAGGACAGGACTACTATACCTCTTTACCTGTTCTAGAAGCTGGAAGCCATGGCCTGTTTGGTTGTCCAGCCCAAGGAACACAGGCTGAAGCACATCTGCAGAGCTTTCCACCATTTGTTCCCTGCTCATGTCATAAAAGCCAGGGGATGTTATCTCTCCTCTGCAGAAGCGCTGGTATTGGTTAACTCTTGCTCCCTTATCAAACATTTGTCCCCAAATTAGGCAGCTTCAAGGAACAACCTTTTATTCAGATTTTATAGTTCTGGTAAATGGGGTGTTCAGCCTAGGTCAGACCACCTTTCTTTATAGAGCCTTTTTGTGTCTGTGTGAGGAGAAGGAAATTTTGAAGCTGATGAACTAGATAGAATTGTCTCTCATCCCTCGGCAAACCAGTCTGAATTTGTATGCATGTGCTCTCAGAGTACCAACTCCAGCAAGAGAGTTAACTCCCAAGGTGCGTTTTTTCCCCCAAATCTTTGTTCAGGTCCTATTTGACAATGCCCTATTGGCCTAAGCAGGTCACGTGGTTAACCCATATTAAAAACATGGAGAAATAGATGCTACCTCTGCATGGGAAATGGAAAACCTGTGATTATTTTTTTTTTTAAATCAGGATTTCATGTATCTCAGGCTGCTCAATCTTGCTATATAATTGAGGATGACCTTGAACATCTGATCTTCTGTGTCTACCATCTAAGAGGTGGGATTAAATCCATGCATTGTAATATTTGGTTTACCTATGATCATTTTTGCCATCTCTCACATGGTCTTCCCCCCAAATTTCTGAAGCAGCCCTTGTCCCTCTACCATATTATCCTATTTTATCTCTATTGTCTAGGATGTGTCAGTACCTTAAATGATGGGTGCACTTCTTGGTTCTCCTCCTGTGTACTACAAGGTCTTTGAAAGCAGAGGTTTGCTCTGTTTTGTCCTCCTATGCAACTTGCCTGGAAAACATTTAGGAAGTATCCATCTAACCTGCCTGAGGATTGGTATGGAGCAGAGTGAGGAGACAGGGAGTCAGAGTTGGCCTCATGGGAAAAAATGTTCAATGTACATGCAAGACATTGACTGTTGAGTATGGAAGACCAGGAGGCACCTGGGAAGGATGACATTCCTCTACCAGGCTCTTGGGTCCCTTGGGAGCTCTGGTTCCAGTGTCTCCTTCTTATTCTTGGCTTCTCCTAACAGGAAGGACCCGCTGACTTGAGACACTTTGACCCAGAATTCACCAGGAAGCTGTGTCCAAGTCCATCGGCTGCACCCCTGACAATGTGGCCAGCAGTTCTGGAGCCTCAAGTGCATTCCTGGGATTTTCCTACGCACCAGAGGATGATGCCATCTTGGACTGCTAGGAGACAAGCAGCTGTGAATTCACCAAAACTAGCCACTAGCTTCAAGGGGCTCCCCTTCCACGCTGCTCGTAAGACACAATGAATGAGCTTGACGACTCAAACAAGGACAAGTGTTTTCCATTGCATAAAAGGACAGTGGTAGGCCCAAGCTGGTAGGACAGTCATTGGAAGATTCTACATAGTTCTGCTTGGCTCTTCCTAACAAATGACTCCTGTGTTAGTCAGTTCTTTTGTGGCTGGGACAAAATATCCAAAAGAAGCAACGCGAAGGAGAGAAGATTTGTCCTGGCTCACAGTTTCAGAGGTTTTAGTTTATGGTCACCTGGCTCTATTGCTGTGGTCCTGAAGCAAGACTGAACCACTCTGGTGAAAGGACGTGACAGAGAAAAGCTGCTCACTGCCAGGAAGCAGACAACAGAATGGGCTGGGAACAAGAGATATCCTTCAAAGTGATGCTCCCAGTGGCCTGTTTCCTCCAAGCTGGCCCTATCTCTCAGTAATTGAAAGTTATTCCATCACCTCTAAATAAGGCCATGAAATTATGACATTGCAAATGCATTAACCCATCAATGAAGCCAATACTTTTGTGATTCATTTTCCACAGCTTCATCAGCTGAACACACAAAACTTCAGACAGTTCAGATTCAAACCATAACAACTTTGAGTATTATTACAGTTATGTCATGGTTAGGCACAGGTGTCGACTGTTGAGGGTTTGAGCTCTGGGCACATTTGTAGAGAATTAGTTAAGCCCAGAGTGAACCTGCAGGAGATTGTCTAGCTGATGGGGAACACCCAGCCTATGGTGGGTGGGATTAGGCCCTGGAATAAATCACGGAGAGCTGCTTGAGAACATCGGCATCCTCTGTTTACTTGGCCAGACATGCTTGGCCAGATGGACAAGGATTGTCCATCTCTCAGCTGTTATGTGGTGATGGTGTGGCCAGTTCCCTCGGCTCTGGTGTTAGTGTATGCTCTCCCTTCAAACTGGACTGAGAAAGAGAGAATAAACCCTTGTTCCCTTAAGCCATTTGATGGTCATTTATCAGCAACCATGCAGGTGGACTGCAATAGGTTACTACATTATCGTAAGGTGATTTCTACATTTATGAAGAGGAGGTTACTATATTATCACAAGGTAGTTACTGGAGCTCTGGCCACTTTTGTGTTCTGGGCAGAAATAAAAGAAGGAATGGGGTGGGGGTTGGGGCAAAAAAAGGTATCATTAAAGAGTCTTCCAGAAGCCCTATCCAATGCCTTCTGCTAGTATTCCACAAACCCCACTCTAGCCCTACTCGAATGGAGTTCAGTACAACCTGACTCTCATAGCAAAGGAGTTCTGATGTGAAAGAAGAAGAGGAACATGTTTAGTGGACAGCCATGACGGTATCAGAGATTTGCTTTGGATTTGGATTTGGATTTCAATGAGTAAAATAATGAGACAACAAACCTACAGCATCTTAACCAGCATTTAACAGGATCTTAACAGCATGTTCTGTGTTGACAATGTCTTTCTTTGTTGTGGGTAATATCAGGCATTTATTACTGGGTTTGGCTGCCTAAATGGATTTCAACATTCAGGGAATTTTGATACCTTTTGAGAACCTTGATGGGGTGAGATAGGGGAAGGGAGTAACTATAATCCATGCAGAGCAACAGAAAATGCTAAATTCTGATCATATCAGCCTCTCCTGAACTCAGGCAAGGAATGTGGTCCAGAGATGCAACTGTACCATACTTTTGGCCTAAGAATGGGATCCAGAATTCTCCTTTGGATGGTAGCTGTGGTCACAGTACCCATTAAATAGTTCCTACTGTAGAAGTGGCAACAATGCAAATCATAGGACCAGAGTAGCACCCTCATCCTCACACCAGTGTCTTGGGACCACCTTGGAAACCCTGAGTCTCATTTTCTGTCTATACAAGTTGGTTTCAAGAGTTTCTGAGTCTTTTAACTCACTCTTACCTCCCCCCTTGCTTAATTGTCCAAAGTCAATTTCTAAGATGGACATTTTGGAGGTGTTCATATCTGTTACATGAGAACTGCCATCTTCTTTCTTTCTTTTTTTTAATTGGTCAATGAATAGACAGGGTCAGAGAGACTGATCCTTTTTGATGACCACATCACTAATGCAGACTAGAATTGGGACATGGAACTTTGTAGATTGATCCAGGGTTCTCCCATGTAATCTTCACTTGGGCTGTTAGGACCAAACAATGGCTGTGTCAAAATGCTCTAACAAGAGCCAATGTAAGAATTGGCTGGAACAAGTCAAGTAGTGAGAGACAGGATTCTGGAAGTGAGATCCCCTGGACTCTCATGGTCTGATTGCCAAGTTCAAATGGGGGCCTAGGCCTTCAGACCAAGAGTCTTAAAGCTACCTCATCTGTTTAAGAATAGTCACTGCAAAAGATAATTATGATTTCTCAGAGAATGAACGTATATAACATACAAGTTTAGGACACTCTGCTCTTATGTGATAGACCATGCTGCTTTGTTTCTGAAGAACAGTTGTTTCTTTCTCACAAACCTGTGTTATACAGCTGGAGAGATGGCTCGGGGGCTAAGATACTACTTCACAAGCAGAAGGACCTGAGTTTGGATCCCAGAACCCATGTAAAAAACACCAAGTAGAAATGGTTGCGGCCTGCACTTCCAGTTTTCGAAGGAGGAAACTGGGAAAACCCAGAGCAAAGCAAAAAGGAAGTAGAGCAATTTAGAGTGATTTCTGAAATGACCCTTGGGCCTCCACAGGCACACACAATGCCCTCTGACACACACACACACCAAACAAACCCATGTTATATACTTTAGGATGATCTTAGTAGCTTTTTGGTTTTGGGACAAGGGGAGAAAGGACTTGAAACCAGTTTGTGCTGGATTTTATTTTCTTTACCTTTTACCTTGGTCCCATTCATTATAGTTTTGCCTCTTGTGTCTCCTGACGCCAGGACAGGCTTGGAAAACATAGCAAAAAAAGTCAGTAAACACTGACTTACTAGAAATCAAAGCTACCAGAAAGAACTAGTATTAAACTTTGACATTGAAAAAAATGAATTTCTTCCATCTTCAAAGTGCCTGTTAATAGTCAAAAGGAGAACAGGGAGAGGGAACAAAACGCGGAAGTGTAAAGGTCTGAAATATGGACGTATTGTCAAAAGTACACAGCTATGAATGTGAACACAATAATGGTTCCATCTGTTCTAAGATGTTAAAAGAAATCATGGGGGCTGGAGAGGTGGCTCAGGGGTTAATCTTCTGCCTTGCAGGTGGAAGGTCCTGAGTTCGGATTCTAGACCCCACGTATAGATGCCGGGCAGAAGTGGGGGCGGCCTGCGCTTCTAGTCCTGGTAGGGCGGAGCCTGTGAATTCCGGAGCAGAGTAAACGAGGAGGAGGTGGAGGCGGTCCATGGTGGTTCCCGAATTCGCCTGTGGTTCTACACATACGTACATACACACACCCGCACACACGCATACACGCACAATTGAATAAATAATAATAAAAAAATTAAAAGAAATCATGAAGTGTTTCACCAGGAATTAAAAGGGAAAACTAGTTTTGTCATTGAATTGATTGTGCTGCACCGGTTTATTAAGTTCATCCAGAGTTTTATATACAAACATCTACAGACTCAATTATAAAACAGCATTAGGAATTAACCTCAAAATACAAATGGGAAACATTCAGACTAACCAAATCTGCTCAACGAGGAATTGCACTTGGTAGTAGCGAATTTGACTCTGTAACCCTTGAGGAGTGTAAGAAGCACTCTGGTCTTCAAGTTGCAGTGGCCATTTGAAAATGACAAGGAAAGTTGTGAGTTTTAATATCCTAACAGCCTACTGCTCTGTACACGGTAAAGAAAACCGTGAGTGTAACTCAAAACCGTGGGGATGCCCACTCCAGCCACCAATCCACAGAAGGCCCTCCCGCAGAGAAGGGTGGCCAGCGTAGGTGGTCGCGGGTGGCAATGGTTTACTGAGCCCTGAATGCGCTTTCCCTTACTCGTCTACACGACTAGTGCTCGGGCCCTTCCTGACCCCTTGAGCCTGCCTATTTTTACATTTTGGTAGGATCTAGTCACAGCCTTTAACTCTCTGCCTGCAGACCTGCCTAGAGGATTTCGGGGAGGGAAGACACCTTCCCATCCCATCAGGTGCTCGAAAATGCGCGGCTAACGAGAAAGGGGCATCTCGGGTTACCACGCTCACCATCTTCCTGCTCATGAGCGACGTGTCTGGGAGCCTCTCCCATTCGGTCAACAAGCGCCCCGAAGTTCTTTAATCCTCCCTCTGACTGCAGCCCTGGGACTCCGACGACGCGGTGGGACCGAAGGGGGGGGTCCTTCCCGCAGCACCCCCGCCGCCGGAAGTGAACTTCGATCCCTTGGGTCCTACCATCTGCGCCAGTTTTAATAGTAGCTGTTGCTAAAAGAATGGAAAGGACTTCCACGGTCTCAAAGCGAACCTCGCGCTTTGGCTTGGCTTCTCACCCATAGAGCGCAAACCCGGCCCCGCCCCCTTTCCCATCCTTGCGAACTTGACCAATAGGGACCTGCCGTCCTGTCGTCGTCATCACGTCGCTGCGCAAAGCCACGCCCTCTCGACGCGCGGGAACGCCCCCCACCGTTGCTGCGCGGCCTTAGATACCTGGCGGCCCCGGGTCTCGGGTAACAAGCGCCACGGCGGCGGCGATCGTGCCCTCGGCCTCGCCACCCTGCCCGGGAGACTCCTAGCGCAGCCCAGTGGAAAAGCCTGTGTCTGCCCAGGTAAAGCGAGGGGCTGGGCTGGAGTCTCCATGGTCGCCTTGCAGATCCTGAAAGAGGAGCGGGCCTCCCTTAGATCGCACCCATCCTTGGCCTTTTTGCTAGTCCAAAAATTTGAGTTGACGGTTGTTAAAGGGAATAGTGGGACCAAGTCTTATAGCCATTTCCTAATCTTAAAACAGGACAGACCTCCGGTAGGTCTAAGCTAAAGACACTGAAAGTGGAGGCGATGCTTTCCTTTAAAAACCCTACCATGCAGCGCCCTTTAAGGGCTGGGTAGGACCTTTCCCTTTAAGAGCCATGGAATACCCAGAGCAATTTATTACCGTTTCCTAAGACTTTGCCTTTCTGCAAAAAGTAGTGAGTATCAAAAGCTTTGGTAAATGTGAATTTTTTTTCTGTGAGTCTTGAGTCCGTTATGGCCTAATCATACAATAATAGCTCTTGCAATCACGTGATTATTGAAGACCTTTTTTTTTTTTTTTTTTTTTTTAATTCAGTCTCCATAGAGACTGTCAAAAATTGTCAGTGCCGACTATATTTTACGTCGTCACGGCGGGGTTAGCTATAATCGCGCCTCAGATAAACTTCATTGGCTACGATACTGCCACTGCGCGAAGCTATTGAAGACTTTTTATCTCATGTTGCATATGTATGTGAGTTTGCATGTGTGTGAAGATATGCATGCACATGTTCGCATCTGAGGCCTGAGGTCGGCATGGGGTGGCGTCATCCATTGTTCTCCATCTTGTTCATTGAGGTAGAATCCAGAGTTTAACCTAGAGCTCACCTGTGTGTTTAGTCTGAGCACGGGGATTAGAGCAATTGCCACTTCCACCAGGTCTATACTTGGGTTCTGGGATCCAAACTCTGATTCTCATGCTTAGGTGGCACTTTAACTGCAGAGCCGTTATTTGTTATTAAAGACTGTCTAGTCAGAAAACTGGAGGAAACAATACAACATTGTATGTGCATAACAGGAAACAAGTATACACATAGCTGGACCATAAAGAGATAGCTGTGATACCAGTGAAGTTACCATGGCAAGATGGTTTTAAAATTTTACTGGAGGAGCTAAGGATGTAGCTCAGTTGGCAGAGTACCTGCTTAACATGCATGAACTCTTGGGTTCCACAGCGCAGGAAAAAAAAAAAAATATATATATATATAGGAAAGGCTGGACATGGTGGCACACACTTGTGAGCTCAGCACTTGGGGAGCTCAGGAAAATCAGAAGTTCAGATTCATTTTCAGGTATATAATAAGTTCAAGGCAGTCTAGGATACATGTGACATTTTATACATGTATGTGCACATGTGTGTATACATATATATGAAGTATTTTTTTAAATTTTTTAATTATTATTTATTAAATTGTGCATGTATGCATGTGTATGCATGTGTGTGTGTGTGTAGAACCACGGACGAATCCATGGACCGCCTCCACCTCCTCCTTGTTTACTCTGCCCCAGGATTCACAGGCTCCGCCCTACCAGAACCAGAAACGCAGGCCGCCTCCGCTTCCGCTCGGTCTATACGTGGGGTCTAGGATCCAAACTCAGGACCTTCTGCCTGCAAGGCAGAGGCTTAACCCCTGAGCCACCTCTCCAGCCCCATATGAAGTATTTCTTATCAGCTTTGAAAATGTGCTATTGGAATTGGTCAGTCTTATAGTAATTTACAAAGAAGCTTATTTTGAGCATCAACATAGTTCCAAAATAGAACAATATTTAAGTGCTAAAAAATTATATCACATTTACCAATACAAGAGTGGACCATCAACAGTCAAGGTTGGGTGAGAGGCTCAGGTAGCCCTACCCATCCCTGTGGTTATGTAGGTAGCTACCGTTCCTGGGGATAGTGAGACTTATTTTCTTCAATGGTGTAGCTACTGGTAAGTTGCCTGTGGTCCTGTAATGACCCTTCATCTGTGCTCCTGTAAGCAGCTCTAATTAAACTCTGTGGGGCACATGTACAGCACACAAAGGACATGAAAGTTGAAGGGAGACTAATGGGGAAAAGAAGTGTGGTCACAAGGGTAATGAGAGGTAAATATGATCAACATGTTATATTCATCCATGAAAATGTCATAATGAAACCCATTATTATGTGTAACTAATACATACTAATGACATTAATTAAAAGAAAATTTATATCACCAACATTCAAGAAGAAAGCATCATTGGGAACATTTATAATCTTAGTATAATAAAAGCTCTTTTAAATATGCCGTGTAATCCAAAAGCTAGAAAGAAAAGTTTAATACTTTTAACTCTAAAACAAGTATAACCTGCACAATTAACAAAAGCTACAAGAAGTCAAGTCTAATGGCAGAAAAAGTTGAAAAATTTGTTTGATGGCTGATTAGAAAACTTTAAAACCCAGTAGAAAAGTGATCAGAGAACACAGACAAGGAAATTAGAAGAAATGCAAATGGCCAGTACTATAGTCTCCCCTGATCTGCAGGGGCCAAGTTTTAAAACCTTCAGGGAAGACCTGAAATCACAGATAGTATCCTGTTTTGTGTTTGTGTGTGTGTAAAAGCTAAGGAAAGAACAATTTTGACATATTGTAGTAACTTCTGTATAGCATTCATTAGGCCATTGCATTGTGATTAGTTGAATACTAGTACTGTGATACTAAGACAGTCAATCTAATTGACTTGGAGTGACTGCTGAGTCAGTTGGTTAGTTGTGTAGTGTCTGCAACATTAATAGATTGGACAGAAAAAAAAAAAATAATTCACATCCAGGGTAGGGTGGTATAGAATAGTGTAAGATTTTATTATATCATCCAGAATTGTCAGAATTTAAAACTTAACAAGTTGTTTATTGAATTGTCAGAATTTTAAAATTTAACAAGTTTTTTATCTCAGAACTTTCCATAGAAAATTTCAGACCACATTTGACCTTTGGTAACTGAAATCTTGGACAGTATAACTGTGCATAATTGAAGACTATTGTTGTTTATTGGTAAACATGATACTTAGAAATAGAATTGTGTGGAAACAGGGCTGGAGAGATGACTCAGGGGTTAAGACTCTGCCTTGCAAGCAAGAAGGTCCTGAGATTGGATCCCAGGTCCCACATAAAAATGTCAGGTGGAAATAGTTGCAGCCAGTACTTCCTGCCTTCCTGGGTGGAGCTTGGGAAATCCCAGAGTGAAGCAAAAAGAAGGGAGAAGCAATCCAAGATGATTCCCGAAGTCACCCTTGGGTCTTCACAAGGACAAACAGTGCCCTCATGTACACACACACACATATTTCTGCACTAAATAAATAAATATAATTCTTTAAAAAAAAGAATTATGTGGAAACAAATGTATTATTGTCATTGGAAATATGAATTATTACTTTTTTAGAGGGCAATTTATACTACACGATTTACTCAGCCATTCAATAGATAGAAATCCTACAAATGTGCAAAGAACATAAAACATGTTCAAAAATGATGTTTTTAGTATTTTACTGGCAAAAAAAGAAATGTGAATTAAAATATGATTGATTAAATTATTGCGGTATATTCATAAAACAATACTATGTAGTTATTTAGGAGAATGTGGTAGATCTCTATTATTTGACAAGGAAGGATGTCATATATACAAATCTACATGAAAAAAGTGTTGAAGAGTAGTGCTTATGGTAAGATCCTCTCATCAAATAAGCTATAAGTAAACTTAGACCTAAACATAATCTAGAAGACTGTGCCCAGTATTTAGCAGTATGGAGACATCAATCCAGTGCTCAAGAGAGTGGTGGGTAGCAAGGGTGGTGGGAGGGCCAGAGCAAGATTTGGAAAGCAACAGCCCTGATAGGTTTCGCAGCTATAAGTATGCATCCATTCTCAGCCTTTGAGAACTGTTAGAGTTTAACAGGTAGGTTTTAGTTGTATATCCTGCTTGACAAATTAGAAGGGGAAGGCACTTTTAAAATGCTACTTTCCTGACATGCTTTTATTCTTCAAGGGAACCATGGAAAAGGAGGTTCGAAGCACCATTGTTTTCAACGCATACAAAAAGGAGATATTTACCACCAATAGTGGCTATAAATCTTTACAGAAAAGACTTCGAAGTAATTGGAAGATTCAGAGGTGATTTTTTTTCTGAGTGATAGTGACGTTTGAATGGGAAGAACTCAATTTAAAGATAGTTTAAAGTCAATGTTTGAAAATCAATAATTTGAATATGATTGTTATTCCCCCCAAAGCATAAGCCAAAGAATTATTGTAATTGTATGTATATAATATTTTAAGGTATCAGAAGTTTCTCAGTATATAAAACACTTTATCTTAACTAAAAGACCAAAGGTGATTTTCAATATTTTAACTTGGATTAATACTTCAGTTTAGGGAAAAGGAAAAAGGAGAATTAATTGAGAATGTCTCCATCTTTAAATGTGTTTCCTTTAAATGTCTTTTTCTCCCTGGTGTTTGGCGTTAAACTCAGGGTTTTGCACAATCTAGGCAAGTTATTATAAAACTGTTACATTGCCTATGTTTTTCTATGAGTATAAACACATAACCAGATAAACTAAGGGAAGAGCCAGATGTGGTGGTACACGTCTACTTCGAGCACTTGTGGGGTGGAGGCAGGTGAATCAGGAGTGCAAGGCCAGCTTTAGCTATATAATAAGCTTGAGATAACCTGGATTAATGAGACCTGGTCCTAAAATGTATATAGACAAGGGTCGGTGAGATTGCTCCGTGGGCAGGACACCTGCAAATCTGGAGACCTGAGTCCATCCTTGGAGATCCACGACTTCTGAAAAGTTATCCTCTGACCTCCACCATGCACCATGGCATATGTGTCCCTGCGCATCCACCTCGCAAATAAATAGAATATTTAAAAATATACATATATATAGACAGACAAACCAATGAGAGTTGATTGAAATGAGTAATTGGAAGATGTCTTTATGTTTTAGTATGGAATAATTTGAACTCCTTTGCAGAGGCTGGGTGACTCTAGGGTACTCCCGTGAAGGTTCTCACTTTGGGAGGAAGTCATGCTGGGTTCCTCTGGGTTCCTTTCTTGGTCTCTGTAATCGTTTCTTTCTTTCTTTCTTTCTTCTTTCTTTCTTTCTTTCTTTCTTTCTTCTTTCTTTCTTTCTTTCTTTTCTTCTTTATTTCTTTCTCGCGCTCTTTTCTTTCTCTCTTTTCTTTCTTCTTATTCCTTCTTCCTTCTTCCTTCCTTCTTCCTTCCTTCCTTCCTTCCTTCCTTCCTTCCTTCCTTCCTTCCTTCCTTTTCTTCTTTCTTCTCCTCTTCTTCCTCCTTTTTCTTTTCCTTCTTCTTCATGTGTGTCTGTGTGCATGTCTTTGTGTATCAGAAGGCACTGTGTGTGCCTGTGGAGGCCCAAAGGTGACTTCAGGATCACCTGGGATTTCTCTACTTCCTCTTTACTTTGCTCTGGAGTTTCCCACACTCTGCCTTCCAGTAGCAGAAGTACAGGCTGACACCATTTCCGACTGGCATTTTTATGTGTGATTTGAACTCGGGACCTTCTGCTTGCAAGGCAGAGCCTTAACCTCAGAGCCATCTTTCCAGCCTAGTCTCTGTAGTTTCATATAGTCAAGAGACTAAAATAACTCATAAGTTGGTTTAGATTATGGATTTGACTTTTTTTCTAACTTGCTTTTAAAATCATACTTCCAGCTTAAAAGATGAGATCACATCCGAGAAATTAATTGGGGTGAAACTCTGGATTACAGCTGGACCAAGGGAAAAATTCACTGCAGCTGAGGTAAGGACTGTTGGTTCAGAAGAAATGGAGAGGTGTTGGGAGGGGCAAGGACTCCAAAACCTGTCTTCAGTGTTTACTGTGCAGAAGAGTTCATGTTTACTGTGCAGAACACGTTCATGTTCATTGTGGTTGATGATTAGGTTAATTGTTTTAATCCAAGTAAAGTGTCAGACACATAAGGAGGGCTAATTGCTAATCATACATCTTTTCCATGTGATTTGACTCAAATGTGGGAAAGGTTCATTTACAGTTCCGCTTTAAATACTGCGTTTCATAGAATCGATAAATAATGATAAAACTGCAGAGCACAAATCATGAGCTTGGGTAGAGATGTGAGTAAAGTGGAACTCTTCTACAGGTCTGCATTGTTGGTGGCATTGTTGGTGGTGAAGCTGCTAATGCCAAACAATATAGTAACTTCTCCAAAATTAAAACAGATGTATCCTATAATATACATTCTCAAGTCTGGGCAGATCTTCAAAAGTATCGAAAGCAGGATCTCAATGTAATTTGTATCCACAGTCATAGCAGCTCTTTTTAAAATTATGTTTTTAAGTGAGATGATTGTTACACTTATTTATTTTTCTCATGTATGTGTGTGGGGGTGCACGTGTGTGTCACAGTATGAGTATGGAAGTCTAGAGACAATATGTAGGATTCAGTTCTTTCCTTCTAACATGTGGGTTTTGTGGATGGAACTCAGGTTGCTAGGCTTTCTGGTAAGTACCTTTACCTGCAAAGTCATTTTGCTGGCCCTATTTATATATTTTTTACCTTTTCACAACAGCTCTTTTCACATTATATAAAAGGTGGGAATAAACCAAGTGTTTGGCTGCAGATGACTAAGTAGGCAAAATGTGGTATATACCTCATATATACTTGAATTCCGTTTTCAGATATATACACACATATCCGAAAGGGAAAGGAAATTCTGACACATGCCAAACATAGATAAACCATAGTTGTGTTATGCTAATTGAACTGTGGCAGACACCTAAAGAGTAAGACCGTGTGCTTCCACTTACATGTGATACCCAGATTTTTAAGATACAGAAAGTAGAATTGTGGTTGCCAGTGATCGGAAAACAGGAGAATGGAAAGTGTTTAATAGACCATTTTATAAAAAGTGTCAGTGTGTTTAACATTGCTGAATGATACACTTAAAAACTGTTATGATGGTAAGTTTAGGTTAGGTGGGTTTTAATGGAACAGCAAATGGGAATATAATAAGAGCCTTTCGAAGATAAATTGTAGGAAATGCTTTGTTGGTCAGGAAGGGAGTAGAGAGGCAGAGTGGGGTGGGACTATGTGATCAAGGATGCTATTACTCTGGGTCTATTGCCACTGGAATGTGGCCCCCCCCCGGGGGCATTTCTATTTTTTTTAATTTTTTATTCTTTCACACTTTCAAATATAAATACAATGAATTTATGTCACTATCTAGTGCCATCCCCCATCCTTTTCCACTATATACTTTCTAATCAGTCTCCCTTTCTTCTTTTTAGCTTCTATGGCCCAGTGGGTTTCATTTGGGATGTTGTACTGCCAAGTGCCTAAATACTTGCTTGGGGCATGGGTTACCTCACTGAGTAGAGAAACTCTCCTTCCGTGTGGCATTAGCCTTTGAGAGTCTCTCAGGGAGGTATCGTGTCTTTTGACATGTTTTCTCATACGTAGTGAAATATGTGATTGTGGAGTCTTCTAGAAGTGGACATCACTGCAGTAATGAGTTCCTGGGTTCTGTTGTCCTTTTAGTCTACAGTTTTAAAAAAAATGTTCTGCCTCTCTGGGGAAGCCCTACAGGCCGTTTGAAAGTCCTGGGCAGAGCAAAGAATTCTCTTCATGGATGAGCCTCCAGCTTCATTCAAACTGTAGATATTTTTATTTATTTTTATACCATGGGATAAATAATAGTAACGTCTGTAGCAGTAGTTTACCTTGGGACCAGCAAGGTGGCCCAGTGGTGAGGGCATCAGCATCCAAACCCTGGAACTTGAGTTTCATTATTGCAACCCACATGGTAGAAAGAGAGAACCAACTTCTGGGACATTGTCTTCTGACCTCCACATGTGCACTGTGGTGCTTTGTGTTTTTTCTCTCTCTCTAATAAATAAAATATTTTTTAAAAAGTAATTTAGCTCCTATCTGTTTTCAAGGGTGCAGTGTTTTTAATACACTTTGCCGCTCTCCCCTGATGCAGAGCAGGCCCAGCCTGCCTAGGAAAGGGTTCTGAAGGACGCTGGAGATGAACGTGCTGCCCTCTAGCTGTTTTCAGAGTCAGCGCTCAGCAAGTGTCAACAGCACGGAACAGTTTCCCAGTATATTACACCTGGGGGCCACTGAGTGGAGATTTGTGAGCTTCCTTTAGCTTTGCTGTCCAGATACTCAGCTTGGAAAACAGAAATTGGTTTTGAGCATTTGTTGTTGTTATTGTTGATATTTTAAAGCAGGGTTTCTTGCAGTGTAGATTGGCCTTGAACTTAGCAGGTAGTCAAAGACCTCGAACTTCTGATCATTTTTGCTTCAATCTCCTCAGCACTGAGATTACAGGTGTGATATCACTCACTGCACCTGGTTTATATGGTGCTGAGGATTGAGCCTGGGGTCTTGTGTGTGCTAAGCAAGCACTGCACCTGCCTAGCTACACCTCCAGCTTCTATTTGAGCATTTTGGAGCTTTATACTCACAGATAAGCATAGAGATAGATCTTACACAGGAAATTTTATGTTGTCTTCAAAAATACCTTATAGATTCAAAGTGTCTATTTTTAGTTTGTTAAAGCCTTATTTATAGTATAGTTATTTTAGATAGAAGTCTTTTGGCCCTATTCATAGAATGATCTTTTTCCCTCTCTGCAGTTCGAAGTGCTGAAAAAGTACCTTGACAATGGTGGAGATATCCTTGTGATGCTAGGAGAAGGTGGAGAATCTAGATTTGATACCAATATTAACTTTCTTCTAGAAGAATATGGAATCATGGTTAATAATGGTAATTATAATTTTAAATAGAGACAGTGATTGCTTATTTATTGTTTGTATCATAGCCTTCTAGACCTGCTAGTACAATAGCAAAACCTTGAGCTATGGTCACATGGTTCACTATTTTGGGTTCACCAGCCGACTGAGCCTTTGACAAAATGGGAGGGGATTCTCAAGTCAAAATTCATGTGTGTTTATAGTGTCGAGTCCATTACTGATCTAAATGCAACTCCCTCTCTCTTTCTCCTTGAGATGCTGTGGTTAGAAATGTATACTACAAGTATTTCCACCCTAAGGAAGCTCTTGTTTCTGATGGAGTGTTGAACAGGTGAGCATGTTGGGAAACAGAGGTTTTCACAGATATCTTTCATCTGTTCTCACATTTATCCTCATTCTTTTGCCTCTTTTTTACTTTTCATTATAATTTATTATAATACAACTTCTTATTCATCAAATTATATTCCATCATCTTTAGAAACCTTCACATTCATCTTCGCTCTGGATATTTTCCATTGCAAATAACAGAAATCTCTAAGTGGGATTAGCCAATAAAGAAACTTCTTTGACTCATTGAAAGATATAGAAAGAAAGTCAACATTTGGATATGAAGTGAATGAAAAATTCATGTCAGTAGGACCCCAGTTCCATTTCTCTTGGCCTCTCATTCTTGTATGTGTAGCTGAATATTTTTCCATCTGTTTGTTTTCACTGTTTTGTTTTGAATCCTAAAACATACATGAGGGACTTTGGAACTGGGAAATGAATATATTAGGAACAAGTTCAAAATTACTCACCCTACACTTGAGCTTCCTGTTTGCCAGGTACTCTGCTGACTCTGAGCAGACAGTCTAGAATGTGGGTCTAGGATATGGACCCTTTCTTTAGGCTCAAAGAAGAGGAACTGAGCAGTATGGTATAGCGCCTGCTTGTAAATCTAGTATTTGTCTGATGTGTGAGGGTGCCTTTGTTTGTGGCCAGCCTGGGCTATAAGGTACCATGGCCACCAGGGCCACAAAGCAAGATCCTGTCTCATAAAAGCAAAAATTAAAAACAGAACCAAGACTAGAACCTAATGTTTTATCTGTTTTCTAATAGTTGGTCTCATGTAGCCCAAGCTAGCTTTGAACTCCTGATCCTCTTGTTTCTACTTCAATGCTGAGCTTGTAGGCTTGTGTCACCATTCCCAGTTTAAATGTGCTGAGGATTGAACCCAGGGCCTAAGGTGTGCTAGGCAGGCCCTCTGCCTGCTGAGCTCCAGCCCTAATGAAAGTCTAATATTTTTTATGTTAATTTTTTCAGGCATATGAGAAGAGCATGGATGTACAAAAGTGCAAAACCGTATACCTGGTTTATATTTACTCTTCATAAAGGTTGTGAGAAGCTCCCTAACCTTTCTGTTGACTAAATTATAATTTTTTTCTTCAGGGAAATTAGCCGAGCGGCAGGCAAGGCCATGCCTGGGATCATTGATGAGGAGAGTGGTGGGAACAATGCCCAGTGAGTATTTCTAAAGCTGTTTGTGGAGGATGGAGGATGGGGTTCCTTTCGCATGTATCTCTGGGTCTCTGCGTGTGTCTGTGTGTTTCAGAGGGCACTGTGTGTGCCTATGGAGGCCCAAAGGGTGACTTCAGGAATCACCTTGGATTGTTTCTACCTCCTATTTGCTTTGCTCTGGAGTTTCTCAGGCTCCGCCTTCCAGGACCAAAAGTATAGGCTATGACATTTCGGTCTGGCATTTTTACATGGGATCCAGGATCTGAACTCAGGACCTTCTGTTTATGAGGCAGAGGCTTCAAGGGTTGCCCTCTTTAAAATGCGAAGAGTGTTTTGGAAAAATATCTCACCCAGAACTCCAAAGCCATACATTTTGTACATCCTGAAATGAAGAAAACAGGTCTTCGCACTGTAAGTCTGGGCTCCTTTCCTAGAGAAAAGGAGGTGTAGATTATGGAATTTAGAGTTCTAGGGTTTTTTCTTAATAATTGTATAGGTGAGTATTCTATCCTTTTTAAGTGGCTGGATTGAACTGGATATATTCTAATTAGTATAACTAGTCCCCTATTATTCTACATTTAGATAGTTCAAATATTTTGCTTTAATAATACTATGCAACATTCATTGAGCATTAGCTACATAACAGGCATGCGTAATAGGCATGCATTGCCGCATTTAATTCTCACCACAAACCAAGAGGGTAGAGATAAGAAACCAAAAGGTAATTGTCCAAATTCATGTGATTAATGTGTCCTTAGAACTTACATTCAAAGCTTTGTGGTCTGCTCCAGAGTAAAGGTTTTTTTTGTTTTTTGTTTTTGAGATAGGGACTTGCGATGTTAGTCCAGACTAGCCTAGAATTTACTATGTAGTTCAGGCTGGTCTCAATTTCACAATAATACTGCCTCAGGCTCCTACGTGTTAGAATTATACACATATTCCACCACACCTGGTCAGAGCTTATACCTTGTTGAAATGGACTGACTCCATGGTCACGATACAGCTGAGGCTGGACTTGAACTCCTGGACCTCTTGTTTCCACCTCCCTAATGCTGGGATTACAGGCGTGTACTGTCCTGTCCATCTCAGAGTTTGTACTTTTGACCTCTACTCATGTTGTCACTACATACAATTTTACATGTTTCAAATAAAAAGAACCAGGCATGATGGCAAAAACCTATTAATTTCAGCATTTGGGAAACTGAATGCAAAGCATCTGAACATCTTTGTTCTTTAGTTTTTGTGTGCTTGGGTTGATGTTTTAATGAGATAGATTCCTAGCATTGAAATTTCTGGCTCTGTCTATGGCCATACCACACTGCATGCACCCAGCCTTATCTCATCTGAAATTTCTTGGTCAAATACCTTCTGACAGATATATTGTGAAATCTCACTTTAGGCTGGGGGTAGCAATTACAAGTTCATATTAAAACACTACAGGAATTTAGTAAAAAATGGTATCTCTTTTAGTTTGTTTCCTTATTAGTTTATAGGAGTAGATTTTTCTCTACTTAAGACTGTATTCACCTGTATTTTCTCTTGGTACTTTTATGGTTTTATTTTATTTTTTACTTTATTTAAGAGAGAGAGAGAAAGAAAGAAAGGGAGAAACAAACACACACACACACAGACACAGAATGCATTCTATGGTATGCACAGGCAGAGGTCAAGGACAACTCTGGAAGTCTGTTCTCCTTCCACTATGTGGGCTTCTGGGGATAGAACTCCTGTTGCCAGGTTTGTGAGCAGGCACCTTATATCCACTGAGCTAACTCACCAACCCTTATGATTTCATTTTAATATAATTTTTAATGTATCTAGACTATGTTTTAAGGTGTTCTATGAAAAAGAATGTAATAGCTAAAACTTTGCCAAACGTTTTCATTAACTTAAATGGCATTTTTATTATACATTAGTAACACTCATTTTCCAGTACGTTCAGTTACTTATTTGTAATAGATGTAAATTTTTGCACTAGTGCCACATTATCTCAAGTCATAGAACTTTTTTTTTCTCTACCTCTTTATTTATTTATTTATTTTTATTAAAAATTTAATTATACATTTTAAAATTTTTTACCAGTTCCCTCCCTCCCCCCGTCATAGAACTTTTTAAACTGTTTTCCATAATGCTTTATAAGGAAACTTTCATGGGTTAATACACTTCAAAGTAAAAAGGTAAACTGGGAAAAAACATTACAGTGCATGGAGTCATTATTAATGAGTGAGAAAAGGAAACCATTAAAAAAAAGGTCAAAAGTACCAACAACAAAAAAAGACTCATGAAAAAATAGCCCAGTTCTCACTTCCCTTGGTTTTCTTTCCACTGCTCCTACACACTTTCCGGAACTCATGGCTGTAGTCTCCTTTGTGGGATATTTATTGCTGGACTAGGGACAGATTGGGGAAAATGGAGACTGTGAGACACATAGTGCTTCAATAGCATGACCACAAAAGTCATAGGGGTAGACGAGACTTCTTTTGTGTGGGAAAAGCTAACAAGCAAGAGAAGTAAAGTTAAAAAGAGGTTTTCCCGGGTCTATCAGAGGCACCCAACCTTCTGACACATTACAATCTGATATTATCTACAAGTGCATTGGGCTGCATTTATAGCTGTCCTTGGAAACATGCTGCCCATGGGTCACAGGGTAGACATAGCCAGAAAAGAAGAGAAAAATCCTTTTTAGAGGTTCTTTATGGACACTCTTCCCATAACTTCTCCTTTTCTCTTCATTTTTATAGCACTTCTTTCAAAGTTGTCTTTGCTGAACATTCAGGAATACCTTGAAGTGAGTTAGCCTCTCCAGGATGCCATACCCTCTTCTGAAGTCCACTGTCCAGATCAGACTGATCCAAGGCCAATGTAGTTACTTATATGCTTCTGTTCCTATAGGCATGCGTTTGAAAACAGACATAGTGCATTGAGATTGTACCAGTCAATCTAAAGAAAATGCAACTCTTTACCTGTTGAAGACATTATTGTGGGCCAATGAGATAGCTCATTGGGTAAGGCACTTACTCACAAACCTGGTGAGCTCAGTTTGATCCCAGGGACCCACACGGTAGAAGGAAAGAACTGACTTTCAAAAGCTGTCCTCTGATCTCCACCCCTGTGCCATAGTGTGCATGTATACTCTTCCTTCCCCTTGTAAATAAGCAAAAATATTTTTTCAAAAAGAAAAAGGCTTTATTATGCAGAACTGGCTCATAGGTAGCTCTTGGTCAGTTCTTAGAATGAGCCCCATCTTCCTTTTTCTCCACTAGGAAGTTCTCCATGGGCAGCATGTTTCCAAGGACAGCTATAAATGCAGCCCAGTGCACTTGTAGATAACATCAGATTGTAATGTGTCAGAAGGTTGGGTGCCTCTGATAGACCCGGGGAGTTCTTATAATCAGCATACACTCCCAATAAATTACATTCATTAAAATACTTTTATTTTTATTAAAATACTTAGACTTGCAGCTAGTGTTATCCCATTTTTTTGAGTTAAAATAGAGCTTAGAAAAAAATGTGCTTCATCCTTATTCCCCTCAACCCAAGACACTGCCACATATACCACCAACATCAAACATGCCCCAATGACCTAGCCCCATTCCTCTATTTGCTCCCAGGTGAGAATTCAGATATGTCCTCAGAGGTTACAGCATACATACGGTTCTGTTATCTCATATATTACCCCTTCATGTCTTAAGGAAGGCATTTTCTCTTAGAGATTTTCATTTTAGTATATCTTTAAAAAAATCTTGTGTTAACTTGCCTCCATATTTCTTGGGTGGGACACCTCAAGAACGACTCCTTTGTGTCTATGATGTTGCTGTTCACAGCTTTTCTTGGTAGGTTTTATATAATCTTGGGAACAGGGTTGCTGTATGCTGAAGGTCTGACAGTAGCTCTTAGCCTTGCCTATCTTAGGTAGTTATGCCGTGCATTTTTTTATTGGTGTATTGTTTGATTTGTTCCTAATACCTGCAATTTGGAGTTTTTCTGAAAAATGGAGCAGTAATGCAGCATCGACTTATTAAAGTACATTTTAAGCCTTTAAAAAAAAAAGAAAAAAATGTGCTTGACGGTGAATCGAGCCCAAGAAGCATATTACTTTCAAGTTGTTTCAAGTGTGTTTAATTTCTTACAGGGCTCTCACCTTTGTCTACCCTTTTGGTGCCACACTGAGTGTCATGAAGCCGGCAATGGCTGTTCTGTCCACAGGCTCTGTCTGCTTCCCACTCAACAGACCCATTCTGGCTTTCTACCATTCAAAGGTATCAACTTCCCTAGACATGCTGTGGATGCTGTTTTTACTATTGAAGTAATAAGACTACCTTGCTGTTCCAGTGTGAGGGTTTCATACGGCATCTCACATGCCAGACTGTCAAATCATACTTCAGGTTCAGGATTCTACTTTTTTCCTTCATGGGGAAACTGCATTATCTAGTAATTTATGGAGTCATGTTCTCAACCTGGCTATTGACATTCTTTGTCCAAAGTTCTCAGTAGGGCATGCGGGTCCCTGCGTAAAACACTAAAACAACTTTGTACGTCCTCCGTGGCTGTTGCTCTCACCTCAGTGTAGAGAGAGTATATTCAGCTAAGACAGAGTTAACATGCTGTACAACACTGAGTCCTATTTTAGTACCTGATGTATTATTTCCAGTGATAACGGTATGATGATGGTATTATAGCTGGGCACAGTGGTGCACTGGCTCGTAACCAGCATTTAGAAACAGAGAGGACTGCCCACGTTCAAGATGACCTGGCTGGCATGGAAAGTCCCATGCCAGCCAGTACTACAAAACAAGACCCTGTCTCAAACAGCAGCAATAAGCTGGGTGTAGTACATGTCTGCTGCATTCCTCGCATCTGGGAGGTGGAGGCAGAGGAATAAAAATTTTAAAACATCTTCATCTGTTTTTCAAAGTTGAGGCCAACCTGGGCTACATGAAACTCTGTCAAATAAGCAAGCAAGAGTAACAAAACTTTTCCTATGAAACATTTGCTTTTTATTATTGTTTGTTTTCCCATATTTTTTTAAATTTCTGGAATCTGTGTGTTTATATCTTAAAATCTCTGGCCTAGATGCAATTCTGTGCCTATTGCTAGCATGTGGTGTATTTTTAAAACAAAACAAAACAAAAACTTGATTTCATTTTGTATTTTTAGCAGATCTCACTTAAAGATGTCTGTCATTTTAGTCTGGACAGCGTAGCTTGGGAATCCCTAAAGCAAGCTGGCTAGCCGACTGACCCTAATGGTGTGCTGTGAGTTTAATTAGAGACCCAGCCTCACAATAATAACATGGAAGAGTGACTTGAGGATGATTCCCAATATCACCCTTGGGCCTCCACAGGCACACACACTCAAGTGCACTTGTGTATATGTCCACACACATGCATTCACCTACACACACACACACAAATGCATACGCCCCATACACACATACTTGAAAGAAACAAAGTAATATATATGCTTATTGAAGAAGAATTGAAAGATACAGAGATGAAAAAGAATGCCGCAAGCTAAGTGTGGTCTCATGCCTGTAATCCCCGCACTTATGAGGTTGAGAAAGAAAATTGCATGAGTTAGAGGTCACTCTGCTGCACAGAGAGTAACAAGCCAGGGATGTATAGCAAAGCTGTTTCAAAACAGTAACATCAAAAAGAAAAAAATTAATAATTAACAACTGCACAGTGCAGAGCAGCCCAGGCTGGCGGGCAGGCCATTTCTGACACTTTTGCTTCTGCCTCAGTTTTATTATTTGCTTCACAGGCTTTAAACTGCAGTAGCTGTGTAGTTTATAGCATATTTCAGTTCTTATTGCAGCACTGGGATTGGACCTGGCTCCTTGTGCATGTAGGCAACGGCTCTACCACTGGACTGTGTTACTAGCCCAGTGTAGATTGCTTTTTAAACTTAAAATATGACAGAAACATTTTCCCATGTTATAGAATTTATCAACTGAAGATTTAATTATGCTTAACTATTTTTTTTTTTTTGTGGTCAAACATTTGGATTACTTCTAGTTTTGTGATTGTGACCACTGAGTTGTGTGTAGACTCTTTATATGTTTCAGGTTGTTGGCTGCACATACCGATACTTGTGAGCACTGTGTGAAAAGAACTCACTCGCTGAAATTTTGCCAACACTGAGCAGTCTTTTTTTTTCCATTTTTTTGCATCTGAAAGGCAAAATACTTGGTATTCGTTTGTTAAAAATGACTAATGTGGATGACTGAGCAGAACACAGAGTGACATATCTATGAAAATGCCATCAGTAAATCCATTTTACACGCTAACTAAAATTTTTTAAATGATTCATTGAAAATTTTCTTACTAACCAATGTATTTATTTTGTAAAGTTTTCACACCATTATTATCTTGGTACTCATAAATTTATTTAATTCTGCACTGAATGCTTTCGGGCTTTTCCTTTAAAATTATGCTCTATGAGCCTGGCATGGTGGTGCACACCTGTCTCAGCACCTACGAGACACAGGAAGGAGGACAGGAAGTCAAGGCCTGGGCTACATGAAACTCAATCTCCAAAATATTTATTCTCGTGAAAATAAATAGCACAGAGATCTTCATCTGGACATGGATATCTGAATCCTAGCACTTAGGAAGCAGCGGCAGGAGTATTAGCAAATTCAAGGATAATCTAGTCTGTGCAATGAATTCCATGCCAGCTAGGGCTACCTAGCAAGACCCTGCTCAAAGTACAAATAAATAAGTTAAGTTAAATAGATCTGTATTTATAAGAACAAACAATAAGAAAAATCTGTAGGATCTACTTATAATACTTTTTGTTAAATGAGATAGAAAAATATGGAAATATCTAAAAGGAGAAATAGACGAAAGTGTATTTGCTGTCATAATTAGTTCTCAAATGTTGAAATCCTGATGGGAAGTAGACCTTACTAGTACTTAAGGCCACTGCAGATGTGATTCTGATGACAAATGCTTGGAGACTTGGACACATGCGTTGTGCTTTAGAATGTGTCTAACATTCCTTTGTCATCAACAGAACCAAGGGGGGAAGCTGGCAGTGCTTGGCTCCTGCCACATGTTCAGTGACCAATATTTGGATAAAGAAGAAAATAATAAAATCATGGTAAGCTTTTTCAGCAATTAGTGCATACTATGTAAGTATGAGTCTTGCGTCTTTAAAAATGTAATATGTGTATTTACTCATTTAAAATAAAGTATTTAGAATCTGTTATTTGTCAAGCACTAAAAATATGTAGTTGAATCAAGCATAGTTTATAAAAGTTTATGATACATCAGGAAGAATAACACAACAGTAACATTTGTAAGCAATGCTGAGTTAGAATAGTAGTGGACCCTGGAGAGATAAGGAGCAAGTTCAGTAGGGCCTCACATGTAAAGCCATGTTGTGTGGAAGGTGGAGTAGAGAAGGTATTCCAGACCCAGTAGGAGGCTGGTGGAGTCAGGCCAGAAAGGATAAGGACCAAAATTTAAGGTCATGACTAGTGGATGGAGAGGAATGACTAGCAGTGTGAAAGGTAATTAGTAAGAGTTACGTGTTGGACTGGACACTGATGAAGAATAAAGTAAAGACCTGGCATTTGCTCTGTCTGAACTGCTCAAAGAGGCACACGTCATGGGGAAGTGCATTTTCGTGGTATATGCCAGACCCATGCACTGCAGGATTTCAATGACTTGTGTTGGAGGAATGAATATGCGTCCACTGATTTTCTTGATTGTGTAATGAAATTTTCTGGTCTTACAGATGTAAGAGATTAGGAGTTCACATGAAGTCGGAGTCTAGCTATCTTCTCAAGACTTAAATATTCTGCTTTTTGAAAAGTGTATTTTTTTAACATAGAATTATGATTTTGCTAAATTACAATATCCAAAAGATGGAAAAGCTATGCTTTTTTTTTAATGCATGTGCGCATGTGTGCGCATATGTGTGCAGGAGTGTGTATAAGAGGGCACTTGAGTATGTGTGTCTATAGAGGCCTAAGGGTGATATCAGGAGCCATCTATCTCCTTTTGGCCCTGCTCTAAGGTTTTCCATGCTGTGCCTTCCAAGCCTGGAATTACATGCTGCCATATATGTCTGGCATTTTTACATGGGATCTAGGGATCTGAACTCAGGTCCTTTTGCTTGCAAGGAAAAGATTTTTGGCCCTGAGTCATCTCCCCAGCCCCAAAAGCTGTGCTTTTAAAAGTTCAGACTTGGGACTGGAGGGATGACTCGGGCTTAAGATTGCCTCACAAGCAAAAGGTCTTGAGTTTGGATCCTGTCCCACATAAAAATACCAATGGGAAGCAGTGGTAGCCCGTACTTCCAACTCAGCCTTGGGAATTCCAGAGCAAAGAAAAAGGAGATAGAAGCAATCTAGGATGATTCCCAAAGTCACCCTTAGTCTTCCACAGGGACACACAGTGCCCTCTGAAACATTCACACACACACACCCCAAAATAAATAAATAAAAATTTTAAAGTTCATACTGTCATAACATTAAACAGGGGTTGCTCTAGGATTATGAACAAGTTTCAATAAGTTTTAGCATGTTACAGTACCCTCAAGTAAATGATAAATGTTAAAGGTTGTATTAGGCTGAAAAAAATCCTATTAGTCTTCATAGGCGTTTACCACCAGAAAACAAACTATCCTTTTGGAATTACTAGTTTACTTCTTTCCCTTTTTCCTACTTAGTTGTTTGATTGTCTAGATTTGAACTTCATCTTTCTCTAACAACCAGGCACCTAACTGTATGCTTACTGCTTTTAATGCAGGATGTTGTATTCCAGTGGCTTACAACAGGGGACATACACCTAAATCAGATTGATGCTGAGGATCCAGAGGTAGGACACTGTGACTCTGAAAAATGTAAATGGAAAATAAATCTAGCTTCTTAATGCTGCTTCTATAAATTATAAAGGAATGATTATCTATTTTAAAATATGTCTAAGATAGAAAGAAAGTGATGCTATTTGGAGAATGGAATACCACATTGGTTGAAAATAATCAACAGGAAAACTATATAATTAATCATGGGATTAATTGAGGTAGGAACCGCTATATAAATGACAGAATTTGGGCTGGAGAGGTGGCTCAGGGGTTAAGCCTCCGCCTTGCAGGCGGAAGGTCCTGAGTTCGGATCCCAGATCCCACGTATAGACGCCAGGCGGAAGCAGGGGCGGCCTGCGCTTCTGGTCTTGGTAGGGCGGAGCCTGTGAATCCTGGGGCAGAAGGAGGTGGAGGCGTCCATGGTGGTTCGCGAATTCATCTGTGGTTCTACACACACACACACACACACACACACACACACACATGCGCGCGCGCCGCACATACATATGCACATGTGCACAGTTGAATAAAAAAAAAAAAATGACAGAATTTAAAATTTGCTCTCTGGTTTTGGGTTGGTTCAGTGGTAGATTGCCTATCATTTGGGAGGTGCTGAGTTTCATCCCCAGCAATGTAATATGACAACAAGAAACAAAAAACATTAAATAATGTTCTTTGGCATAAACTTGCAAAAGGAGTTACCTGCAGGAGAATATTTCTTCAGAAGTATGGAAGGTATCTATCTTTTTAAGTTTATAACCGCTAACATTTACTTATTTTGTGTGTATCACATGGGAGCACACACATGCCACAAACATGTGTGGAACAACTTGGAGAACTTGGGAGAGTTGATTTTCTCCTTCCACCATGTGGGTTCCGGAGATTGAACTCAGACTGTCAGGTTTGGCTGTAAACACCTTTGCCCACTGAGCCATCTTGCTGGGCACTTTTGTGTTTCTTGAGATAGGGTTTCACCCTAGGCTAGGCTATCTTTGGGGAGGTGCTTACACATGTGCAAGTCAAAGGACAACTTTCAGAAGTTGGTTTTTTCCTTCTACCATGTTTGTTTGCAGGTGCCGTTTCCTGCCAAGTCATGTTGCAGGCCCTGCTCAGACTCAGTCTTGTCTCAGCCTCTTGAGTGCTGGATTATAAGTGTCTGCCAGCATGCCTGTCATAAAATGTCATGAAATAAGAATTTATTGCCTACTTCTAAAGGCATCATGATAATATTCATCAGACAAGGGAGTCAGGGAAAACCAACACTAGAGTAGAAACCAGTTTATTTTCTAACTCTGGTGTGCCCGCTGGTGTTAAGTACCATAAAAGCAGGTTGGCTCTGACTTTCTTTTTTTTACTTTGCACACATGTGTACATGTGATGTGTATGTGTGTGAGGTATGTGCTACAGCACATGTGTAGAGGTCAGAGGACAGCCCCAGGTGTCAGTCCTTGGTTTCCATCTTGTTTGAGACAGGGCCTCTTTTTGCTTGTTACTCTGCATATCAGACTCACTGTCCCACAAGCTTCTGGAGATTCTCCTGTGCTTATCTCACCGCAGAAGTGCAGCGATTGCAGAGGATCCTGCCTCCTCTAGCTGTCTGGGTTCCAGGTAGTTAAACTCAGGTTCTTGTGCTTGTGCAGTGAGTGCTCTGCTGAGTGAACAGTTTCCCAGTCCTGCTCTGAGTTTTTGTTCTAGTGTTTTCATTCATGAAGTAGGGACACTGTTACATGTGCCTTGTGTATCAGGATATTTGAGAGTCCTAAGTTGAGAGATAAGGTCAGAGAATAAGATGGCTCAGTGGGTAAAAGTGCTTGTCACACAAGCTTGACAACCTGAGTTTGATCCCCAGGATTCTGGTAAAAAGTAATACTAGCATTACTGCCAAGTTTCTGTCTTGGTTTCTTGGTTAGAAAACCCAAGTAAGTAAAGTCTTCAGGGTCCTCACTTAGATTGATACCTGGCCAATCATTGTTAATCCCAGGTCAGCTTGATTCTGGTACCTATTCCTTTTCTGCTACCCTGGACTAGTACAGAACAAAGGCATCCATGGAAGCCAAGGGAAGGTGATGGTGATGAGGCCGTTCTGGACTTTTGGAGCTGGCAGTAATGTCATACCCCTGGAATCCCTGCTCGTAGGAAGTGAAGGCAAGAGGATCAGAATTTCAAAGTCAGCCTTGGTTGCAGTCATTCCAGGCCAACCTGAGATACATGACTTTCCCTCTTAAAAAATTTAACAATAAAATAAATTTCTAATGGAAGTTTTATGTTCTTTCCTAAAGAGTTTTCTTCTTTTATCTGCTTAAGACCATATTCATATCATCTGTAGTGCACTATAAAGTCTCCTATTGAGGAACAAGTAGGTTCTCCTAGTCTTTCACTCTTTCCTGCACAAAGCCTTTATCATTTCTGCTGCTCCAAGCAGAACTGGAGGGTTCTTGGCTCTAGGATAAGGGATGGGATGTCGTGTGCGGGGGGAAGGGGGTTGTGGGGGCATCTGCACTGGCTTCCAGGACATTCATGATCCAACAGGAGAGAAAACAGATGATGTGGCCCAGATGCTGCTGGGGCACATGCCGTGGGAGTTTGTGGACTTTCTTTTACGATCTCTTCCACTTTCCCAGTGAAATAGAAAAGTCATTCACTAAAATTGCATAAAGGAAGTTATTTTGGATGGCTGAAGTGATAAAAAGGAAGTATTGCCTCAGCGGGGGCAGCATTGTGAGTAGAGTAGATTCTAAGTACTCAGGATGAAAGGTTGTGAAATTCAAAGGAAGCTGGTTAGTGTGGTTGTGTTTCTGCAACTGTGTTCAGCTGTGTAATTGGAGAGTTGGACTCTGCTAGCCTTAAAGCTAAGCCCAGTGAGCTTCATTCCTTTCTGTTGTGCGTGTGTGTGTGTGTGTCCGTGAAGGTCTAGCATCGAGAACCATCCTGCCTTTCTTTTCCACCTTATTGCTTTGCTCTGGGGTTTCCAAGGCTCTGTCTTCCAGGGCCAGATTGCAGGCTGCTCCTGTTTCTGCATTTTTGGGTAAGATCTGGGCATCCAAATCAAGTCCTTTTGCTTGTGACACAAAAGCTTTAACCTCTGAGCCATCTCCCAGCCTTCTTTCTGTTTAAAGTGGCTGATTTAAGGCTGAATTGTCAATAATAATGAACAGTGAAATCTCTTGGCAAGGAAGGAATATAAACTTTACAGGTTGAGACTTAAGATGATGGACACTCGCTCTGCTGAAATGAATCCTGTCTTGCCTTTCAGATTTCTGACTACACAATGGTACCGGACACAGCCACCCTCTCAGAGCAGCTCCGAGTGTGTCTGCAGGAGGGCGATGAGAACCCTCGTGACTTCACCACCCTATTCGACCTATCCATTTACCAGCTGGATACCACCTGTCTCCCCAAGGTCATCAAGTTAGTACTGGGACTGCCAGGGCTGCACTGCACTCTGCTGTTTGCTTTGAAAACATGAGATAGGAGTTGGTTTCCAGGTGGCAGGAATATATATAAATTTGCTCTTTCATCCTCCACAGTAGTCCTTTTGGCTTCCCTGCTGCTCTATGACAAGGACAATATCTCTGTCCTGCTATAGTCTTCCTGAGCCACTGCCAAGAACACTTTTACCCCTGAAGATGGGGTTTGGCTGTGCACTTCAGAATGGCCTAGACCTCACAATGTCCAGGCTGACCTCTAAATTGTGATCCTTCTGCATCATTCTGCTAAGTTTTAGGATGCTCAGCATCATGCCTGCCTCAGTTGAAGACACTGTAGAGGTAACTGCATGACTTCTTCCCTCTCTCCCTTTTTCCCTCTCTCAGGACTTCTTGAACATTTCCAGCTTCTAACCTCTTTCTTGTCTCTTGTTTTTCTTTCTACAACTCACCAACACCTGGAATATTTATTGCTTCTTTATTTAGCGTATGTCACTCATCTAGAATATCAACCCTCTGAGAACTGCCTTGGTCTTTCTCACTGCTATGACACTCACAATATGTAAAACTGCCTGGGACATAGCGGTATTGCACTCAGTATTCACTGTACAGATCTGTTCACTTGCCAGAAGCAGTCTTCCTCTGGCGTCCTGACTCAATCATGAAAGCAGATAAGGAAACACAAGTTACAGCACTCATGGTGTGCATTAGGAGGAACCCAAAGGCTCCTTGAAGAGACTAATGAGATTTGAAAGAAAGTTTTTTTTTTTTTAATTCTCAGATAACAGGGGCTGGAGAGGTGGCTCAGGGGTTAAGCCTCTGCCTTGCACTGTACTCCTAGACCCCACGTATAGACGCGGGGTGGAAGTGGGAGCAGCCTGTGTTTCTGGTCCTGGTAGGGCAGAGCCTGTGAATCCCGGGGCAGAGTAAACAAGGAGGAGACGGTCCATGGTGGTTCCCGAATTCGCCCGTGGTTCTACACACACACACACACACACACACACACACACACACACACACACACACACACACGATTGAATAAATTTAAAAAAAAAAGAATAAAGTTAAAAAAAATTCTCAGGTAACACTGTTTGGTTCTGTAGAGAAGCATCTTTAAGGATCATTCTGTTAGAATAACACAATTTTTTGTAGTATTTTACTTATTTGAGGGGGTGTTTGTACTCTCATGCCATGGCACCCAGACGGAGGTCAGAGGACAACTTTCAGGAGTCAGTTCTCTCCTTCCACATATGCAGCTTTCCAGGGATGGAACTCAGGTCTGAGTTTTCAAGCAGATGCCTTCCAAACTGAGTTATTTCACTGCCCACCCCCAGTGGGGTTGTTGTTTTGTTTTGTTTTGTTTCTTTAGTGGTGGTGCTGGGTATTGAACCAGAGCCTTGCACATGCTCTGCCAATGTTTAGTTTCGCTCTCTGGAAGTGCTGAGGGTATGGTGGGCACATGCTCTGTCACTAGTCCTCTAGAACTCTGTGTTTTCTGAAATAGCGTTGCGAGAACAGCAGTGTGTTCAGCTAGGTGTGCTGTGCCAGTGTCTTACCTTTTCCCCTGCTCTTCTGTTTCATTATTAACCCAGGGCTCACGAGGAGCTAAATGTGAAACACGAACCACTCCAGCTCGTCCAGCCTCAGTTTGAGATGCCTCTGCCTACCCTCCAACCTGCGGTGAGTAAGTGCTTAGGCAGCCCCTGCCTTGGCCTCACTTGTCCTCACTGTGGACTGTCCACGTGCCAGTGTGGCTGACCCGTGGAGTACAGTGCTTTGCTTCTAAATATGCTCAGACATCAAACTTGTTAGCATGTGTAGGGACCTCCATATTGCAGCGGGGGACAGGAGGGTCCATAATGAAGAATGAAAGTTATAGACTGATCCTGTCTATTGAACTTCTCCCATCCTGTGGGATTGGGAGGCATATGTGAGACTGCTTGGGTAACAAAGCAGAAATGCTTTGAGTGCCCTCCCATGCATTGGGCACTCAGATCCTTCGTTTAGGTCTAACAGACTGGGGACAGTCATTGTTTGACTTCCTGAGGTGACTTAAACAAACATCAAAGACTGAACTGATGACGTTCCTGAGAACTATTTCACCAAAGTCTATCTTGATAAACTATTGAGTTATTACACTAGGTTACTAGGAGCGCAGATCAGGGGTTACTTCTTTGGCAGCTTCCAGAGCATCTGTGGAGCTCCTGCCCAAGCCTGTAGGCAGTGTCACTGGAGTGTCCCTTCCTCCTAGTTATTTGCTGTGTGTTTACCTCCAGGAAGGGCTTGCGAGCCTTGTAACTCTGAGCTTCCTGAGCCTTAATAAGTTTACCTTGTAGCTTTCCTTGTTTCCTTACTCTTAGGAGCCTTCCTTCCCAGAAGGACTGTTTCAATTAAGGGGAAGTATCTACCCAATAGCACACTTTTTAGCCCCATATTCACTCCAACTGCCTCATTTTGTCCTGTCTGTACATTTTTGGAATGTTATAAGCCAGTTTTCTTCAATTCGCTTGCTTAAAATAGGCCATGATGGGAGTTTTTCTACCCTAGAAAATGGCAAATGCTACAAGTCAGGTATTTGTTGGAATAGCTGGTAGTATTTACCAGCACACCTAGTTCAAACCCATGCACTCTGAGCTCAGCATTTCTGCTCTAATCTATATTGGCTTCCCCAATAACTTCTTTTCCTGAAGAACTCAGGATAACACTATGGTGGTATACACCTGTAATCCCATGGTTCCAGAGGCTGAGGTAGGAAAATTCCAAGAAAGACCCTGATTTAAAACAAACAAGGTATGAATCACTGAGAAGCAAGTCTGTAATTAAATATCCTCCACACCTGAGCCTGAGCCTGCTGTGCAGAGCCCACTGCACTGCTACGTTGGGCTGGTCACATTATGGTAGAGTCGGTTCCACTTGGCTGCTTACAACAGGCTCTGCCTCTCTTGATCAAGGCAGAAGGTGATGGGAGTTGGAGTGGTTGAATAAGGGGAAGGCCTGAGTCATCCTCTCATTTCTTGTGCTTCCTGTCAATAAATGTTAATGGTCTTTGATGACTTGTTGATAAAAAACTGTTATTTCTTTTTAGGTCTTCCCTCCCAGTTTCAGAGAATTACCACCTCCTCCTCTGGAGTTATTTGACTTAGATGAGACGTTCTCCTCTGAGAGGGCACGGCTTGCTCAGATCACCAATAAATGTGAGTTTGATCAGACTTTAAATTTATTTGTTTTGTAAGTTTTATTTAACCATGAACTTTTGAGATTTGTTGTAAGAGAAGGATTAAAGACCATTTAGTGCTTCCAAAATGTAAACAGAGATCTAAGTCTTAAAATATTCTTCATTGTTTGAGAATGATAGTGGTTTTCATGAGGTCAGTAGACTTAATGGGTTAAAATGTGGTGCTCAGAAGAAAGATAAAGACCAAATCTTTGATTCCCTCAGCTCTGGCCTAGGATCCTAACCATGACTTCTGGGAACTCAGCTGGGTGGCTGAGGCAGACCTCAGACTCTTGGTACTCTGCCCCAGTCTCCTGAGTGCTGCGCGCGTAGGAGCGAGCCACCATGCACCATTCCAGGCTTTTCTGCAGCACTTAAAGGAGATGATGGGTTTGTTTCTAGCATTTGTTTGTTTTTGAGGTGCTGAGGACTGAATCCATTCTTTTCCACAATACTCATATACCATCTTTTCCAGGGCCTGGTATAGACTCACTCTACCATTGAACTATATCCCTAACCATGTAACTTTTCTTTTCTATGATAAGGTCTTGTGTGGTCCAGGCTGTTCCCAAACTTGTAATCCTCTTGCCTCAGTCTCCCAAACACTGGGATTAGAGGTGTTCACTGTCATGGCAAGCATAATTGCTACTTCAAAGTTTCATGTGCTTTTTTCAGAGTGGTCTTTATATTCGGAGCATGGTAGCTAGTTTCTCCTATTCTTTGTATGGGGGATGGAAGGTGAGAACATGGCCAGCATTCGTCTTAAGAGCATCCTTTTTAGCTATTGGTTCACTTGCAATCCCAGGCCTCAGGAGACAAGCAGGAAGCGAGTTCATGGCCAATCTGGGCTAGAGTATCTCAAAAAAACAGCAAAACAAAACAGTGGTACTTTTGTGTCCTAATTTATAAAGCAGTCCATCTAAGGTCTCTAGAGTTGTCAGTATATATGTGTGACCATACCACCTTTGGAACAGGTGAACAATACTGAGATCACTTGTTCTTTGGGGGCAGAAATTAAAGGTTAATCAAACCTGTATTAACTGTGTTTAGGTACTGATGAAGACCTGGAATTCTACGTCAGGAAATGTGGTGACATTCTTGGAGTAACCAGTAAATTACCAAAGGATCAGCAGGATGCCAAACATATCCTTGAGCACATCTTCTTTCAAGTGGTCGAGTTCAAGAAACTGAATCAGGAAGCCCACTGAGGTGGAAGCCCTTCAGGTGACATCCACAGACTGTTTTATGACATCCATTAGTTCTGCAAGTACTTACTGTCTGCTGAGCATACTTCAGGATGATTCCTGAGTGCATGCAGCCTCTCTTCCAGCTGGTATAGCAGAATACGCTAGAAGATCAGAGCCGTGGTGCACAGAGAGCAGAGGCACAAGAGAGCTGCGTGTGCCAGGGTGGCAGTGGTGCCTAGCAAGCATTTAACGGAGTGAGCAGGGTTGGGTTCTAATGATGATTCATAATGGCTAATTAACGTTCAAAACACCAAAGAGTTCATATTTTAGGTTCTGACAGAAAAAGAAAAAAAAGAAAGAAAAGCAAACAAACCCTGCGACTCTTTGTCTGTTGTCCTAGGAACATGATGTTGATAAAGTGAAATGGTATTTCAGAGCAATTCGAGGACTGGACCTCTTCACACCTTTTATTTCTGAATCCTTCCTCAGCTACTTACCAAAATGTGTGTACTTACTTTCTCTAAGAACAGTGGAAGGTTTGTGCAGATTATATAATGCCTAGATAGGTAAGATTTTCATATGGAAGTGATGTTCCATTTGTTAAATTAAATTTGTAATTGAACTTACATTTTTATACTTTATGAAACAGTCTGTCATTGAAGTCTTTTTTTTCAGACTCTAGTTCTGGATATGAATCTCTTACTAAAGGCACACATAGCTCTTGGACTTGTTAAAAGTAACCACTTAGGCAAAAGTTCAGACTCTAAATAGCCAGCTCGGACTGGGAAGATAACTCAGTAAAGTATTTGCAAAAGTCAGAGCTTGTGAAATGCATCAGTGGTAGAATGCTTGCATGTATCATGCAGATCTGAGTTCAAATCCTAGAACCCACATAAAATCAGACAGGGGCGAATGTATCTGTAATTCTAGTGCTTCTAGATGGGAAGTGAGATGGGAGGTGGAGACAGAACCTTCAGAATCACACAGGCCAGCTAGCCTAGTATATGCAAACAACAAAGAAAATCTGCTTCAGAAGCTGGAGAGGGTGGCTCAGGGGTTCAGACTTGCAAGCAGAAGGACCTTAGTTCAGATCTCAGACTCCATGTTAAAAATACCAGGCAGAAATAGTGGTAATAGTGGTAGCCTACACTTCCAGCTCTGCAATGCAGAGCCTGGGAAATCCCAGAGCAAAGCAAAAAGAGGTAGAAACAATCCAGGATGATTCCCAAGTTTACCCTTTGGCTTCCACAGGCACACAGACATACACAGACACACACAGACACACAGACACACACACACACACACACAAAAAAAAACAACAACAACAACCCTGTTTCAAACAACTCAGAAGACAAGGACACACATACACACTTGCACATAGAGCCAGGTGTGATGTGCTCTTGTCATACCAGAGTTGGGGAGGCAGACGGGTGAATCCCCCGAGGTTGCTGTTTAGCCAGTCTAGCCTATTGGACAAGCCCCTGGCTAATGAGAGATGCTGTCGAAAAAAACAGGCGAAAGACTCTGGAGTGATGACAGCAGAGGTTGATCTCTGGCTTCCTGCAGTTGTGTATACAAGCACTTAACCCACCCCACAACCCAAAAACATGCCGCTCTGCACTGCGCTTAAGGAAAAAGATAATCTTCCTAAATAGATCACTCACCCTTTGTCCGCAGCTTTCACATTACACAACTGTTGAGAGGCTGTCTTCTCTATCTGTACTTGTCCTTAGACTCCTAAACTCCCAAAGCAAAAAGATAAAACTGCAAGACAGGACAAAATAATGACATCCTATCTCAAGGAGGCCGGTGGTGGTATCATGGACAATGGGAGAGACTGGTTCCATTTAAATGGTTCAGGGGGGTGTCTGGAAATGCGCAGCAGAGTACTGGAATATACTGGAAGTCACCTTTGGGGAACCTAGAAAGCCAAATAAATAACTTGTGGGGGGTACTGAATGTGTGTAAGGAGTATGGCCTGAGGAAGATAGGAATGACAGAAGAAAGTGAAGTACAGGTTCAAGAGAAGTTAACGAGCACAGGGGATGGAGAGTGTTTTTCTAGCATGCACAAGATGGCTCTCTCAAGTAAAAAAAAATAAATGATATATAACACATGAAAACAGTATTACATAGTTGTATAATGAAGCATTCAGGGGCAAAATGCTAGCTTTAGATGATGTACCCACAGCCTCTGTTACTTTAAATCCACACAGTGAGTCAGGTATATGGAGGGATTAACGCCTGTGATCAAGTACTGAGGAGGATGAGACAAGAGGACTGATGGGGGTTCCACTGACTCTGGGCTCCATTAAAGGAACCTGTCTCAAAAAGCAAAGCAAAATCCACAAACCACCACCAAATGTCAGCTGAGGGGGCAGCACTGCATTCTAGTCTCCCACTTTTGGGAGAGGCCTTCATTTCTGTTAGAAGTGCCTCCAGTTTATACCTCTCTTGACACCCCCTCTCCCCCGCAGAGTCCTGTGCAACTCAGGCTGGTCTTCCAACTCAAGCTCTTTACCCCTCAACCTCCCATGACCTGAGTTTCTCTCCCATCTTGGACAAAGGAGCGTAAGGATGTTGATGGGTGTGACCAGGGGGCAGGTGCAGGGCATGCTTGGTTACCACTGGCCTGTAAATGAGGCCCTAACTTCCGCTGGCCACACTCCCCTAACCTCCCTGCTCCATTACTGAACTACAGGTGACTGCTGCAGAAGAGCTACATGTTAGTGAAAGCTTGATGTCTCGCAAGGTTGAAACTAGAGAATCCGGGATATGTGTCTGGACCATGCACAGGTACACACGCATGTGTAAGGAAACCCCGGTCTCTAACAGAGACTCAAGGAATTTGGACTGCATGGTTTCTAACATATCAAAATTCTCTAATCTGTGATCATATACATGAAGTCACAGTGGGAGTAGGCATAAGCCTGGACAAAGAAGGATTGAAGGCCTTGTCTTATGAGCCATGATTCTAGAGAGACCCTTAGCAAAAGGAACATCGGTCACCTATCAAAAAGGTGTCACGAGGCTGGAGAGATGGCTCAGGGGTTAAGACTCTGTCTTGCAAACAGAAGGTCCTGAGTGCGGATCCCTGTAAAAATACCAGGCGGAAATGGTGGCGGCCTGCATGTCTAGTCCTGGCGGGCAGAGCCTGGGAAATCCCAGAGTGAAGCAAGGAGTTAGAAGCAGCAATCCAGGATGATTCCCGAAGTCACTCTTGGTCCTCCACAGGCACACACACACACACACACACACACACACACACACACACACACAATGAATAAATAAGTTCAATAAATATGTTTAAAAAAAAAAGGAGTCAAGAATATTGCTGAAATCTACAGTCTCTGAGGGTTCTTCCCTCCTTTCCTTTTGAGACAGGTCTCCCTACGTAGCCCATGCTAGCCTGGAGCTCTACATCTTTTTCCTTTAGGCTCCCGAAGTGCTGGAATGCAGTCACGTGCCATCATGCGCAGGGAGAGTTTTTTCTTTTTGCTTTTGAGAGTGGGTTTTCCTGTATCTCAGGTTGGTCTAGAGCTCACTGTGTGGTTCAGGTGAATCTTAAACCCGAGATGTTCCTGCCTCAGCTTTCTGAGCGCTGAGATTACAAGCATGTCCCACGGCAGAGAAAATGTACTAATCCTCCTCCCTGTAGTGCACTGGCTGTGCCTTAACGGTATTCCCTATGGTGACCACCTCATAGATTCCTAAATGACCCGGCTCTGAGGACCTTTCAGGTTCCATTGGGTGGACACTCAAAGCTTTAGTCCATTACTAAATCACTACTTATGTGACCACAGCAATTTACTGAATTGTCTCCTAGTTTTCTTACCTTTACAATAAGCTGAGCATGTAGCTTATTTATTGGTAGAGTGGTTTCCAGCAGACACCAAGTACTAGAAAGAAAAAGACAAAATCAAATAAAAGGTTGCTTAGTAGGTGGAGGGGGGAACCCTAGGCAGAAGGTCCTATGATCCTGTTTATCACTTAACTGTTATCACTCAGTGTTTTTATGATCTACATTTCATCTTGGTCTTTCTGATACAGGCCATGAATTTGGAGCCTTCAGAGAGGCAGATAATAGACTGATCCAGTGGCTAGATCCTTCCAGTCCTAGGAAAGTATGTCCAGGAAGAGCCTCCTAGCAAAGTTCAGAATTGATGTTATCTGCCTTGAGTTCAGAGACCACGCCCAGGTGTGTTAGTGACCCAGGATGCCCTCCTCCCCAGTGCTATCTATTGGTGTGATGATAACTAGAGAGGATATACTTGTGGAGGTCCCAGGTTCCTTGCTCCCTGACCTAGAGCAGTGATTTCCCGCTTTGGGTTCTAGTGCACTGGTTAACTGGCCCCAGCCCCAAGAGGGCTCCTTACTTCTTACCTTGGACTTCCAGGTCCTTCCCATCTTCCTCTAAAAGGAACAAGCAATCTACATGAAAGTGCACGATGCCTGCCCAGCTGTTTCCTGGACCTCAAAGGACAAATGTGAAGGCCTCTGAGCTGGGATGTTAACAACCATAGTCACAGTAAGGGCTGAGTCAGGAAAAGAGTCTGTGATTAGTATCTGGAAGCCCTGCCTCTACTCTCAGCAATATCTCCCCAAGACCAGACAGGAACCAGTACTTACTATGTGCCTATGCATATTCATTTATTTGATCTTATCATTATCCTACAAGGTAAGTGTCCTTTTAGTGCACAGTGTTAAATCTCAGGGCCTACCTTTTCAAAATAGGGGGAAGAAAATCTGCCAATTTTGGGAGATGGTGCATATCTGGGAAATTGAGGCAGAAAGACCAAGAGTCCCTGGTTAGCATGGGCTGCTTAGGATGACCCTGCCTGAAAAGAGAATTTTTACACGTTACCCTTTCCCCAAGATATAAATAAATATAAACAACACATAAATAACATAAAAAATGCTTAAGCATAAATAACACATAAATCTAAATGTTATATTTTGAACTGTTCTGAGAAACATCTACACAAGTAGTCTTTTTATAAAATTTTACATCTGTAAAGGAAATCTCCATTAGACACATTTCTGTGCTAGGAAGAGGCTGTTGGAAATAACTTATTCCCCTGAGAGACTTAGCTACGTAACAGAAACTTTTTTTTTTTTAATCTTAAACAAGAAAGGAACTTTATTGGCTCACAAAACTTTATTTTTTAAAATTATTTGTTCATTCATTTTGTGTGTGTGTGTGCATTATGTATCAGAGGGCCCACATATCTCTCTAGAGAGTGACTTCAGGAATCATCCTGGATTGCTTCTACCTCCTCCTTGCTTTGCTCTGGGATTTCCTAAGCTTCGCCCCTCCCCCTCCCCCCTCCCCCCTCCCCCCTCCCCCCTCCCCCCTCCCCCCTCCCCCCTCCCCCCTCCCCCCTCCCCCCTCCCCCCTCCCCCCTCCCCCCTCCCCCCTCCCCCCTCCCCCCTCCCCCCTCCCTGGACCGGAAGTGCAGGCCACTGGCATTTTTACCTGGCATTTTTACATGGGACCTGGGATCTGAACTCAGAACCTTTTGCTTGGGAGGCAGAGTCTTAACCTTTAACCTATCACAAAACTTTAAACTCCAGAGGTAGGGGAGGTTTAAGGCAATGCTAGATCTAAGGCATCCAGAAAAATGACATCAGAACTTAAGTTTTCTTGCCATTTCTACAAGGCTCTGAGTTTCTCCTCAGATAAACTTTCTCCAAAAGGTAGTTTATAGAATCTTCATGAAGCCTTGTTTCTAGTAGTTCCAACAGTTCTCTTGAGGGCTGTTCTTAGCTTGGCTTAAATTGTGTACATTCTTTAATCTCTGTGGCTAGGAAACTATGGGACTCAGGAGGCCATGTCTCATCTAAGCCATATGAAGTGGGTTCAACACAATAAACAAGAGTTCTATCACCAAAAAAAAAAAAATGAGGAGAGATGCTCAATAACAAAAACAGACATTTATTCACATGTAACCAATAGAATGGGGGTAAAATTGTAATTGACCCTTAACATGAAAGTAACTCCAATTTCTTTATCTCAGTCCATGATAAAATTGTAATTGACCCTTAACATGAAAGTAACTCCAATTTCTTTATCTGTCAGGGAAATGCAAAACAAGGGACTTTCTCCTCCACCCCCAACAGATAGACTATGGACTATCTGGGGAAACAACCATTTACCAAGTCTTTTGGACCCAGGAAAGTGACAGGGAACCTTTCATCCCAACCACCATCCGCCAGGACTCCAGTCTACAGAAGCATCCACATGCACAAACAGACTAAGTAAGATGTTTACTTTGGCAGTGTAACAACAAATGAAAAGGGGAGGGGGGGGACTAAATAATGGCATTTAATTTCATTAAACTCAAATCACTGAAGACAAACCAAGATATTCTAAAACTCATACATAAAATCCTGTTTATTTAAAAATAGTGGTCCTGTTTCTGTTTATTTATATGGAAATGAATGGCAGGTGCTGAGAGTGGAATGTCACTGGAAGCCCTAGGGACATGAACTCTCTACTCTTGTCTACATTGTTTAGAAGGCAGTCATTTAAATAAAAAGAAATGGATAAAAACAATTCACAAGACAAAAATAGCCAATAACGTGGATGTTCCTTATTATTAATCATCAAAGACACTAAGGAAAAAGCATCTGGCCTGGAACCAGGCAGGGCAGGACAACCCTGGGTCAAAGCACCACCACAGAGTGCAGACAGGTTCTCCCTACGCATGGAACTGAAAACTGCTACAGTTGTTTTTAGTGGTGTTTCCTCAAAATTCCAATTGCTTTCTCTGACCCATTTTTAATTATTCATATTATGGAACATGCACAGCACACAGGTAGCAAAATATATGCATAAAGTATAAGCCACACTTGCATCTAGTAATCCATCAATATGAAGTTGGTTAATGAATCATGAGTATATTCATGCAGTGGAATCATGCAACTATGAAAATCAATTTGGGGAGTGCAGTATATCCATACATAATGGAGATATATACTTACCTCATGGTCATTGAGTATTAAGATTTTACTATGATACAAGAACATCTTTAGTACCTATACAGTCTTTTCCCTCACCCAGGAGTGATCCCACTTCTTAAGTTTTCAGTCATTGGATCCTTCCTATGACATCATTGTTTTGTGGGACTCGGTGGGTACGTAAATAATGTGGGTTTTCTCCTTTTAATGTGCTTTTTATCCATTTAATTTGTAGCCAAGCTAAGGAAACTAGAGAAGTCGTTTTCTCCAAGGTTAGCCCAGGTCTGGGGAAGTCTATGCTTCAGTTTTCCATCTGCTAACAGGCTAATATGAGTATGTATTTTATAAGGTTGTTTTGAAGATCAAGTTAATTTACACAAAAAATTTATACACAGAACAGTGACTAGCTCATAGCAAAAGATCTAAGATTTCAATGAACTTCATTCTGTGCAGATGGGAGCTAAGACACAGAGGAATCTTGTAATTAAAAAAAAAAAAAGCGCTTTAAATCGTGTGTGTGCCTGCATGCCAGACAGCGTGTGTGGAGGGCAAAGGACAACTTTGTGGATTAAGGTTTCTCTGTGAGTCCTTGGGATCAAACTCAGATCATCAGACTTGAGAGGCAAGTGCCTTTGCCAGATGAGCCATATTGCTGGGCCCAGTCTAGTAATTTTCCTGAGCTAATGTAATTAATGATAGATAGGTGGGGAATAAGCCCCAGGAAATCTGGCTGTCCACCTATACCAATAAGGATATGAATTGTGGGGATGAAGGGTAGGGGAGTGGGAAGGGGGGAAGAGAGAAAAACCCGTGGATTAAGTGGCCCGGAAGCATTTATACTTCAGTCTTCCTTATGTAATTCCTGTGAAGGAATTTTATAAAGGCTGAGCTGGGTTTCCAGATTCCTTACAAGTACGTACCACTCCTTCTCTGGAAACTCAGTAAGGAGATACTCAGATAAGCGAAAGCCTAAAATGCAAAGTCCTTGCATTTAAATGGAGTTGTTTGAGAAGCAGTAAACTGAATTTAAGTCAACAAACATTTAACTGAAGCAACCTACAGGTAGGCTGGTGAGCTGAGGCCGACGAAGCTTACAGCTCAGAGGGAAAAGCAGGTGGGCAATAGACCCCACTGGTGTGGGAAGCTGCAGGTCTAGATGACTCAAGCAGGGGCTGGGGGGCTGTTTCTCTTAGCCAGAACCAGCGTGGCTCCCTGGGAGAACTCTACAACTTAAGTAAGGAATTTCCCCGGAGGGAGAACTTTTGTTTGTAGTTTGAGGAGGAAGCAGGAAACTTGCAAAGGCGAAGGTGCAATCCGTAGCTAACTGGGATGAGCCCCTTCAAGGTGCAGGCAGGCTACAGGGACAGAGAGGTTTGGACTAGGGCAGGGGCGGTTTTATCTGGGTCTGACCCTCCCATGCACGCGCCTCATTTCCTCCCCTCAGTCTCCGCTGCTGTGCTGGAAGATCCACTCTAGGCCTGGAAGCTGGAAACCACGTCTTATCCAGGAAGTAGGGCGGTCCTGAGCGCCGAGCTACTGCCGCGTTAGCGCAGCGCGGCCCGGCCCACAGGCTCCGCCCCCCACGCTTGCCCTCCCCCCATCCCCTTATAGGCCGCGCCCCTCTCGCAGGCTCCGCCTCGGGCTCCTGCCTGACAGCCCCTCCCTCCCCTCGCTACAGGCTCCGCCTCCCCGCAGGCCCCGCCTCAGACTGGCCCACGGGCTCCTCCCTTCCTTTCCGACAGATCCCGCCCCTCTCGCAGGCTCCGCCCCGGCTCCGGCCTGACAGCCCCTCCCCTCCCTCACTACAGGCTCCGCCCTTCCCGCAGGCCCCGCCTCAGACTGGCCCACGGGCTCCTCCCTTCCCTTCCGACAGGTCCCGCCCCTCCCGCAGGCCCCGCCCCTCCCGCAGGCCCCGCCCCCGCGCTCGCGCGCCAGGTCCGGGCGGCGCCGACGCACTTGGCGGGAGATAGGAAAGTGCTTCTGTGCGCGCCGGAGGCGGCTGCAGTTCCTGAGAGCGCGCGGTGGACGCTGCGGACACGCCGGCGCCTCAGAGCGCCGCCCGGGGCCCGGAGCCACCAGAGCAGGCGGTGTCCTGACCCCGGCCCGGCTCCCGCTCCGGGCTCAGCCGGCGGGCGAGCGAGCGCGGCGCGGCCCGGGCCGGGGGGATGTCTCGACGGACGCGCGGGTGAGGGGAGCCGGGCGGGCTGGGGTTCCGGGTCGCGTGAGTGTGTGTGGGGGGGGGGTCCCCGCGAGAAGTGTTGCAGTCCGAGGCGGCAGATGCGGGGAGCAGCGTCAAGCCGGGGGGCTCTTGAGACCCCTCGCTGGGGTCCTCGGGCCTGCAGGGCCCCGGGGCCGGGACTGGCGGGTCTCCCGAGACCCGGTCCCGGCCCCGTGATGTCATCGGTCTCCCGCCTAATTGCGAGGTGGGGTTGGGAGGGCGGCGGGGAGCGGCGTCCGCTGCGGGCCCGGGGCCGGGCCGGGACTCGCGCGACAGGCCCGCGGGCTGGGAGACCCCTGCTCGGCGGGGCTCGGACCTGGAGACGCGCCTCGTCGCCCGCGCTCCGGGGAGCACAAAGCCCGGGCCTGCGCCCGGTGTGGGGGGCGCCGAGGCGGGGATCCGTTGTCTCGCCTCTGGGGTTCAGAACCCGGATGGGTTTGGTTTCAGGAGCCCTCCGGTTGCCCCACGCGAGATGTCGGGGGCAGCTGGGGGTGTGAAGGTCGAAACTGATGCTGATGCTGTGTCTCAGGACCGCCCCGCCAGCAGCCGTCCCGGGGCAGAGGAACCGCGGCTCCATTTTACGAACCCCGGGAGGCGGCGGCGGCAGCCGCAAGTCCGACACCTGCGTCCCTCGGGCCTGGCCTCGGGGCTTCTCGGCGTCTCTGGGGCAGGGGACAATTAGGGCCCAGCCCCTGTCCCCTCTTTGGGACCCCGGAGTCCAGATCCCCGACTCCTACAGATGCCGCCCTGCTTGTTGGCTTCCTTGAATTCCTCATGGCTGCAGAGTGTCTGCCCCTCGGCAGAGGCCCGCGGTGGTTCCTTATACCGCAGTTCCCTAGGGCGCCAATGCCCGCAGGAGCGTTCTGGAAGTGTCCTCCAGGTGTGACCTCCCTAGGGCTCAGTGGAGGGGCCCATAGGAAGGATGGGCCCTGACCACCTGCATCCCCAGAAGCCTGGCTTCTTGCCGTAAGTCTCCTGTGCCCTAGTGCCCCACTTCCCCCTACCTCTGACTCACCGGTCCCTGGAGCACAGCCCAGAACATTCAAGGGCAGAGAAAGGGTATGTGTATTTAAAAAAAGGGGGGGGGTATTGAGTTAGCTTCTGCTTTCCAAGCTAGGGAAGCAAGGATTTGGAGGTGTGAAAGAAGTGTGGAGACAGGAAAAGTAAGGCTTGAGTGGAATTGACATAACCCTTGTGGGCCTCAACTTCCACATCTGTTACATGGGGTCAGAGTGAATGAGAAGAAGGTGGCCAGTCTCATCCTAGAGGAAGATGTTTTATATCACAAAGTTCTCCCAGCTATCTGACAAGACTGCATCACAGAGTTTGTCCACACAGACTTCCTTCATCCGAGAAGGGAGACTGAGCTTCTAGTAGAATCTGAGCCTTATGCTGGGTATTGGAAAAACAAAGTCAGCTTCTGTCATAGAGGAGTCTGGGAGTGATTGATTTTAAAGTCAGCTTCATTATAGACTTTGGCTTCCTACTTCACCGACAAAATCTCCTGTCCTGTACTAGGTTTAAAAACAAATTTCCTTTTCTGCTTACCTTTTTAAATTTTAATTAGCATGTTTTACTGGCAGGCAGCAGCTTCACATCCTTATTCATTCATTCATGAATCCAGTTCGTTCCCTAGGCAAACATTTTTTAAGGCCTTTCTTGTCAACTCCAGGATTTGAAGGTGGAGCTAACCTTTGTGGGTGATGTCAAGATCAGAGGTCACAGTTAATTGCCACACATGGGTTTTCTACATGCTTTCAAAATGTAGGAGTGAGTAGGAAGCAGGGCTGAGCTGAGGGAAAGACTTCCGAAGGTATATGTATAAATAGCTATCCAGCCCTCTTTTAGACCCAAAAGCTATGACTCAAGACCATACTCAGCACACCTGACCCAGTACCAACCCTGGCGCAGGGAGAGGCTACCAGCTTTCTCTAAATAAGCACCTGACATTCTTGGAGGTTCACAGTGCTACCTCCCTTTCTGCAGCCTTCAAATTTAAGTAACTAGGATGATTTAGTTTGAGCCAGAATTCAGATGATTATGTTCAGATTTTTCTCTCCACTAACCCTGTGCATATGCAGACAGGGATCTAAAAGGGATATGCAGGAATGATAGTTGCTAAGAATATCTTTTAAGATGCTTTCCCTAACTAGTACTTCTCAAAATTCTGTTTGATCATTGTATGCTATCTCCAAACTATTCAGTACAAATACAAGTTGGTTATTGGAAAGAAGAAAGCAAGAATTTGGTTTTGGACATCATGTATTTTTTAGTTTAAAAAGTGTGTGTGTGTGAGAGAGTGATTATGTAGGCACACGTTCCATAGTGTATATGTGGAGGTAAGAGGACAACTTTGTGGAGTCTGTTCCATTCACTTTTATTTGGATTTTGGGAACCTCAAGTTGTTAGGCGCAAATTGTGTAGTTACTCTGCATTGATGCTGATAAATTTACAACCAAATGGCTTCAGGGAACAAGGGGTTTTAGTCTGTCTAGCTTGTCAGGAGAACACACAAACACCAAGGGCTGGAAGTAATCACATTTGGACTTTGCATGCCCTGCGCAATGTCCAACACACTATTGACTCCACAAAGTCTAGCGTTTGCTGAAGGCACTAGGATCCTTGGACGTAAGGGATTGACAGCCACAGTAGTGTTCCCATGCTTAAAGGGAACACAGGAAACGGTTCTGGGAAATGCTACTGGGTCCTTGCACCTCATCAGAAAGGAGGACCCAGAGGAGAGTTTGGCATGCTCATTAAAGGATGCTCCGGGGATGGGAGGGGCAGGCACTGGGGGATGGGGAGGGCAGGGGGAGGGGATGGGGGGTGGGAGGGTGGAGGGAGGGAAGGGACCGGTGTACCTGTCAAGTTTGTAGGAGTGGAAATAAAAATAAATAAATAAATATTAAAAAAACAAACACCAAGGGCTGAAGGAACTGGTTGTACCATATCCACTAGATTGCTGAGAGAGGGACAGTCGTTACTTGTCTGGCCAACTATACCAAAGTATACAAAGGATGCTCACTTCCTTAGCTTGTTCCTTCCATCTTATATCCCTGCCCAGGGACTACCTACACCCACCAAAGGTTGGGCCTTCCTCATCAACTAGATAATCTCCTGCAGGTTTGCTTCTTCACAAATGTGTCCAAAGCTCAATCAAGTTGACACCTGTATCTAACTGTAACAAGCAGGAAGCACTTTATTTGCTGAGCCATCTTTCTGGAGAGAGGGAGAGTTAATGGTGCTTGGAATGGAATCCAGGGTCTAGTGCATGCTAGAAAGATAACCTACTGCCTAGACACACTTCAAGCTATCTTTCTTGCAGCATTTTAGGACATTAGAATGTTCCTGAAAGTGAAACAATAAAAAAGAAAATGAAGCTATCTGTGGGCCTACACTTACAATCTTGGAGGTTAAAATAGAATTGCTACAAGTTCAAGGCAATCTGTGCTATTCAGTAAGACCCTCTCAGCAACAATAAAGTCCCATAAGCCTATTTCATTAAACAATTTAAAAAGAGAAGGCAGAGATGTACTCTTGTGTGTGTGCGTGTGGGAGGAGGGCTGGGGGACTTTTTGAGAGAGGGTCTCCTGTAGCCTGGACTGGGGTTGAACTCATTGTGTGGCTAAGGATAACCTTGAAATCTTTATCTTGCCTTTGTCTCCCAAGTGCTGAGATTATAGGAATGTGCTACCACACCTATTTATAAGTATGTGTATAAGGGCAAGTGTATGTATGTATGTGGGTAAATGTGTGCCATGGTGTGCATTGTGGAAGTAAAGGACAATTTTTGTGTGTTTCTCACCTTTCCACTTCATTTTTAAGACCTGGTCTCTTGGCTGTCAGACTGGCTGGCTTATGTATTGTGTCTGACATTTTACATGGGAGGTCCCAACTCTGGTCCTCCCATTTGCATAGTAATTGCTTGACTGACTGAGCCATCTCTGCCTGGATTGACTTTTTTAAAAGTAGAAAAAGTGAAAACCTGCCTCCCAAACCCTCCCCTGTAATTGGCTGGTCCCTACCCATACACTGCCCACCTCCTGAGTTGGCAGCATGTGGACATACTGTTCTTAACCTTTTAGCTTCCTTCCACAGTGAGAGCTGGATGAGTCTCACTATCTGGACACTGACTCGGACCTGCTGGAACAGAGGGACAACAAGTGCAAGGTCAAGTGGACCCATGAGGAGGTGGGTCACCCTCTTCCCTGTGGAACTGGGCAGGGAGGGTTGATGGCAGCTGAGGGCTGGTTAGCTAGCGGAGCCCCAGTGTTGGATGAAGAGAAAGAGCGAAAAAGTCCCCAAGACTTCGCTTGCCTCTTTGCCTCTTCTCAGAGCTTTCTTTAAAGACTTTCGAATCTGAGGATGAGTGTGCCTATGTGTGTTTCAAGATCTCAGGGCCACAGTGACCATAATTAGGTGTCGTTTCTTCGCTGAGTCTGTTTTCTGTTGTTGCAGTCTAATTCCAGAGACTAGGAAGTGTATAAAGAATAAAGATGGGGCTGGAGAGGTGGCCCAGGGGTTAAGCCTCTGCCTTGCAGGTGGAAGGTCCTGAGTTCGGATCCTAAGACCCCACGTATAGAAGCCGGGCGGAATCGGGGGCGGCCTGCGCTTCTGGTCCTGATAGGGTGACGCCTTTGAATCCCGGGGCAGAGTAAACAAGGAGGAGGTGGAGGTGGTCCATGGTGGTTCCCGAATTCGCCCGTGGTTCTACACACACATACATACACACACATGAACACACACATACACGCACAATTGAATAAATAATAAATTAAAAAAATTAAAAATGTTTAAAAAAAAAGAATAAAAGTGTGTTTACATCTCTTCTAGAGACCTGGGAAGTTCTTAGTGGTGGTGTGTATGTAGCAAAGGCCTTTTTGCTGGTTTGGGTACTGTGTGTCCCCAGGCAGCATTGTGCATTACATGGAAGAGTAATGTATGTGAGGCAAAGCCAAAACTGGCTTTAAATACACAGATTTTTGAGTGAGAGTAAGAACAGGAGCATGTCATGCCACAACACACTTGTGGAGGTCAGAGGACAACTTTTGAAAGTTGGTTCTTTCTTTCCACTAAGTGGGCTCTGGGGATCAAAGGCTGATTTCCAGGTTTATGTGCAGATATCTTTTTCTACCTCGGAGGTATCTCATTAACCCCAAACTGGCTTTTGTAACAAACTTACTCTCAAGATACTAACCCACTGACTCAGGAATTGATCATCCTTTCTGAGGGTAGAGACCAGATGACTTCATCTCACCTATTAGGATCTTACCTCATCACACCCCCTCGTACCTAATACTGGGGATTAAATTTCCACATCAGTTTTGATGGGAATATTTGATCTTTAGCATCTTTGACTGCCCAAAAGATAAACCTGCGACCCTTCTTGTTGATGTGGGTTCTCGTATAGCCCAGGCTGAACCCAGACTCCCTGTATAGCTGAGGTTGACCTAAAACTTCTGATATTCCTTCTATCCTCTAAGAGCTGGGATTATAGGCGTGCACCAACATGCCTTTTTTTTTGATATATGATCTGTGTGTGTCTGTACCAGAGGTCAGCCTCAGATGTCCTCAGGAGTTGTCTGCCTTGTTTTCCAGCTAAGGTCTCTCACTGTGATTTGGGTCTCTCTGATCCAGTTAGGCTGGTCGGCTCCGGAGATCTGCCTGTTTCCACTTCCCTGATGTTGGATTTAGAAGGTTCTCATGGCTGCATCGCTAGCACTCACCTACTTAGCTGTCCCCCCACCAGCCCTCATCATAACATATTTTTCTCTTACCTATCACCCTTTGTCCTCCTTTCTCTTCCCAGCTAGTCCCTTCTTTCGTTGCTTATTCTTTTTTCCATATCACCTCTAATGAGTTGCTCAGAGGTATATGGACAAGGGGTTATTTACGGATCCATGGGCACCTTACCAGTGGCTGCAATTCTGGCAACCATTAGCTGCTTACAGATTGTCAGGTAGGACTGAGGCCTTGTGAGTGCCTCTCCAGGAAGGTGATTTTTCTAGTGCTGGTTGTGGGAAGTTTGCAAAGCCAGGAGCCACAAATGGGTGGATCCTGGCTTCAGGGGATCCTGTCTGTGTGGGGGAGTAGCTTTGGGACAACTAAAGCTGAGAGTCAAGGGAGCAGAGGGAGTGGAGGGGGAGTGCACAGAGTCACAGCTTTGGGTTTCCTAGGAACCAGGCTCCAGTGTGCAGCATGGCAGTGTCTCTTCCTACGGGTGTGTAGCAGACCATTGGGCCACCCTTACTCCCTCTATCCCCTCCTCTTCCCTCTAAAACCTCCTTTCTGTTTTCTCTTTCTGTGGTTTTGATGTACATACTTGAGGGTGTGATTAAAGGATTTTCCCCTTGTGACTGGATTTCACTTAGGATAGGTCAGAGGTATGGTTGACTGCAGAATTCTGTTCACTTCTTCTCTCTGCTATCCCTTCTCCCCTTCCTCTTTAGAGAGGTATCTTGCAGTTTACAGCTCTGCAGCTGAGGATGGTCTCAACTTCTAGTCTTCTGGTCCCAAGTGCTGAGATTATAGGCATCTGCCACTTGGTTTATGAGGTGCGTACTGGGAATCAACCAGTGTTTTCTAGGCAAGCACTCTTACAACTGAGCTACATTCCCAGCCCCCAATGAGAAAGTGTATACTTCTATTTTCTTTGGTTTTGTTTTGTTGTTAAGAGATAAACCCATTGAGATAGCTCATTGGGTTAAAAAAAAAAAAACACCTGTTGAAAAAAGAGAACTGACTTCTACCCATTTGCCATGGCATGTAGCTCTCCCTCTCCTCTCTTTTTCTCTCCTGTTCATTTCTGGAGTTTTATATATCCCAGGCTAACAGAACTAGCTAACTGTGTAGCCGATGATAATCTTCAACTCTCCTGCTTACCAAGTGATAGGATTATAGGTGTTGGGTTACCTCACCTGGCTTCATTCACCCTGAGATAGCCAGTGGGTACTTTGTTTTTGTTTTAATCAATCAATTAATCAATCAATCAATTAGAGTTTGTTTATCAGAGGGTATTGTATGCCCCTGTGGAGGACCAAGGGTAACTTTAGGAGTTATCCTGGATTGCTTCTACCTAATTTTTGCTTTGCTTTGGGATTTTCCAGGCTCTGCCTGCCAGAAAAGTACAGTTCTCCACTGTTTCAGCCTTGTGTATTTTAGTTGGGAACTGGGATCCAAACTCAGGACCTTCTGCTTGAAAGATAGAATCTTTTTTTTTATTATTATTCAAGTGTGTGTGTGTGTGTGTGTGTGTGTGTGTGTGTGTGTGTGTGTGTGTGTGAAGAAACAAGGGCGGATTCGGGAACCACCATGGACCACCTCCTCCTTGTTTACTCTGCCCGGAGATTCACAGGCTCTGTCCTACCAGGACCAGAAACGCAGGCCGCCCTGGCTTCTGCCCGGCTTCTATACATGGGGTCTAGGATCCGAACTCAGAACCTTCTGCCTGCTAGGCAGAGGCTTAACCCCTGAGCCATCTCTCCAGCCCAGTACTTTGTTATAAGTACAGTGTACCTTGGCCATCCCCTGCCCAAGCGCATCAGTGGCTCTGCATATTATAATGTCTGAAGCCATCCATCTGTGGCTTGCCCTACCATCCACTCTAGTCATTGCTCTCCCTTTTTTTTAGCCATATTATACTTCTTTGGGGTCTATCCCTTAGTCCTTCCTGAAGAGGCAGCCATTGTAGCTGCCACTTTTCCAGCAAGTGGCTGCACTACTCTTTGCTCGAGATTTTGATTGGGTGGATATGTTGCTCCCCACTGCAGTGACTAGCACTTGGCACTTAGTAGGTGTCTAGTTCACAACTTAATAGATGAGTGAGGCCTTACTATGATAGCCCCAAGGCTTTCTGCATGTGTGAGCCAAGCTCCTTGTCTTTCTATCACTGGCAGGATGAGCAACTGAGGGCGTTGGTGAGGCAGTTTGGTCAGCAAGACTGGAAGTTCCTGGCCAGCCACTTTCCTGTGAGTATGGCCCCTTCCCCAGGGGCAGGGGCTCAGGGTGACCTGTCCACACCTGTGAATTCAGTTCTTACCCCCCTCCCCCCTCCAGCAACAAGCACATATATTGGGGTTGTGCACACACAAGTCTAAGGACCTTTCAGAATACCGTGTGGGTAGCATCTCCATCTACTTCAGCAACTTTGCAGGCTTGTCCCGAAAGCCCATACTGCATGTCTTCTCACTTAGATACAGTGATATTAGAAACCATCCATAGGCATCCATTCAGCAGGCTTGAGACTGAGCACTCACAGCTCTCTGAGGATCGGAATTCCCTCCATTATGCCCTGTTCCAGGACTACAGGTGTCTGTTAAGGGAGGTGTTGCAGTCAGCTTGCATGGTTGCTGATAAATGACCATCAAACGGCTTAAGGGAACAAGGGGTTTTTCTCTTATGATTACTGGTTACAGTTCTTAGTCCAGCTTGATGGGAGAGCATGCACCAACTCCAGGGGACTGGGTACACCATCTCTACTTAATGGCTAAAAGAGGGACAGTCCTTATTTGCCAGACCTGTGTGTCTGGCCAAGTGTACACAAGGATGCTGACTATGTCAACCAGCTCTGTGATTTATTCCAGGGGCTAATCCCACCACCTGGACCTTCCCCATCAGCCAGACAATCTGCAGGTTTGCTCTGGGTATAACCCAACCACTAATTCTCCACAAATGTGCCCAGAGCTCAAACCCTCAACTGTCAAGTTGATACCTGTGCCTAACTATGACAGGTGGAGTCACCTGGCTGGCTACTAGAGTCGCACAGGCTGTTAAGGACTGAGTCACCAGATCCCTCTTTCCCCTTTCCTCTTCTTCCTCTTAAAGAATGAAAATGCAGAAAGCAGGAATCTGTAAAAGTCCTTTTTCTACTCCCTGAATTCAGATGGTAGGAGGTGCCTTTCCACAGCACCATGAGCTTAGACTCCTTTTAGCAAAGTTCTGTGATGTGGGTGGGGCTCTGGTGTGTAGAGGATGCATGGACAGACATAAACACCTGATATGTGCCTGAACCCAGGCTCAGTCAGTCCAATCTCTTGGACCCAGAAGTTCTTTCTGTTCTCACTCTAGAACCGCACAGATCAGCAATGCCAATACCGGTGGCTGAGAGTTTTGAATCCAGACCTTGTCAAGGGGCCATGGACCAAAGAGGAAGATCAGAAGGTAACTGTCGGCACAAGGCATGAAAAGTAGGCCTTCACTCAGTGCCAGTGAGTCAGGCACTGTGAGGCTAACAGAAGTGTCCTTTTGAATGGCCAGGTATCTGAACATCTCGTGCCACCCCAGGCTCTAGTTTTAAGTGTCTCCAGGACTCCCAACTCCCTTCTGTGGGCTTGGGCAAGTTACTTAATTTGTTCTTTACTCCCTTCCTCCCATTCTCCTTTCTTCTCTCTCTCTCTCTCTCTCTCTCTCTCAGTGTTTTCAGAGAGACTCCAGCTAGGTAGCCCCTGCTAGTCTGCTATGACCCCCAACAAACTCATAGTACTTTTCTTGCCCCTCTTGAGTGATGAATTGATATGTCTGTGTTTCACAAATCGCCTGACTTAAGTGGTAACTGTACCTGCCACATAGAACTATGAACGGTGTTGAGTGGTGTTGGGCTTGCTTATCCAGTAGCAGCTGCCATTGATATGATATTGTTGACATTACAGTAATGGTTATATCACATCATCATAGGCCTCAGATGTCTTATCTCTCTTTTGCTGTGATTGCCATAAAAATTTAACACATAGTGTGAGCTGGGCCTGATAGTATACTTCTGTAATTTGAGCATTTGGGAGGTGGAAGCAAGAGAGTCAGGAGTTCAAAAACAGCCTGGTGAGACCCTGTTTCAAAAAAGATTTTTTAAACTATACAAAAATGAAAATGTATTTCCTTACCACAGTCTCATTTCCTGTAAAGATCCACTCCTCCCAGTTGTGACTGTGTGCACATGAGTGTGTGTACATCCAGAATTGAGAGCCCTGGGTCAGATTGATGAGGTTTGTTGTGGTTTGTGTCCTGAGCAAGAGGGCCTGGCTCGGGCAGCTGATGCCTGGAAGGTGACTCAGGCTGTACCTTCCTGACTTCACAGAAGTGCTGAAGGACTTGTGTCTTGTGGTGTGGCTGGGACTGACTTCACCATGGGTCTGGAGCCCCGTAGGGGCTTAGTCTTGAATAATTTGGGATGTGGAGGAGGAGGCAGGAGGCAGGCTTCTAGACTGGTCTTGATTTATTCTGGGCAATAAACAGTGGTGGTGGTCTGGTAAGGTCCTCAGTCACATGACCTTTACAGAGTCACTTTCAAAACAGTAACCATGTTGCCTAAAGAGGATGGGAATGTTGGCAACTTTCAAGACCACAGTGGGACCCACAGAAACATGAAGGTAGTGAAGGGGCTGGTCCTGCTTGCTGGTTCGTGAACACTTCTCTCCAAGGTCATTGAGCTGGTCAAGAAGTATGGCACCAAGCAGTGGACGCTGATCGCCAAGCACCTGAAGGGCCGCCTGGGGAAGCAATGCCGTGAGCGTTGGCACAACCACCTCAACCCCGAAGTGAAGAAGTCCTGCTGGACCGAGGAGGAGGACCGAATTATCTGTGAGGCCCACAAAGTGCTGGGCAACCGCTGGGCCGAGATCGCCAAGATGCTGCCGGGGAGGTAAGCAGCCTTCTGAGGGCTTGGGGACTAGGGCAGACCTATGCTTGTGATAGAGGTGTGTCCATGAGGCTACTGGGACCCGGTCCTATTCTTTCCTGGTGTGTGTGTTGTGTGTGCGCACATGCATGCATGGGCATTGAGGATTGTGCACATACAAGTCCAAGGTACCAAGACACTTCAGGTGTCTTCCTCTATCATTCTCCACTTTATATTTTGAGATAGGGTCGGCTAGGCTGGCTGGCCAGGGAAGCCCTGAGATCTGCCTACCTTAACTGAATAATTCCCGATGGGTGTACCCAGAGGCTCACCTTCCAAGTGTTAAGTTGATAGCTAAGTGTAACTGTACAAGTAGAAGGGGAGGTGTCAGCCAAGATGTTAGGCTATACTGAAGGCTCTGGTTGTTAATGGGAACTTGCTATATAGCTCAGCTTAACACTTGAACTTACTATTACTAGGCTGGTCTCAAACCAGTTCTCCTGCCTTGGGCTCCCAACTGCACCACCATCCTATGTATCCAGACTCATCTATTTTTAGTTCTTCTGATATTTGCCTCTATATTTATGAATGATAGATTGTTTTTCATCTGGTTTTCAGCTGCAGATTTAGTTTTCTTAGACTTTCCTATTCCTTTCTCTATTATCCTAATATATCTCCCCAATTTTTAGTTAAGACAATAGCACTCACAGTGTTACTGCCTTGAAAATACAAGCTTGACTACCCGTAATGCTTTCTATAATTGTATTGCCTTCTTTTCTGACTTTTTTTTTTTTTTTTTATTCACACAGCTTTCAGTGTAGCTTTTCTATTTGGGTCAGTGGCTCGTGACACCCTCATAGCATCCATTAGTGCTGTTTTCCAAGTGCTCAGAATCTATCAGTGTGTATCTTTTAGAAAACCAGCCTTGTAGATCTGTCATTTTCTGTGTTCTGTTTGTTTGGGGGATCATTGTCCTATTACCTTGGAGTATTCCCTTACCTTTCTTGTGTGTGGGGTCCTCCTTTCTTGATTTGCTTCCTGTTTCCCTTAGGATCCCGAGATGAGTTCAGGAGAAAGAAATTTTTGGTGGTGGCATATCCAAATATGTCTTCAGTTTTATCTCACATTTGATATATTCTCTGTCTTACAAGGGCCATTATCCATCTTAGAAACAGGCCTCACAGCACTCCTGTACATGTGGAAAATTGGCAAAGCGCGTCCCCCACTCCGTTCTGTCTGGTTATCTTCATGTCAAGGGCCTAGCTTACAAGTGACCAGTTAAACAGATAGCCTCCGATTGACTGTTCAGAGAAGCTCTTGCTCCTTCTCTAGGATAGTGCTTGCTCTGTTGGTGCTTCTTTTTCATTTGTTTTGAGACAGGGTTTTTCTTCGTAGCCCAGGCTCCACGTTGGCCTTGAACTCATTCTACCTCTGCCTCAGTTTCTGAGAACTGGGATTGTGGGTGTGTGTCCACACACACCATCATGTCTGGCTGTGCTGCCATGAAGTACTGGGAGCTGCTGTGCTGCTGTGGGCTGTGTGCTCCTAAATACTTTTATGACTCTCCACACTCAGGCTGCGTAGCCACAAGCACATGTGTACTGTGTTTTAAACTTATAGAACTTGCATTCTATTACTGGGCTGCTGTCCACCACAAACTTTATAGATATGTGTCTCATCTTTAATCAGTGATGGAAGGGGTGGGGATGGCATGAATGTGAAGTAGTAATTTTCCAAGTAAGGAAGCTCAAGAGGAGTGAACAGTGGGCTGTTTATGTTTGGGAGGTGAGTGAGCCAGCTGGTATTCAAGAACATTGTGAGACTGTCATCTGGACTCAACAGCTAGCAGTTTGCTTATGGGTTTTACAGATGTAGTTCAAGTAGAGGGGGGATAAGGGACCCAAATACAATTTTACTTTTGTAATTTCTACATTTGCTTTTTTCATAGAGCTGTCTGGAAGTCTTTGTAAGCCAGTCGTGGGCCAGAAACAGCAAAATGTAATATTAGAGCTGAATAGTATCTTTAGCATGCTTCATTTATAGAATGGGCACTCAGCTCAGGGGGGTATGGTGTGTTCTACACAGCAACCAATCAAAGTCCCTCGGCTTTTCCTACAGGACGGACAATGCCGTGAAGAATCACTGGAACTCCACCATCAAAAGGAAGGTGGACACGGGAGGCTTCTTGAGTGAGTCCAAAGACTGTAAGCCCCCCGTCTACTTGCTGCTGGATCTCGGGGACAAGGATGGCCACCAGAGTGCTCAGCCTGCAGAAGGCCAGGTAAGGTGGCCCAGTCTCTATTCCTGGTGGTTGGTTTGCTTTATTTCCCAATTATCTGTACTATCTCCTTGAATACCTTGCCCAGAGCTGCTCACTAGTTTCTTCCCTTAGGGTCTAAGTGTGGTTTTATATTTCTAGAACCTTTTCCTATGGCATGTTCATCTAACTGCCTAGCTCCTGGTTTGCCTGTTGGTCAGCAGAGCAGTCCCTCAGGTAACACTGAGATGTGAATCAGGAGACCATCAACCTGTCTGTTTCTTTTGTGTTTTGCTCTTTCTAGTCCCCAAACTAAAAACCTGTTAGCCATTTTAAAAAAATGTATTTGCTTATGGCTGTTGCTTGTATGTGTGTAACCTGTAAGAATAGGCACATGCATGCTAGCACATGCCTGTGGAGGTAAAGAACAGCTTAATGGAGTCAATTCTCTTTTACCTTTACTTCTGTTTTTTGTGTTTTAAACTTATTTTTGTTTGTTTTCTCCTACCTCTCCAGGCTGGCCTCTCTTATGTAGTCTAGAATGGCCTTGATATTCTGGTCCTCCTCCCTCCTGAATGTGGGAGCACCATGCCTAGTTAGGCAGTGCTGTTCCTGCATTCTGCATACTGAGATACATCTCTAGCCTCCAAACTTTGTAGTTCGAACTCTTGTCTTTATTGACTTATTTTCTGCTAGCAAGTGAATGGCTTGTTTATTCTACACATCCTCTTATTACTGGTCAGAGATCACTTGTTCCAGTTCTTCTATTGTGCCCTGCTAGAGTTTCAAAATGTCTTGGAGCTTCAACTTCAGGGGGTTTCTTGATTTCTTGACACAAATGCAGCTGTCTAGTCCCAACTCGCTTTAGGTCCCAACCAAAGGAAAGGAATCTGCTTCTAGTAGTTTCTCCTGTGTCCTAAGTAGTATGCTTTCAGCCTGGGACTGCTGGGGAAAGGAAAGAAATGAGGGAGGGAGGGAGAGAGAGAAAGAGAGAGAGAGAGAGAGAAAATCCTTTCCAACAAGAGAGCATTGGCATCTACCACTGTGACATTTTGAGCATGGCATAGAGCAGAGAGAGTCGGGGGTCACAGCCGGTTCTCAAAACCAGTCAGCTGTCTGAGTCCAGCCCTGTTCTCCCTGGCCACATGCCTTCATTACATGGAGTCTTGGGTGGTTCTTGCTGTCTGGGTGGGCTTTGCTGATCTGATGCGCCATGTTCAAGAACAAGACTTGCTGAATTTGTTTCAGGGTTCTGCTGGGATTTTCCTCAATTTCTTTTTTTTTTTTTTTTTCTATGTTAGAATAGTGTACATGGATTTGCAAACTTTACACAATAAACACTCAGAAAAGTTGCAAGAGTTAATATAAAGAATTCCCATATATACTTTGTTGGAATTGTTAATACCTTATTATCAAGCTTGATAGGCAAGTACCACATATTTGCAAGTTTAAGGTTGAGTGAGATTTTTAACATTTCACTAGACAAATATCTTTCTGTGTTACTTTGGTGTATATGGACCATTTATTTTTTACCCTTTTTAGTAATGTTTCAGCAATGTATTCCCTTAGCTATGGGTATTCACTTATGCCTATGGTATATCTCTAATTCAGGAACTTTTTTTTTTTTTTTTTTTTGAGAATTAAGGTAGAGTTTATTAGTAAAGAGAAAGGTTGGAACTCACAGACTCCAGACGTGGAGTGCCATGAGGAGCTAGGGCGCTTCCATGAGAAGCAGAAATGAAACAGAGCTCATGGCAATAGAGTATCATGAGGGGCTAGGGAGCCCATGAGAACTCACAGTGCCTAGGCATGGAATTCATGAGGAGCAAGGAACAAGAAACAGACTCATGGCACTGGAGTGCCATGAGGGGCTAGGGAGCCTCCAAGAGAAGTAGGCCGCTGGAAACGGACTCATGGCACTAAAGGGCCATGAGGGGCTAGATCGCCTAATTCAGGAACTTTTACCTTGATTCTGAACTGGTTTCGTTGTTACTGGTGGTGAAAAAGGTGGTGTTTGCTTGTTTGTTTATTTATTTGTTTGGGGTGGGGGAAGGATTAGAGATAGGACTCTCTCTGTGTACAGACTGCCCTAGCATTTACTATTTAACCAAAGCTCAAACTTTTTTATTGATCTTCCTACCTCAGCCTCCCAAATACTAGAATTATAGGAATGTGCTATCACACCCAACATTGATTCTGAGCCTTGTCTCCTCTAGTCCATGTTCCTTTCTTCTCCAAGGTGAGTCCAGTATCAGGTGTTGCATTTAGTTCTCTGTCTCATTAGCCTGTGTCATGATGCTGACATTTTTTTTAAGTATTCAGTATAGCTGGACTCTCTCTCAATTTGAGTTCATCTGAGTTACATTATTACTACATTCAGGTTGTGTGGTTTTTGCTAGAAGCTACAACATAGGTGATATTTCAGTAAAATATATGTACCTTATGTACCATTGTGTATAATAGGGAAGTCTAGTGACCAACTGGCCCCTGGTGCCCCCTGCCGTGAAGGAAGAAGAGGAGAACAGTGAGGAAGAGGCCACAGCAGCTGCCACTATTTCTAAGGAGTTTGAGGCTGTCCCTGCAGAGCTGGGTGAAGTGCACACCCCAGAGCCCCTGGAGGAATTCCCCAAGAATGAAGACCAGAACTCTTCACCAGAGACCAGCCTGCCCTACAAGTGGGTGGTGGAGGCAGCAAACCTCCTCATCCCTGCTGTAGAGTCCAGCCTCACCGAAGCCCTGGACCTGATTGAATCGGTATGTTGGTCTTAGCATTTCACAGTGGACACAGCAGGGAGCATGTCTCATCTAAGCTTGTGTCTTTTTGAATCATCCCAACAGCATGTATTGACCAGTACAAGCTGTACAGTCCTGAGCTGGAGTCATCGATGGGATCACTGTGTAGTTCTTGCTCTAAAATACGGTGGGAAGGCTTCCCAGAGAAAGCACTACACCTTCTCAAGAGTGACTGACAAATAACAGCTAGGGAGAGTGCAGTCCGATTTTCCTGGAGGGGGCCCAGGAATTTCCAGGAGTTGGGGTTGGTTCTGAGTGGCAGGTGGAGTTGACTACTCAGTCTGAGACTCTGCAGTGATCACTGCACTGGGTCATTACCCATATTGCATGGCTTTTCCTGGAGAGCCAGGGAACAAATGTCTGCTTACTAGTGGATCAAAGAATGATTCTATCCAAATCTAGCTTGGTGAACTTTGAACTATTTCAATTTATTTTGAGTTAATCACCCAAAGCCCATCCAGCAGTTCCCTCACGAAAGCTATATCCACAAAACTTCCTGTGCAGCTTGTAGCCAGATCCCCAGGGAGCATCTTTTCCCAGGTGGTTGTTTGCTGCTTTTGTAATGCTGGGAAGGGGAATCTTGTGACTTTGGGGTTTCCTTAACCTTTTTAAGTTTTGTTAGCTTTCTAAGACAATCTCCTGCAAGCTAGCTTAAGGCTTGCCTTAACCACCATTTCCTCATGATGTGCCTAGCGCACAGTCCTCAGTTGCTAAGTTGACACCTGTATCTAACTAGCACACATGTCTAACTAGCACACATGACTAGTCTCAGGCTAGTGATCACATTTGACATGTGTATTTCCCTATAATAAAGAAGTCCTCCTGTACTGGAAGAGTGCTTTCTAACCATCTTCTTGGGGCAGGACCCCGATGCTTGGTGTGACCTGAGTAAATTCGACCTTCCTGAGGAGCCATCTGCAGAAGGCAGCATCGGCAGCAGCCCAGTGCAGCCTCAAGCATCACAGCAGCTGCAACAGACACTGCTGCCCCACCAGACTGCCACACTGGGGCCCAGCATGACTGAATACCGGTTGGATGGCCACACCATCTCGGACCTGAGTCGGAGCAGTCGGGGCGAGCTAATCCCTATCTCCCCTAATACTGAGGTCGGGGGCTCAGGCATTGGTACACCACCCTCAGTACTCAAGAGACAGAAGAAGCGGCGTGTGGCCCTGTCCCCTGTCACAGAGAACAGTGCCAGCCGGTCGTTCCTGGACTCCTGTAACAGTCTCACGCCGAAGAACACACCTGTCAAGACCCTGCCCTTCTCTCCATCCCAGGTATGTGGACTCCCCTGGCTACCCATCAGCTCTGTATGTAGACATCAGTGCCTGATGGAGGTCTGACATGGTCACACAGCAGTCAGTATTTATTGCTGTGTGTCTGGCCTGTCTTCAGTGGTAGGGACCTGGCCCTGCCCTCATGAAACTTTCCATCTGTGTTCTAAAGAACCTGACAGTGATAAATGGTGTGAGTGGGAGGCTGTGGTCTGGGCAAGCCAGCCAGAGACCAAGAAGACTGCTAGGTGAGGGGGATTGGCTTGCACTGAGGAGCAGCAGAGGCTGTAAAGAAGAGGCATGCCACCTGTCCACAGCAGCGTGAGAGGGGAGAGAAGTGAGACATGACATGGCCGTGCCTTCAGCTGCTGTAGTCAGTGCTAGGCATGAGTTCTTGATGGAGTCACCAGCCACTCAGGAAGGAAAGGACTATGGTGACAGTAGCCTCCGTCTTCAAGTGCTTGCTGGTTCTGGGTAATTCCCTCAGGGTGTTAGGGAAGCCTAAAAGACACCAGGTCTGTTGTAAGGGCGCTGAGAGTGTGTCAGTCTGGGTGTCCTCCATCTCCCTGAGTGGAAGCTTAGAAACAAGGGAGGCCACAGAGTTAGGGTATGAATCTGGGTTGGGGAGTGAGGCATGTTGAGCCTTGGAGACCTTCTTGGTAAATGAGACTTCTGTGCTGTCCTGGGCCTATGGTGAGGGGGACAGGCAGTGTCCCTAAGAATGGGATAGGTGGAAGCTTTGGGTCTGCCCCTCCTGCGATGCTGTGAGGCTGAGGTCAGGTGGTGGCATGCTGCAGGAGGTCATCTGCAATGATACACACTGGAGAAATATAGCTGTTTGAATCTGCCCAGAAAGACCCTGGGTGCTTCCCAGCAAGGCCCAGAGCAGCTCATTGGGACTGTCCTGGCAGTACCACAGGCTGGACAGCTCAGACACCAAAAACAGATTTTCTCATCTCAAGACTAGCAGCCGGAGATGCAGGTGTTCACAGCCTTGGGCTCCTCTGAGATCCCTTTCTTTGGCTTGTAGATGGCCTTCTGCTGCCTGTGTCTTCATGTAGTCCTCCTTTGTGTGGCTGGGCCCTAATCTCTCATTTTCTATATAATCTCATTTTGTAATCGTGTAAGAACATGAGTCATGGGGGTCAGGGCCACAGTAATGACCTCATTTTAGGTTATCTCTTTAAAGTACCCGTCTCTAAAAACAGCCTCTTTCTGAGATGCTAGGGGTTAAGACTTAAACTTAAACGTAGAAACGTGAGGACACAGTTCAGCCTGTGACATGCTGCAGGTGAGGTCGGCCAGCAGGAGGACAGCAGAGCGCTGAGCTGCTTAAGTAGCCCAGAAGGATGGGCTGTCACACTCGAGTTCCTGCCTTCCCTGGTGACTCTCTTAGCTCCTCAGGAAGTGGGAGCCTTGACATCAGCTTTGTCTGGTTGTCTTTCCTTCGGTGTCCATTGCAAGGCCAAAGGTCAGTTAAGAGTTGCTGTTATTTCTTCTGAAAGGAGTCACTTCTCACAGTCAGCTTTCTTTGTATGATTTGGGTATAATGTACCTAGGATCATTTAATTAATTAATCAATTTTGTGTGTGAACATGTATATGTGTGTGTCAGGACACTATTCCTGTGGATGCCCAAGGGCGACTTTAGGAATCACCCTGGATTGTTCTACCTCCTTTTTGTTTTCACTCTGAGATTTCCCAGGCTCTGCCCACCAGAACCAGAAGTTTAAGCCACTATTTGCACCTGCTGTTTTTTATGTGGAAACTAGGATCTGAACTCAGGTCCTTCTGTTTATGAGGCAGTCTTAACCCCTGAGCCATCTTCTGGCTCTAAGTACCTAGGGTCTAAGGTGATGAGCTTGGGGTCTCTCTGCAAGCTTATTGATAGGCATTTATCTCTCCGTCTTGGTCTTTGCTAGTGTTCTACAGGTCAGGAAGGGTCTTCAGCCTTGGAAAACAGACACATCATGGGTAGGAGTTCTAATATTTCACCCCAGACAGCCTCAAGAATCTTCATCTCATGCTCCTCTCTTCCCTGGCAGTTCCTGAACTTCTGGAACAAACAGGACACCCTGGAGCTGGAGAGCCCCTCGCTGACATCCACTCCAGTGTGCAGCCAAAAGGTGGTGGTCACCACACCCCTGCACCGGGATAAGACGCCCCTGCACCAGAAGCATGCTGCGTGAGTACTGCACGGTCACCTACCCCTCCCTGCAGTGGTCACTGCCCGTTCTGAGTGTGTTCCCTTCTGGCCACTGTGCTTCTTCATTTGGCCAGGGTAGCCTGAATCTTCACCTTCTTTCTCCCTCCCTTTTAACTTGACAGTTTTGTAATCTCAGGAACAGGGTTTGCAAATTGCCTCCCAAACATACTGTCTTTCCCTCATTTATAAGCATCAAACACAGATCCAGTGTGTTTGATCAGAAGGTGCCCTGGGCGCAGCCCACCCACTCTTCAGAGCCCAGCACACAGCAGTCTGTGTCTTTTCTCAGCTATCAGGAAGGGTGTTTGTTACAAGTTCTGGTTTCCTCAACTACGGGATGGAATTCCAGGTAGAAATGCTTCACTGCTGTTGGTTTCACTGCCGGTGAAGTTCTGTAATCAGACCATCAGTATGTTACGAGATTCAGTTCAGGCAGGGCTTTTACTCCCTGTCATGAGATGTGAGTTCAGAAACAGTTGATTTCATCAGTTAGTCAGTGTAGTAGTTCACCTGCATGGTTGCTGATAAATGGCCATCAAACAGCTTAAGGGAACAAGGGGCTTATTTCCTTCTGACAGTACAGTTACAGTTCTCAGTCCAGCTTGACAGGAGAACATGCACCAACATCAGGGCCGAGGGAACTGGCCACACCATCTCTACATAATGGCTGAGAGAGGGATGATCCTTACTTCCAGACCAGCATGTCTGGCCAAGTGTACAAAGGTCCTACCTGGGCTGGAGAGGTAGCTCAGGGGTTAAGCTTCTGCCTTGCAGGCGGAAGGTCCTGAGTTTGGATTCTAGACCCCACGTATAGACTCCGGGCGGAAGCTGGGGGCAGTCTGCGTTTCTGGTCCTGGTAGGGCGGAGCCTGCGAATCCCGGGGCAGAGTAAATGAGGAGGAGGTGGAGGCGTCCATGGTGGTTACCGAATTCATCCGTGATTCTACACACACATACACGCATACATGCACACACACACATACACGCGCGCAATTTAAATAAATAAAAAAAATTTTTTAAAAGTCCTACCCACCATGGGCTGGACCTTTCCCATCAGCTAGACAGTCTCTTACAGGTTTGCTCTGGGCTTAACTCAATCATTAGTTCTCTACAAATGTGCCCAAAGCTCAAACCCTCAGCAGTCAAATTAACACCTGTGATTAACTATGACACTCAGAGATCACAGAGGCAAAAATAATAGGTCTTGTGGACCAGTGAATTAGTTTAGCAGGTAAGGCACCTTACTCTTAAACCTGGCGACCTGAATTTAATCCTCAGGAGCACACATGGTGGAAGGAGAGAATTGACTTCTGACAGATGCCTTCTGACTGACTTATGTGTATGGCACACATGTGCACACGTTCTCATTCTCTTTCTCAAACAAATCAATAAAATACTTGAAAAATAGGTCTTGTGGGACTTACTCTCACATTCAAATGGATCCCTGGACTTTTCATCTAAGCCTGTAGACAGATGTTGCAGCCACAAAAAGGCACCAATTCCTCTCCTTTCCTTCCCAGAAACATCAGATTAAAGACCAAGTGTTGTCAGTTTTACTTTGTAAGGCTCTGTTTCTTTTTCTTTCTTTCTTCTTTCTCTTTCTTTCTTTTCTTTCTTTCTTTTCTTTCTCTTTTTCTTTCTTTCCTCTCTCTCTTTTTCTTTCTTTCTTTCTCTCTCTCTCTTTCTTTCTTTCTTTCTCTACCGTTTTCTGGGTTTGAGGTTGAGTTGCTTAGAAATGGGTCTTTCTTTTTAAGATTGATTTAGGACAACAGGGCAGGGGTCTTGTGGAAGAACTGGTAACACTCTAGAGGTGAAGACAAGGATCAGAAGTTCAAGGGTGTCCTTGGCCAGCCTGGGATATATAGGACCCTGCTCCTAGACAGACATGATTGGCAGTGGAAAGTACGTTTAGCAGATACAGTCTACCAGGTATAGTTTAGTGTAGTCTGTCTTAAACATGTTCAGAGTATTTTACAGTTAGGAAAAGTAAGGCAAGGCTTATTTTACAGTAAACTACTGAATATCACCTTGGTTTATGCTGTGCTGAAACTGAGGCAGAATGGATGTGTGGTGTGTGATGTGCCATCATGAAGTCCAGAAGTCATAGAGGAGCCACTGTAAGCTAGAGACCATTTGCAAACAGAACACAGATCCATATGTGGTCTTTCAGTGGTGGTGGGTGCTACGGTTTGTGGGGGAAAGTCACCTGAGCCTGAGGAGTAGAGCCCTGGTGAGGGGCTCTGACTTGGGACAGCTCAGAGATGGCCCCCCACAGAGACCCAGCTGTGAGAAGGAACAAAGCCAAGACATGAACTGCCAAAGCTCAAAGGCAGCGGCATGCCTTTGTCTTTAAAGGGCAGCAGTAAGGGCACTGAGAGGAGCCGTTGAGGTGGGGAGAAGGCTGGGCGAGTAAGAGGCGCCTAGGCCGGCGTCCATCATTTGGCTAAGGTGATCTGCAGTGACAGCCCAGCAGTTTCACTGCTTCCCCAGAGCAGACCGTCCTCTGGTGGAAGTTTGATCAAGTTAAAGTACATTTCAGAGTTGAGACTGTGCTTACTGAGATGGGGGCCTTTCTCTACAGTTTCTCAGCAACAGGAGCTGGATACAGAAATCTTCAGGGAGAAGACTGTTGTGACTCCAAACTGTAGCTAGCCATGGCTTTATTCTCTTGCTGTGATTATGTTTCACAGTCCCATGTCTATCCAGTTGTCTTCTTAGAATTTTTCTGTTTCCATCCTTTAGATAATTCTTTTTGTTATTACCCTTCTCTCTTTTCCATGTTTGTATTCCCATATCATTTTAGACCTTCTAAACCTTTTGAAAGATGTGGAATTTGCCAGTTCAATTTTCTTTTGTTTCCTACCAGCCTGGTCTTCTGTCTTCCGTCTTCTCAAATTGAATTTTCTATTTCAGAGCAGCTATTCCTGTTTTCACAGTGACTTTCCTAAGGGTTTATTTATTTGTTATGGGGTGTGTAGAATTCAGAAGATAACTTTTGGGACTTGGTTCTTGCCTTCCACCATGCTGAGGCAGGGTTTTTTGTTTCTATCACTCTGTGTACTTCCAAACTAGTTGCCTCATGAACTTCTGTGTAATTTTGTCTTCGTCTCACATCTCATCAAGGACAGGCTGGGATTATAGATTCAGGCCTCTGCATCTGGCTTTGTCATGGCTTCCAGGGATTGAATTCAGTCCTTTTGCCTGCTGAACCATCCTGCCTACTCTTCTTTCTTTTTACATTGCTGGAAGTTAACAGGCAAATGCTCTGCTGCTGAACTAACGAACATGTGGCACTATGTAATCAGTCTTGTGATGTCGTGGATTAAAGAGGCTCTGGAATTTTCCATGTTCCTCTTGCCCCATGATTTATTCCAGTCCATGTTCTCCTTCAAACTGAGGTGTTTACATTTGACTTGTGCTTGTCTGTCTTTGCTCTTTCTTGAGAGGGGCTTTCTGTGTATCTATGTGGGAGAAAACAGGAAGCCAGGAAGAGATTACATGGACCTCTCCCCATCTTTGCAGTCTAAAAAAAGGAAGAAGAGAATGATGTGCCCTTATTCTGACTTCCCATCTCTCTGGAATGGCCAGGGCCCTAGAGAAGGTGCTGGTAGAGCCCAAGAGTCTTCTCTGTTCTGTGTTCCTCTGATTGCCTCTGTTATGAACTAAGATAGCTGGAAAGAATGTCTAGGTGACTAAGGCCAGTTGGTCCCTGCATAGGGGACATATTTGTGGAGTCTGACACCTTCCAGTAGAACTGAATTTTTCCACCTCCACAGCCTAGGTGCTCTGGAGTGAGGTACCTTTTCTGTCTTCTCCCCTCCCACTTCCCCCAGCAGGCTTCTTCATGGACCAAAAGTATGGAGGAGTGTCCATGTGATACAAGGGGTTTAGTGGTTCTGCTTCTGGACCTGACTATTTGTAGGTTTCTTACTGTGTTCCTTCCATATTTCTGCTCCACTATGATGGTTTGAGGGGACTTGTGGAGACTGTGCTCTCACATCTTACGCTCCAGTCTGCTTTCCACTTTCTACAGAGAGGCTGCACAGAGTTGTGGTCTTCTTAGGTCACCCCCAGCTCTATCTTCTTCCCAACTCCCAAACACTAGGCAGGCCACATTCGATTGCTGTCTGGATCCCCTGGCTCTGCCCCTCTTTTCCTGACTTTGTGTTTCTGATGATGGCCTTTCCCCTGGTCCCTTTACCTGCCCTGGGAGCCGCCTTTAGGACATTATGATAGAAGAGCAACCTGTGCAGGCCCCAGCCACTGGACCTGGGGTGGTGGCAGGATAAGCACTGTTGCTGAGCCTCCTTCTCTGGGCCCTGGCAGGTTTGTGACCCCAGATCAGAAGTATTCCATGGACAATACTCCCCACACGCCGACCCCATTCAAGAACGCACTGGAGAAGTATGGACCACTGAAGCCCCTGGTATGCGGGATGGTTGATGTGGGTCTCTGGGATGGTTTCATCTAGCCTGATTCACAGGCCTCTTTTGAGATCTCTAGATTCTTTTCTGCCAGCAAGTACAGCTAACCTGTTTTTATAAACAAGACACCAAGGATGATCCCTGTCACCTCACCAGCATTTTCCTTGAGTGCTTTCAGTGTGCCACACACACTGGATGGTAATGGAGACAGTGACATCCTGATAAAACTTAGCTTGTAGGACAGGACAGTAGAGGTGGAAAATAAGCTACTCCACTTGAAGAACTGAAGTGCATACTGTAAAGAAAAGGACAAGCCAGGCATGGTGGCACACTCCTTTAATCCCAACTTGGAGAGGTGAAAACAGGTAGGCGAGGAGTTCAAGGTCATCAGTTACATGGTGAGTTTGAGACCAGCCTGTGTCTAAAAAAAAGGACTGGAAGCCAGCCTTGGTGTCCATGCCGTAATTCCAGCACTTAGGGCATTGTGAGTTTGATGTCAGTCTGCACTACATAGAGAGACCCTGAGCATGGAGAGAGGAAGCAATAAGCTAATTAGCTGCAAAGGCTGAGGCTATCTCTGAGTGGAGTAACATTTCTAGGGGTGGAGGTGGCAAAGCCTGAGCATTAGTTCACACCGCCCAGTGGTGCTGGAGTGGAGATACTCCACTGAGCTAAATGCCACAGTGTCCAATCAAGCCTTTTCTTGGCAGCTTGTGGTGGTAAAGTATTCAGGACTTTGCGTAACATTTAAAGTATCACCAGGCCCCTTTACTCGTAGAACTCCATCCCTCCCTTAGTCTTTGTCATTGAAACCTAGAGTGTTGTTTTCAGTCCTTAGGCCCAAGCCTCCCAAGTTTCCTTTAACTTGGTACACGGAGCCAGGCTTTCAGTGGATCTGGTTCTTGATTTCTGAGACAGCATTTTACTGTGGAGCTCAGGCTAACCTTGAATTTATAGTGTAGCACAGGCTGACTCATTATTTTCAACCTCCAAGCAATGAGATGATACCCCTGGGTGGTCTCAAATTTCCTGGGTTCATGGGTTGCTTTTCCCTATCCCACTGAGTAGCTCGGGCTTTGGCCTGAGCCTGAGTTTCTACTCTGGAAAATGACAGCTGTTACAAAGGTCTGTGTGGAGTTTTAGGGCAGCCACACAGGCTCTTGGGGTCAAAGTCTTTGTTCTCTTTCTTGTCCAAGGCAGGACAGTTAATGGTTATGAATTAAACATGTGAAATCCGTGGCCTGGCACAGGCTTCTCTCTGACTTGCTCAGTACTATGATCAGCCTCACCCACACAGCATGAGTAGGGCTCATGTGGACCACCCTTGCGTCTACCTACAGCCCCAGACCCCACACCTGGAGGAGGACTTGAAGGAGGTGCTACGCTCTGAGGCTGGCATCGAGCTTATCACTGACAATGATGTAAGGCCTGAGAAGCAGAAAAGGAAGCCTGGGGTGAGTGGCTGTGGGACTGGAAGAGCTCCTACTGCTAGCCGGGGCAACTTGGACAGGAAAAATTGAAGCCATGGGGCATATTATGGTCTGGGGGCAGGGCATAGCAGTGCAGTGCCTACAATGCACAGTTTACAGAGCAGAGCCTGGTTCTCACCTGGTCCTCCCCTGTCCTTTGAGTGATTCGCTTATCCAGCATTGTGAGTGGACCCTTCTCAGTGGGCTTGGACCCAGTGTTGTGGTTGGTTAAGATCATGGGTGTGTAGCAAGCACCCTATGAACATCTGAATCCATGTAGGATGAAGGGCAATAGAAGGGGACACAATTTTCAAAAGCCCCCTTCAGATAGTTAAGAGGCAGAAAGAATGAGCCAAATGATAGGGGACCAGAAAAGGTACCCTGGCCATGGGAGCAGAATAGTGGGTTCAGTTTAGGCAAAGTGGAATTCACAAGGGCACTTCTGTAAAAGGAAGCTGGCACAGATGCCACACTCAAAGTCGGCTTCTTTTCCTTGCACTGCCCTTAGGATCTTCCAGCTGCAGGCAACTCTACTTGCCTTTGTGTTCCTTGTCCCCGACTGTCCTCCTTAGGGAGAGATGGGGATGGTGGCTAGACAAGGGCCGCTGGTAGAAGCTGGGCAGAAAGGCTAGGCGGAACCCACTGGGCTGGGGTGCTCCCATGAGGAAGAACTTGGCACTTTCTCTCCCTGCCTTCTTAGCTGCTGCAGTACCTGTTTGAGACACACCATTGGTGGTGGGAGGGGCGCAGAACCAGCCTTTCTCTGGTATTGGAGCAGACAGACCCCTGACCTGCTTCCAAGAGGTACAGAGTTAGAATTGGGATATTCCTTGTAGGAGGTATTAAGAAGGGCGTGTCCCAGGTTCTTGTGTTCTGTGGTACTTGAGTGAGTGAGAGTAAGGAGTGAGTGAGTGAGTGAATGAGTTTTAGTGTCACTTAGATTGACTGTCTGCCGGGAATGCTTAGGGGCAGGCACAGTGTTATGGAGACACAGGTGCTAGGAGCTAGTCCATTTTTGATGAAGAGTACGTATCGTGGTGGTCAGATGTTTTATTGTGTCCTGCTTGTTGCTGTGGTGTCTGGTAGGTCCACTTGGAGCAGAGTCTCCTGATCCTCCTGTATCCTAAGAACAAGTCCCACCAGCTGGCTTGAGGTTCCACCCTGGCAAAGCCTGATTCTATGGCCATCTATGACTTTCGTCCTTACTGTACTAGATAGAGAACTCCTGAGCTTCACCCTCACCGTCCCTTTCTTACCAACCCCAGCTGCGGCGCAGCCCCATCAAGAAAGTCCGAAAATCTCTGGCTCTCGACATTGTGGACGAAGATGGGAAGCTGATGATGTCTACACTGCCCAAGGTTCTATCTTTGGTAAGAGGTCAACAGTGACCACCTGCTCCAGAACTGTAGAGGGTTCTTCCACCCCCTCAGAATAGTATCCTGGGATCTTTCTGCCTTTGGAGCTGTCTAGTCACAGAGAATTGCCTCTAGATGGAGGTTTGGGGGTGGGTTGTCTCTGATTCTCAGGCTGGCTTTGGAAAGACTGGACCCAGTGTTCAGAGGATTAGCAAGGGATGGCAGGTCAGGGCATACAGTGCAGAGCTTTGCTGAGCAGCTCTTCCCCAGCATCCTCCTTGCAGTGTGTGTCCCCATGGAGTGTGGATAATGTGGTTGGGGCAAGTCAGCCTTGTGCCGATGTCTAGCCTTCAGGCCAGCCTTGCTGTGCCCTGTGTGGAAGTCACTGACATCACAAAGCTTTGGTTCCTTACAGCCAATGGGATGGAAGCCCGTCTTACCCTGGCACCCGTAGGAAGGCAGTGAGGCTGCCTGTGGTCATGCATAGAAGATGTGGGTTGCTGGACAAGGAATCCTGTCAACCTGGGGACTTTACTTCTTTCAGTCATTCTCACCTCAGGCATGTGATTCCACCTCCCTCCCATTGCTAAAAATTGAGTGTCAGACCTGAACCATGCATCCTACATGGAGGTGTGCGTGATAGTTAACAAAGAGAAAAGCCTGTGGTGAAAAGCAGTCCTAGGAGTAGGGCGGGCCTGGAACCTGGGCTTCCTGGGCCCCACAGTCCCAGGCCTAGGTAGCATCAGGCAGGTAAGGCGCTGAGCAGAACCTGAGGCTTAACAGATGTGGAGGGCCTTGGTGCACCAGCATTCATTCACTGTTTGGTGGTTCCTAGGTCTGTGCCTCATTCCTTTTAATGTTTATGGGTATTTCCAGGACAAGAGGTCTAGAGAACACTATATAGGCTTCATGTGACAAGAGCAGCAAGTGCTGAGCATGTGCCACATGCCAGGGACTGAAATGCACACTTCACACACATTTCTTTAACCTTTTGAGATTAATACGGGGAAGTGTTGTTTGATTTTCTCTTTCTTGCTAAGATTTTGTGGCAGAAAATGATGACTAATTTGGTTTTGATTTCAGCCAACACATGTCCCAACCAGCTCCTCCAGCCTCACCTTGCCAGGTATCAAAGAGGACAACAGCCTGCTCAACCAGGGCTTTCTACAGGCCAAACCCGAGAAAGTGCCAACAGTGCAGAAGCCCCGGAACCACATGCCAATCCCTGCCCCTGTGAGTGTTGGTTACTCTGTTCAGATGTGCTGAGAGATCACCTATGCTGGTCATTCCCTCAAGAGTCCTGTTGCCCTGTGAGTGCTGGTCACTCTCCTTAACAGCCTGTTGTCTTCTGACTTTGTTGACCCTGGGCTTTCACAGAATGTTCTCTGCCTGACCACTCCTCCTGTCTTCATGTGGTTTGCTTGGTGAACTTAACTTTTGGTTTTAGTTCAGGTTCCTCAGGGAAGCCATCTCTGTTCTCGCTCAGGGCCTGATTGCCTTTCTGTGGCCTGGGTTTACTTATCAGGAAGTCATTTCTATTCTGTTTGCTTAGTATTACCTCTGGTTCTTTGGGCAGGGTTGGCCCTGGTCCTCTCATATCTTACCTTCTTTTGCTTGGCTGTGATACCATGAGTCCCACAGGCACTGCAAGGTGTCTTCTAGACCAGCCTCCTGCTTCATTACTGATAAAGTCCACAAATGGGCATGACTTCCTGAGGGCACCAAAGGAGGTGGTGGATTGAGCACTCAAGCTGACTTCTAAGTTCTAGAGGCAGTCTTAGAAATGTCCTTCCCTGTCCTGGCAGGACCGCCGTGGCCCTGTGTGGATGTAAACCCTCTTGCCTTCTTTCAGATGACCAGTGCCTGGAAGATGGTGGCCTGTGGGGGAACCAAGGACCAACTCTTCATGCAGGAGAAAGCCCGGCAGCTCCTGGGTCGCCTGAAGTCCAGCCACACATCTCGGACTCTCATCCTGTCTTGAGGGGCCTGGAGGGCACGGGCCTGTTCTCATGTTTACAGGGCTTGGGGTGGGAGTTTGACTGAAGTCACACTCAGGTGACCATCTATAGAAGCCGTCTGCCGCCAGCCCCTCCTCAGACTGCTTAGGCAGCAGCAGAGTAACCATACACTGTCCTCAAGTCCAGCTGTGGATAGTTTCTGGTGCTAACAGAACAGGTCCCACTCCTGGGCCTGCTTCTCCCCTCCTCGATGCCACAGAATGCCTCGTTAGCTTCTCCCAAGCTCTGGTCTTGCCTGGCCTCATCTCAGACCCCTAATGTGGACAGGGGATGTGGCCAGGGGTGTTCATTTCCTCAATACCTATTGGTACATTCTCTTGAAAGAATAAAATTACCTCTGTCCTTGTGTAGGCCTGGACTCTGCTTTGCTCCTAGTCCCTGCCTGAAGTTCTCTAGTAGCTGCCCCCTTCTGCCATGTAGGTATGTAGGCTGTCATTGGGGTGTGACTTTGCCCAGTGGGCAACTCTGCAGAGCTCCCTGAACTGTAGATGGGGTGGAAGTTGGGAGTGGATTGGATGGAGATGTGCTCAAAGAGGCTGTTAGAGTAGTGCGTTCAGTGCATTAGGGTGGTGCCTGGCTCTGACTGGTAGCTCTCCTGTCCTCCAAAGAGCTGCCAACTCATAGGTGAGACCAGTAGTGAGAGAAAAAGGCAGGCAGAACTTTAGAGAGTGCGCAAAGCTGAGAGGAGGCTGGGTCTTCCTAGTGATGCTGAGATCAGCGCGGAGGCAACAGTTGCAGCCTGGGTTTCAGCCTTCCTTGTTTAGCCTGGGGGCAAGAGTGTGGCTATGTTTGGTGAGAGTCACAGGCTTGAGGAGCGAACTGCAGAGCTTGGGGTCGGGAGCTCAGGAAGTGATGGTTTTAGTGTCGTGTGTGGCGGTCCTTGGGTTCGGAGCGAGTCAAATGAAACCCCTGCCTAGATCTGCCTTCAGGGAGTCTTGAGAACAAGTCCTCTTTCCAGGGCAAGTGATGTCATCTCTGGAGAAATGACTGAGCCAGGACAAGAGTGGTCAACCCCCCTCTAGAGGCCAAAGCCAGTGGTGCCCTTTTGAGCCCGACAACAGATCTAGAGCCAATGTGGGACAGGTTTCCTGTGTCTCTGAAGTCCATGTGGCTGAGCCCAGTGCTCAGGTCAGTTCTACCACTGAGCTATACCTGCCTGTATTGCCCTATCCCACTTACCCCCCACCCCCCATGCCTGTTCGTTCTTTTCTTACTATCGTGACCAAATATCCAACGTAGGAGAGAGGATTCATTCTGGCTCGTGGTTTGAGGTGTTAGGTCCACGGTGGCAAGTGTGCAGCACTGGGAACATCCTGTAAGTAATCAGGAAGCAGAGAGATGGATGCTGGAGCTCCATGCTTCTTCCTGCCCTGGTATTCAGTCTGTGCCCCTAGCCCATAGGATGGTGCCACCTACGTTTAGGGTGGGACTTCTCAGTTACGCCTCTCTAGAAGTTCCTCACAGACACCCAGAGTAATCTAAGTCTAGTCGAGTTGACAATGAAGAGGGTAGCATCACAATGCCTTTGCCATTTCTCAGCCTTGAACCCGCTCACACCCCAGTCTCTTCCTCTGCTGACCCACAGGGTCCAGGCTTCACAGTTGGTTTTTTAAAGCCTGGATGTCTGTCGCCTGCTGCTGGCCGAAGGTACAGACTCTTGGGTCCTTAGACTTGAAAGGAGCCCAGGACAGACACGCTGAGTCTTAGGTCAGGAGACAGGCGCACTGGAGGTCTCTGGGCCATTCTGATGAACTGACCTGGAAGATCCCAAGAGCACTTTTGTGCCCCCCTGATCTGGCTCTCATTCTCAGACTATCCTCGAAGGAGGAAAGGCCAATAGTGCCAGGAACTGTTTACCTGTTTGACCTTCAGTTTTGAGACATCTCAGAACTCCAGTGTGGCCTTACAGGCTTGTGAAAACTTGGTCATTTGGATCTATCCAGGGTTGGATGACTGGGAGTCAGCCAGAGTGCTGGGGGCAGGATAGGGAATACAGTCAACTGGGCAGTGGAGAGGGCAAAGATACAGTTTAGAAGATGAAAAGTGTTCTGACAAGATCCAGGGGCAGCTTGGCATGTGGTAACTAGCATGTCTCCAAGGTGGAGGTCAGAGGCTGGCAGATTCTAGAACTGTCTCCTAGTGAATCAATCACTCACTGTTCCCTGTAGCCATATCCTTGGTGGGTCAAATGACTTGGAATTCTGATAGAGTCCACAGAAGTAGGCAAGAGTTCTATTAGTTTGGTGCAAAAGTATCTGCAGTTTTGCATTGTTGTTTGATACTGGAATACATTCTTAATAAATGTTATGTTATACGTCATTAATGTACTTTTTTTGCTAATGACTCATTGTTTATATTTGTTTTACACTGTGGGAAAGGCATTATTCAAAAATCAAATTCAAGCAATTTTATCACGCAAGCAGCTGAGGTGACCTTGAATTCCTGATTCTCCATCTTACACTTCCAAAGTTCTTAGGATAGCAGGCTTGTACCACCATGCCTGATTTTGTGGTGCTGGGGACAAACCCAGGACCTGTTCCCTTCCAAAGCTGTGGGTTCAATGGAGAATGCCATTCTTTCAGGCCGGCAGTTCATTAATATACTGCCTTTCCAAAGGCTGACCCAAACCTTCAGCAGAAAGGGCCCAGTGCTCCACGACAGTGCCCAACCATTCATTTTGACCTCTGGTCTCTCTGTATACACTTGTGTACACACACGTGGATATCCAAATTCAGTGTATGGAAGCCTGGTATAGTGGTGTACACCTATAATCTATCACTGAGGGCTGAGACTGTTGAATCATGAGTTTGTGATCATCCTTAGCTACATGGTAAGAACCTGTCTTAAAGGACCCCACTCCCATCCTCTTGAAGCCTCCAAGGAAGTCTTTCTATAGTGGATATTGCCCTGCCTGGGAGGCGTAGGCAGAGTGGTGCCCACTCCCACACAGCATCACCATGGTAACTTTCTGATAAACGTATAGGCCAAGGACTCAGAATATGTTCTGGGAAGTGCTATAGAGACCTGGGAAGAAAGACAGCAGTGGCCCTAAAAACCTCCAAATGCTGAATTAGATTAATAAAATCCCTAAGACTTGTCACTGTTAAACCAAGCCAGTGAACATGTCCCCAGCTCGTCATCTGGAAGCTTCTTAGAAACAGCATCATAGGCCCAACCCGAGGCCAGAGGAGAGAAGAGCCTGCCTCAGCAAGATTCTGTCTGCACGTGTGATTCAGAGCCATTAGCCCACTGACATAGTTTCCCTCTGGGGGAAAATGGATTCAGAAAACATCTCTACTTTAATTCTCATTTTGTCATTTAATCAAATATTTAATCTTTGGGAGATGGCTCAGTGGTTCAAGCCTTTGCCTCACAAGCAAAAGGACCAAAGTTCGGGTTCTTCAGATCCCACATAAAAATACTGGTCCCCTATGGCAGCCTGCCTGTAATTCTAGCTCTGGCAGGCAGAATCTAGGAATCCTAAGCAAGCCAGCTAGTAGACTAGCCCTACTGGTATGCTCTGAATTTAATTATATTTACTCTTTATTTGGCATGTGTGTGTGTGTGTGTGTGTGTTAGACACCGAGTGTCCCTGTGGAGGCCCAAGGGTGAGTGGGAATCATCCTGGATTGCTTCTACCTCCTCTTTACTTTGTGCTGGGATTTCCCAGGTTCCATCTGCCAGGGCCAGAAGTGCAGGTAGCTGCTTTTTGTTTCCACTTGGCGTTTTTTTACATGAGACCTGGGATCTGAACTCAGGACTTTCTGCTTGCAAGGCAGTCTTAACCCCTGAGCCATCTCTCCAGCCCTCTGGGTTTAATTAGAGACTTCATGTCTCTCAACAGTAAGGTGAAAGAGTGATGGAGGATTATACCCAATATTACCCTTAGTCTCTACAGGCACACACAGACCAGTGCCTTTGTGTATATACACTCATACCACATGCACACATACTCCCATCCACATGCAAAAAACACACGTACACACAACCCCATACACATATACCTGGAAAGAAAAAAGATCTGGAGCTAGAAACATGAGCCAGTTAGATACAGGTGTGAACTTTCTAATTGAGAAGTGAGCTTTTAGGCACACCTATGAAATTTTAATTTAGGCAAGCCTGAGCAAACTTGTGTGAGATTTAGCTATGTGATTCAAGGAGGCCCAGCCCATAGTGTGGGGGATCATTCCCTGGCTAGACAGCTGCTATGATGGAGAGAAATAGGTTCAGTACTTGGCAGATTGGCAAGTGAGAAAGTGTGCCTTTCTCAGTTCTTCCTGTAGATGACGGTGCGGCCAGTTCCTTTGGCTCCCAATGTTGGTATAAACTTCTGCCATGCTGATGAACTGTAACCAGAAACTAAGCCAGGAATAAACCTCTTGTTCCCCTAAATTGTTTGAGTCCTGCATTTAGCAGTGAGAAGATGAGATTGTCAAACATATTCACATGTACCTACTGGTAAAGAATGGGCCTGTCCTTCCTGACCTATAGTTACCTAGTTGTCCTCATTTTACATTTAAAGAGCCAAGTCAGCAAGCTCTTGGGTAAGGGAGGTGGTGAACATTGAATATACAGACAAGCACCCACTTTCGTATGTTCTCCCTCGGCCCTGTGAAAATGGCACACTAGATAAAAGCTAAATTGCTCTGGACTTGTTTTTTATCACTTTAACTTGGCAAACTGAGTCTCACTGGCCAACTCCAGCCTGTCACTTGTGTCTAGATATAGTTTTATCGGAACGCAAGTCCTCACATTCTGGTGTTACCTATAGTGGCTCTCTTGCTAGAGTCAAATCGTTGCCATAGAGACTGCTGAACAAAACCCAAAGCATACATGGTACCCAGTAAGTCTGACCTCTAAGTTAAGCAGTGCGTGTAGCTTTTCCAGATCTTCAGAGAAAGAAGTTCTGCCCTTCTCCATTCATGGCAAAACTTTCACTGTAAGGCTATGCCGTCATCTACTGAGATGGGGCCCTCCTGATGAATATTTGAGTTCTGACCTCTTGCTACAAACACCCACTAAAAAGTAAAAAAGAGATCTGGAGCTAGAAACATGAACCAGTTAGATACAGGTGTGAACTTTCTAATTGAGTTAATAAGCTTGTGCTTAACCTTGTTTTCTGCGTGTGACCATGTTCACAGGGTGAAATCTTAGAATGGCTCAGTCAAAGCTTGAGCATGTTGGTCACTTCCATAGCTCTTGTCCAAGTGGTCCCCATGAACACTGGATCAACTTACATTCTCACCAATGACAATCCCCCTGCCCCCCACTGTGGCCAGCAAGCAGACTGTAGAAGTTATCGGTATTGACCAACCTATAAGGCGAAGGGAAACAAAGATCAGCTCTGAGCGCCATTTACTTTGTGTGTTTTTTATTCTGTCACAATGCACCACCTCATCATGAAATTGAGAGCTGGATTGCTTTGCCTTGTGGTTTACTGTCCCGGTCGGAGGTTCTTCTGGGGGTTGGTGGTCTCTGTCTCTGACTCTCTGGCGTCACTTTCACAGACAAGTTTTTTGGGGACAAAACTCTTCAGGACAAACATGGGGTGGCCATTAGCACCGTCGACATTCCAGATGTCAGGGTTGGGGTGCCAGGAGACCTGCAAGGGGTCCTCGCTTGGCTCCGAATGTGGCAGGCACACACTCAGAGGATTCAGGATGTCGTCGTCCTCCACAGAGCTCCTGTTGACACAGGCGGCTTCGTGTTCTGCCAGCTTTTTGATGGGGACCACGTGGCAGGCATTGTATTTACAGCTGGCCATCTTTTTGGCTTTCTTGGGGTGCTTTTTCTTGCATGATGCCAGGTGGTACTGTAATCGGCTGACTGGGATGCGATGGTGAGGGTTATAAGGGCAAATTTCTAAGTATTCAGGCTCCATGGGAAGTCGTTCTTGAAGTTGAGTCCCCCCTATCCAGAACATAAATGGTGTGCCCCTTTTGAAAAAAAACCCTTTTGCTGGAAGTAAGATGGATGGCTTTGTCCTCTGCCCAGGGCTGGCCCTCCCCTAGGGTTCTGTAGGTGACAGTCTATCCTTGTCTGCGGAGGCTCTGCAGGGAAGGCAGCAGACAGCTCACCAGGCCAAAGAACTCCAAGGCGGGCTCAAGAGCCCCAGGCAGCAGCTGCAGAGGAGGTGAGACTAGTCGCAGCCTCTGCCTCCCAGGGCTGGGGTACCCTGTATGATGTCATAGAGCAGCCAGCAGTCACAATGCACCACCATATGACATCAGGCCACAGCTCAGTCCACTGCCTAGGCAAGCAAGCTTTGAGCAAAGCTGCCATTCAGAATTGTTTGTGACAGTGAATATGGTCCCTTGAGTCTTTACATCTGCTGATATATTTGGGTTTAAAGGTACTAGTTTAAGTACTTCCTAACCCATTCTCTGGGTTCATTTTTTCCTTTACCTTACTTGAGTTAGGGTGTCTACTTGCTCCGGACAGGCTTTGAACTCAATCCTTCTGCCTCAGCCTCCCAAGCACATGTATGGAGGTCGAAAGATAACTTCTAGGACTTGGCTCTCCTGTTTTGCCACCTGGATTCTAGGGATCAGTGTATTCACTGAGTCCTCTTGCTGACTCTCCTCCCCATACATGATCTTAAAAGTTTCACTGGACATTATTGTCATTTTGAATCACAAAAGTATTTGTTTCTCATATTTATGCCTCTTTTTGCTCTTCTGTTCTAACTTGCATCTCACATCCACCTTGTAGAGTCACTGTTCTGCTCCAAGTTTAACTTCGAGAATTTCCTCTCAGCAAACTTCTGGCTCTGTTTGTCTGATGAAGTCGTTGCTTCACCTTCATTGACTTTGTGTGTGCGTGTGTGGGTGTGTGCATATGGAGACCAGCACACTTTATTTCTTCCTCAGTCACACTTTATTTTTTTTTTAGCTTATTTATTTATTTATTTATTTTTAAACTTTTTTTTATTCAATTGTATGTGTATGCGTGTGTGTATGTATATGCGTGCGTGTGTGTGTATGCATGTGTGCGTAGAACCACGGGCGAATTCGGGAACCACCATGGACCACCTCCACCTCCTCCTTGTTTACTCTGCCCCGGGATTCACAGGCTCCGCCCTACCAGGACCAGAAACGCAAGCCGCCCTGGCTTCTGCCCGGCTTCTATACATGGGGTATAGGATCCAAACTGAGGACCTTCTGCCTGCAAGGCAGAGGCTTAACCCCTGAGCCACCTCTCCAGCCCCTTTTGGCTTATTTATTAAGTGGAGTGTGTGCATACATGCTTGCCATGTTACATGGTGAAGGTCAAAAGACAACTTTTGGAAGTCAACAGGCTCCTTCCACCATGTGGGCTTCTGGGGATTGAACTCAGGTTTCCAGGTTTGTGAGCGGATGCCTTTATTCCCTAAATTACCACGATGGTCTCCATCTTGTTTTTTTTAAATACTTTTTACTTATTCTAGACAAGCCCTGTACTGCCCAAGTCATATTCCCAGCCATCTACTTTTTGAGACAGGATCTTACAGGCTCATGTTAAGCTTGCTCCTGCCTTGGCTTTCAGGCCCAGCTCATTGTAGATTTCTGTTGTTTCTTTCTGTATATCTGTTGATTCAGTGTAATAGTTAGATACAGTTGTCAAGTTGACAACTGAAGTCTCTGAGCTCTGGGCACATTTGTAAAGAATTAGTAGCTGAGTTAAGTCCCAAGCAAGCAGGAGATTGTCTAATGATGGAAACAACCCAGCCATGGTGGGTGGGACCAGTCCTTAGGCAGGTGAATGAAGTGAGTGGGTAAGACCAGTGAATTGCATGAGCATGAGCCCACTGCCATACTTCTTTAGCTGGTTTAGTAAGTTGGCGTTCTTTGGCATACTTGGACAGACGTGCTGTCTGACAAGAAAAGTTTGTCCCTCAGCAGTCCTGCGGATATAGTGTGGCCAGTTCTCTCAGCCCCTAGTGTTGGTATGAGCTCTCCTATCAAGCTGGACTAACAACTGTAAGTGGACAGTTATAAGCCAGAATAAACCTTCTTGTTTCCCTTCACACTTTGGTCATGAATTTATTGGCAATATGAAGGCAAACAGCGACATTAGGCTTCTTGAACTCAACATAGGTGACTATCTTTTAGTTGGTTTTGGAAAATGTTCACCCCCCTTTTCAAATATTCTCTCTTTCCTTCTCTCTTCTTTCTGTATTCCTCTTCTTTTCCCTCCTTGCTTCCTTCCCCTGAGGACCCCAATGCTTGACCTTCTCATGTATCCTTACAATGTTTCACACCCTCTTTTAGAGATTCCCTGTGTACTATGTTATAATTTCCTCTAATCTGTAGGTCCATGCACTTTTTCTTCTCTAGTAACAAATCTCTTGCTAAATATCCCTCTAGCACTTTTTTTCAGTTGTTCAAAAATCTTTCTAGTCATTTATTTTTTTCCATTTTTATTTTTTTTCTTTTACAAACATGTTGAATATTCATTCCAGCTTCCTTCCCTCACCCCTCCCTCCCATCCTCTCCTTTGCCTTCATCATTCCCTCCCATTCCCTCTGGTTCTTTTATATGTGTGTACATGAGTGTGTGTGTGTGTGTGTGTGTGTGTGTGTGTGTGTGTGTATGTGTCTATGTCATAGGGCACTGTGTGTCCCTGTGGAAGACCTATAGTGACTTTGAGAATCCTCCCGGATTGTTTCTATCTCCTTTTTGCTTCATTCTGGGATTTCCCAGGCTCCACCCACCAAAGTGCAGGCTTTTACCATTTTCATCTGGCATTTTTACATGGGAGCTGGGATCCAAACTCAGGACCTTCTGCTGTGAAGTAGTATCTTAATCCCTGAGCCATCTCTCCAGCCCTGGTCTTATTTTAGACCAAATCTCAGCTTGCTTTTTTTTTTTTTTTTTCTTTTTAAAGCTTGTTTTATCTTCACAAATTATTTTTCCTGATCCAGTGTCAGCAAACTATGGGTCATGGCCTGAATCCAGAGGAAGATATCTTGTTATTTAAAAAAAAATCTAAATATAAGTTCCACATATGACATGTGACATTTGTTATTTAAGAGAAAGAAGGCACTTGCATACATGCACACCATGGTGCACTGGTGAAGGAGAGTTTTCAGAAGCCATTTCTTCTACCATGTGGGCTTTCCAGGGTCAAACTGAGATTGCCAGGTTTTTGACAAATGTCTTAACTGCTGACCTGTCTCAATGGGCCTGAGATCTGCTTTTGTAGATAAAGTTGGAAATACTGGAACCTCCTTACCTACTTGTTTAATCTGTGGGCTGCTACAGAACTGTATCTGAGTAGTTGTAACAGAATCCAGATGGCCCACAACACCTCATATGTGTGCTGGCTGACCGATTGCAAAGCCTCTTCATGATTTTGCAGGTGGCTTGTGAGCTTTTCCCCAAGTCCTTATCACTGATCTCCAGAACATAATGTTCAGATTTAAACTCCCTCCCACCACTAACTACCTCTGTGACCTGCTCAAAGGGGCATGTGTGTGCAAGAGTGCATGTATACATGTGGATATAGCATGGTGCCTTGAATTTTCTAAGCTCCAGCAGTGGTGTCTGTATTAGTTCTCTAGAGATGCAGAATCAACACAATGAAAAAAAAATATGGAATGTATTGAGTTGGCTTACAGATATGGCCAAGGTAGTCCAACGATGGCTGCCAGTAGCTGCTCAGTTTGGTTGTCTAGTGGGTGATGGTTGAAGGCTGGAGAATTCCTAGAGTCTTTAGTCTAGCCGATGACTGGGTTGGAAGGCTAGAGGGTCGAAGAAACTAGGTTACTGGAAGGAAGAGCGATTCCTAGCACAGCTGCAATAAGCATCTCTTCTCTTTGGTGGCTCCTTTTTATATAGTCCAGTACTGGGAGGATTCTGTGAGATCTTTGGAGGTTCTGATGGGATCTAGGGCAGGTATACTCCTTTCAAGTAGTCTCAATTGATCCTTCCAGGGGTGGTCTCAGCTGTCTTAGTTAATACCAGGTGTGTCAAGTTGACACCCAGGCTTAACTATCACAGTGTCTTTTCTGGTAGGCTTAGTAGTTTTTTAAGAGAGGTCATGAATATTTATAGGTGTTCAAGTATGCATGTGTATGTGTATATGCAGGCACGTGCATGTGGAGACCAGAGGCCAACTGTTCCTAGGATAGTTTTCTTTATGTTGAACTTTAAGTGGTTTTCTCCCTTATCTTTCTACATTCTGGTTTCATGGTGTTCTGCCCCTATCATGTCTTGAAGTGATTGGCTTTGGCCGCTTTGGCCCCATGGTTGCAATGACCCAGTGTGAACCAAGCAGCCAGCATGGCACACGACCTCCACTGGCGTCTTTTTTTTTTTTTTTTAACATTTTTTATTATCTCCGCTCATACAAGCTTAATAGGTACACCAGTTCCCTCCCTCCCTCCTCCCCCTCACCCCTCTGTTCACCCTCCCCTCTCTCCTCCCTCCCCACCCCTCAACACTGGCGTCTTTGAAAGACACAGGAAAGGAAACCCAGGCTTAGACACAAGAATCCTGGGAAATGGAGTCTTTCCAACCACTGCCCTGCATGAGCAATGATATGTATGCATTTAACATAATCCTGTAAAGAATTGGCCCTGCTCTTCTTTGTTTTCCTATAAATACTCATGTATGCTACAATAAAATTGCCTTGGATGATAAAGGACATCCTAGGTTCCCTCTGACCCAAATTACTACTTCTGTTTCCTGAATGTAAGTCTGAGTTTATGCTGATGTGTGGGCCCAGACAGGGTGGGTTTCTAACGGACATCTTGAGTGGCCTGCAAGCCTGCAGAATGCACCATGGCAACCTGAGTGCAGATGGGGATGTCCGCATTGTCGGCTGTCTGGGAGATGTGGCTCGGGCCTGTGTGTGTGGACATACCCCATGATGTAAGCGAGGTCAGAGCTGCTTTCCTCTCACCTAGATCTCCTTGTTGAGAGATGTCTGAAAGTAGCCAAGCAGGCAGTGTGTCATTGTTAGATGCAGGTGTCGACTCAACAATTGAGGTTTTGAGCTCTGGGCACATTTGTAAAGAATTAGTTGAGTGAAGGCCCTGAGCAAGCCAGCAGGAGACTAATTGATGGGGAAGGCCCAGCCCATGGTGGGTGGGACTTGTCCCTGAGGAGGTAAAGACAGTGAAGGAAGTTGGCATTCTTCAGTATACTTGGCCAGATATACTATTCTGGCAAGTGAGATTTGCCCCTCTCTCAGGAGTCCTGTCGGTATAGTGTGGTCGGTTCCTTCCACCCCTGGTGTTGGTATCAGCTGGACAAGGAACTGTAACCAAAAATCATAAGCCAGAATAAAACTTATTCCCCTCTAAGCTGTTTGGCAGTGCATGTATCTCTGTTATGGATTTGGGGGACATCTCAACGTGCAGAGTACCTGTGATACAAAAGTGAAACTGGGTGTGTACTGGTCAGTCAAGTCGGTCAAGTGAGCTGTCGTTACTATGGGGTGAGATGAGCTGAGGGGATTTGAATCACTCTGATGAATTTGAATCCTTCAGGCCTGGACCATGTCGGATGTTATCAAAGCCAGTTTTTCTCCCAGTCAGTGCTGCCCCCAGAGCATGCCTGGAGGATGGTCACGTGGCCTTCCAGACAGTTCCATGGCTCACACTGAGCTGATCCACCTTTACTCTCAGCAGTTAGTGTTAGACTGCACCCACTGTCAGAGGAACAAGGATGGGACACCCTGGGCAGCTACCCAATGTGCGTGTGTACCAGGTTGGGAATGGCTACCCCATTCTCGCTCTCCTGGCTCTGAAGTATCCAGCACAGATGCGCAGTCCCCACCACCACACACACACACACACACACACACACACACACACACACACACTTCCAAAGAGTTAATGTCGTGGTAGATCTTCACTGATGGCATCTTTCACATTTAATTTTCCTTCAAATAAACTAAATTTTTTGGGGGGGAGGGGTGTTATAGTTTTCACACTGGGCTTTTGTTTTGTTTATTTTTATGTAGCCCAGACTGGCTTTGAACTTGGCATGTCACCGAGACTGACTTTGAATATCTGATCCTTCTGCTTCTACCATCCAAGCAATAGGATTACAGGCAGACATCATTATTTCTGGCTTAAGGGATGATTAGGGCTCTACCAATGGAGCACTATTGCACCACTTTTTACACTTGGATTAACTTGGCAGCTGGCTACCAAGCATTTCTGTTGGTGACAATGATGAGCTGGCTCCTCTGAATGCTCAGTGTCCACTCCTGACAACCTGTACCAACTCTGGGAGGCTTGACCTCACTATGGTAAACCTCAGTGACACACCCCCCTCTCAACTTGACTTTGGCTGCAGCCACACCAGACCATAAGCTTTGAGACCTTATGATAGCAGCTGTCAAGAAAGGGTGTGTGTGTGTACCAAAAAGCACTGAGTGTGTGTACCTGTGGAGGACCAGAAGTGACTTTGGGAATAATCCTGGATTGTTTTATCTCCTTATTGCTTTGCTCTGGGTTTTTCCAGGCTCCACCTCCCAGGACCGGAAGTGCAAGCTGGCACCATTTCCATCTGTCATTTTTACACAGGATCTAGGGATCCATACACAAAGGCTTTAACCCCTGAACCATGTCCCCAGTTCGTCAGTTACTTCCCTTCTCACATTCATATGTTGAAGCCTTTGTTAGTTAGATATATAGACGACAGGTTAACAATTGAAGCCTTTTTCTGAGCACATCTGTGAGGAATCAATAGTTAAGAAAAGCCCTAGGCAAGCCTGAAGGAAATTGGTTAATGAGGGAAGATCCAGCTCATAGCGGGTGGGGCCATTCTCTGGGCAGGTAGGTAAGATAGATGGAAGTGCTTCAGGAGTTTGACAGACTTGCAGTCTGACAAGTGAGGTTTGCCCCTCTCTAAGCAATTCCTGTAGGTGTGGTGTAGCCAGTTCCCTCAGCTCCTGATGTTGGTGTGAGCTCTCTACCAAGCTGGGCTATGAACTGTAGTGGAGAATCATGAGTCGGAATAAAGCCCCTTGTTCCACTAAGCAGCTTGATCATGAGGAATTCATCAGCAACATGCAGGCAAACTGCAGCAAAGCCTCAGTGGTTGTATTTGAACACAAAGGTTGTAAATTCAATGCGATCATAAGGGTCAGAATTGGATAGGACTGGTGTTCTGAGAAGAAGAGCAAGAAACACCAAAGTACCCACCTCATTTAGAAACTGACTTCTGAGAGCTTGAAGAGGGATCCTCGAGCACCCTAGTCCTGCTAGCACCTCGGTCTTGGGTTCCAGTCTCCAGAACCATGAGAGAATGCACTGGTGTTTTGTGACGGCAGTCAGAGCTGAGACACATCCACCCTTGGACTCCAGTCACGTCCCATATAAGGTGAGTCTTTGCTAAAACACTCCACCATGCCAGCTGCTGAACTTCCCTTGCTTTGCTCAAGCCGGTGCTTTCCACTTGCTTGCTTCCTGAACCCCATCTTTAGTTGGGTTTCTGCAAATCTGGGCATCTTGAAGCTGTTTACAAGTAACTGCATTTTAGCTTGATCAGCTTCAATTGACTGATTGATTGATGTATATATGTGTATATATATGAGAGAGAAGTGCCTATGAGTGTGGGTACAAATATATTTTAGGGTACACATGGAGGTCAGAAGACAACTTCGTGGAGTCATTTGTCTCTCCTGGTAATTGAACCTAAATCATTGAGCTTACATGACAAGCTTATGCCCACTGCGCCATCTTGCCAGTCCAGCTCTACTCTCTGTGTGTTCTATTCCTTTCCACTTTATCTTTACTTTCACTTCTCTCCAGAGGTTTTTTTGTTTATTTTCTAGCATCTCAGGCTGGTTGTTTCATTTACTCTCCGTCCTCCCTGTTTAATGACAAACCCACTTACAGCGATGGAGAAAGTGTTGGTTATATTCCCTAAGTTTCTTTACCTGAAGTTCCAGTTCACATTAGGTTCCGAATGGCCTGTGACAGCAACTTCCTTTCTTTGATTCACACAATTAAGAAATAAATTTCCAGGGGACTGGAGAGGTGGCTCAGGGGTTAAGCCTCTGCCTTGCAGGCAGGAGGTCCTGAGTTCGGATCCTAGACCCCACGTCTACACGCCGGGCGGAAGCGTGGGCGGCCTGCGTTTCTGGTCCTGGTAGGGCGGAGCCTGTGAATCCCCGGGCAGAGTAAACAAGGAGGAGATGGAGGCGGTCCATGGTGGTTTCCGAATTTGTCCGTGGTTCTACACACACACACACACACACATGCACACGCGCACACACGCATACACGCACAATTGAATAAATAATAAATAATAAGAAAATTTAAAAAAAAAGAAAGAAATTTCCAAATGCTTTGTTTTTCAGTTTATCTTCTGGTTTTAAATTCCCATCTTTATTACATTGTGGAAAACGTGGCTTGCAAAACAAGTTCGCGCCATTCAGATGCTTTTTGTGATCTGGAATCATGTTTTTATCATTTCCATACCCATGTTTGAATTAATATCTTAAATATCTTGTGGGTTTTTTTTTTTTTTTTTTTTCCAGCAGAGTCTCACTCTGTACCCCACTGGCCTGGAACTTGTCATGTAGCCTACACTAATCTTTAACTCATGGCCGTGGCCATGGGCACTCTCACACATAGCCCACACACGTCTTTTACATGAATTTGATTTTTCCAAGCTCGTGTTCCTTGGAATATAGGTTCTGCTGGTCATGGAAGGAATTGGCACAATATCTGGGTCCTCTGGAGTCATGGTACACATAGATCTGAGAGGTCCCAAGTTCGAGTAGTTCTGCCCTCTTTGCTTGAGGACTAAGTGGGAGATGCTGGATCCTTTAGGATGTGGAGCCTGGTGGCAGGAAGCTGGGTCCCTCGGTGGCGTGCTGTTGAAGGAGACGGGGCCTCAGCCCCTTCCTCGCTCTGACTCCTGGATGCTATGAGGTGAGCAGCTTGCTCTACCATGTGCCCTTCCACGGCGGTCTGCCTCATCACAGGCCCAAGAGAAACAGACCAAGCAATTGAGGACTCAAGCCTCTGAAGCCATGAGCCAAACAAAGTCTTTCCTTCTTCTTTTTTTTTTTTTTTTTGCACACACACACACACACACACACACACACACATGTTTTGTATGTATGTACAAGAGGACATTTGGGTGTGTGTACCTTGTAGAAACCCAAGACTGATATTGGGAACCATTCTGGATTGCTTTTCTTCCTTATTGCTTTGCTCTGGGGTTTCCCAGATTCCACCTTCCTGGGTCAGAATTGCAGGCCATCACCATTCACTGCATTTTTATGTGAACTCTGGGGATCCAAACTCAGGTCCTTTTGCTTGTGAGCGGAAGGCTTTATAATCCCTGAGCCATCTCCTCAACCTAAGTCTTTCCTTACAAGTTGATTATTCAGGCATTTATCACACTGATGGTAGTCTGAATGACGTCCCACTGCCAGCAGCTTGTTTTCCACGGAAAGTATTTAGAAAACCTCATTTCAAAAGTGTCTTATTTCTCAGGGAGCAACTATACATGGAGGTTCCCTGGCATGCATTCCTCAGATCTGACATCTTACCGTGAGTCACTGAGCCCACTTGTGAGGGTTGAGGGGCTTCTGTGTGTGTGTGTGTATGTGCTTTCTGGAGAAACTGAATGTGGATTCCCTGCATGGTCTGTGTTGGATGTAGTGCTGGGCACTGCTTGGCTATCTTAAAGCTCCACTGTCTAATGGACTACAAGTAGCAGGAAGCTATCTGGTGATATGATCCAGCTCTTCAAGGGTTTCTCTGCCTGTGCCATCAGGCGAGGTTAACAGGATCCTTTGTTTCAGACTTTGGGAACAAGTCACATGTAACATCAGCCACCAACTGCAGCCTCAGGGGTCAGCCCTCCTGCCCCTGAGGGACATCTATGGCACTGAGCATCTCTCCTTGTCGCCACCTGCTGGCTCCCTGCTGCTTTGCACTGCCACCTCAGATGCCATGACTCTTGAAGACATCCACTGAGGTAAAAGTAGATTATTCTAGAAGCACAAATAAGTCTTAAGAGAGTGGGGCATCAGGATACCTTTATATGCACACTCAAGCATATTAGGAAAGACTAAGGGATGAAGTTTGCGTTCTTTTCTTGTCTCTATTTTTTAAATTAATTTTATTTGTGTGTGTCTCTGTGTGTGTCTGTATGTGTGTCTTTGTGTATTAGAGGGCACTATGTGTGCCTGTGGAGACCCAACGGTAACTTCGGGAATCATCCTGGATTGCTTCTACCTCCTATTTACTTTGCTCTGAAATTTCCAAAGTTCTACCTTCCAAGAGCAGAAGTATAGGCCACAGCCATTTCCTCCCAGAGTTTTTTTTTTTTTTTTTTCTTCTTCTTCTTTTTAACATGGAATCTGAGATCTGAACATAGGACCTTCTGCTTGCGAAGCAGAGGCCTAACCACTGAGCTATATCTCTGACCCTGTCTCTATAATGTGGATGGATGGATTTTTTTTTTTTTCCGTAATAAGAACAATGAAGTGAAAGTTTAACAAGCATATATGGGGAAAGATTTTTAAAGGTCCAGCTGTTAATGGTGTGATCAGATTGTATGCATCTGAAGTCTAATGGGGGAGAGAATGATAGGAAGTTGTACAAAGTACTCAATTCAGAATTACCCCAGCCAAGGAAGGCCTGTGTACACCAAATCCCAACACGATCATTTCCTGAGGGCTATTTCAGGAAGCTCAGTCACTCGTGAAGAGTAAGTCTGAGCTTTTCTAGAAACAAAAGCTCTTATGTACTCACCCACGCAGCATGTGGCAGGAGTCGGTTAGAGCATACAGACATGCCACAGGGAGGTCAGCATGTTTCAGGGGTCACATCCCATGCAGGCTCATGTCTAAACACTTGATCCCCCCAGCTAGTGGTGCTGGCTTGAGGCTTGAGGCCTAGCCAGTGAGCATGGGCCCAAAGGGGGCTGGGGCTCTGAAGACTAATAACCTTTGACTGTTACACCCACTTCTGGTTCCAGCCCATGCTTTCTTCTTCCCGACCTGCCAAGAAGTGAACAAGCCGTGCAGCAACCTCCCAATGCCATCGGGTATAGCCCCAGCATCCACGCCTTTCTCACAGTGGTGGACCCAGATCTGAAACTGTGAGGTAAAAGAAAGCCCCGCTTCCCCGAAACTGCTTCTGCTCGCTTTGCCAACACAGTGACGAGAAAAGTAACGCAGAAACTTTTAAAGGGACGAAGAAGGCTTCTGCCCAAGGATCCCTTCAGTTTGCTGCCTTAGTCCTTACTGTGACTCATGAAGGAGTCAGCTCAGTCCCCAGGCTGTACATTCTCCCACCACAGCAAGTTCTAACTGATATACATGAAGTCATGTTTTTGTAAACAGCAGTTATCTGTGTCTGGAAGGGCAGGCCGCTGCCCTTTGACCTCTGTGGTTAGATTTCAGACTAACGAATCCACTTCATTGGTGGGAGGGCCACTTCCTTTATATTCTTCCTTCTAAAATCCAGTTCTTATTTATTTTTTGTATTTGTATGTGTGTCTGCATCTATGTGTGCATCTGTGTGTCTGCATATCAGAAGACCCTGTGTGTGCCTGTGGAGGTCCAAAGATGACCTCAGGAATCATCCAGGATTGAGCTACCTCCTCTGCTTTGCTCTGGACTTTCCCAGGCTCCACCTTCCAGGGCCAAATGTGCAGGCCGCCACCATTCCCCTCCATTACCCCCCCAACCCTCGGCATTTTTATGTAGTATCTAGGGGTCTGAACTCAGGTCCTTTGGCTTATGAGGCTGAGGAGAAGCTTAATCCCTGAGCCATCTCTGCAGCCCCAGCTGCCACCTTTCTTGACTACTGTTTCCTAACACACTTGTTGTGGGATGCTAAGTTACATATAACCCAGATGCTCAATTGGGATGGTCAATCTAGATCACCCTGGAGAAGGAAAATCACCTGGGCATGTCTGCTGAGGGTGTGTGTGGGGTATTGTCCCCAGTATGCTAATGGGGTGGACTGAGCCGGCTTAAAGTGGGCAGCATGATTCCCTAGACTTGGGGTCCTGGACTGAGTAAAAAACCAGCTGAGCACTTGCATTCAAATTCTGTGCATCTTGATTGGATATAGACTCCTGCTGCTTTGACTTCCTGCCGAGATAGACTGTAGCCTGGACCTACGAGCTGAATGAGTCCTTCCTCCCCTCAGTTGCTTGTGACCTGTGTATTTTATCACAGCGACAGAAGAGAAACTAGGACGCCCGGGAAGTTTGAACTTCAGATAAACAGCGACCACTCTTTTGAACGTCATGTCCCAAATACTGCTTGAGACATACGTTAAAAAATTATTCTGGCGGCTGGATAGATGGTTCAGGGGTTAAGACTTTGTCTGCAAGCAGAAGTCCCTGAGTTCAGATGCCAGGTCCCAAGTAAAACAAACAAACAAACAAACAAAAAAAAAAAACCTTGCCAGGCAATGTACTTTTGGCCTTGGTGGGCGGGTCCTGGGAAATCCCAGAGCAAAGCAAGGAGGTAGAAGCAATCCAGGATGATTCCCAAAGTCACCCTTGGTCCTCCACAGGTACACACAGTGCACCCTACATTAAATGCATCCTGCATTAAAAAATGTTATTTTGTGTCTGTGTGTGTGTGTGTGTGTGTGTGTGTGTGTGTGTGTGCATGTGTACACATGTGCATACCATGACACATGTGTTGAGGTTAGAAGACAGCTTTATGGAATAGAGGTCCTCTTCACCATGTGGGTTCCTAGAATTGAACTCAGGTCTCCAGGCTTGTGCTGCAAGTGCCTTTACCCACTGAGCCACTTTGCTGGTGCCATCCTGTATTCTTGCTATTTGGCTACCCACGTTCACTTGACCAGAACATGCAAGAACATCAGGCAGAGCCAGCTTTGGTTTCTGGTAGAGGCTCTGATCAGGGCTCCAACCATTTTCATTGGGAGACTAGTTTCTCTATTTTGGGGGGGTATCTGTCCCTTGGGAACTTGAGGAAGAAGTGTTGGTAAAGTAGGATTGCGGCCGTTTCTGGACCCTCCAGGAGGTTGCTATCAGCTGTTACTACAGCCTCATGTGCAGGTTTAACAAGCTGGGTTCTGGATTTTAGTCCTACCTGATAGTTGGTGAGCATGCTTCCTGACCCCGAGAGGCCTGTCTCTCACTGTCTTACTGCTTTTTTGTTTTTAGAGAGTCATGTTTTTTAGTGAGTTTTCTCTAGTGTCTTATAAATTATACAACCTACTTCTGTTCTAAATCAAGGTTATTTTATTTTTTTGAGACAGGTCTAGTATATCATACTGACTTCTAACCTTACTGTGTAGGAGAGGATGATCTTGATTTTCTGATCCTACCTTCTGAGGCCTGGGCTTGCAAACATGTGCCAGCATTCCCGTGTCAGGGTTGTTTTCAATACGAAAATTCTGAAACAATTGCCTAGGTGCAGGTAACTCACCAATGAACATCTTAACCTACACTATTTTTTCTTTCTTTCTTTCTTTCTTCTTTCTTTCTTTCTTCTTTCTTCTTCTTCTTTTCTTTCTTTTCTTTCTTCTCTTTCTTCTTTCATCTTTCTTCATTTTTCTTTTCTTTCTTCCTTCTCTCTCATTCTTTCCTTTCTTCCTTCTCTTTCTATCTTTCCTTCTCTTCTTTTATCTCCTTCCTTTCTTCCTTTCTTTGTCATTCTTTCTCTCCCTTTTCTCTTTCTCTTTTTCTATTTCTCTTTTTCTTTCTCTTTCTCTTTTTCTCTCTTTCCTTCTCTCTCTTTCTCTTTCTTTCTTTCTTTCTCTCTTTCTTTCTTTCTTTCTCTCTCTCTCTCTTTCTTTCTTTCTTTCTTTCTTTCTTTCTTTCTTTCTTTCTTTCTTTCTTTCTTTCTTTCTTTCAATCATTTCCTCAGTCTTTTCTTCTCTCCTATTGCCTAGGTGCAGGTAACTCACCAATGAACATCTTAACCTACACTATCCTCTTAGCGCCACACTGTGAACCCACATTGCTGATTGACAGATCCCCCTGGACATTTCATGAGTACCTAATACCTTGCCTCCCCTAAATCTCTCTAAAAAAGGCCTTGCTGCATTAAACTTGTTCCTTTTCAGAGTTAGTATGTGTTAGTCAGGATTCCCCGCAACAACAGGACCCCGTAGGATGGATGGATGGTTAGATAGCTAGATGACAGATAGATAGATGGACGATAGATAAATGACAGACCAGTGAGGAATTGGCTCATTCAGTTATCAAGACTGAGAAGTCCCATCCTGTCCCATCCTGTCCCCTGCAATCTGGAGGATCCCACAGAGCTGCTGAGACAGTTTACAGTCCAAGTCTAAAGGTCCAAGGCCGAGCAGAACCAATGGTGTAAATCCCAGGCTCAGGGCAGGAGAGATGAGATGTCAACAGTGAAAATAGCTGAAGCTATTTTAATGTGTTGTGCATTGAGCATCCAAACGGGGCAAAAGAAAGGGGTGGTTCTCCCTTAGCCTCCTTCTCTGGGGCTGCAGGGACCCACACGCCTACTTCACCAGCCCACCGTCGCAATGCCAGGCTTGTCTAGTCTAATCACAGGGGCATCAAGAAAGAAGCAACGTTTCCTTTGGTTGCCCCATGGGCTTGTCAGATTGACATGGCATCGACCTTCAGCAGATGGCACAATGCCACTTCCGTTCCTGAAACTGCAGCCTCTGGACTCTGCTTCCAGCCCCAGCTGTGTGCGTGTGCATGTGTGTATGTGTATGTGCATCATGTGTGTGCACGTGTGTCTTTGCACATGTGTGTGTGTGTGTGTGTGTGTACCACAGAGCCACGCTCCCGCCTTCGTGAATGGGACCACGCATGTCAACAGTGTCGACTACAACCTGTTGGACTTTGGCCGACACAGGGGTCAACCTATCAGAATAGACCTGGCAGTAAACAACCTGTGAATGTTTCCAGCGGTCCCTAATATAGTTAGAAGAGCCTGATCCCCCTTCTCTGTGACTGGGGTGCTGAGAGTTACCTTGGAATATTTTTACCTGTTGGTTCTGAGCTAGAAGCCTAGGAAAGGGAGGGGGGTGCCAGGAGAGGGAGGAAGGAGATGGGGTGCAGAAGGAGGACCATGGCCTGGACCTCCTCCTCACCAGGGTCGCTTGAGAACCCTGGATGATTGGCCTGTTCTGGGGTACTTAGCCTCCCTCACCCCCACTAGCCTTTCAGAAGTCTCACGCTTGGCAAGCTGTTGTCCAGATCATTTGGGAATCATCAGTTGGAGAATTGCTTGTATCTCCCAGTCTTTATTTTCTGAGCATTTTTCACTGTGAGATATATGGAACAAGGTTTGACCCCCGTCCCAGGATGCCCCACATCCTGTCCCGGGGACAGGCTGAGCTTGGCACTCAGAGAGACATTGAGGCAGGCTGGGCAGTAGTAACTCTGCACTGCTTTTCTTTTCAAGCTCCTCCACCCAGAAGCCATTATTTATTCCGAAGGTTAGTGCTCATTGCCATCTGACAAGAAGGAGACAGGCCTCCAGGCCTAGCCAAGAGGGATTCTCTATATTAAGGCTGGCCTCCGGGCACGCCAATAAGGGACTGTCTTGACTGCATAACTGATGGGAGAAGACCTGGCTTAGTGGGCAGTGCCATGCCTGGGGCGTGGGATGCTGAACTGTCTCAGAAGAGGGCTGGGCAGCAAGCTGGCACGCCCGCATCTGTCACTGCTCTGACCGTGGTCGTGACGTGGCCAGTCTCCTCAGTGTCTGCTGCTGGGGCTTCCGGGTCTCTGGACCATCTCCTGGAGCTGTGAGCTGGAGCAAACCTCTGTGCTTCTTGTCAGGTGTTTTGTCGGCGCAATGAGAAGGTCGTTAGGACACATTTCTGTTTGCAACATGGGGATCTTTATTTTTGTTGTTTGTGATTCCTGCTTTGTTCACAATATTTTACTTCTCCACAACCCTGGGGATTGACCAGTTCTTTACTCATGCCAGGCTGTGCTCTACCACTCAGCTGCACCTCCAGACACCCTCAAGCTTCTATTTTATTCTATTTTAGTGTGTGTGTGTGTGTGTGTGTGTGTGTGTGTATCACAGGGCACTGTGTCCCTGTGGAGGACCAAGGGTGATCTTGGGAATCATCCTGGGTTGCTTCTATCTCCTTTTTGCTTCCTTCAGGAATTTCCCAGACTCTGCCCATCAGGGCCAGAAATGTAGGACTTTGCCATTTCCACCTGGTGTTTTTTTGTTTTTTTGTTTTTTTTTTTTAATATGGGACCTGGGATTTGAACTCAGGACCTTATTTTTACAAGGCAGAGTCTTAACCTCTGAGCCATCTCTCTAGCCCAAGCTTCTCTTTTAAAATGAATAATCTGCATATTTAGAATGCAATAGCCCAAGTAGCTGATGGGCAAAAGATACTGAGGATTGGGAAACACTGATTATGTTCTACTTTTGAATAATAATAATAATAATAATAGTAATAATAGTAATAATAATACCACCAGGAAAACCTCACTGCAATGCCAAGACTGGATGCTCTGAGCCCAGACCTGCAGGCAAAGTGGCAAAGATGTCATTAGTGGTAGGAGGCACCTATGCTGCCACACACCACCAGGAGGCAGCACTACCCCAGCTTCTGACACCCCGCAGCTTCTGGCGTGGGCTGGAGCCTGGTGGAGGGCTCAGCAGCTGACACTTGGAATATCCAATGAGTCGTCAGATGGGGGTCTGGGACACACGCCCTTCAAAGGCATGTGGCTTTTGGCAGGGTGAGAAGGCTTTTCCTCTCCCTGAGGAAACTAGTCAGCCAGCATCTTCTAAACTGCAGGGGGCAGGGTTGGACTGCCAGGTCCCAAAGCTCAAGAATAGGATCTAGGAGCGCTAGAGAAGTGTGACCTGGCTTAGTTTTGAGGTGTGTATGTGTGTGTGTGTTTGTGTGCAGTGTATAGTTGCAGTCTGGATTTGCGTTTTGAGTCTCTCTTAAATAGATACGTAACAAGTTTTTATTAGTAGTAGTATAGTTTGCTTGAAAGCATTTCCATCTCCATCTACTCACCCACCATCTATCTATCCTTCAACGGATCAGCCATCTCACGTGTTACAACTCATTCATTCTTGCGAGCGTGTCTGCGTGTGTGGTGTATGTATGGGTACATGTACACATGTGCGCATGTGGAGGCCAGAGCTTGTGGCGCGGTGTCTCCCTCAGTTCCTCTTGACAGGGTCTCTCAAGAGCTTAGAGCTCATCGACTGACTAATGAGCTTCAGGAGTCGTCTTGTCTTTGCCCCCGTGGTACTAGGTCACAGGTGAGTGCGGCCATTCCTGGATTTTTTTTATGCAGGTGCTGGGGATCTGAACTCAGATCCTCATATTTGCATGGCAGGCACTTCACTGACTGAGCCATGTGCCCAGCTCCGCTTATCCTTTCTTATGTCTTTTTGCAGCTGTAATGGACAGACAGCAAAAAGACCCTTCGTTATGACATTCCAAATTATAGTAGCTGCCTTTGGGGTGTCTCCTGCTGCAGGGTAGTATGTGATTGAGGGGTTCTTCCCTTAGGAAGCTAAGCTTGAGCTGAGGTCTGTAGGAATTCACCAGGTGGAGTCCAGAGGAAGAGCCTTTCAGGCAAAGTCCCTGAGGGATGTGGGAGCTTCCTCTGTTCAGGAAGTGCGAGTGAGCAGCATAGCCCGATGTGGGGGGGGGGGATTAGGGAGAGTGGCTGGAGGTTGGGTTTAGACAGCAGACAGGAGCTGAGACCTCGGGTTCTCAAACTGATCATCTACAGAAGGGGGCAAAATGTAAAGTCTGTGCTCAGAGGGTGAGCCCGAAGGATCCGCATGGGGGGCGGCGAGTGAACTACATGTGGTCGTAGTGTGTGTGATACGCTGGAGCAGAGAGAGGCCCTGCTAGTTACAGACTGGTCTGGGATGCCTAGGCAGGTGCTAAGACTAGCTGAGTGAGTTACTGTTGGTACCCCTCTCTCATTGGAAACAACGCAATGGGAAGACTTGCTCTTTTTTTTTTTTTTTTAAATGAGTCCAAAATGACTAATGATTAGCTCATTTCAGAAGGTTGCCCTGCACAGACATGCAATTAGATGGAGTGTAGTGCCAGAGCCCTGATTCATTCCGAAACCCCGATAGATGGAACCTGTGTGTGGCGTGTGAGCAGAATGACTGTGAGCGTTCGGTTTAACTCAGCTGTCACCACAGGCGTGACACCCAGCAGATGCTTGCATCCGCTCCCTGGAGTGTCCAGGCCTGATTCCTGCCAGACTACAGCGGTGTGTGATGAGCCAGTGCTGTGCTGGGGGCCACCGATGCCGGGGAGCCATGGCCAGGGGTGACACATAGCAACAACACAGCCTTGGGTGATTCCTTCCTTACTCTGGGCCTCAGTTTCTCCATCTGGAAAGTGAGGGCTAAACCAGACCTAGCCTCAAGGGTTTCTCTGTTTTGGTGTTCTGTGAGGGGCTTGATGTCTGGATGTCACCTCCCTTCCGCTACTTGGGCTTTTATTTGCTTTTGGTCCCTTTAGATTCCCTGAAGGGGTTGCTTTGTCTCATAGGCTGTCCTTCCTTTGGAAATCCCTCCCAAGTCCTCCACTGCAGACCCCACTGAGAACAAACCCCTTTGTTTCCTCCTTGTGGTCAGTGGTTTCATTTGGGGATGAACTACGTTACAGGGGTCTAGCCTGGGGATGTGAGCCCAGCATGATCTTATGTGGAATGCACGCATGCACTGGGTCTAACCTGGGAACTCAGATGCTCTGGGATCCATAGATCCAGGTGGTTCCAAAGGTTTCTGAGCCTCTCCGCAGGTTTTCTGTCTTTGGGTCTGACAAGGAGGCACACTGACGAGTCCTAAGGGCCATGTACAGCACTAGAAGCTCAGCCCCTCCCCCTGCTAGGGTGAGTAGATATTTCTCCCTGAGTGCAGAGGGGCTTGGGAAATTTCCTAGAACCACACAGCAAGCAAGGGCAGATGTGGCATATTAGCTGCAGTCTGCCTGCTCCTGCCCCTCCCCAGCCTTGCCAATAGATCCCACAGTCATTTTTTCCATGTATGTGTATATGTGTGTGTGCTTGCACATAGGTATGTGTGCAGGTGTATGTATACAGATGTGCTTAAGGATGTGTGCCTGTGGAAGCCCAAGGGTGATAACTTCAACCTTATTGCTATGAGCCTGGGCTCTAATTAAATCCAGAACGTGTTGTAAGGGCTAGTTTAGCAAGCTGGCTTGCTCTGGGGATTCCCAGACTCTGCCTACCAGGGTTGGAAGTACAGGTTGGCGACCACATTGGCCTGACCTTTCTTATTAAATTCCCTGACTATGAATTTTTAATTATTCTTTTAGAGTTTCATACATGAATGCAGTGAACTTATGATATTTTCATACTTTAATTCCTAATCCATTATTATAACCCTTTTTCCTCCCTGCCAGTGGCCACTGAGTTTCATCTGGCTTGCCTTTGATCCACCTGGCATTTTTACGTGGGATCTGGGGATCTGAGCACGGGTCGCTTTACTAGCTAGACATCTCCTAGGCCCCCACACAATCTCATTTAATGCTCACAACAGCCAGCAAGACAATTAACAGGCACCAAATGAAAGAGGGAAGATACCATGGGGAAATTTTCTGATCTCTCTACTCCCCTCTCCTGGCCTCCTCGCCTGGCTTGGAAGTCAGGAAGGCTCATTGCCCACATGGGCTGTATGGAGACTACACATGCCTCTTCCTGTAGCCAGGCCCTGGGCAAATATTGCAAGGGCTTCCCAGGGCTGGTGGTCCCTATGGCCAGCCCCTTTGTTTACTGCCTAAAGCATCTGCAGCAGTCATTTAAAAACACCTGACATCTGCCCTGGGTGTTAGACTTCCCAGCACCCCAAAAGCACCACCTGCCATTTGGATGCCTGACCCTGAGTAGGAGTGTGTCGGAATTGGACCCTGTTCTCCAACCAGCATGTCAGTTAGTCGTGACAGGGACCCCATTACCAAGATGCTGGTCTTTCCCAAGTGAGTCGAATGCTGGAATGGAGCATAAGCCATCGTTCATTAGCTTCAGCCAGCACTTAAGAATGTTAATGCGTCATTTAAGCTGGTACCTTGAATAAACATAAATGGCTGAACACGAGTAAAAGATTCTTAGGCCAAGTAGATCCCTGCAGGGGTGTGCAGATCCTCCAGACATGCAAGTAGGATTTTTTCAAATTATGTCCCAAATCTGTTCATTACCGACAATAGGAAATTATAGTTCCAATGCAGACTAGAAATTGTGTGTGTGTGTACTTAGAAGCCAGAGGTTCATGTTGGGTATCCTCTTCAATTGTTTTCCACCTCATTTTTAAAAAAATATTTATTTCTAGGGCTGGAGAGGTGGCTCAGGGGTTAAGCCTCTGCCTTGCAGACGGAAGGTCCTGAGTTCGGATCCTAAAACCCCACATATAGATGCCGGGCAGAAACGGGGGTGGGGGGGGAAGGGAGCAGCCTGCTTTTCTGGTCCTGGTAGGGTGGAGCCTGTGAATCTCGGGGCAGAGTAAAAAAGGAGGAGGTGGAGGTGTCCATGGTGGTTCCCAAATTCGTCCGTGGTTCTATACGCACACATTCACACACACGCATACACACACAATTGAATAATAAATAATAAAAAATTAATAAAAATATTTATTTATTTGGAGAGAGAGAGAGAACCCACACTTATGCCATGGCATGGGTGGTCAGAAGACAGCTTTCAGAAGTCAGCTCCCAAGGCAGGAGAGATGGCTCAGGGGTTGTAACAGTTACTCTTAATTATTGCTGTGAGAGAGCACCCAAAATCAAGACACTTAAGGGAGAAAGGGAGGTTTATTCAGCTTATGGTTCTAGAGGGAAGGAACAGTCTCTCAAAGCAGAGGCAGCATGGCTGGCTGGCCAAAGCTGGAGGAGGCTAAGTCACCGCAGACATCTTGGAAGCTAAGAGCTGCAGACTGCTTGCTGCAAAGGCAGACTTCTCCTGGAAATAGGGTGGGACTAATCCACCTCAAGGCCCACCCCTTGTGACTGCCTTCCTCCAGCAAGGCTCCACCTTTCAAGGTGCCATGACATTGCCAAACACATGAGACTATGGGGGACACATTTCAAACCATGACAGAGGTTAAGATTCTGCCTTGCAGAAGTCAGCTCTCTCGGTTTCCCATGTGGGCTTCCAGCATAGAACTCAAGTTGCCTCTTTTGCATGCAGGCGCCTTAGATGCTGATCCATCCCACCCGCCCTCCACCTCATTCTCTGAGACGGCCTCTCAGCAATTGGTTAGACTTGCTGGCCAGTGAGCCCCAGCGAGCCTTCTGTCTCTGGCTTCCCAGTACTGAGATTACAGCCATGTGCCTCCCCGGGAAGCTCTTTCCATGGTGCCGGGGATCCAAACTCAGGTCCTCACGCTTGTGTGGCAAGCGCGTTACTAACCAAGCCATCTCTCCAGCCCCTGGTTTTGAAACTCACAAAAGCCTCTCTCCTCTGGCCCCTGTGGCATGTGGTCTCTTGGTTCTTCTTGTTGTGTGTGCGCAGGACCTTTGGGACCCTTCTTCCACACTGGGACTTTGGTCACGTTCGCCTTCCTTCTGAAGCAGGAGCTTTCTCTTTTCTAGAAAATTATAACCCAGCAGAGAGTCTTATAAGTTTAGCTGTGGCATTTGAGACAAATCCATATTGCAGGTGTTGGCACCTCATGGCTGAGCCAATGGTAAAGATGTACCAAGGTTGGTTTACGTGCTTTCCAGGAAAAGAACACAGTTGTTGTGCAATTTGGGGCCATTCTGAATAAAACTGCCTAGGGATTGGAAGTGACCATGAACTTTCTTTCCTCCTGCATGAACTTCTGGGACGGAGAATGCTGGCTGGCAGGTAAAGGTTCATCTTTTATAAGGAACCGACAAGCCATTTTTCAAGTGGCAGTACCATTCTGCATCTCCAGCAGCCAACAGAGGAGCTTTCTGGAGCATTCTGGAATATTCTGGAGCATTCTGCTTGCTCTGAGTCCTTGCTGGCACATGCTGCCCTCATTTTAGGGTGCAATGCTCTGGCTTGTCGTCTCAGCGACTTGGGTCTGAAGGCGGAAGGATTTCTAGCAGTACAAGTTCAATGACAGCCTGAGTAAATACAGCAAGGCCTTATTCCAATTAAAAAGTTATTCTAATATGTAGGACTATTTCATCATCGTTTTTTTAACTTGGGTTTTTCTGAGCATCAAATGCTTTTTCAACTTTATAATTTTTAAAACTTTAAATGCATTACTAATTTGCTTTTTCCCCTTTCCAACTGCAACCTTGCTATCTAAGTTTAGTTATACCTATGAGAGCATATAAACAAGGGGAAATCTATGGTTTTGCAATCAAAGATTTATAAATTGACTCTTTCTTCCTCATCAGTGTCTGTGTAGAAGATCCCTGAGTATTTGAATAGTTAAAACTTTTAAATTTTTTTTAGTGTTGCATACATGAATATAGTGAATTTGTGATGTTCCATCCCTTAAACCCCAATCCCCCTGTAAAGCTTTTCACTTTGAAAAAGGATTTTACTTATTTATGCAGGGGACACAGTCAGAGGACAACTTTCAAGCCAGTTTTCTCTTTCCACACTGTGGGTTTTCAGAGATGGATCTCAGGTGCAAGTTTGAGACTCTCAAAAACCAGCCAACCAGGGCCAGTGAGATGGCAAAGCAGGTACAGATGTCTGCACACAAACCTGACTTCCTGAGTTCAAGCCCCAGAGCCTACGGTCCTCTGACCTCCACATGTGTGTCGTGGCTGCGTGTGCCTGTGCGTGCTCCTGTGCCCCGTCCCTTCTGCTGCTCTTCTCTTGCTATGAGAAGATAGTCAAAGTCTTAGGTTCTGGGAGAACCAAGTCCAGCATAGCAGGAAACACGTGGTAGTAGGCAGGGTGGCCACTGCAGGGGGCTCGTTCATGTTACAGCAGCCATTGTGAGGGGGGAGGAGAGAGGAGGAGGAGGAAGAGGAGGAGGAGGAGAAGGGACCCCAGTCACTCAATCTCAAAGCCTGCCCAGTGACACACCTCCTCCAGCAAGGTTGCACCTCCTAAAGTCCCATTACCTTCCCAAGAAACTCTAACAGTTTGGGATTGCATATTCAAACACTGTGGGGGACAGTTTGCATTAAAACCATCTCTCTGTCTCTGTCTCTGTCTCTCTCTTTCTGTCTCGTTCTCTCGTGTGTGTGTGTGTGTGTGTGTGTGTGTGTGTGTGTCTGTGTATCAGAGCACAGTGTGTGTGCACATATTGGATTGCTTCTACCTCCTTTTTGCATCTCTCTGGGATTTCCCAGGCTCTGTCTTCCGGAGCTGGAAATGCAAGCCACCACCATTTCCCCCTGTTTTTTTTACATGGGATTCAGAATTTGAACTCAGGTCCTTCTGTTTTTGAGTCATTCCTAAATCTTGAACCATCTTTCCAGCCTAGCGCTTTCTTTCATAAATAAAATCTTGATAAAAAAAGCAAAAAATTAAAAGCAGAAGAGGACATTGGCCTTCTCCCTTGCTTTCCTGATCCACATTATTTTTACGTCATTCAGTCTGAGTTGCTCACATGGGTGTGATAGAGCAGGTCGATGTTGACTTTAATTTCAAGAGGACGTGCTGCTCAGGTCATGAGGTCTCCTTCTGCTGCCCTCTTCATTTGTACCTGTCTTTTGATTTGAGAGATATTCTTATGCAGACGCTCTTCCAGGAGGCAGCCTCAGTGTGGAGTTCTCTGGGCTCAAGGTGCCCATGACTGTGTCTTAAGCTCTGTAACTGAACCCAGTTATGCAGGACAGAACTGGTCTTGGCTCTGTCACATGCCTTCGTAACCACCTTGGCTGTCGCTTTTCTCAGGAGGAGGAGGAAGTAGAATCAGCAGTTATTCTACTGGAATAACTGAAGATGCACTGCTCAAAGTTCACTTTCCTCTCGTAGGAATATTTTCATTCTTTACTCTGTAATATTTTCAACAGTACCAGGGCTCAAACTCAGTGCTTTGTGTAGGCTACATAAGTGCTCTGCCACCAAGTTCTATCTGCAGCACTTTATTTAATTTTTCTTTTGAGGCAGTTCTTACTCCAAATGCAGTTGGCTTTGAACATACTCTGTAGTTCCGACAGGATTTAGAATCCTCCTGTCTTAGCCCCTGAGCAGCTGGGCTCAAGGCTTGTGGTAGCAACTGCCTTAATTTGAGACCAGTCTAGGTTGCATAGTGAGACCCCATTTCGAACACACACACGCACACACATGCATACATAGCATACATGCACCACACTACAAACACACCACATTGCACACATACAGCACACACATACACCAGACACGAACACACTGTACCACACCATACACCATATACACACCACACACATCATGTACACATATATACCATACCACACACATACAAGCACACACATAACACACATACACCACACCACACACACACACACATACATACATACACACACACACACACACACACACACACACTACACCACAACATGCACACACACAATAATAAGGTGGGCGAAGTGGCGCATATTTGCAGTCCTAACTCTCAGGAGGGGAAGAAGTAGAATCAGCAGCTCAAGGCTATCCGGCTACATAGTGAGTCTGAACACAGCCTGGGTGTGCGTATGCTTTCGCTCCTGGTTTCATGCAGTGCTGAGGATTGATGCCAGGGCTCTGTACACGTAAGACAAACATCTTATCAACTGAGCCACACCCAACCTCAGTTTCTGTTTTTAATGATGTGCAATGCACATATTGTGCTTGGCAGCTTTTGAGAATCAGCACCTGCTATTGATCTTCCAGCAGTCTTGTCAATCTCTTTAGATCTTTTAAGCTGTTTCTTTTTGTCTGGTTTCTACGAAACATGATTGTATTCATAGACTTTCTTTTCTCCTCTCCTTTTTAATTTATTTTTCCCATTCTTTTTTTTAATGTTGCATGCATGAATATAGTGAATTCATATTTTCAGTTTTCACCCTTTCATTCCCAATCACATCCCCCCTCCTTTTCCCCTTGCAATCCTTCATCTCTACTGCCAGACTCCCTCCTATTTTTTCAAAACTCTTCACTCGTGCAGCCCACTGTGCTTCATCTTTTTTGTCTTTGATGGCACATGCCTGACATGCATCATGCTCCAGCAAACATCCTGGAGAGTGGGCACTCCACTGAGGAAAGTGCCCTCCCTTTCATCCCCAGCAGCATTAGCCCTCATCAGTCTTGCAGAGAGGTGTGGAGCTTCTTGAGATCTTTCTGCTTTCATGGTGAGATGTTGCGACAGATCCCAGGCAATTCTTGCATAAGTATACATGTCCGCCATGAAATCGTGTATCTCACAACTCTCTCATGTCTAGGAGATAATGTCTGGCCACATTTCATCTCCTCTTCTTTTTCTTCTTCCCTTCTTCTCTCCTTCCCTCGCTCCCTCTTTTCCTCCTTCCTTCCTCCCTCTTTCTCCTCTCTCTCCCAATCTCCTCCCTCCTTTCTTTCCTTTCTTTTCTTTCTTTCCTTTTTTCTTTCCTTCTTTCTTCTCTTCCCTTCCCTTCCCTTTCCTTCCTTCCTTCCTTTCTTTTCTTTCTCTCTCTTTCCCTCTCTCTCTTCTCTCTCTCTCTCTCCCTCTGCTTCTTTCTTTCCCAAGTCTGGGTAGCTCGGTAGTAGAGTTCATGCCCAAAGCCATGGGGTCCCCAGCAGGGCACAAAGCGGGCTGTGTTTGCTGGCTGTCACAGGACTCTGGAGGTACAGGAGGAGGGTCCGAAAGGTCATCCTTGGCTACACTGCTGACTTTGAGGCCATTGGTATCTCTGGTTTTTCTCCTGAGTCCCGCCCAGGGGGCTCCTCAGCTCTGAGGGCAGCAGGCTGTCTGCAGATCACGTAGGGTGGTGGGTTTAGACGGGCCTCTGCCTTCTGCTGTGGTGGACAGATTTGCACTTGATCGCGACATCTGTTCTTGCAGCTCATCTCCACCGTCAGCGCTCATGGAGACTCATTCAAGCTCATGGGTCCCTCATGTTTGGGTTCCATATGTCCGAGGAGCGCATGTCTCCCCGCTGCTGCTGCTGCTGCTGCTGCTGCTGCTGCTGCTGCTGCTGCTGCTGCTGCTGCTGCTCTGCTGCTCTGCTGCTGCAAAGGACAGGAACATCTGGAAGCCAGCAAGGGTCAGGAAAGCAGCTTGGCTCCTGAACGCACAGCTGGCCGACTCTACCTCCTCTGTCGTCGGCCGCTCTGTGCTTCGGCCCTTGGAGCGGCGTGGGACTCAGGGGCTCAGATCCATTTCCCCTTCATAGAGTCTCTATCCTGCGGCTCATAGAGGACCCTTTTCCCTGGACCAATAGCCATTCATCTACCCTCCCCCCTTCCACACACACTTTATTTTTCCAGAGTGTCTCATATAGCCCTGGTTGGCCTAGAATTCATTATGTAGCCAAGACCAGCCTTGAACTTCTGATCCCGAGACCTGGTATTGTAGACATGTGCTACTCTGCCAGCTTTATTGCTGTCTATATAGCCGAGAATGACGTGGAGCTGCTAATCCTCCTACTGTAAAGTGCCAAACATGCAGCCACCAGGCATGGTTTTGTGCGGTGTAGCGGGGGCTGGAGCCAGGGTCTTGTTCATGAGAGAGCTGCACCCAAGCCCGCAGTTGTCAATCTGGGAGTGCTCTCATGCCGCCTGGTCTCAGCTTAGTCTCTCTCTCTCTCTCTCTCTCTCTCTCTGTCTCTCTCTCTCTCTCTGTCTCTCTCTCTCTCTCTCTCTCTCTCTCTCTCTCTCTGTATGGGTACCGTGCGTGCCTGTACAGGCCCAAAGGTAGCACCGGGAATCATTCTGGATTGCTCCGCCTTCTCGTTGCTTTGCTCTGGTGGTTTCCCAGGCTCCGCCTCCAGACCCAGGATTGCAGCAGCAGCCATATCCGCCTGGGATTTTCATGTGGGATCTGGGCTCCGAACTCAGATGGTGTTGCTTGTGAGGCAGAGGCTTTAACCCCTGAGCCATCTCCCCACACCAGTGCTTCTGTCAGCTATGTAACCAAGGCTGATATTGAACTCCTGACCTCCTGCTTCCACTTTCCAAATGATGGAGTTATACACATGTGCCACTGTGCTTAGTATTATGTGGAACTGGGGGTGGAGCACAGGCCCTTGGGCATGCTGTACTGGGCAAGTGCTCTATACCAGTTGAGCCACATTTCCATCCCTTCTACCCCCTTGGACTATTTTGGTTATCTGGGCCAGGATCCAATAAACTCTTGGTCAGGAATCTGGAAAGTTCTGAACAGCAGGCCAAAAAATCTGACTCCATGACAAGGTCATGTTGCCAGGATATTGCCGTGGATATTTCTAGGGAGAAATGGGAAGGAACATGATTGGCTCAGGTGATGTTGGGTTCTTACCTTCTCGCTATCTGTCAGCACTTGAGAAATGCTCTCCTTTGTCTAATTAGGCACTGTGGCCATGTCTCCATGGTGACTTTTATGTCGGTACTCACAATAGATGCCTTGCATCCATTAGAGGCACATAGTTGCCAAACGTTAAAGCGGTGGGCCAGGGATGAAGTGCTTTTCACAGCACAGGCACAGGCTGCGCAGAAAGTGCCAGAAAGCAGCAGAAAGATGACTGTTCTCAGCCATGGGGGTGGGGGATGCTGTCAGGTCAGGGGTGCTCACTCGGTGGCTTATGGGGGAAGAGTCATTTGTTATTTTCTGAGCATGCATCCAAGGTATTAGTCCAGATATCAGACACAAGTGTGGATAACAAAGAAGGAGGAAAGGCATGCTGGCTGCGCCCACCAGGAATCTCAACACTTGGAGGTAGATCCAGGAGTTCAAGGCCAGCCTCTGCTACACAGCAAGTTCCAGCCCAGTCTGCGATACATGTGGTCCTGGAGAGAGAGAGAGAGAGAGAGAGAGAGAGAGAGAGAGAGAGAGAGAGAAGAAAGAGGAGGAGGAGGAGGAGGAGGAAGGAGAAACCAGGAGGAGCAGGAGGAGGAGAAAGCAGGAAAAGGAGGAGGAGGAGGAAGAAGAATAGAGGAAACAAAGACAGGAAGGAAAGAAAGAGGGAGAGAGGGAGGAAGGGAGGGAGGGAGAAGTCTGAGGAGATAGCTCAGGAATTAAAGCCTTTTCCTCCCAAGCAAAAGGACCTGAGTTCAGATCCCACATAAAAATGTTGGGTGGATATGGGAGGAGCCTATCTTGCCTTTGGAAGGCAAAGCCTGGGAAATCCTAGAGCAAAGCAATAAGAAAGTTATGCAATTCAGAATGATCCCCTATGTACCCTTGGACCTCCACAGGTACACACACTCCAGTGCCCTCTTCTACACACACACATACACACACACACACACACACACACACACACACACGAGTACATACGTGAAAAAAAAAAGAAACAAAGTAAAATTATTGGGAGCCAAAACGTGGCTTGCCAAGTGAATGCTCTGATGGAGGTGGAACAGCTGGAGGTGGGGACTTAGGGAGATGGAACCCCTAGGCCTGTGTGCAGCAGGGGAGGTGGGCCTGCAGAGCCTGACCAGTTCCTATCCAGCATCCTCAGAAGCCTTCGAGAGACCTCGTGGACATTCAATGTGTCACAGATCTCAGGGATGTGCAGGGTAGAAGGGACCCTCCCAAGGGGCTGGAGTTGGAGCAATCAGTGTAGACCCAGCTCTGCGTGGGGCAGGAGTCCGGGCCCCCCGACTCCCCCAGCTCCAGCGACAATGGGTGACTGTTCCTGCTGCAGAATGGAGCTGCCAGGAACTTTTGTGCTTCTCCTGGCTCCTTTGTCTGCGGGGCTTAGGACTAATCAGACCTGGGCTCGCTTGTCAGGCTCCGACTCTGTGTGCAGGGCTCCTGCAGGAATGAGCCCTCAGGCCTGACCTGACAGTCAGAACAGGCAAAATCTACCTGCGTGGCTTCTACCTAGACACGCCTGCTCCCCCGTCTCAGGAAGCAAGCCCCATAGGTGACATCATTTTAAACACACCAGCAAACCTCCCTTATGATCAATTACTGCTGTTGTACATATTGTGACAGCCCAAGTGACAAAGGACTAAATTGCAAGAGTTCGTGCAGCTACTGGCAGGAATGAGTAACTTCGAGTCCGAGGTGAGCTTGGACATTGGGCAAATGGACAATAGTTCAGAGAGGCCAAGCCCACAAGCTGGGGCTGCTTAGTGCTGGAGCGCAGTGATATCTATCTGTGCCTGGCTTTGGCTCAACTATGACTTTCATCTAGTGACAGCCTGGATTCACCCAAGAGGGCTTCATGACAGCAACGGGAACCTTGGGACCCTGAGGTTCTGGGTTCAGCTTTCTGTTCACTGTCAGCGAGACTCTGAAAAATCATTTCTCGATGCTTGCTTCTTAGCACGGGAGGACTCAAGCTTATAAGGCAGGAGATAAGTGCTCGTGAAGGATTGGCTGCCGTGGGTGGGGAGACGGCTCAGTTAGTGAGCGTCGCAGAAGCAAGAACACAGATACAAATGTGCAGTTCCCTGCCTACCTGTTGGTATACTCAGCCCCAGCTAGCAGTAGCCGGTTGGAGAGACAGATGTGTAGGGAAGAGACCAGGCTCAGCATTGGCCTCTATGTGGCTCCTGCATTTAACCCCAGTCTGCTGCAGCCTTCCTTCCTGTGTATCTGACCTGTTTTGCAACAACAGAAAGAAACCTACCAGTTTCCACCTGCTACTTGTGAAACCAGCATTTTGCCATTGTGAACTCATTTTCACTTGTTTTCTTTTTTTCTGTGTGTGTGCACGTGTGTGTGTACAAGAGAGCTCTTGAGTATATGTGCCTATAGAAGTCCAAGGGTGCCATCCAGAGTCATTCTGGGTTGCTCTACCTCCTTAGTGCTTTGTGCTGGGGTTTCCAGGCTCTGCATTCCAGGGTGAGAATTAAAGGCTGCTGCCATTTTAAGAAATTTAAAATTTGGGGGTTGGAGAGATGGCTCAGGGGTTAAGACTCTGCCTCACAAGCAGAAGATCCTAAGTTCGGATCCCAGGTCCCAAGTAAAAATGTCAGGTGGAAATGGCAGTGGCCTGTACTTCTGGCCTGGTGGGCAGAGCCTGGAAAATCCCAGAGTGAAGCAAGAAGAGGTAGAAGCAATCCAGGACAATTCCCGAAATCACCCATGGTCCTCCAGAGGGACACACAGTGCCCTTTGATACACACACACACACACACACACACACACACACAATAAATAAATAATTAAAAAAATTTTTTTTAAATGCCAGGCATTTTTAAGTGGGATCTGGGGATCTGAACTCAGGTCCTTTTGCTTGCCAGGCAAAGGTTTTAACCCCGGAGCCATCTCCCCAACCCCTCATTTTCTTGATTCTATAAACAGAAGCAGACAATGGAGCCTTTCCATGCCCTTGTGTTTTTTGATCAGCTATGGCAGGTGACCTTCACAGCAGCTAATTTATGTAAGCATCCGTGTTCACGTGTGTGCACCCATGTGCAGGTGCCAGTATGTGCACCAGAGGTCAACACTGTATGTCTTTCTCAGGGTCTCTCACCAAACCTGGAGCTCAATGATTTGGTAGATCAGCTGGCTAGCAAGCCCCAGGGATCCTCCTGTCTCTGTATCCCCGGCTCCACAGTTGATATGCGCTGTCTGGCTTTTTTTTTTTTTTTTTTTTTTTTACATGGGTGCTGGAGATCAAACCCAGGGCCTTGCATAAATTAGACCAATAGTCTCCCATTGAGCCAGTATCCAGTTCTGTTATCTATTAACTTTACCGTTAATAATACCCTCGCTTTAAGTTATTTGCATCTTAAACTCCCTGACTGTCTAATAGGCTAACAAACGTTTCCTTGCAGAATTGTTAGCAAATGTAGTATTTGCAACATGCTGATTGGTCCATGTGATAGATACTCATGGGTACCTGCAGGGCGGGGCACTAGTGTAAGTGCTGGTGATGCAGGAGGATCTCAGATCTTGCAAAGGGCAAGACACAAAGGCCTTTCCTTAGAGGCAAATGCAAGGCTTGTGTCCTCTTGTTGAGAAGACATCATGGACGTGTCTCCATCTCAAACAGTCATGTCTGTTTGTTTGGTTTGGGATTGGTTCTTAAATAATGAGCTAGGCTCATTAGGATATCTTGCCTAGAACAAAGTCAAGCCAGGGAAGGCTTAGGTATGCAAAACTGCCAATGTCTGTCTTTTCTAGAATTTCGGAGTGCAAGCAAATTGTGAATTAGAACAAACCACCTTTCAGGAGCTGTAGCATGGAAAGCTGAGAGCTGAGAGATGGAAGGCACAGCAAAGTAATGCTTCCCCCTCCTGCTCTGAGAACAGGGTTTTTTGGGTTTTTTTTGCCCAGACCCTGAACCCTGCAGACAGGAAAGCGTTAAGAAAGAGATGTGCATTTCCACCGAACAAGAAAATCAACTTAGAAGAGAAATGTGTATTGGAAAATATCTATTTGCCTGCAAAATAATGTAAAAATAATGAGCTCCTATTCCCCTTTGATGTGCAGCGCACGCTTTTAAGGAGAGATTCTGCATTTCTGAGATACTGGGCCCGGCGTGTAATGAAGTGGTTGTTATGGCAACAACTTTCAAAAGCAAGTATTTTCTGAGAGATGTGCTCCACACAGCCAGCGTGAGAGAGGAAAACATGAAAACAGACAGGACACGAGCTAAACAGAAGAGATACCAGCTGCACAGAGCATTTTCCTGGGTCCAAATGTACTCGCTGCAGCCCCCCTCCCCCCTGCTATCAGACCCAGGGGAGGCCAGGCCCTTAGGGATGGGGGAGGGGCTCTATAGCTAGTCTTCCTAGTCCCCTCCTCCCTGAGGGCTTCCAGCCTTTGCCTCTGTCCCTTCCAGCTCCCCTGCTCAAGGGTACTGGAGTCTTCCCCAGCCCCTATTTCTTCCAGAGCCCAGTTTCCACACTGGCATTCAGAGCTTCTGCTTCCTGCCATGGAGGTCCTTGCCAAGTCAGGCATGACACCAAGAGCTAGGGCCCATCATCCCCTTTGATCCACACAGTAACCCCAGCTGCCTAGCCAGTGCCAGCCAATTCGAACAGCTCAAGATAACTGCTGAATGAGTGGTAACAATCAGCTCCACTTCCCAGATGAGCAGTGGCTAGGGATGTGAAGCTTGCAGCCCTCAGGCACATGGATCTGTGTGCACATACATGCACACAGTAGGGATGTGAAGCGAGCAGCCCTCAGGCGCATGGAATCTGTGTGCACATACATGCACACAGTAGGGATGTGAAGCTTGCAGCCCTCAGGCACATGGAATCTGTATGCACACACATACACACAGTGAATCACATTTCCCTCCACTTCCCCCAGAGCAGGTCCCTCAGTCAGGGCCATGCACATTTGTACATGCACATAACACGCAGCCTCAAGGGAGGCCCGACCTGCCGGTCACTGTTCATTCTGGTCTCTGCCAGATGCTGTCTTACAAGGCTCTGCCCACATGCCACCTTGACCATAATATCCTGAACGTAAACCCCCAAACCATGTTCTCACTACCTGCCAGAGAGTCTGGGCTCGGCAGACATGGCCTGAGGCAGGGGACTGTCTCAACTACCTCTGGAAGCCAGTGTCTGCCTGGTCTTTCTCTTGGGGCACCCTGAATCCTAGGTTGAATGAAAGGGACTTTTAGACACAGATGGTTCTGGAAGGTTCTAAAGGTCACTGGGCAGGTTTTTTGAGGTCCTCAGTTTACCTAGCTAACTAGTTATCACTTTCCTAAAACTGGGAAGCCTCCTGGGACCAAGTATGTGCTCATACTCATGGCTGAAAGCTACAGCAATGGGAGAGGTGCCCTGGGGGGGTGTGGCACAGTGTCTCGCAGGGGGGCTTGATCTCACAGGGAACAGTCGTGTGTGCTTGTGAATTGGGGTGAGTATGTACCACATTCAATGGATCTTCCTCTTCTGAGGTGCATGTCTGAGCTTGTGGGTTTGTGTTTCAGGAGAATGTAGTGTGTGTGTTGTGTGTGTGCTTGTATATGCATGGCTCTGATTGAGGAGACTTACTCTCGGGGTGCCACGTGCTTTACTGTGTGCATGTGTTCCATGTACATGCATGAGGAGGTGTGTCAGCGTTTGTGTACACCAGGGTATGGTGGAGAGAGAGAGAGAGAGAGAGAGAGAGAGAGAGAGAAAGAGAGATTAAGGACCATGTGAAGCTGTGCAGCTATGTGTTACAAGGAAAGTTCACATGACTGCATGCACAGGGCGTGTCTGGGAATGTGCGGGCGAAAGCCTAGAACATCTCCAGGCCATTGTGCTATAGCACAGGCATATGTGGGTCACAGAGACAGGGCTATACCTTTATTCTGATCTCTGGATCCTAAAACACCCAGTTTAGACCCAGAAGCATACTTTGAAGTCTGTCCCTTACATTACAACTGGTGAAAAACAGAGAGGGGGCCAGCAAAATGGCTCAGCAGGTAAAAGTGCACAATCCTGGCAACCTGAGTTCAAACCCTAGAGTCCACACAGTAGAAGGAAAAAACCAACTTCTCAAAGTTGCCCTCTGACTTCCACATATGTACATCTTCTCTCTCTTCCGCTCCTTCTCTCTCTCTCTCTCAAAAATAAATAACTAAAATAGTAAAAACAAAAAAGCGAGAGGGGACACAGCTCCCCAAAGTCACACAGTAATTCAGGACTCAAATCTGAGTCTGGGAATCTCCATTCCTTATCCACTGCCACGTTCCTAAGGGGGAGAGAGAGAGAGAGAGAGAGAAAGAGAGAGGGGGGGGAGGGAGTTCACCATACAACAATGAATATCAGGCACAAGCTCTATAAAATTTCATTCTCACTTTAATTAGAAGAATTTAAAAGAAAATAGAAATCTTTGCCGTGTCAATAAGCAGACTGTCCAGCCATGGTTTCAAGAATGAGGAAACTGGATCTGGAGCGAATGGATTTGTTTATCAGGGAAAAGGACCAGAGATTGGAAAAAATTCAAAAAAGTGTCAGGCTGTCGGGCGACAGGCTGCATTTGATAGGACTTTTAGCTTAATTGCTTGTATTTCATTAAGAGATTTATTTACCCAGGGCGGTCTTCATTTCACGATCTCCGGAGCGTCTGAGTGGCTGCCTGCTCTTCTCTGTGTTGATCATCAGCCCACAGCTCAGAAGCTAAGATCTGCAGAATTACCCGGGGTCACAGTCCGGGTTGTCTGGGATGCGACGCTCCTTTCTCTTTACTCCTGGGTTCACAGTCCCCTCATCCTCTTATCCCCAAAGTTATAGCCAAAATTGAGTGTCTTCTTTCTAGGTAGAAAACTGTCATATGTGTGTGTGTGTGTGTGTGTGTGTGTGTGTGTGTGTGTGTGTGTGTGTGTACTAGAGGGCACTTGAGTGTGCACCTATGGAGACCCAAGGGTGACACTGGGAATCATCCTGGATCTCTCTATCTCCTTCTTGCTTTGCTGGTTTCCCAGTCTCTGCCTTCCAGGGCTAGAATCACAGCCCACCATTATATCCACCTGGCATTTTTATAGGATCTGGGGATCTGAACTCAAGCCCCTTTGCTTGCCAGGCAAAAAGGTTTAACCCCCTGAGCCATCTCCCTGGCCCCTCTTGTCTTTGTTTTTTAAGCTTCTCCAAGGGACTTGAGCCCCCAAAGAAGCATTTAACCAAGCAGACCACCTACTTTGGCTTTCACTGCCGTTTTCCTTTCCCGCTGATGTGAGTTTAATTGCGTGTCCATTTGCAAAATTGTTCACAAGAGTGGTGTAGACCTCACGTTGCTTACAGTCGTGAAAACTGCTTTCAAAATAAATATCCTTGGGAATAAGCCCTTCCCGCATAATTCAAATTAATTAGAGAAATGATTATGATCAGAGGTTTTCAAGAATGTCAGAGACACTAAAAAAATGGAACTCTTTGAATCCAGTGGGCTTTGTCTCTCAGAAGTTGTTAGAAATTGAATAATGTAGTTTATCCAGCCATTTCGTCTCCTTCTTAGAATTCCCCAGTGTGGAACCTATCGAGGTGATGGGGGTGATCGCCTCATTTTATAGGCCAGTGAACCAAAATTCGGTTCACCTCAAGAAGGACCAGGGCTGGCAGCTGTGCTTTTTTAAGAACTTGGCTCTGTGTGAGCCCCCTGGCACGATCAAATCCAGGCCCACAGGGACAATCAGATGGTAGCCCTTCACTTTTCTTTGGGTCTGATGGACTAAGGGAGCACAGTATGTATGATGTGGCTGTGAAGGGCGTTCACCTCACAGGATGGCTGGGAGGCTTCCAGAGTGTTCCAGACCCCAGGCTTAGCAGCATCTACAGATGTGGGCCTTTTGCTTCCAAGTGAGATTCCATGCGAAGAGATGGTTCGATTCTTCAAGGTGGTTGGGGATCACGGTCCTGTGCTAAGCTTTCCCTAGCCTGGTCTAGGGGAAAAAACCAATCCACTCCAGAGAGCAGTCAGACTCCTGTCCTTGTCCACGGTGAAGGCCCGAGCTGCGGTTCTCCATGGAAGGCTTCACTTTTTTCTGGTACCTTCCTTGGTCCCTGAGCATCTTTCTCCTCTCTGTGGCAGACATTCATTCATAGTTATTCTTCCCTCTTTTTTCCTCCTCCCCCCTCGATTTCCTCCCACCTCTCTCCTCTCCCATCCGTCGCAGGCGTTGGCTTCTAAATTCCCAAGAGTGGCTTGTGCACATTTCTTCACATTGTATTTGGTGTCTCTGTTTGAACTGTTAGGGTGGGAATACTAATATCATAGAAACAGGACACATTTCTAAAAGTCAGGGCAATTTATCCATTTAGGCATTGAAAGCTATCTCCCAGCACACTGTTACCTTCTGTTATGGTTGCATTTTGGTGTCAACCTGACAGTTGCAAACTGTTTGGGGCGCAGTTGAGGAAGGTTAATAGTTAGAATGGCCCCTGAACAAGTCTGCAGTACTTGACTGATTGCTGTGGAGAACCTAGCCCATAGTGGGTGGTACTTTCTAGTGGTGGACCGGATAATAGGAGGTGCAAGGAGGAGGGACTTGCTCTTCCCTTATCCGGTGTCGACTCCCTGTGCAGTCCACTCTGTGTTCATGTTGTTCGCCTTTAGAGCATCGTGGCCTTCTTCGTTGCTGCTGCTGCTGCCTCTGTCCTTGGCTGACTTGGAGCTTCACCTTTTCCATCATGTTGTTGCTGTTCCCGCTGCCTTTGGAGTCTGGTCTCTAGACCTTGCTGCTGTTCGCTGTTCATTGCTGATATCGGAGCCCAGCTGTTCTTCAATGACATCGAACCCAGTGTCTTCAACTCTCCAGAGGAGCAAAGGCTTGAGAACTTCTTAGGATCTTTTGGCTTTGTGGAACATTCCAGTCAAGAAAGAGGCTGCTGCGGGCAGCTACCTTGAAAGACACTATTTTTATTGTGAGTTATTTTAATAAACTTATTTATATATATTACATTATATAGATTCTGTTTCTTCAGAGAGCCCTGACTAATACACCTTCCTCATCTCTCCACCATTGGCTGTCTCTCCATATGTCTAGACATCCATTCATTCACCCATTCATCCTTCTATCAACCATCATCTATTCTTCTTTTTTTAAATTTTTTTTAATTTTTACTTTTTAATTTTTTATTATTATTTATTCAATTATGCGTGTGTGTGCGTGCGTGTGTGTGTGTGTGTGTGTAGAACCATGGGTGAATTCAGGAACCACCATGGACTGCCTCCACCTCCTCCTTGTTTACTCTGCCCGGAGATTCACAGGCTCCGCCCTACCAGGACCAGAAACGCAGGCCGCCCCCTGCTTCCGCCCAGTGTCTATACGTGGGTCTAGAATTCAAACTCAGGACCTTCTGCCTGTAAGGCAGAGGCTTAACCCCTGAGCCACCTCTCCAGCCCCGTCATCTATTCTTCTATCTCCTATCCATCTACTTTTCTGTCCATCCACTCATCCATATTTTCACACATCCACCCATCCCACTCATCTGTACATCCATCATCTACCCACTCCTACCTATTCATCCATCCATTCATCTATTTGTCTATGATCCATACATCTATTCTACCTACTTGTCCATCCATTTGCCCACTCACCATCCATCCATCCATCCATCCACTCACCCGTTCTGTCTAATTCATCCATTTATCCATCCTGAACTCACTCACTTACCCTCTTACCTCTTCTTCATCCCACCTACCCACCTGTCCTCCATTTCTTTATCCTGCAGCCATCTCTCTGTACAGATGGTCATCCATCTACCAAACCATTCCCCTCTGAGCTAACCAGTGATGCATCCATGCATGTGTGCATGTATGTGTCCACCCAACCTTTAGTAGTGCTGGGTCTTGTATAGGCTCTGAACAGACAGAATTGGCCAGAGCTGCTCCTTGCCCTTGAAGAATTGACAGTTGAATGGAACAGACATCTTACACCTGTCTCATGTCCAGGGACTGTCCTGGACATCATCTCAATTGATGGTCATGGTCAGTATTGTTATCTCAGGGTTGCAACTGAAGAGATTAAGGCTCAGCGAGGTTAAATGAATTGCCTGAGGTCACACAGCTGACTGACCATTCATTTGTCTATCCGAATGACAAGGGCTGATATTCAGCTTACCCACGTGCTCAAATCCAGACAGAACGTCAAGGTGAAAACTGATTTTCAAATCTGTCCTTCAGAAATAAGTCTTCTTAGAAAAAAAAATGAAAAGAAAGAAAAGGGAAGAATGGGGAAAGTTATTTTTCCATCTTGCTTAGATGGGGACAGTTTTGAATTTATTTTTTCAGATTGAACAATCGTTCTTCAAATGGATAGTGATAGGTGATCTAAAAAATAATCTTTAAAAACGTCGCTGGGTTGGGCATTTCCTCTGGGTGACATAACTCAGTGTGACAGAATGCATTTAAATTCACAGAATAGAAATGGCCAGGAGTGCGGTGTGGAAGGTGTTTGTGTGGGTTGCAGGCTCGGCAACTTAACCCTCTCCTCTCACCAGCCTCCTGCACCCCCCCCACAATGGCAGGTTCCCTCCCTTCACCTGCCTGCCCAGGCACTGAGTCTCAGAAGGTTTGGTTTGTGTCTAGTGCTTGTTTAGTGTTGCCGGGGATGGAAGCCAAAACCTCATTCATGGCAGGCAGATGTTCTAGGCCACGACCCAGCCCAAGACACTCTTTCCTAGACTTTAAATGGGCAGCTGCTGGGTCAGAGCACAGGGTGTGAACTGTTTCTTAAAGGACCAAAGAAGGAAGTGCTGGGACCTCCCGGAAGCAGACACTGTCTTTTCCTCTAGGTTTCTGTCTCTGTTCCCATTGCGCCTCACCAGGAGTGAGCGTCACCTTGGTGAGGCCTTGGTGAGGGATGCGGGCTCCAGGAGAGGACCTACTGTGGACTCAGCGCACAGTGCTCCATCACCAGGTCTGGGGAGATGGCTCAAGGTTTACCTTATAAGCAGAAGGACCTGAGTTCAAATCCCCAGATCTCACAGAAAAATGCTGTGCAGACATAGTGATGGCCAATAACTCCAGCCCTGGAAGGTGGAGCCTGGGAAACCCCAGAGCAAAATAATAAGGAGGTAGAGTAATCCAGGATCATTCCTGAAGTCACTTTTGGGCCTTCACAGGCACACACACTCAAGTGCTCTTTTGTACACATGCCTGCACACACATATACACACACTCATATGTGCATACTAAAAAAAAAAAGGAAGATCATGAGACAAGAAGAGGGAATAGAAGTCATTTTGTGGGAAGCAGGGGACAGTGGAATTCCGTGTACCAGGTCCTGCTCAGAGATTACAAGAGCTTGAAATAATCCTGGGTCCTCAGCTGGACCTGGGAGTAGAGTCTTTGGCCAGCATCCATGAAGACCTGGATTTGCTCCCCAGCACTACGTAAACCAGGTGTGGTGCAGCTGCCCGTCACCCAGCACTTGGAATGTGGGGGCAGAAGGATCAAATGTTCAATGCTATCCTTGGCTACAAAGTGAGACTCTGCCTCAAAAACACAAAAAGAAGAAAAGTCCCTTGCTCAGGACTTAAGAGCCAAGCACGAGGGCAAGAGAGCAGGTGTGGAAGTGGGATAAGAGCAGAGGGCTGAGCTCATCCAGGGATTTGTAGGATAAGGGATTGGAGCATTGTTCCAAGTGCCAGTGATGGAGATGACAGCTTGTGGCTTCTGCCAGCTTCTTAACCTCCCACCAACCCCCCTCCCCCCTGTTTTCCTGTAAGAAAGACACTCATGCTGTGCATCACAGAGAGTGGTTTTAGGGTCCAATGAGTTGATAGATGTGAAGGCGTGTGACTGAAGAGCATGTAAGAATTTGTAATTACAGCTGAGGTACTTGGAAAGCTCGCCCTCGCCAGGGAAATCAGGGCAAAGCAGAGCCAGCAGCCACCCGGGGGTGACATGGCAGTGCTTAGACCAGGCGGGCAAAAGGATGGTATCTAGCGGCAGGGAAAGCCAGGATCTCAGGGGAAGGGGATAGATTCCACTTTGGACAAGTTGGGAGTTGGACCCAAATGTAACTCACTAAGGCACAGGGACTGAACAGGGAGCTGGTTCACAGCTCGATGCTGCAGTAAAGAACCTGACGCAAACACTTCGGGGGAGAGAGTTTCCACTCCCACTTGTGATTCCAGGTCAGGGTCCATCCTGGAAGAACAGTCACAGCAGCAGGAGCTGAGGTAACTGGCCACACCGCATCCAAAGTCAAGAGTAGGATAGAGGGGGCTGGAGAGGTGGCTCAGGGGTTAAGCCTCTGCCTTGCAGGCGGAAGGTCCTGAGTTTGGATCCTAGATCCTGTAAATCCCAGGGCGGAGCAAAAGGGAGGTAGGAGAGGTCCACGATGGTTCCCGAATTCACCCTTGGTTCTACACACACGCACACACACATACACACACACACACACACACACACACACACACACACACACACAACTGAATAAATAATAAAGAAAAGAGTAAGATAGAACTGAATGCCCACCAGGCAGCCTGCCAGGCCCCACCCCCGCTCACTGCCTTATGCCACAGAGAAAGGTGCCACCCCATGAGTGGTCTTCCCACCTCAATCAAAGTAACAAACAGTCTCCCGCAGGCTTGCTCAGAGGCCTGCCTTCTCTACATAATTCCTTACAGGTTGCTCAAAGGCTCATCTCCTTGGTATCAGATCGGTATTTGAGACCAGACGTTGCAGAGGTGAGACAAGCGCTCCTACAAGGGAACGCTTACCATGGAGACACCAATATAGACCTGGAGGAGATGAGGTGACCTAGAAGCAGAAGGGTGGGGATAGGTGGGGGGGCGGGTCGCGGAGACCTGGGTTTGAGTCTCCACCTCAGACAGTTGTGAAGCCACTCGGAAGCTCCGTTTCTGATCTGGAAGATGAAGATAGCTACCCCCACACTGGAGGGCTGCTGCGGATGTAAATGGGGCAGCTCACCATGTATATCCATTGCTTACCTGGTGTCCTCCATCCTCGCTCATTAACACGCACTCCCCAGCTTGTTCCAAGCCCCGCCCCGCCCCGCCCCATCTGGAGCACATCAAAGGCCCGCATGCCCGTAGAGTACTTCAGCCACACCCGACTGGAAGGACCTGTCAGCCGGTCAGCGTCCCAGGTGCTTTGCGCATTGAGCAAACTTCATCTCAGCCTCGTCCCGGCATGGGACCCCAGGTTAGTCCTTGCCCTTGCTGCCCACCCACTACCCCTACGCCTCCTCCAGCATTTCCTCTGCACAGTGGAGAGTGAGGTCATTCTACCCCATACCAATGTCCTAAGGCTACCGCCCCTAAAGTGCTACCAGGCAGAGATTTGTGAACAACAGACTGCGTTTGCCCCTTGTCCTGAAGAAGGCTGAAGTCTAAACGGAGGGACCAGATGGGCTGTCTGCTCTGGCTCTGCAGTCCTTCCTGGCGACATGCTGGCTTCTCTCTGGCTTCTGTTCTTGTCTTCCTTAGCCCAAGACCTGGTCACTCCAGCCTGGCCTCCTTATCTCTTGGTGCCCCCCCCTTCCCTGCGCCTGTGGGTCTGTTCTTCTAAGGCTACCAATCAGGTGGCATTCAGAGCCTATGCTGCTCCAGTGTTGCTCCAGCCTGGCCAATCACATCAGCAGCGACCCTATTCCAGACCAGACTGTCCTCAGTTCCCAGGTCGAGGACCACGGCACTGTTATGTTTTGTTTTTTTTTTAATTATTATTTATTCAACTGTGTGCATGTGTGTATGTATGTGCGCGCGCGTGTGTGTGTGTGTGTCTGTGTGTGTGTGTGCGTTTGTGTATATGTAGAACCACGGACGAATTCAGGAACCACCATGGACGCCTCCACCTCCTTCTGCCCCGGGATTCACAGGCTCCGCCCTACCAGGACCAGAAGCGCAGGCCGCCCCGGCTTCCACCTGGCGTCTATACGTGGGATCTGGGATCCGAACTCAGGACCTTCCGCCTGCAAGGCGGAGGCTTAACCCTTGAGCCACCTCTCCAGCCCCACTGTTATGTTTTTAAAATGATGCTTTATTTATATTTGAGACAAGGACAAAGAAAAAGAGAGAGCATGCATGTATGTGCCACAGCGTACGTGCATACATTTGGAGGTCTGAGGACAACTTTTGAAATGAGTTCTCTCCTTCTACTCAGATCTCCAGGTTTACACACAGATGCCTTTCTACCACCTGCTTTTTTCTAAGGGTGCCATTCAATCTGAAACCCATTCCTAATAGTTTTTCCCTTTCAATTTGTAGAGAGTGAGGGGAAATAACCTTTCCAGAGGAGAGGGCTGGGGAGCGTTAATCATATTTCTCTTTGTTGCTAGAAAATGGTTTTCTGATTTTGAGAAATACATGTTCTCTTGGTTAATTATGATTTCTCAGGGCAGGTCACATGGGCAGGGAATCCAGTTGACAGAACACATACAGAGAGGGGAGAACAGGACCCCCACCTCTCCTGGACAACAGAGGCGAGTACTGAATTGGAGGCTGCAAACCTCCCTGGCACAGAGAGGAATGTTTCTGGGTGGGAGCGTTTGGTGGCGAGACATTGCTATTGGTTGGGAGGATATCATTACTCATGGAAGGATGTTGTGGCTGTTTGTGAGGATGTTGCTACTTGTGGAGGGAGGTTTCTATTGGTTGTGGGGTGCTGAGGGGAATGTTATTGGTGGTGGGCATTTTCCTTTTCTCTAACACTTTAGTCCTGGGCCTCTACACATTGCTTTGTCCTGATGGGGGCAGCAGTATACCTTTTGCCCCTGCTGCAGAGCTGGATTGCTTTGGGGGTGAGCGACTCTTAACAGGCTTCCCCACAGTTAGCAAGCAGAGAGTAGTAGGTGGATGGATGGTAATGCTCAGCCCACTTTCTCTTTATACAGCCTGGGAATGGTCCCATCTACAATTGAGATAAATCTCTCCTGTCAATTAACATAAGTCACCCCCTCACAGGTACACCCAGAAGCTTGTCTCCTAGGGGCCTCCTAGGAGTTGACCATGTGTGTGGGATATGTGCATGTGGGCATATGCAAGTGTGCCTTTGCGTGTGCACATGTGTCCTCCAGGTTGCTATCAAGAATTATCCTTAATTGCTCTTCCACCTTATTCTTTGAACAGTGTCTCTAATCAAACCCAGAGCTCACCTATAGGGTTAGTCGGGTTAGCCATTTTTTTTTTTCCGGAGATGGAATTACATGTGGACTGTCACATCCATCTGATCCGTGGAATATTCCATGAGATCCAGGGATCTAAAATCTTGCGTTTTTGCTTAGAGATTTTGGAGCAAAGGCCAACACCGGCAGGAACAGTGAGCAGTCCTCTGTCTTTGAAGAGCCAGCACCGGCAGTGAGGCAGCTTCCTGTGCCCAGAGTTAGGGATGAGACAGTTTGTCCCGTCAGTTTGAGGTAGATTTTATTTACTACTTAAGAGCTATTCTCTTTTTACTTTAGTTTATTCAAATGAATTTTGTAGATTATTTTCAATCATTACAATATTTTTATTTATTACTTATAACACATTATAATACATTATTATTATTATTATCATTATTTGGAGACAAGGGCTTGAAACGTAGTTCAGGCTGGCCTTGAACTTGCAGCGACCTTCCTGCCTTTGCTTCCTGGGGGTTCAGATTACTGCTGTATGTTACCAAATCTGCTTTGGTTTTGTGTGGTTTGTGTGAGTGTATATGTGTGTGTCCCCTCAGTGTATGTGTGTGCATGTGTGTGTGTACGTGTGAGTGTGTGTGTGCGTGTATTTATGCTGCAGTGTGGGTGTGGAGGGCAGAGAACAGCAGAAGAATGTTCTCTCCTTCTCTACAGTTGGGTTCCAGGGAACAAATTCAGGCCATCAGGCTTTTACACAGGTGATTTCATAGCCAAGCCATCTTGCTATTCCACAAACTTTTAATACAGAAATAACTTTGCCATTTTTTTGATATATTGTTCTTTTAATCCATTCCAAGGTTTGCCTGTATTTGTTTCATAATTTTGTACACATAACAATCTGAATGATGATTGGCTTTTTATTAAGTCACAGTAACAAAGTTTTTCTTTATTAAGAGCACATTACTGAGACAATTTGCATATAGTAAAATGTACAGTACTTAATGTACTCAACCTAATGTTGAGTTTTGACAATTATGACCACTCCGGTACCCATCATTAAAATCCCTGTAGCCCCTTCCTCTCCGCTCCTGGATACCATTTCTCTGGGACTGAGTTGATGACTGAGTGGTTAAAGCACTTGCTGTGCAAACATAAAATTGGATCCCTAGACTCTAAGTAAAATGGCGATGGTGTGGCAGCCTGCTTGTAAGTTCCATGTCTGAAGACAGAGACTGGAAATCCCCAAAGGGAGCTGGCTGGTCAAACCAGCCCTATCAGCTAGTTCTGGGTTTGATTAGACCCTATCTCAAAAGAATAAGGTGGAAGAGTGATTGAAGATGATTCCCTGTGTCAACCTGAGTCTCTAAGTATACACAGACACACACACAAGAATATGCACGCATACATGTACACACCCATACATACATACACATGAAAAGTGAAAAAAAGAAAAGAAAAACATTTCTCTGGTTTCTATCAGCAGACTTTGGTTTTGTGTGGTTTTGAGCACTACACAAAATTTTCTTTGTTCGTCCTTCTTTGTGATTGGCTGCTTCCATTCAGCATAGTATTTATGAGATTTATCCAAAATATCATGTTAACGGTCCTTCTAGCTTTGTATTATGAGCCAATCAATTTTCTTTAAAAAAATGCCTTAGGTTGGAGAGATGGCTCAGGGGTTAAGACTCTATCTTACAAGTAGAAAGTCTTGAGTTTGGATTCCAGGTCCACTTAAAAATGCCATGCAGAAATGGCTGCAGCCTGCATTTCTGGCTCTGGTGGGCGGAACCTGGGAAATGCCAGAGCAAAGCAAAAAGGAGGTAGAGGCAATCCAAGATGATTCCTGAAACCACCCTTAGTCCTCCACAGGGACATACCACCGGTGTCCTCTTCTACACACACACACACACACACACACACACACACACACACACACACACACACACAAACTAAATAAAAATATTTGAAAAATGCCTTAAAGAGTTTTTGTTATGTGGAAATTATTTGTGTTGGGAAAGGTTGAAGGACCCACCTGTGAAATCACCTAAGTTGGAAGCCATTCCTGAAGGCTGCCCTTGGCAACCTTCTTCACATTGTCCTTCTCTTGCTTATCTAGTAGGCTACACTAGCTGGTCAGCAAGACTGTAGCAGTTTGTCTACATGTTTGTTGATAAATCATCATCAAATGGCTTAAGGGAACAAGATGTATTTCTTCTTAGGATTCCTGGTTACAGTAGTTTGTCCATCTTTGCAGGAGAGCTCGCATCAGCACCAGGACCGAGGGAACTGGCCATATCATAGCAGCTGAAAGAGGGACAATCCTTTCTTGCAAGACCAGCATGTCTGGCCAAGTGTACATAAGGATGTCAATTTTCTCAATCAGCTCTCTGTATTTTATTCCAGGGCCTAATCCCACGCACCATGGGCTGGGCCTTCCCCATTAACTAGACAATCTCCTGCAGGTCTGCTCTGGGCCCAAGTCAACCACTAATTCTCCACAAATGTGCCCAGAGCTCAAACTCTCAACTGTCAAGTTGACACCTGTGCCTAACTATGACGAAGACCCAGGGATCCTTCTGTCTCTGCCTCTTCAGGGCTGGGGTTGTACTACCCCCATGCCTGGCTTTAAAACATGAGTGTTAAGGGTCGAATTCAGGTCCTCATGATTAGGTAGCAGCCACTTTACCAACTGAACTATCCCCCAACTCCTCCATTAATTTTTTTTTCTCTTTTAATTTATTATTATTTTTTATTTTTCTAGTTTTACAAGCCATATGGAGTACTTATCCCTGCTTCCCTCCATCCCCCCTCTCTCTCATCCCCCTCCTTTCCTTCACCAATCCATCCCACTCCCTCATATCCTCCTGCCTGTCCACTTCTATGATCTCTGGGGTTCCCTCTGGCTTGTCTACTCTTGTGAGGGTTCGGGCCTCTGTAGTATACCAATTCGCCCCTCTTTGGGCCACCCCACTGATAGGGGCATATCTCTTCACTCATCACTAGTCCCCAGGGTTTCCACTGTATGTTCTTATCTCTCTTGAGTTCCGCCATAGTCTGTGGGGGAATGTTGGTATGTCAGTCATTATGCAGGTCTGGAAGGACAAATCTCATTACATTGAGTTCCTGCATGTAGCAGTCCTGCCTTGAATGGCTCAATTCATTTTATTACCCCAGGTGAAAGAGACAAGAATGGGGCTCAGAGAGGTGAAATAATGGCACAGAGTTTTTCAAAACCCAGCTTCAGATGGAGGTCTCTGCTCCTCAGATGACTCAAGTTCACAAGGATGGTTGAAGATCTTTGAAAGTCACAGGGTGAAGAACAAAAGTCAAACAGAGGCCGTGTGCCCGCTGAGTCAACTGTGTCTGCCAGATTCTGCCACGTGGCCACGTTTGTTGGCAAAGGAGGCTGGGAAATGTAGCATTTCAATTGGACACACTGCTTTTCTGAACAGATTGCAGTAGGAACCCGGGTATCTGTGGAAGACAGAAGCAAAGCAGCAATGTATATCCTTTTTTTTTTTTTTTTTTTAATTTTTCTGGCTAAATAGACCGTGCTTACATGGATGGGTAAGTTTCTTTTTTTTGGCTTTGGATAAAGTGAATTATTTTCATGGAATGGAATCAAATTTTAAACATAGTGTATGTATTTAATATTTAAATACCATGAGTTAGCTGACTTTTCTTCTCCTTATGACAAGATTATGAGAATAAGACCAAATCCAGTTACAATCTAATCTGAATTGTTATGCCAATAAAAATAAAGTGACAGGAGGCTGGGGAGAGGGCTCAGTTGATAAAACTCTTGCCATGCACATACAAGGGCCTGAGTTCAGCGCCCCAACACCCATATTAAATGCTGGATGTGCCGGCAAGCTAAAGGAGCTGAGTTTAGATCCCAGATCCCACGTAGCAATATCAGGCAGAAATGATATCAGCCTGTGCTTTTGGACTGGATGGCAGAGCCTGGAAAACCCTAGAGCAAAGCAATAAGAAGGTAGAACAATCCAGGATGATGTCAGCCTTGGGCCTCCACAGGCTCACACACTCAAATGCCCCCATGTATACACACACACACACACACACACACACACACACACATCCCTAAGCCAAATTGGTGAATTCTGGGTTCAGTGAGAGACCCTGTCTCCAAAAGTAAGGTGGATGACTGGGGTGATGGCCAGGTTGGCAAAATGCTTATTGCACAAGCACAAGGACCTGAGTTTGGACCCTCAGCATCCACATGAAATCCAGGTGGGGAGGCAACACCTGTAATCGAACTCTGAGACACAGAGACAGGAGGATCCCGTGGAATCTGGCTAATCAGTTGAGCCAACCAGCAAACTCTAGCTTTTCAAGAAAAAAAAAGGTGGAGAAATATTCAACATCATCAGTCATCAGGAAATGTAAATTAAAACTACTTTGAGATTTCTTCTTCCCTTGGTCAGAATGGCTAAGATCAAGAGCACAAATAACAACAAATGAGAGTGAGGGTATAGGGAAAAGGGAATCTTTATTGCTTGTTGGGGTATTAAATTGATGTAGTCACTTTGGAAAACAGTATGGGGTCTTGAAAAGCTAAAAATTGAAATACCATCTGACTCATTTATACCATTTTCAGGTGTATTCCGAAAGGCCTTAACATCTTTCTACACAGACACTTGTACATCCATGGCCATTGTAGCTTTGCTTACAATGACAAAGAAATGGAATATCCATGATATCCATGAATGGACCAATGGATAATGAAAATGTGGTACATATACACAATGGGATCCAATTCAGTTATCAAAAAAAAAAATTGTTGGTAAATGGAAGGAACTGAAAAGTACTACATTGTGAGAGGTATGCCAGACAAAGACAGACAGCACCATATGACTTCTTTTACATGTATGTGCCAGCATTGGTTTGTGTACTTAAGTAGGAATACTTGTAATAGTCAGAAAACTTGGAAGGGACCATTTATTGGAGGTTGGTGAGGGAACTTTAAAGAAGGAGATATGACAGACCACAGGTGGTGAGAAGGTCCAAAAGGGAATAATGGGGCAAAGTTAAAGGGGAAGGGAATTGAGGGGATAGTGTCCAGGAACTGCCCTACAGTGTTCCCGCCAGAAGCCATAGGCAATTAAACAAAATTCCCAGGGCCAGGTATGTGAGATCTTCTACTGGACCATTGGCCTAAGAAGTCTCAAAGGCCCACAGAATGATATAGTCTTTTGCTGTTACTCTTGGTTGCTATCCAGAATGTGATTGTAAGATTCCTTTGCTGAAGACACCGCCTACTTTTGGTCAAAGGACTTGAACAAACAAGCTAAATGATCTGGAAGCTTCCTCCTTTCTGGCCAGCTTTCACAGTATAAGAAGGTACTGTGCAAATTACTGGGGGAGAAAAGCAATTGACAGCATCATCCAGTTGTGATACCTATAAGTTATGGTAACAACCACCCCGGCAATAGGGGTCTATCAGTGCAACAGTGGCATGAGTGTTATGGGGGTAACCAACTACTTTCTGATTGGATTTTAAGGCCCACTTTCTGGCAGGATCACATTTCTGGTATTGTGAACTGGATTATAAACTTGTGGAACTGGGGGCCATAGGCCATGGAGGGGACGGGGACAGACTATTAATGTTTAGTTATAAGAACATGATATCAGGGGCTGGAGAGGTGGCTCAGGGATTAAGCCTCTGCCTTGCAGGCGGAAGGTCCTGAGTTCGTGATCCTAGACCCCACGTATAGACACCAGGTGGAAGCAGGGGCGGCCTGCATTTCTGGTCCTGGTAGGGTGGAGCCTGTGAATCTCCAGGCAGAGTAAACAAGGAGGAGGTGGAGGAGTCCATGGTGGTTCCCGAATTCGTCCGTGGTTCTACACACATACACACACACACATACACACACACGCATACATGCACAATTAAATAAATAATAATAAAAAATTAAAAGAACATGATATCAAATGCCCTTCCAAAATTTATCATTATATCTGTAGATTAGAGGAATTCATAACACTTGGCCTTGAAACTTCTTTTTGCAAAGGAAAGTGTTTAACACAGATTTCCATAGTTCCCACAGTTCAGAGAAAAAGTGACTATGGGCTATTCGGCCCTAAACAGGACATCTAAACCACTCACCAGCCCAAGGCTCAGTGGAACATTGTGGAAGAGGAAGTGGTAAGAAGAGCCTGAGGTTGGGGAGAGGTACGGCCAGACTGTGTATTCTGGACATGGCAAGGCTGCTCATGAACTCACTATAGCTGTGTCCAACTTACACAAGACTTGCACAAGACTTCACCATGGAAAGGGCCAGCTGTCAAAAGTACCATGTTTCTTTCCCTAAGAGACTTTTGAGGTTAGTGCTGGGTTGCAGGGAAAGGGAGCTACTCTGCCCAATGGTGTACCCAGTGATATATATATGTGTGTGTGTGTATATATATATCATCCACACTCCAGCAAGGGCCCAGGCACATATGAAAATAAGAGAAAGACTGCTTGTGAAGAGGAAAGTTTGAAATTGGGAAAGGAGGGGGATGGGACTAGTTAATAAGGACGAAGATGATATGTATTCATTGCATTCATGTACGAAACTCTAAAATAATAAAAATGGATTTCAAAAGCAAAGATGTATTAAACACATCTGATACTGACTTCTGTCCTCCTCATGCACATGCACACATAGTTATGTACAATTCACACATACACGTGTACATGCACATATATACATACACAAGCATGTGCATGTATACACGCACACATACACATGGTACTTAGTGTTTTAAGCATCCGGCAGTGGTTGCCTGACATCGCCCAGCCTTCCTCCCATGCTGTCTTCCACAGCACCCTTTCCCTGCTGTCTCTCCCCGCTTCTCATCTTCTTCCTCCATAATTTCAACTGTTGCAGCATTGGAATGAACTTCAGCCCAGCGAATGCCAGAGAGAAGTTCCAGGTGAGACAACTCATGTTCTGAAGAGGAAACTGAGGCGCCAGGAGTCAGGGGAGATATCTGCTGAGGACCAAGTGCCTCTTGGCTTTGCCAGGCCTTCCAGAAAGAAGTCAAGTGACTTGTATACTCAACAGGAAACAGAGCGAGGCCTCTAGGTGAAAGAGAGACTGGGAGGCACTTGAGCTGCAAGCAGGCCGTGTGCTTCAGTAGAGGGAAATGGTTTACCCGAAGCTAAGGATCATGGGACGCTCTTGCCTTGATAAGGATACGGACTAGATACGGACTAGCAGCTGATGGAAGTCTACCTATGAGCAGGGGTGCTTGTCCTTATGACTGTGGTATAGACAGGAGAAACCCAGCAAGGAGGGCAGCAGTCGTTCAGGTTAGGTGTGGTAGCCACCAAGACTAAAGAATGTCTTGCAGTAGGAGGCAAGTGGGCGGCTATACAGGATGATATCATCAGGGTTTGGTGACAGTTTGTGTTGCGGAACCATGAAGAATTAAGAATGAATCCTAGGGTTTGCGTTTGCTCAAATAAGGAGAGGGAGAGCCCTTTACTAAGTTATAGAAGTGGGATAAATTTGGGTGAAAGATCCCAAATTTGTTTTTGTCCAGTCTTTGATTCATTCTCATGGAGATGTGAGCAAGGGAGCCAGAATCTATTATATCATTACCTAGATATTGCTGTATGTAGGAAAACTGTTGTTAGGGACATGCACATTGTGTGTGTGGTGTATTAGAGTGTTTGGCTGATCTCTACCATTAGTTTGAGCAACTTCTCTGTGATTTGAGTGTTCTGATAATCACATTGTCTGCAAACATTGATAAATTTGCTTCATTTTACTCAGTTTTAGTTCTATTTATTTATTTATGCATGAACACCACATAAAGGTCTGCTCACCCCAGACAAGGATTCATTGACAGACCAAAGATTACACCAAGGTCCAACTTTGTTGGTGTTGCTTATAAGAATGAGGGGTGAGGTTTGCTTAAGGACCAGGGACGACTCAAAGACGGCTATATCACAAGCTGGCTCCCTCCACGTGACACTCAAGAAGCTGTGAGGTAGAGCTCTCTGTAGCCCCTCTGCAGCTGCCCCCGCAGCTCCCCACAGTCCCCTGCAACTCCCAGAAGCCCCATAGCTCCTTATAATCCCCAGTTGTTCCCAGCAGCCCCCTGCAGCCTCTTGTAGTTTTCTGCAGTCCCCATGTAGCTTTCCAGTGTCCTGCAGCTGTCTGGATTTTCCCGCATCTCCCCAGCTCCCTGCAAATCCCCACAACCCTTCTCAAGTCTCCCCCAGTCTCCACAACCCCCCTTGCAGCTCCCCACAGCTTCCTGCAGCTGTTAGAGTCACCTTCCCCAGTAGCTGTTTACTGCTTTTCTTTACTATGGGGAGTTTCCCAAATATTCTTAGTTTTAGGGACCTCCTGACCCCTAATGAGTCTCCCTCCAAAATGACTCAGGTTGGATGGGTGGGGGGAGTCATATTATGCCTGTAAGAAAAAATGTATATAAGTGACTTTTTTAAACTTTATGTATTCATTCATTCACTGTGTGTGTGTGTGTGTGTGTGTGTGTGTGTGTGTGTGTGTATCAGAGGGCACATGTGTCCCTGTGGAAGATCAAGGGTGACTTTGGGAATCATCCTGGATTGCTTCTACCTCCTTCTTGCTTCGTTCTGGGATTTCCCAGACTCTACCCACAAGGGCCGGAAATGCAGGCCACTGCTGTTTTCTGCCTGGCGTTTTTATGTGGGACCTTGGATCTGAATTCAGGACCTTTTGCTTGCGAGGCAGAATCTTTACCCCTGAGCCATCTCTCCAGCCCTGTAAGTGATTTTTAAAAGATTCATTGATAAGAGAGAGTGAGAGAGAGAAAGAAGAGAAAGAGAGAGAGAGAGAAGGAGAGCGAGAGAGAGAACACAAACATGGTACATGCATGGAAGTCAGAGAATAGCTTTCAGAAATGGGTTCTCTTTCTACCATGTCAAACTCAGGACACCAGATTTGCATACGGGCTGGCCCCCAGTTTTACCTCTCATTCATTTTCTTGTCCCAACACGTTGGCCACGCAGGAGGGACCTTTCCTGGTTTAGAAGGTAAAAGTAATTCTGGTATTTGAGCAAAAGAAGAAAAGCGATTTAGAGACAAAGTTGGAGGCAGGGTTCACTGAGTTCAAGAAATTGTTGTGGTAGCTTGGTTATAGTATGCTAACATCTCAACAAGGAAATACATAGATAATAATAGAAACACAAGCTTCCCCCCACCATGCCCAGAAAAATATGAACACAGAGCTTCAAATCTGAGGCACAGTGGTTGGACTGAGAAAGCAATGTATATTTAAACAGTGAAAATTAAAGTCGTGTACAATGATTGCATCTGGAAAAGAGAATAGAAAGGGAACATCAAAATTCTCAACTTATAAACAGTTCTAAAATGTGGGAGCTCCAAAATTAACATATCTACCATATATATGATCTGTTTTCTGACTGAAGGTTAATCCATTTACTTGTAATAGCTAGTTATGGAAATTGAATATATATGTATGTATGTATGTATGCATGCATGTATGCATGTATGTATGAATGAATGACACTGTTTGGTTGCAAACACTCTGGTGAATTGCTCATGATTTACACTGACCCAGGCCTCACCTTCCTAACATGCTTAGATGAGCTCATTTGATACATCTGTTCTCAGCATTCACTCCTTTGCAATTCAGGCTCCCACCAAAATCAATTACCTTCCTTCTCTCCACCAGAGAGAAATCCTGTTTTCCCTCCACTGGGCTTAGTCTGCATGGCCCACCTTGGAATGTTGTAACTCCTTAGAAACACCATTCAAACCCAGGGAAAGGCATTCATAACACTCCGAGAAGGGAAAGGTGAGCAATAGTCGTGGGGGTCTCCAGCCAGCTAGAGGGACCACGGTGACTTTGGACATCCACTGTAGCTGATGTGGTGTGGCCATTGGCTTGGCTTTCTCAGTCTCTTGGCTCCAGGGAAGAAAAGAAAAGGAACAAGCCTCTCCCCTAGCCACATGCACCTCCATCCCAGTGCCAAGACTTTAGGGGACAGCGCCCATTTGGTTGTTATTGGTGCCTCTGCTTGGGGCAGACACCAGGCAGACATCAAATCATGTGTTTATGAGGTAAGAGACCCAGGAGGAAAATGCTGGGACTGTCCCTAATGCTTTAGGATCTAGACCTCTTGGTGAGTGACAGGGGTTTTAAAAAGACTGTAGAATACACATCATTGGACCCAGAACTTTCTGCAGGTAGGATCGATCAAGTGGGAGGAAGCCTTGGCTGGCTTTTAAGTCTTGCAGACTCCCAATCTATGATCTGTAGGAAAGATGTTTTTTGCTATTTTTTACTTTTTCCACATTTATTTTATCTATTTATTTACATCTCTCTCTCTCTCTCTCTCTCTGTATGTGAGTGTGTGTGTATGTGTGTGTGTGTGTGTGTGTGCATGTGCGATGATGTGTGTATGGCGGTTGGAGGACAACATGTAGGAATTCGTTCTCTCCTTCTATCATGTGGGCTTTGGAGATTCAACTTAGATCATCAGGCTTAGTAGCCAGTGTCTCTACCTGCTGAGCATCTTGCAAGCCCAAGGACTCTTTAATTTTTTTGTTTAATTTAGAGAGAGTGTGAAAGAGAGAGAGAGAAAGACTTTTAAAGAGGGCAGGGCAAGGGCTACAGTGTGTATGTGTGTGTGTGTGTGTGTGTGTGTGTGTGTGTGTGTGTGTGTGTGTGTATGTGTGTAGTTAGAAGTAAAAGACAATTTCATAGAGTTGTTTTTCTCTGTCCTCTTTTAAACAGGGTCTAGGGATTGAACTCGGGTCCTCAGCTTGCTTGCTCAGTAAACACCTTTACTCACTGAGCCACCTTACGAGCCCGATGAGTGTTCTTGGTGGAGTTTTCCCAGCTTACTAGCATTGTTATTGCTTGTCACTTTTGTGGAAAATGGTGCATGTGCTCTGATTCATCTCCCCTGTCAAGGTTGACCATGGCCGGGAACAGAGAACAAGTTAACCCTGTCTCATACATTGGCAGCAAGGGGCTTTCAGGGGTTACTGGGGTGCGGGACACAGTGGGCTGCTGTTGGGTGCTGGTTGACTTGAAGCTCAGTCAGCCCTTCTGACTTAGTTTCTCCACCATGGCTCCATCACCTGTCTCAAGGAAGAAGGAAAGAGTCCAGGTGATCTTGGAGGCCAAGATGTTTCAAAGTTCTTACTTTGACCCCCCCCCACTCTACACAGGACTGGATGAAGCATTCCACCAGCCAGCCTCATCTAAGATCAGGGGCTGGGGAGATGGGAGGGCAATGTCACTTTAATTGCATTGGCATAAATATTTGATATTCAATAAATTAGATCTGGAGCAAGGAAAACATTTCTTGCAAATGGATTTTTTTTTTTTACCTGGAGCCCAGCCCCATTAGCAGAAGAGTGGAGGGCAGTCTGCCCCGGGGCCGGTAATTAACTCAAGTGAAGCAGAACTAAGCATTTTTGACAGCCTTCCTGGTCTGGAATTAACTGTCATCTCAGGAGGGAGAAAGAAACAGCATTGTCACATGTAAGGTTTCCACCCGGGCTCCCGCGCTGGGCTCCAGCTCCCCTGAAGCCCCAAGATGTGTGTTCATCATTAGAGACAAGTTTAAAAGCAGCTAATGATGTATTTTATATCCACATACCTGAATCACAGATTTCACCAAAAGAGGAGACATTAGCATGGTAATTCAATTTTTTTCCCTCTCCTCTTGGCAGATGTAATGACACAAGATGCGGTGCCGTTGTAAGCCACAACACCGCGATAGCGGGAGATAGCGCGGTCTGGGCTGTATTTTTCCTTCTCTCTGTATCAGCTCTTGCCTGTAATGAGCAATAGCTTGGCCCTGGCTGTCTGCGCCGCCTCCCCTCCCCCACACGCAGCATTCATGAAAGTGGCAATTTGCTTCTCAGAAAAGGCGAAGTCGCTGGAGCTCGAAGCTGCTTCTAGAAGCCTCTGCTTGTTCGCTGGAAACTGATACAGGGGAAATTGGAGTTGTGCTGGGCCTTGCCAATGTGTGTCTGCTCTTTTTTTTTTTTAAATAAAGCCAGAGAATTCTCTGCCAGATATAGCATGCTATATAAGTGTGTGTGTGTGTGTGTATGTGTGTGTGTGTGTGTGTGTGTGTGCTCCACAGTGCAGGTACTGGTTCCAGAGGGAAGACTATGTCTCCCTGTGTGTGTGTCTATGTAAATATGTATGTTCATCTGGGTACATATATGTGTGATGTGTGTATTCATGTGTGTGTATACACATGTGTTCATCTGGGGGTGTGTGTACATACACGTGTGCATATGCGTTTGTGTGCTTGCATGCATGTGGCTGTGTGTTCATCTGGGTGCTGTGTGCGTGTCTGTATGCTCGCGTGCATGTGCATAGATGGTGTGTGTTCATCTGGATACATGTGTGCGTCTATGTGTGCACCTGTGCACGCGTGTGTGGGGTGTGAACCATGCAGCGGCAGCACACCCAGGTCAGATGCACTCACTTCTAGAGTTTCTGCAGAATCTTCTTTCTCCGTCCCTCAGCCTCGGCTCTACGTCCTTGGCTATCACCCTCACAGGAGCGAGCATCTCTTCACCGTTCCTCCTTCCTGCTTTCCACATGGCCCTCACCCCCTGCACCGGGAAGGGTTCAGAGCTATTGCTTCTGTTGCTCCCAACTTGCTTCCTGATTAGAATCTCAGACAGCTACATTGCTTGGATCAAATCTTTATCTTTCAGATAGAAGTTTGGATACTCTTTGAGCAACTTCCTCTTCAAGCCTTTGAAAAGCATTGGGTTCAGCCACACTCCTTAGCATCCCCCTCTAACCCCTACTTTCCTTGTCTACTTCCAACATCTTCTGAGACCCACGACATGTCACATCCTTCATGACACCTTCCTTAACTCCTCCAGACTGATTTAAAGATGATTACTCATTCAGCTATTCATCCATCCTTTCATCTATCCATACATCCATACATCCATACATACATAAGTACATATATCCTTCCTTCCTTCTTTGCTTCCCTCCTTCCTTCCCTGCTTCCTTCCCTTCATCCATCCATCCATCCATTCATCCATACATACATACATACATGTATCCTTCCTTCCTTCCTTCCTTCCTTCCTTCCTTCCTTCCTTCCGTCTTTCCTTCCCTTCATCCATCTATCCATCCATTCAACAAACCCTCACTGAGCACTTGCAGGTATATGTTCTTGTGTTGGGTCATGAATACAACCTAGAAATCAAAAGAGATTCCAAGTCCTAGCATGACCGTGGAGACATGGGTATCTCTCTGGAGGAAGTAGAATTTGGGGTTGATTTGAAGGCTCTGCAGGGTGCAGCCATACACATGTGAAAGTGTGTGTGGGGGGAAATGGCCCAGGGCAGGGAGAGGGCAGGTGAGAGCACCGGAAGCTGGTTTCCTCCTGGTGTGGACAGTTGGGATTTGGATCCAGGCAGGCAGCTCTGTCGCCTACACTCTCTAGGTCGCTGTGCATGCAACTTCAGCCAGAGCTGCTGCTTCACCAGAGCTGGCTGTTCTTGCCTCCTCTCAAGCGGTCCATCTCTGGCTCGGTTCCCATTCCTGGGGAGAGGGGGTTTGTGAAACACTGGGGGATCAGTGAAACCTGTGGGAAAATTTGAATCTGCAATGATAGCATTCAAGAGGGGAAAAGGAATTTTGAAAAGCGAGTCAAACCCCTTGGAGAGAGTAACATGAGCAGCTTCATCTGTATGGGGCGGGGGTAGATGCAAGAGCCAAGTCAGTCTTTACCTCAGTGCTGGGCCCGGGGAGACAGCAACCCACACAGCCTGTGCCTCCCGGGGCTTCTCTCTGTTCTGGACACTGGGGCTGCCGGAGCTGGGCAGAGCCTTTCGTATCCCTCCCTTCCTTCCACATCATATTGAGTGATCTTTTACAGACAGTAAAATGCACCATGATTTTCTTGTAAACTGTTTCAGAACAAATTCATGTTTTCAAAAACATTGCAGAGAGGGTTTGGAGAGATGGCTCAAGAGCAAATCCCCTGCCTCCACCTCCCGTCTTGCCGTGGGAGTGCTGAGATCAGAGATGCACACCACTCCACTCAATTTCTGACATGGGTTCTGAGATCAAAGTGAGGTCATCAGACTGGCAAAGCAAGTGCTTTTCTCCATGAGCCATCTCCATGCCCCACGGGAGCTTGCCAAGTAGGCTAGTCTGACTGGGATCCACTGAGTTCCACTCCCCAGCGCTGGGATTACAAGTGTCCACAGTCACATCTGGCTTCCTATGGAGGTACTAGGGATTACATTCAAGTCCTTATGCTTGCAAGGATGAATACTTTACCAACCAAGCCAGCTGGATCTTTGAGATGGATTTTTGCTATGGTAACCCAGGCTGCCCTTGAACTCACAATCTTCCTGCCGCATGCCCAGCTGGGTGACAGTTTCAGAAGCTACACACCCACTCACCACCACCCAAATCTAGATGTAGGGCATTTATTTCCTCTGCCCCTATTATTAAGACACTACCTTAAAGATTTCCTTAGAATCTTTGCACATTTATTTATTGCGCGCGCGCACGCGTGTGTGTGTGTGTGTGTGTGTGTGTGTGTGTGTGTGTGTGTTATGCGTATGCGTGTGAAAGCTCATGTGCCACAGTGTGTCTGTGGCAATCGGAGGGCAATTCACAGAAGACGTTTCTCTCCTTCCACCATGTGGGTTCCAGGGATCAAACTCAGCTGATCAGTCTTGGGGCAGCATGTGCTTTTCTTTACTGGCGGGCCATCTTACCAGTCTCCCTTTGTAAATGCTATCACTGTGCTTGAATCACAAACAACGGGAGTCAGACAGACAGACAGACGTCCTCCTGTTTCACCTGTTTCCGCTTTCCTCGCCTTGTTCGCAGCAAGATGTGCTTTATCCATGTTGTTGCAGGTCCTGTGCCCCGCGTCGGGGGTTACATGTGAAGCATCTGTCTGTTCCGGGGTTGATGGACACTCTCTGTCTTACTTAGCCCAAGTGGGGCTGTCATGGATGGAGCTACCTGAAGCATCCTTGTTCTGCTTTTTCTGTGGAGAGTCCAAAAGTTGGGGGGGGGAGGGGATGATGCTCACCATATTGCTTTAGCTCTTGTTCCTGAAGACTTTCTAAAAATACCTTCATTCGCTCTCTCTGCAAATGGAAGAGGGAAGAATAAAAGCCTTTAAGAGAAGCAAAGGAAAAAAAGCTCTTGCTAGGAGATGGACATGTTGTGCATCAGTGAATCTCAAGCTCGAGCCCGGAGGTCGTTCTTAAATGTGTCCTCGTGTCTGTTCTTTCTCCTGTCAGCTGTGTCCCTCTTCCTCACACCTTCCCAACCCCCCGCCCACCAATCCATTCTGCATGCTGTGGAAAGCTCTGCCTGCTCTCAGACTCTGTCCCCTCTGCCCAGGGACATGTGTGGGGCACACCCTGGCTCTTTAGGACTCTGTTCTACTGTCCCTCTAGAGAAGCGTTCTCTGATCACCTGTCAGATGTTCCAGTTTCCTCCTCCTTCCCAGGCTTCCTTTGTCTTTATGGCTACACCTTTCCTGGACATTTCATGTAAATGACTTGTACATTATGTGACAGTTTATGTCCTCCCCTCCCCTTCCCTCCACCCTTCTCTTTTCTTTTCCTTCCCTTCCTCCTTCTTTTCCCTCTACAAGATGAATGTCAGTGTGCTTGTCTTTGCTTCCAATGTTTTCATTTCTCTTTGTTGTGTACCCAGGCTAGAATTGCTCAGTTACACAGTACCCAGGCCAGAATTGCTCAGTTACACAGTAGTTCCATGTTTAGCTTTTTGAGGAATTGCCAACGTGCTATGCAAAGCAGCTGTGTGACTCTATGTTCCGATCACCAATAGACATGAGTTCCATATTCTGTCTTATTGGTTACAGCCACCGTTGTGGATGAAATCATTTCTCCTTGAGGCATTAGTTTATGTTTCCTTAGTAACTGACAATGTTGAGAGTCTTTTCAAATGTGCTTCTTGGCTTAATTTCGAATTTTTTTCTTTGTTTATTTGTTTGTTTTTACACATGGACATCTAGTTAGCCTAACATCACCTGTTAAAAAGACGACTTTCTTTTTTATTATTATTATTTCCGCTCATACAAACTTAACAGGTACACCGGTCCCCTCCCTCCCTCCATCTCCCTTCTCCTTTCCCATCCCCCCAGTGTTCCCCCCCTCAATTCCCAGAGCATCCTTTAATGTGCATGCCAAACTCTCCTCTGGGTCCTCCTCTCTGATGAGGTGCAAGGATCCAGGAGCATTTCCCAGAACCCTTTCCTGTGTTCCCCTTAAGCTTAGGAACACTACTGTGACTGTCAGTCCCTTGCCTCCAAGGATCCTAGTGCCTTTAGTCCATGCTAGACTTTGTGGGGTCAATAATGTGTTGGACATAGCGCAGGTCATGCAAAATCCTATTATGATTGCTTTGGTCCTAACTCGTGTGGAGTATCTTGCATATCATTACTCCTCCCATCCTTGTACTCTTACAATCTTACAATCTTCTGCAAATTTCCCTGAGTTTCAGGATGGGGAGAGATTAGGCTGGCTCAGTTCCAGGTGGTTGATATAGAGTCTCTGATGTTCTGAATTATGGTTTGTTGATTTTTTTTTTTTTTTAGTTTTGCTGCTCTTGCAATGCCCTTGACTCCATCCTGATGGGTATTGGATGTCACCCCCTGGCCAGAAATAAAAACCTGGTAAATTAGAGTCTTGTTATAAGAGTATATTCAAAGGTAGATGGAATAAAAGTAGGAGACCGCGGTGAGGGAGGGGTCAATCACCCATTTGCAAAATGGTTACTTTATCTGCCAGCCTATATGCCCTCCCCTTCTGGTGAGATCACACCCCATCAGTGGCAAGTGATCAGAAAGGAAAGTCTGTGAACTTAACCAGATGTCTCATTACTTACTTGCTTCCTTGATGGTGGCCTATTTTCTCTGCTGTAACATGGTCCCCTCTCTCCTTGTTTCTGGTGGGGGCCCTCCTTCCCCATCCCTCCTGTTTATAATATTTGCAATTACTGTAGGTATTACAGAGATTTGAGATGACTTTCTTTCTGAGGAATTGTCTGTAAGTCAATGTGAGTGTGTGTGTATGTAAATGTATATTCCTTTGTTTATTTCATGATAATCTTACATTGAATACTTTGACTTTTGTCATGTGTTCTGGATTAGGAAGTGCAAATACTCTTATTTTGCTCCTTTTGCTCAAGATTACTCTGCTTATGCAAGATATTTCATGGTGAAGTTTAGGATCAGCTTTTTAATTTTGCAAAAATAAAACCCAAGCCAACCAACCAACGAAAGAAAGACCAGCCACAGTTCTGATAGGAATTGCTCTGAAACTATAGAGTGATTTGAAACATCTTTCCGTGCCAACAATATTGTCTTCTTACCTGTGAACACAAATATCTTTTCATTTGTTTAGTTTTTTTTTAAATCCTTTCATTGATGCTTTGCAACTCAATGTAAAGTGCTACACACTTGCTTGGTTGACTTTATTTTGAGGCATTTCATCTTGTTTTGTTGCTACTGAAAGTGGAATTGCTTTCCTAACTCCATTTCCTGGCTATCTATTGCTGTGGCATTAAAACGTAATTGCTTTCTGGCTATTTGTTGACACAGGTGCTCCCTATGTAGCTCAGGCTAGGCTGGGATTCTCCATCCTCCTGCTTCAGCCTCCAGTGCTGTCTGCTGCCATCAGGTGCTCAGTGAACCTGCTTATTAACTGTCATGATTCTAGAAGTCCTTAGCACTTTCTGTGCCCACGATGCTTTGTGCAGAAATATAGGCAACTTTACTTCCTCTTTGGTAGTGAAGCAACCTTTTCTTTTCTTGCCTGGTATCATGGTTTGAAATGTGACTTCACAAACTCATGTGTTTGAATATTTAGTTTGGAAAGGTCAGGCACCTTTAAGAAGTAGAGACTTGCTGGAGGAAGGCAGTCACAGGGGGTGGTCCTAAGGTCGTTAGCCCTACCCTACTTCGGGGAAAGGTCTACTTTTGCAGTTGGCAGTTTTACAGCTCTCAGCCTTCTTGTTGGATGTGACTTAGGCCACGTGCCAGTGTCATGCCTTTCCCTCGATGAAGGACTGTATCTCCCTCTCTGGAACCATAAGCGGAGTAAATCTCCCAGTTGCTTGACTTTGAGTGGTGCTTCACAGCAACAGAGAAGAGTAACTGCTACACCTGGCTAGACCTGCTGGAGCATTGTTGGGATGATTAGCTTCAGCTGCCAATTCCTCACAAGCTGCAGCCACCTGGGAGAAGGGTCGCTGAGCAAGGATGGACTGGAAGTGCTGATGCTGAAGACCCGTGTATAGAAAGTGAGCTGAAGGCTCCCTTGCAGCGTGCATTCCTTCTCTGTGTCTTGGCTGTGGATGTGATATGATCAGCTGCTGTAAGGTCTTGCCACCGTGACGTCATGAGGTGACCTGCTGTGACCTGGAACTGTGAGTCAAGCAGACCCTTCCTCCTGTAAGTGCTCCTCTTGTCAGATTCTTTGTCACGGCCAGCCAGGAGATAAGGAACTCAGATATTACATGAAAGCGATGAGCAGGGACGTTGTCCTTTCCTGGCCTTGGAAGTAACATTTGCTTTTTGCACCATTTGCTGTGACATGAGTTACATGTTTTGTTTTTGCAGATGGCCTTCACGGTCAGGTTAAGAATGGTCTCTTCCTTTTCAGCTGTTTTTGTTTTTTTTTTAATCATAAAACATGACTGGGTTTTGGAGATTGCTTTTCATGATAGTCAAACCAAGTTGGAATTGACTGGTTTTCATGTTCAACCAACCTACTGTTCCCAGGCTAAATTCTCATTGGCTTGTGGCATCCGAGCCTTAGTGTATTACTGGATTTGGTTTGCTGGTATTGGACTGAGGATTTTTGCCTTTGTTCCCAAAGGATATTAATCTTGCGATGTTTGGTCTCCATTTAATCTTGGGATAATGGCCACCTAAAAGGTGCATTTCATCGGCATCCCTTCCTCTTCTCTATTTTGAAAGCATCAGTGCAGGATGCTGTCATGGTTTCGATGTGCGTTGCCCCCGCATCCCAACAAGCTCATGTGTTTGAATCTTTAGTTGGTGTTAACATTTGGGAAGGTTGTGGCATCTTTAAGAGGTAGGGCTGGGCCAGCGAGATGGCTCGACAGATGGGGCATCTGCTTGTAAGCCTTCAGAGCTGAGTTGCAACTCCAGGAAGCCCACATGATGGAAGGAGAGAACTGACTTTTGAAATTTGTCCTCTGGCATCCACGCATGCACCATAAATAAAATAAAAAGAGGTGGAGCCTTGCTAGAGGAAGGTGCGTCACAGGAGGTAGGCCTTGTGGCAGCTTGGCCCTACTTCCTCCAGCTCTCTTGCTCTTGCTTCCTCTTGATGGCTGCCATGATGTAAACCAGCCTCCTGTGTATGCCACCAGCCGTGCTTCTGCGAATGCGATTCCCACCATAAGAGACTCTCTCCCCTCTGGCTCTGAGGCCAAATTAATACCCCTTTCCCTCCCTTTTAGCTTGTATCAAACTATTTTCTCACAGAAAAAGAAGGATAATGGTAACAATCAATACTCATTATCTTTAACTACTGATAGAATCCACCATTAAAGTCATCTAGTCCTGAGCCTTGATCTGTGGGAAGTTTTTTTTTTAAATTGTTATTATTTATTCAATTATGTTGTTTATAATAGGTCCACTTGGATTTTTCTGTATTATTATTTTTGTGTGTGTTCCAGGCATAGTGGTATGTGCTTATAATCCCAGTTTTGGGGAGGCAAGGGCAGAAGGATTCCTTGGGACTCACTGGTCAGCCAACTTAGCCAATAGGTGCGCTCCATGCTGATGAGAGACCCTGTCTCAGAAAACAACATTTAAGATTGACCTCTGGCTTCCACACATATATGCACACACATGCAAATCAGCATGCACATACACACAAACCCCCAAAATTAAATGAGGAGGAAGCCAGGCATGATGGCCTGTGTCTGTAATCCCAGCACTTGGGAGGTAGGAACAGGAGAATTTAGAATTCAAAGTGGTTATCAGAGTGGTAGCCAGCCTGGGCTACACTAGTCCTGGAATAAAACAAAAGAAATAAATAAAGAGGCCCAAGAGAACTCTCACAATGAGCAGTGAGAAGCTTTAATTTATGAACATTTATGAATGGACAGAATTCACTGCATTCAAAAGCATAAGAAACAACTTTCTGTTGTTATTACCCACCTGGTTTAGGGTCTTTTAAAAAAAAAAACAAAAACCAAAAACTTCATTCATTGATTTATTAGAGGCAGGGGAGAAAGACAGGATGAGCGAGAGGGCAAAAGACGGGAGGGGAGAGCATGCATAGTACATGGCCACAAAATCACCCTTGGAAGTCAGTCTTCTCTCCTACCACGTGGGCTTCTGGGGATTGAACTCAGGTCATCATGTTTGTGAGCAGGCGCTTTACCTGCTGTCTTATCGACTCTTTATTTTTGTGTTTGTGACTGGTGGCTTAGAGCTTGTTATGCAGCCCAGCATGTCTTTCAACTTCTGGTCCTTCTCCTCTACATTCAGCCCCTAGGGAGACAGATTGCACCACTGCCCAGGTATTTGTGGTGGGAGGGATGGACCCTGGGTGTCTTGCATGCTAGACACACACTCCACTCACTGACCGGCCTTCCCAGCCCTGGTGTATGGTCTTTGAGGCACAGGCATAAAACTCACTTAGATTAACGGTTTCTAATCCTCCAGGAGCTGGTGTGCACAGAACGACCTCTTAACCATGAAAGGAGCCAGGTCCCCTCTCTCCTCCTCGCTGCTTCTGATGAGGGGACTGTGCCAGGCTCTCAGTTATGCCAAGTCTGGGCTGCGCCTGCAGCTCAACAGCAGAAAGCCTCGGAGCCCGGGAGCAGCCCGCCTCTCCCCCATCTATCTGGGTAAAAGCAGCTTGGGATCAATTATGGATGAGATGCTATGGGAGAGGGGTAAGTGGGCTGTTGTCTACTTTGAAAAATTAATGGGGTCTGGTTAATACGGAATGCAGGTCTTTTTTCCTCAGCTCAGAGAGGCTCGGGTCTGTGCAGAAGTGCAGAGTGGGGGTGGGGGGTGGGGCGGCCTCTGTGTCTCTACACAGTGGGATCCTGTTCTGGAAGGATCTGGCCTCTTGACTGACAAAGGTGTTGAAGTCCATCGGGCCTGCACAACTTGCACACTCAGGAGAAAGAGAGTATATCTTCGTTTAACATTTTATATTTTGAAAGCTTTTTATGTGGGAAATTAAGGCATGCGTACAAGCTGAGAGATTAATATAAGTTTAACATTTTTTTATTGGGCTTTTTTTTAAACAGCCAATCCCTTAAACTTTATTTATTTATTCATTCCTTTTTAGTGTGTATGTGTGTGTGTGTGTGTATCAGAGGGCACATGTGTTCCTGTGGAGGACCAAGGGAGACTTCAGGAATCATCCTAGATTGCTTCTACCTCCTTCTTGCTTCGTTCTGGGATTTCCCAGGCTCCACCCACCAGGACTAGAAGTGCAGGCTCCTTCTATTTCTGTCTGGCAATTTTATGTGGGACCTGGGATCCGAACTCAGGACCTTCTGCTTGCGAGACAGAATCTTAACCCCTGAGCCATTTCTCTAGCTCTATTGTTTTTTTGTTTTGTTTTTTTAAATAAAGTCACATGTAGTTCAGGCAGGCCTCAAATTTGCTACTTATCTGAGACTGGCCTTGAACTCCTGATCCTCCTGCTTCTGCCCTCCAGAGTGCTGGGATTCTAGTTGTGCTACACCTGGCTACAATCTGCAAACTTTCTGGTCTCAGGAATCTTTTATAGCAGAAAAAAAATTATCCACATCCTGAAGGACCTTTGCTTATATGGCGTACTCGGATTAAAGTTATATTTTTTCACTTTTATTTCTTAATGAATTTTGCTCTTTGAGAGTCTCACACATATTACAGAACCCCCCATTTGTTCTCTCTCTACCCTCTGTTGTCCACTATTTCCTTCCGCCCTGGCCCTTCCCCATCTTCTAGTTTTCCTTCCATATTAAGCCTGTGGTAACTTTTTAAAGGACTGCCGTGCGGGACTATGCTATTTTACATACACACCACTGGCTGATTTAGCTTCATATTGTGTTGCTGTAATGAGATGGTCCGAGCAGTTTAGTAGAACTGGAGAGGTTTTAATTCTAGCTTATGATCTCAAGTTGCAGTTCATTACAACAAGAGAGTTATCAGCAGAGGCAGAGGGAACCATCACACGATATCCACAGGAACATCTGAGAGAAGAACAAGGACCAGAGGCGTACTTTTTAGCTTGACGGTTTTCCCAGTGCTAACCTGGCTCTTTTCCCATCTTATCTATCTGCCCAGAAAATGGTTCCACCCACTGTGAGCTGGGTCCTCCCATATCAATTAAACAATCCATGGGCTTGCTCAGAGGCCTGCCCTAACGAAATAATTCTTCATAAGTGTGCCTACAGGCTCAAGTTCCGATTGTCAAGTGAGCGACTGGGACCAACTGTCACAGTGGCATGGGAGAGTTCTAATCATTCCCTGTTTATCCAAATAGACGTGAAATGAATTTTTAATTAAAAAAATGAACAGAGGGGAGCAGCGTGGCTTTACTGTTTCGCGGGTCTGGCCTGTCCAGCATCAGAGGCAGCTGGAACTTCAACTCTCACTTGGCCTCTGGAGAATCCCGTTGTACCCCCCAGGAGGGAGGGGGAAAGAGAGTCACGAGAGAGTCACAAATGGCGTCTCAGTGCTGGCAAAACAGGTTTTGCTTTTGGACCCACTCAGGGTCCGTCTTGCTTCATCCTCCCTCCCTTTACCTCCCCTCCTGTAAGGGTTACTCCTAACTATTGTTATGAGAGAACATTCAAAGTCAAGCAACTTAAGGGAGAAAGGGAGATTTATTCAGCTTGCAGTTCCAGAGGGAGAAACAGTCTTTCATGGCAGAGGCAGCATGGCTGGTTGGCCAAAGCTGGAGTCAGGCTAAGGCACACACGTCTGAGAGGCTGACAGCTACCAGACTGCTTGCTCAAAGGAGGTAGGATGGGACTAATCTACCTCAAGGCCCACTCCTTGTGACAGCTTTCTTCCAGCAAGGCTCCACCTCTCAAAGATACCATGACCTTCCCAAACACGTGAGACTGTGCAGGACACATTTCAAACCATGACATCTCCTGACTGCCTGTCAAGAAGATCACCTTTGCTTGTGTGCCTCCAATGACAGCTCACTACGTACTACAGCAATGGCCAGACACAGGAGGTGCTGTCATTGCTAGAAAGTTCTGCTCATATGAACTACATCCTTGATGGGAAGGGCCCAGACTGGAGCGGAAGATTCCTGGGTGTGAGGTTAAGATAGCCATGGTTAAACCTATTCTCTCCAAGGGATTCAATTTCTGCCCCATAAAGAAAGCTTGGTCCCTACATCGTGTGTGTGTGTGTGTGTGTGTGTGTGTGTGTGAGAGAGAGAGAGACAGAGATAGAGACAGAGAGAGAAACAGAGAGAGAGAAAGAGAGAGAGAGGACATTGTGTGTCCCTGTAGGGAACCAAGGGTGACTTTGGGAATGTTCTTGAATTCCTTCTGCCTCCTTTTTGCTTTGCTCTGGGATTTCCCAGGTTCTGCCCACTGGGCTGGAGAAGCAGGCTGCCACCATTTCTATCTGGCATTTTTATGTGGGACCTGAGATCTGAACTCAGAACCTTCTGCTTGTGAGGCAGAGTCTTAAGCCTGAGCCATCGCTCCAGCCCACCACCTGTGCTTCTTTATTGCCTCCAAGTTTGTAACTCTGTTTTCCTTCCAGGGATCAACCTAAGGTCTTATACTCATTAGGCAAGTACTATATCCCTGAGCAAACCCCAGGTCCCTGACTTGCTTTCTAACGGCCCTCCTCTCTGAAGGAGAACCCTTAAAGACCTCAGGGAAGCTGAGGGCCTGCTCAGGTCTCTCACAGGAATCAGTCCAGCTGCCCAGATGTGCAGCTCCCTCTAGAAGTACCCACAACGGGACCTACCATCTTCATACAGCCTGATCCCAGCTCTCATCTCCAAAGCAGCTCAGGATCCAGTAGTCGCCTCGGCTCATTATGCTGGGTTCTCCCCATTCCATGATGCCCAGCACCCTGACATGGACTGTTTCCTTAGTTTGCAAAAAACTTGGCACTGTGTTGTCCACTAGGCTCTCCATGCCTTTACCCAGCTCTTGATTAACTTACCGACAACTGGACCTCATGACAGGAAGAAGAGGGGAAAGAAAGGATGGAAACCCCCAACTTCAGTTCCGTAATTGAGGGCAAGCTGGGGCTCTGGCAGCCTTTTCGGTTTGGAAAGGGTTTGGACATGGCTTGTCTGGTCCTGGCCCAAGAGCAATTCCAGGCTGGCTGTCTGGATCTCTGTTGTCATGGCAACAGTTGTTATTGGTAACCAAATAAGCATCTCGGAACAGTGGATGGAGCGGCTGATGGTTTTCGCTTCTATTTAGAAGTGAGAGGAGCCTGACTGTCTAATCATGGCCCCAAGTGCTGGGCATCTTTGCTGGGCGCTGGACAAGCCAAAGTCACCCCTTTCTCTTCCCCCTGAATTCTATCACTGCAGATGACGGAAAAAACTGACTTTAGTATCCATTTTCTAGGGTCTTCAGAAAGGCTAAGAAACATGTCAGGAGCATCTAGCTAGCAGGTTTCAGGACGTGCACCCTGACCTATCATAGCCCAAATCCCAAGCTTGTAACCCTGTGGCTGTCCCGCCTCTGCCTTTCTCTGAGAACACATGGAAAAACCTTATCAGACATTTTCTGGTGACAACGTCAGCTTGCTTAATTATAGGTGGTGGCGGGTAGTGTCCCATAGTAACCCCCGGGCCAGGGGCTATGCTAGAAGTAGTCACTCTTGGTTACCCTACAGTGGGGTCAGCAGAACTTCCCAAATGCTGTGACCCTAGAGCTACTGTGGAGCAGAAGCTCAGGGAGCTGGGGTGACATGCCTGTCCAGGTCATCATGGCTCCAAGCTCCTAGCTGTCCACATGCTCGATGTCCCGCTCGGTGCTTGATGTCCAGGGCGTACATCTGCATGGAGGAAGGAGATACAGAGCATGCCTGTGGACTGTGGAGGGGGCATTTGTTCCCTCCCCCTCCCTTCCTCCTTCCCTCTCTTTCCTTCTCCCTTTCCCCCCTTCTTCTCCCCTTTCCTCTCCCTTCCGCTCATTCTCCCCCTCCTTCTCCTTCTCCCTCCCCCTACCTCTCTCCTACTGCTTTGCAAACACAGTTTGGGCCTGTTTCCCGTGGTCACTTTCCCCAGATGAACTTCAAAGGCATTTCTGTCACCTTCAGAAAGCATGTGGTTGAGCTGTCAAATATGGCCATGTAGAAGTGATGGTTCATGAAGGCCCTGCCACAGAAAGCAAGAAAGAAGCAAGTGTGGTTAGTGTCTGGTCACTTGTGTTCAATTCTGTGTGTGTGTGTGGTGTGTGTGTGTGTGTGTGTGTGTGTGTGTGTGTGTGTGTGTACATGTATGCACAAGAGGGCACTTGAGTGTGTGTGTGCCTGTGGAAGCCCAAGGGTGACTTTAGGAATCCACTTGGATTCTTCTACCCTCTCATTGCTTTGCTCTGGGGTTTCCCAGGCTCCACCTTCCAGGGCAGAATTATAGGCCATCACCATATTTGCTTAGCATTTTCCTGTGGAATCTGGGGATCTGAACTCGGGTCCTTTTGCTTGGGAGGCAAAGACTTTAATCATGAGCCATCTCCCCAGCCCGTCTGACCCTCTTTTTATACAGACATTGAATAGGTGCTCCACAGAAGTCTACGTACCTCTGCGAGTCTCCATGTGAAGGCAGCTGGAAACCGGGAAGGTAGCTCACAGGTGGCTTTGCAATCCTGAGAGATGGTAGGGAGGGATGCAAGAGGACAGTTAAAGAAAATTAACAAATGACAAGGCCATGCCTCCAACTCTAAGCCCTCTGAATAGCTTTCTAGATGTCTAATTGGCATATTTTGGGAGCCACATTAACTAGTTAGATGTCAATTGACACCCTTATTGAATCTCAATTAACACACTCCTAAGCTGATATTTAATTAGCTTGCTGAGCTATTCTTCTGACAGCCAATTAAATGCCTGGAATATTCTTACAGTCTGGCTCCTTGCTAGCAACTACACAGGACTTCCTGTCCTAAGTCATTCTCTCTGGTGTGAATAGGTGGGTTCCAAATATCCCTATCAGGGCTTTCAAACAGAACTGTAAGATCTGCTAGATACCTGTAACGGTTACTCTTAACTATTGCTGTGAAAGAGCACCCAAAGTTAAATAACTTAAGGATGTAAGGGAGATATATTCAACTCACAGTTCCAGAGGGGAGAACAGACTTACACAGTGATGGTGACATGGCTGGCGGCTGAAGCTGTAGGCAGGCTAAGCCACAGCAGACATCCACATGGCTGGAGTATTCCTGGGGTATCTCTCTCCCTTCTGTGACTCCTTTTATCTGGTCCACTACTGGGAGGTTTAAATGGGGTCTATGGACCTTCCGATCAGATCTAGGGCTGATCTTTGTATTATCCAGTTAATCTCTTCAGGTGGTCTCAGCTGGTCTTAGTTAATGCCAGGTATGTCAAGTTGACACCCAGGATTAACTATCACAATACCTAATAAACCTCCTCTTGGTGGAAGAAAGGAATATGCAGCTCTGGGACTGTGGTTCAGGCTAATGCTTGAAATCTCAAAATTCAGTGGAATTAAATGCATTATTGTAGGAACCAGTGAGATGATTCAGTGGATAAGACACCTATTCGTATCTGGAGATCTGAATCAATGCCCCGCATCCCTATGGTGAAAGGAGACAACTAACTTCCAAAAGTTGTCCTCTGACCTCCAGCTATGTACCATGGCATGCATGTGTTCTCTCTCATAAATAAATAAACAAACAAGCAAATACAATATTAAAGAATTCATTGCAATATAGCCTGGCTCCGCAGTCTTCAAAATTTTGCAACTCTGAAACTCTGCCCATTAAACCATATCACACTTATCTCCCTCTGCTTCCTATTCCACCCTAGGGCCCTTGGGAACCATCATTCTACTTTCTGACCATGTGAAGCTGGTTTCTCTGGGTGTTTCATATGAAGGGATTATACTCTTTGTCCTTCCGTGACTAGCTTTTGTCCCTTAGCATACAGTCATCCGTGCTATAGCAGGAGTTGGAATTTCTTTCCTTTTTAAGTCTGAATAATAGGCAGTTGGATGTGTATATTACAATTTGTGTATCCACTCATCTGTCCATGGACTTTTGGCTAGTGGGAATAATAGTATTATGAATGTGCATGTGCAAATAACTTTTGGGAATCTGGCTGCTGATGCTTTGGTTACATATTCAGAAGTAGATTTGCTGAACCATGAGATAATTCTATTTAAGTTTTGGAGGTCATGCTTTATTTTTATAAAAGAAGAAAGAAAAAGATTGGGATACCCTGGTGGTACAAATAGAGGATAAAGAAGGTGTCATAGTTTGAAATGTGAACTGTCCCCCACAGGCTCATGTGCTTGAGTCTTTACTTGTTTGGGAATGTCGTGGCACCTACTTCTGAGAGAGGTCTACTCTTGTAATTGCCAGTTTTGTAGCTCTTGGCTTCCTTGATGGATGTGTCCTAGGCTTATTCCAGCTTCTGCCAGCCAGCCATGCCTTTTCTGCCATGAAGGACTGTATCTCTCCTCTGAACTGTAAGCTGAATAAATCTCCCCTTTTCCCTAAAGTTGCTTGACTTTAAGTGGTCTCTAACACCCACAGAGAAGAGTAACTGCTATAGGAATTGGTACCAGAAGTGGGGTGTTGCTGTGAGACTGTGAACCTGGTACCAGAAAATTTTTGGGAAGCTAAGAGAAGTTAGTACTGAGAGTAAAGAAGTATGATCATTGTTGTGATGAGGCTTGTAAACATTTGGAAGTGTTTGTTAGGAGAAATATGAAGAACTTTGGGACACTGCACTGGGAAGGCCTTTGTATTTTGGAGATGGGGCCAAAAGGTCATTCTTATGAAAGCATGGAAGAGAGTAAAGTTGTAAGAGATACAGAAAGTGGAAGCCCAGCCTGTGATGGTCCAGAAGAGGAACAGGATGTTTTGAAAGTGGATGGGGGACAAATGGAGTGACACATTGGCAGAGAGAGTTTGATTAAGGTTTGCCCTCATCCTGTAAGTTTGCTGAAGTTAAATTTGAGTGTTTGGCAGAAATTTCAAGGCAATGTAGTCCTGACAAGGTGACATGGCTACTTTTCAGCATTCTCATTCAGAATCATGAGGGGTCTGATGAGGAAAAATGTGGGAACCCACTTAAAGAGACTGCAGACAATAAAATGCTTGCCATTGTTTCAGAGATTAGCACCATAAGTGAATCAAAGCCTACTCTCAATTTGGATAGTAGAAGAGGCTGCATCCCTAAGGGCAAGACCCTCTGGGAAGGCTCCCACCCATAAGAATGTAAATTGTTTTGAAAGGAAGGATCTAAGGGGTGGAGTTCTAAAGGAAAAGTCTGTTCCTCCTCTGAAGCAGCTGGCCAAAAGAGATTCTTCCCAACATCAGCACAGAGAAACTGGATCAACTGTGATTCAAGGATCCAATCTTCATCTTGAGGTTATAGCAGAACTTAGCAAAGTCATCCCAGTGCTCCTAGTTTTAGAGGCATCAAAGATGCAAGAAGGAGGAGGTTGTAGATCTCTCCTCCAAGGTTTCAGAGAATGGCAGAAAACAGGAAGCCTGCAGAGAGGCCCAAGAAGGGGCAGTTTGTACTGTGGAGTTAAAGCATGGCTTGCTATTGAGAAATGGAGATGTTAGAGATGCCATAGTCAATGTGGGACATCTGCCAAGGAAAGCTGTACACCTGGGAGGAGCCAGCCCAAGAGAGTGATGTGTTCTAAAGGCAGCTTTGCTAGAAGGATGAAACCAAAGCCCTTTGGAACTGAGATGATTTCAAGAAGAGGCTGGTCTGTTGGACATGGAGCTACAAGATTTGCAGTCTCTCCTGCTGGTTTTCAGTCTTGTTAAGGACTGTTCTTTCCTAGATTCACCCCTATTCTTTCCTTTTGGAATGAGAATGTTATTCTCTGCCATTGAATGTTGGACGTATGTAACTTGCTTTTTGATTTTACAGGAGGTTTTGAACTTTGAGCCTTTGGACTGTTTTGGGACTACTGATATAATCTATGGGACTTTTATAACATTTTTATTTTATTTATTTTGTGTGTGTGTGTGTGTGTGTGTGTGAGAGAGAGAGAGAGAGAGAGAGAGAGAGAGAGAGAGAGAAGAGAGAGAGAGAAGGCACTGTGTGTCCCTGTGGAGGATCAAGGGTGACTTCAGGAATTATCCTGGATTGCTTCTGCCTCCTTTTTGCCTTGCTCTGGGATTTCCCAGGCTCTGCCCACCAGAGTCAGAAGTGCAGGCCATCACCATTTCCGCCTGCTGTTTTTACATGGGACCTGGGATCGGAACTCAAGATCTTTTATTTTCAAACAGTCTTAAACCCTGAGCCATCTCTCCAGCCCAATCTATAGGACTTTTGAAGTTTGACTGAGTATAGCTTGCATAATAAGATGGCAATAAGCTAGGGTTGGACCTGTCATGGTTTGAAATTTGTGTTGTTCCCCAAAGGCTCATGTGTTTGAATCTTTACTTGTTTGGAAAAATCATGGCACCTTTAGGAGGTGGAGCTTTGCTGAAGAAAGGCAGTCACAGAGGATGTGCCTTGAGGTGGATTAGTCCCACCCTACTTCCAGGAGAGGTCTGCTCTTGCAATTGACAACTTTTCAGCTCTCAGCCTCCTTGATGGATATAAACTAGGCCTGTTCCAGCTTCTGCCAGCCAGCCATGCCTTTTCCGCCACGGACTGTTATCTTCCTTCTGGAATTGTAAATGGAATAAATCTTCCTCTCTCCCTTAAGTTGCTTGACTTTAAGTGATATCTCACAATAATAGAGAAGAGTAATTGTTACAGAAGGTGAGAATCCCATTGTTTGCAGTCCTGATCAGATCTCACCAGTTCTATACTTGCAGGAGGTAGATGGAAAAGCAGCCAGGGTGGGCCATGGGTTGTGGTTAGAGAAAACGGAGTGGTTCATCAAAGAGGGTTCTCACTTGGATATCACTGCTGGCAGTTGCCCAAGAGTGTCTTGTTGTCTAACCCAAAGTGACTTGGGTGGTCTGAAGATGAGTCAAATGGGCATCAACATCCTCGGTCATCAGGGGCAGTTTCTGGAGACAATCAGCCCCTTGTCGCCTGGAGCATATGAGCAGAAGCTAGTAGGCAGTGAACTGGGCCACTGGGCTAGGTACAGAGTGAGGATGGGTTTGGGGCTTGTAATCACTGTTCCTGTCTAGAAGGTATCATAGGATGAGTTCTCTCCCCTTGGGTCTCATGTTAATGTCACCAACACAGAGAAGCCTCCCTTGATCACTCACTCAGAGATAGGGCTCTTTCCCTCCCACCCCCACCCAGGACAGAAGACTGAGCCTTCTGATTTGCAATGACTTAGTTTTTCTTCTTTAACATCTGCATTCCTCAAAAGGCTGCAGATGTAAGAGAGTAAAGACATGCCATGACAAGAGTTCCCATCCTTCATATTTGTATCTCTAGAGCCTGGCACATAGTAGGTCCTCTAGGAGCACTGCTTGGATCGATAGATGGATAGGCAGATAAATAAATGTTGGGTGGATGGGTCAGAGATGGATTGGTGGCTAGATGAAGAGATAGATGGATTGATGGATAGACAACCAATTGAATGATGGATGGATGTGTGAACAGATGAATAGAGAGTGGGTGGATAGCTGGAAGGAGATGGGTAGGTCAGTGCTGGGTGGGTGGATGGCTTGCAGTTCCCAGGTTCTCAGATGCAATGTCTGTTCTGTGCATTCAGGAAACCCTCACATGCAGATTCTGTGCAGAACACTGAGCTGTGGTTTATCTCTGGTGCCTGTGCTTAGGACTGACTTCGCTCGGGGGGGGGGGGTTCGGTTGGTGTTACAAGTGAATAGCCACTAATTTGTAGGAGGAGAATTTTATGTTTGAACCCCAGCATTATCCAGATAAACATGGATAAAGAGGAGCACCAAGGAGTGTGGCATCCACTTAACTACAATTAACTGCCTCCTGCCAACACAAAAGCAGCCACTGCAAAGGGACATTATCATCTGGAATGTCCTCCGAAGAGTCTGATATAAATGTGACAGGGTCACAACCAGCTTTCTTTGGAGTCAGGTCTGCAAACCTCCATGGCGGTCATGAACTTTATTTATTTTAATATTTTATCAATTTGAGAGACAGAGAACAGGAAGGAGAAGGGTCATGCCATGGCACCAGATGAAGGACCATTTCTAGATGTTGGTTCTCTCCTTCTACCATAAAAGCTTCCAGGGGGTTAAACTCAGCCCAAACTAGACAAGTAAATACCTCAAAAGTTGCAAGTAGACACCTTACTAAGTAAGCTATCTTGTTGACTTTATTTATTTATTTTTCCATGCATCGTGTATGTGTGTTTGCACGTGGCTGGGTGTACATATACATATGGGCACATGCACAATATCCCAAGGATATTGGGAATCACCCTGGATTGCTCTACTCACTGATTTTCTTTGCTTTGCTCTAGGGTTTCCCCAGGCTCTGTCTTCCAGGGCCAGAATTGCAGGCCACTGCCACATCCATTCAGCATTTTTTTTCTATGTGGGATCTAGGGATCTGAATTCAGGTCCTTTTGCTTATTAACTCCCAAGTCATCTCCCCAGTCCAGATGCATAAACTTTACTAAAATGTAGATTCTGGGACCCCTGTCAGAACTGTTGAACCAGAACCTGAGAAATGATGCCCAGAACAGGACATCCCTGAATTCTCTTATCAAAGATTAGGTACCGGGTTATCTAACAGAGATATGGACTGATGACAAAACTGTGGTCAGAGATGGACAACAACATGGCACCCCCACCCCCAGTACAGACCAGAGTCCCTTCTTTTTTTTTTTTTTTTTTTTTCTGCTGGACGAACAGTCTCTTCTCAAGAATGCATGTTGGAGAACGGGGTTTGGGTGAAAATAACCACAGTGTTCCCAATCCCAACTTATATTTAACAGTCTCAGTTTTTCTGTGAATAGTGCCCATTAAATAATTAATGCTCCTGAAAATAGTCTGAGCTCCCTTATGCCTTTTTAGTCTGGGAACATCAAACCTTTTCAGATCATAATTAATTAAGACTCTCTTGTCCCCATGAGGCAGTCAGACACCTGCAAAAGCTTGGTAATTGGTTCTGAGTCCTGAGACACAGTCGGCATTCTAGAATCTCCTCCCTGAACCCAGAACTGCAGAGGCCACAAGAAAGGGATGGACCCAGAGAGAGACAGGCATGGTCTCCTGGGGCTGCCACACAACACCACACGCACAGTTTTCTCTCCACTGCTGCACCTCGGTCACATTGCTTTGTGAGCGATGGAATCATCTCCTGTATATGTGGAGGCAGTGGCAGCTTAGAAATCCATCCATCTCTCATCAGAACCTCTCCATCCATGTGGGCTGAGATCTGTGTTGTCAAGCGATTGCATCCCCACAGATCAGGATTAGAATGCCAATTTGTCCCGGGCTTCTTTTATTTTGATAGAGTCTGGTGATGGCACCGAGGCTGGTCCAGATCACATCATCCTCTTGCCTCAGCTCCTGAGGACTGAGACTGTGGTCGTATAGTATGTGCTGCCGTACCCTGACTCGGCCTAGGGAAATGACTCAGGGGGTAAAGCCTTTATCTCATAAACCAAAGGACCTGAGTACAGATCCCCAGATCCTGTGTAAAAAGTAAAAAGTTTGGGCAGGTATGGTGTCCTGTTATTCCAGCTCTGGAAGGCAGAGTTTGACAAAGCCCAGAGCAAAGCAATAGAGGTAGAACAATCCAGGATGATTGCCAATGTCATCCTTAGACTTCCACAGGCATACACTTGACTTAAGTGCCCTCTGGTACACACACACACACACACACACACGCATACACACATACACGCGCACACACACGCATACACGTACATACACACACATGCACACACACCAGGTATCTTACTCATGGCTGCGCAGCCCTCACCCAGCTTGGAGCCAGGCTGAACAAGAAGCACCAGTTGGGCAGAGAGAATTTGCTCAATGAGGTCAGGATGAGCCAAGGTCCAGCTTTGGAGAACTTCCCTCCCTCAAAGCGACTAGTTATTGTTGAGGACATTTCTTGTTGTGTTACTATTGTTTTCGTTTTGTTCGGTCTCACTGTGAGGCCTGGGCTGGCCTGGTGCAGCTCTACGTCAGGATGATCCTCTCGCTTCAGTCTCCCTAGTACTGGGATTACAGGGATTACTTGGGATTATAGGAACTGCCTGACACGGAGTCTGTTTTGTGTTATTTATACATAGCTGCCTCTCTCATCTCTCAAGGCCTTCATAGAGTCCCGCACAACCACTTTTGTTAGTCCTTTGACACGCGTTTCCTGAGTACTCGCTATGTACCCTGCACTGTGTAAGTCACTGGGAAACCACAGGGACCTTGGAGGTGAATTAGACATGAAGCCAGCAAGCACTTGTCAATTGACTGATGATCTCCTGTCACTCCCAAGATGAAGGCAGCATATGCTGTTTGGCCTGGTAGACTGGGGGGACTTTGGAGAGAGAAGTTGTTCTAACAGGCAAAATGATGCCCATAGCTGGAGATAAGGCAGAGGGAGAAAAAAATTGCTGTGTGTGCGTGGAACACAGAGGAGTTTGCATTTGTGCCTGAGTGTGGAGGGAAAGGCGGGGGCATGGGAGACATGAGCAGGTCAGAGAGCGAGATCTTGGATGGACTATTAGCCCTACATAAAGAACCAGGGTCCATTGGAGGATCAGAAGACAAGAATGGGTTGGGGTGTGGCATCTCCCGAGGGCTGAGTTGGGGCTGCTGACTATGCATGTTCTAGTGTATTAGTAACTCTTGTATATTGGCAAGAAAACAGCAGGAAAAAAGCAAGTGAGGGGAGAAAAGATTTCTTGCTCAGGTTAAGGGGTCAGTCATATGGTGACACAGAGCAGTTTCTACCAAGGTCATCACAAAGTAGAATGGAGACAAAAAGTGACCAGGGATAATACATGCCAACAACCCACCCTGAGGTGATCTGCTTTCGCAAGCTAGTCCCCTTCCTCACCTTCTGTTTCTTGAACCTTCCAAAATAGCACTGCATGGTAGATAGTTAAAGGTAATTACATCTTTAGATCAGCACACACTTAACATTTCACATACCTTTTAGAATCCTGCCCCCTTGAAAAAGAGCAGCACGATTCATTAACTTCAAATTAATTACGTCACACATGACATGACTCTTTGACAAATCCACCCGGGAATGACACATCACATCTGATTTGGGAAAGAAGTGTGCCTGAAATCGCAGATGGATTTAATCATGTTTATCATGGACAGCAAGAAAATCTTCGCTCCGGGGCTCCAGTTGAGGGTTTTTATGTTTCACTCCCATGGGCATCAAGACTTACTGATGAATTTGAGGGTTTGTTTCAGATCAATTACTGATAGGGGCAAAGCTTCCAGGGGTGCTGGGAGGACTCACGGACCCCACCATGGCACATGGCTTCTTCCCCCTTCTGTAAATGAAAAGCCAAAAGGATCATATTCCTTGCTGTTTGCTCTTTGTAATTGGGGTTTTGAGGGGCCAGAAGCATCTGGACTCGGATCAGATGTCATCTATGAAAAGCAGCAAGAGGCATGCTTGTCGAGTCCACATTGGTAAAACACACAATGGGCTCATGAGCTCTGGCTTGCACGTACAGGCTGAAGCCTGCCTGACTCCAGCCACCACTGCGCTGTGGGTATAAAGGAAACACATGAGCTACCCGGACATCTACAGCCATGGACTAACAGTCACAGAGCCAACCTCCCTCAGACATCCAAATAACAGCAGTGGCGATTGCTTTGCTCGAACTCATGGTGCAGCGGGCCTTTAAGATGTAGCTCAGAGAGGGTGGGTTTGGCGGCCACACGGCTGTGTGACCATGAGCAAATTGCTTACCTTTTCTGCGCTTCAGTCTCTTCATCTGAAGGTACTGCCTCACACCTTCGTCCTGAGATTAAATGGAAAGATAGTGGTGCAGAGTGGCTGGGGAAATGTTTCCAAGCACATGGTGAGAACTCAGGAACGTTATTTGAAGAGCCAGAGAGATAGTGTGGTTGGGAAGGTGTTCTCTGCTCAAGCGTGAGGACCTAGGCTCGATCCCTGGGACCCACGTTGACAAAAAGAAAAAAGAAAAAATCAGATGAGGTAGCAGACACCTGTCATTTCAGTGCTGGGGCTCACTGGTGACCAACCAGCCTAGGTTAACTGGCTATCTCCAGACCAATGAGAGGCTCTGCTGCAGGAAAAACAAGGTGTGTGTGTGGGGAGCCAGGAAGATGGCTCAGTCAGTAGTGCTTCCTGCATAAGCGTGAGGACCTGAGTTCGGATCCCCAGCGCCCAAGATAGAAAGGTGACATCAGAAAGTTGGTTTTTTCCTTCTACCACATGGACCGGGGGAATGGAACTTGGCCCACCAGATGCCTCTGTTTCCAAAGGCTTGGATCCTTCCTCATGTAGGGATGCTCTCCCGGAAGAAAACACAGCACTGACCTACCCCCAGGGGAGGGATGGGGAAGGTTGCACAGCTTGGGGAGGTGGGGGGAGTTCTGGCGATGCAGTTTCTCACCCAGTAAAGAAGTTTTCGTGGCTTCTGAGTCTGGTCACCTAGCAGGCTGTAGTTGATGGTGGGCAAATACAGCTGCGCATGAGTTCTTATTCACATGGAGGTCGGAGGCCCGGCTCAGAGGGCAAGGTCGTGTTCTCACAGATGCTGCTGCCCAGTTCCTTTCTGCTATAACAGCAGCAAGTCACACTGTGCGTGGTCCAGGGAAGGGGAGTGGGCAAGGCAGGGAGGAGTAACAAGGAGGAGTTTTTATGAAGGATTTTTGTGGGGCTGGAATACATCAAAGACAGGCAACAGAGTGGGTGACACGCCCACACAACCCAGGTGAGACCACGGAGTGCCTGCTTAACGCAGACCTCACCTGGACCCGGACATGGTGATATCATACCTAATTCACAGATGGGGGGGATAGTTAAGCTTGGGCTGTGCCAAGATCATCTGAGACCTCAGAGCGGGTGTGTCCAGGGGTCTGAAGCTCTCTCCCTACCCAAGGTCTTCTAGAGAATTCAAGGTAGGCAGGCTGGTTGCTCCCAGGACAGCAGTTTGACCAGTGAGCAGATGGGGCCTGAGCTTGAGTGGAGGTATTCTGAGATGCTGCTAGTTAAGTTGTGGGATCCTGGCTCTCTGCCTGTCAGGTCAAAGCAATGGCATCTGTAGAATGGACAATGGACGCACTTCAGGGGTTGCAAGGCAATATGTCTATATGATTCGCAGAAGATAAAAAGCAGTTATGGGGGGCTGGAGAGGTGGCTCAGGGGTTAAGCCTCTGCCTTGCAGGCAGAAGGTCCTGAGTTTGGATCCTAGACCCTACATATAGACGCCAGGTAGAAGCGGGGGCATCCTGCATTTCTGGTCCTGGTAGGGCGAAGCCTGTGAATCCCAGGGCAGAGTAAATGAGGAGGAGGTGGAGGCGGTCCATGGTGGTTCCCGAATTTGTCCATGGTTCTACACACACACATATACATGCACACACATGCACACACGCATACACGCACAATTGAATAAAAAAATTTAAAAAAGCAGTTATGGACAGTTCACGGAGCTGACCAGTTCTGGGGGGATGGGGTGCAGAGCTTGGGTGCTCTGTGAACAGGGTGGCAGCATGGCAGGGTCAGCACCTAGGGAGAAGGTGCCCTGGCTGAGGGAGCAGGATCAACTTGGGCTTTACTCTAGGATTACCCAGGCTCTGCCCACCAGGGCTGGAAGTACAGTCTGCTTTCATTTCTGCCTGGCATTTTTTACATGGGACCTGGGATCTGAACTCAGGACCTTCTGCTTGTGATACAAAGTCTATCTCTCCAGTCCCAGGGTGAGACTTTTATAGATGAGGTTCTTGCATTTTCTTAAGTGGGAGGTGCTTTGCAGAGGGCACTTTGCCGCACATGTTCTGTGTCTCAGCTTGTGCAGCTAGGGTTCCTGGGCAGTTTCTGGAATGGATCCTACCCCTACTGCTTGCCACCGTTTATCACGGCTCACCGGAGAGGCCACTGCCAAGTTCTTCCCGTGGATATGGTATGTTCAGTTCCTTAGGTTCCTGACGCTGGTAGCTCCGTGATGGCCATGCAACCTGAAACCATGCACACGAATAAAAACCCTCCTGCTCCCTTAAATTGTTTGGGTTATGTGTTCACTGAAGCAATGGAATATAAATCAGTTCCTGACGTCAGCCGCTGGGCTCCATCACACGCACCCACATGAGCACACACATATACAAATGTTTAGGATGACATCTGATCAAGCAATGGAAGTTCTTTATTAGCATCGCACGCAGCAGGGGCAAGGTATAGATTAAATTCTTCTCCTAACTTTTGGTAGTGAGGAGTGTGAGCTCTCTTGAGAGAGCCACAGGGACCACACTATGATGAGCAAATGTCTGTAAGTGTCAACAGCATTGACGACACGAATGCTTCGGTCGACATTCACAACAGAAGGCAATGCATCTCACTGAGATGTCAACAAAGGGATGGTGGTAATGTTTTTCTTTCCTCCTCCTTCAAGTTCTCCCATCTCTTTTGCTGTGAATCATGTCTTTGATAGGACTGAATGGGGAAGAGTGGGGGACCCCATGATATTTTGGCCTAGGGAGGTGCTGGTGACCCCTGTAACCTCCATGATCAAAATGGAGAGCGATGGTAACAGAACTCCTATTCAGACCTTGGTGGTGGCAGCAGACATAAAAGCCATAAAGAGCCTGCGCCTCGCTCCCCTCTGTGAGTCACAAAACGTCCTTTCTCAGGACGACCAGACATAAACAGTCGGGGATTATCTTGAGAACAAGATGTTTGTTTGCTTTTTAAAATTGCAGACATGGCAAAGCGCTGAGGCCACAACGACAATTAATAATAATTTCGGTCAATTTCTCCAGGGACAAAGCTGCAGCTCTGTGTAAGAGACCAAGCTTGTCCTTGCTTTAGCTTTGGGTAACATGACTACATCATTGCTCAGTTCTTAGTCACAGATGTTTTCAAAGCTGTACCCACAATATGTGCTCATTGGAAATAACTCGAAATGCCACAGAAAGGAAAATTGCCCCCCTTCTAGCTGATTCCCAGAAAGAACAGGGCTGAGGATCTCATACATGTTGCTTGTGTGTGCTTAAGCACGCAACCAACCTTTCATAGAGTTCTGGCTTTGGAAATGGCAGAAAAGTGATTCTACATCTCCAAAAGTGATTCTACATCTATGCCTTTCACCTAAGATGACCAAAATACTGTCTAGATGTCTGACTCTCCTCCTTGGCTAAAATTAGTTTTAGAAGGAGAGATGCTCTCCCTTTTTAATTGATATTTATCTATCTGGTAACTTATACTAATTTTTATATAATCAAGTGTATATATAAATAAGCATTATATGTATGTATATATGTATATTTACAGACCAAATTAATACATGAAGCTGGTTTTCAAAAATATATCATAAGAGCTGGGAGATGGCTCAGTGGGTAAGTGCTTGGTACTTTACACTTAAGGACTGAAGTCTGGGTCCCCAGAGCCCGTGTAAAATCTGGGTAGATGTAGCGACCCACTGTAATCCCAACATGAGGGATGCAGAGATGGAATCCTTAGATACAAGCTGGCCAGTCAGACTGGTCAAAACTATGAACTTCAGGTTCAGTGAGTGACCCTGCCTCAGTTGTCAGGGACAGTAATGGAAGGAGATATTCCATTAGCCCTCCTCCTCATACACATATGCGCGTGCACACACACACACACACACACACATCACCTGCAAACATGCATACCTCTGATGTCTTCTAACTAACACGTTGTTTCTTGGCACCTGCATTATACATTTTCAGTGGGTATTTGGCTGTTTCCAGTTTTCCACCACTTTCATTCAGTCGGCCTCACATTTTCTTTGCACACATCTTCACGTATTTCTCAGACTCACAAGAAGGTTTATTTTGGAGACTATCGATTGCCCACACCACCTTCTCTGTAAATTGTGCCAACTTTAACTTGTGGCCACAAAGTCTTTTCCTCTATTCAACCACTCACAGTGAGTATTTTGTTCATTTATGGAGCACTTTCAAATGTGCTTTATTTGACAACTTTTGAGTCTGTTGGAAACATATCAAAGGCATCTCTACCATTCTTTCCGTTCACATTGTTGGTAAGATGAGTATTCTTTTGGCTATTTTAAATGATAATATATTTGACATCATTTCAAGAGTACAGACAAGTTGCTAGAACATTCTAGGGGGAACTCCCATCTGCTCCTCACCCAGATGGCCAAACTATATCACATTTATTCGCTGCATGAGTCTTCCTCTAAATCTCTGGAGGGTGAGCTATAGATGTAATATTTCACACCATCATCTCTATGCATTTCCCCACACCGAGTCTGTTGTCTGCATAACCCCCATTCAGTGCTCTCCGTCAGCAAAACATCAACACCTGTACAAATGCCACCCACCCTGTGCATGGGCCCTGTTTACCTGCCCCTAACTGTGCCTCTCTCTCCCTGTTTCCAGAAACGAGTGCAGCGTTTGGTTCCTCTGTGTCTTCGTTTCCTCCCATCTGGTGCAGTTCTGCTGCATCCACCACAGCCTGAGGATCCTCCCCACTCCTGAAGGACGTGGGCCTCCTGCTCACAAGTGTGACCCTCAGCCCTGATCCCTGTGACATTTCCTCCCAGCCAGATTCGGTGATGCTTCCTAGGTGGGGGACTATGGGTCTCATGTGCATCTTCAGTGCTACCTCAGGGGCACGTGACAGAGACCTACCCTGTGCATAGATGTCAACCCAATCACAAGGCTTTGCTAGTTTCTGCTAGTTTCCCACCTCAGACTGGCCACTCCTCTTTTGGAATAGAGCCTTATGGCATAGACAGGCGTTGCAAGATGATGCTGATAATCTGTTCTTGTTAAACTTTCCTTGGGGGCCGGCTCCTGGCCGAACCACACTGAAGACTGCCAAATGGTGATTCTACATTCTTGTTGCTTCTTCTGTCCTGATTGGCTAGCAGTCTGTTGTAAGGAAAGCTTTCTCTTTTCCCTTTTATGTATGCTTGTATTTTCTGCAGGGCTTATGTGATCTTACTTTAGAATCTGTTCTGATGATGAATGTCCCACAGCTGGCTAATGGGATGCCCTTCAGGAACTCAGCGATGCCTGTGTCCATTCTTTCTGTTCACATTGTTGGTAAAATGAGTATTCTTTTGGCTATTTTAAATGATAATATATTTGACATCATTTCAAGAGTACAGACAAGTTGCTAGAACATTCTAGGGGGAACTCCCATCTGCTCCTTACCCAGATGGCCACTCCATTGGCAGCATCCCTGATTTCTGGCTCATTCAGATCGCATAGGTCCCTCTTCTTTTTTTCATTTTCATGTATATGTGTATGGAGTGTGTGTGTGTGTGTGTGTGTGTGTGTGTGTATACATGTGTGTATGGGTGTATTCAGAGAAGTGTACTTGAGTGAGTGTACCTATGCATGACCAACAGTGATACCAGAATCATCCTCCATCACTCTTCCACTTTACTGCTGTGAGCCTGGGGTTCTAATTTAACCCAGAGTATGTCACTAGGGCTATGTGTCTTGTCCAGTTGTGATTCTCTATATTAAATGACACCTTACATTGCAAAAGGAAGCTTCTAGGTCCAGTGCTGAGAAATCCTGTGATCTAATGATAAATATTTATACAGCAGTTTGTTATCATGTCATTATAACTAATCCTCCCCTGAGGCCATGTTCCCCCCTTCCACATGGTCTTGACCTCGGTTCACAGTACTGGATATGTGTTTCCTATTTAAATGCAGGTCTTAAATCCAATCAGAAGCGATTGGTGATCCCCATAACACTCCTGCCACCTTTGCCCCCATGGCCTCCTCTTGCTGGGATGGTTGCTATTGTAGCTTGCAGCTTTCACAGCCAGACTTTTTTTTTTTATTAATTTGAATTAGTGTCTTTATGATACATTAAAATTCATTATGAGTCTAATTTGGATTCTTTTCTATTTTACTCATTTGTCTCCTTCTGCACCTACATTATTGATCACCATAACTTTATAACACATTTTACTACCCACTAAGGAAAAATTCCCCTACACTGTACTTTTGAAAGTACATCTCTTTGCATTCAGCATCCTCAGCAAAACTTAAAGTTACTTTATTAAGATCTCCCAAAACGCTTTTAGATTTTAATTTATAGTGCATTAAGTTTTAGACTAAAGTTTTTATTAGAATGTATTAATTATACAAAATAATGGGCTTTCATTATGGTGTTTTCATAGGTGCATATAATGTGTAGAGATCCTATTGCTCCCACCGTCTCCCCATTTACATGCTTCTGCCTTTCCTCTGGTCCCCATCCTCTTCCCAAATAGCCTTTCTATTATCACATCTTCTGTTCTAGAGTCTACATGCCAGAGAAAGTATATGATGCTTGTATTTCTCAGTGAGACTTATTTTTAAATTTTATTTACTTATTTGTGTGTGTGTGTGTGTGTGTGTGTGTGTGTGTGTGTATCAGAGGGCATTGTGTGTTCTTGTGGGGGAGGAAGGGTGACTTCAGGAATCATCCTAGATTGTTTCTACCTCCTTTTTTTGCTTTGCTCTGGGATTTCCCAGGCTCCACCCACCAATATTGGAAGTGCAGGGTGATGCTATTTTCACTTGAAATTTTTACATGAAACCTGGGATCCGGACTCAGGACCTTCTATTTGGGAGGCAGTGTCTTAATCTCTGAGCCATCTCTCCAGCCCTCTCAGTGCAACTTATGCTATCTAGCATGATGATCTAATTTCATTGTTTTTCATATAAATTTTTTTATACAAATGATTTATTTGTCTTTGGATTGAATGTACTTGTGTGTGTGTGCATGTGCGTGCACGTGTGTGTGTGTGTGTGTGTGTGTGTGCGCGTTTCCATTTTCTTTATTTTTAGGCCCACCTGAAAGGATTCTCTAAATTAAGGTGAGCCTTGTCATAGGTGGAGGTGCCAACTTGACAGTTGAGGGTTTGAGCTCTGGGCACATTTGTAGAGAATTAGTGGTTGAGTTAAGCCCAGAGCAAACCTGCAGGAGATTGTCTAGCTAATGGTGAAAGCCCAGCCAGTAGTGGGTGGGATTAGGCCATGGAATAAAATACAGAGAGCTGATTGAGAGAGTTGGCATCCTTGTGTACACTTGGGCAGACATGCTGGTCTGGCAAGTAAGGATCATTGCTCTCAGCCATTGTGCAGAGATGATGTGGCCAATTCCCTCGGCCCAGGGGTTGGTGCGTGCTCTCCCATCAAGCTGGACAGACTGTACCAGGCTATCATAAGAAAATAAACCCCTTGTTTCCTTAAGCTGTTCGATGGTCAGTTATCAGCAACCATGCAGGCGAACTGCTACAGCGCTGGACACGTCCGTGGGGTACTGTCTTTGCCTTAACTAACATGGCAAGAGCTGATCTACAGGTAGGCGGGTCCATCCCCCTAGGCAGGGGATCCAAAGCTGTTCAGCGATGGTTAGAGCAAAAAGCAAGTAAGCATGCACGCAGTCATGTGTTGCTTTCTCTCCCAATTTTGGATATAATATGAGCAGCTCCCTCAGTTCCTGCTGCTGTGACTTCCTGCCATGGTGCAGCGCAACCTGGAATCACCCTGGAATCATGAGCTGGAACAAACCTGTTGCAGTCCGTCTGCGACATTGCTGATAAATGACCATCAAACGCTTAAGGGAACAAGGGGTTTATTTCCTGACAATAGTCTGGTTACAGTTCTCAGTCTAGTTTGAAAGGAGAGCATGCACCAACACCAGGGCAGAGGGAACTGGCCACACCATCACCACATAACAGCTGAGAGATGGACAATTCTTACTTGCCAGACCAGCATATCTGGCCAAGTATACAGAAGGATGCCAACTCTCTCAACCAGCTCTCTGTGATTTATCCAGGGCCTAATCCCACCCACCATGAGCTGGGTCTTCCCCATCAGTTAGACAATCTCCTTCAGATTTGCTTTGGGCTTAACTCAACTATCAACTCTCTACGACTGTGCCCAGAGCTCAAACCCTCAACAGTCAAGTTGACACCTGTGCTTAACTATGACAAAACCCCTTCTCCTTTAAGTTGATTCTGTCAGGTACTTGGCCACAGCAGTGAGTTAAGTAACTAAAACACACTTCACGGAGCTGGCATTTTTAGTGGAATCTGGGGATTCGAACTCCAGTCCTTTTGCTTATGCTACAGTAAGCACTTTAGCCACTGAGCCATATCCCCAGTCAGCTTCCTGGGTTTTGAACATAGATTTTAAAATTCTCAGTAACTTCTTAACAAATATGAGCAATCGTGGAATGGAAAGCTGAGACGTGCACACAGCACTTAACATCTGCCTGGCATTTCACTGTTCAAACCTCTGCCTTTACTTCTGGATGTAGCTTTGTTTGATTTCTTCTTTGAGCCAAAAGCTGTAGAGGGGAAAGTGTCTCGATTTCTCTGGATGGTTTGACCTTGCTACCAGTTTAGAGTAAAAGCCCCTCTGAGCTCAAGTTGGATCTCAACTTTCCTTTTCCGTGGAAGATATGTCTCAAAATTGGACCCATGTAATAAGCCCTGTCTTAGTCTGTTGGGAACTGCTATAATGATGTAACCGAGACTGGGTAATTTATAGTTTTTTTTGGTTTTTTTTTTTTTTTTTTTTTTAAAGCAAAATGGTTTCTAGTGGCTCTGGAGGCTAGGACGTCTAAGACAAAGACAAAGCATTTGGTTTCTGATCATGGCCTCCTTTGTTGGTTTCTTCTGTGGAAGTTCCCAGAAAGAAGATTCATTCACTTAACTGCATAGGCTGACTTTACAGATTGGAATACCAATGGCTGTGGAGAGAATTGGAATGTCAGATTCAGAGCCTGATTATACATTTATCTTGGGTGATCTTTTAATTTTTTTTTTTTTTTTTATTATTATTTATTCAACTGTGTGTATGTGCGCGCGCGTGGCTGTGTGTGTGTGTGTATGTGTGTGTAGAACCACGGACGAATTCGCGAACCACCATGGACGCCTCCACCTCCTTCTGCCCCGGGATTCACAGGCTCCGCCCTACCAGGACCAGAAGCGCAGGCCGCCCCCGCTTCCGTCTGGCGTCTATACGTGGGATCTGGGATCCGAACTCGGGACCTTCCGCCTGCAAGGCGGAGGCTTAACCCCTGAGCCACCTCTCCAGCCCTTGGGTGATCTTTTTTTAAAAAAATTTTTATTATTATTTATTCAATTGTGCGTGTATGCGCGTGTAGACTCACGGACAAATTTGGGAACCACCATGGACGCCTCCACCTCCTCCTTGTTTACTCTGCCCGGGAATTCACAGGCTCCGCCCTACCAGGACCAGATACGCAGGCCGCCCCTGCTTCCGCCTGGCGTCTATACATGGGGTCTAGGATCCAAACTCAGGACCTTCCGCCTTCAAGGCAGAGGCTTAACCCCTGAGCTATCTCTCCAGCCCCTATCTTGGGTGATCTTTACACCTCTTTGATGGCCACTCCGTGCCCTTCCTGTGTCTGTCCCAGCATCTCGTGACTATTTGAAATACACTGACTTAGCAGACTGCTAACCCCCACCACCAAAAGGCCAAGAATGTTTTTAGATAACATCTCTAACCTGCAACAGAGATCTCCCTGCTTTGCTATAATCTACATACCTGATGTTTCCACCGATGTATTTAAAAGGTATCTTGATTTATAACTTTCTTTGAGCCTGTGATTATAAAACCCCATGAAACTGTTACCTGAGTGGAACATGACGTTTGGGGCAACTTGAATCTATATTCCAGGGCATGGTCACTCGTATTTGGCTCCAGAATAAACTACCTCTTATCCCTTTGAGAGTTGTGATTTTTCTGTTTACACTTCCAAGTGGAAGGAGCAAGAGGTAAAAGAGGTGAATTTCCAAAGGGAAGAAAGGAAGGACAAAATAATTCCTCATTAATTTCTTAAATATTATTTGTTTTGGAGGGGGGGCAAGGGAGAAAAAGAGGGAATTCGGAGAGGGAGAATATGTGTGCAAGTGTTATAGTTACGCACAGGTGTCAACCTGACAGTTGAGGGTTTGAGCTCTAAAGCACATTTGTAGAGAATTAGTGGTTGAATTAAGCCCAGAACAAACCTGCAAGAGATTGTCTAGCTGATGGGGAAGGTCAACCTATGGTGGGTGGGACTAGGCCATGGAATAAAATACCGGGAGCTGGTTGAGAATGTTGGCATCCTTTTGTACACTTGGCCAGACGTGCTGATCTGGCAAGTAAGGATCATCCCTCCTTCAGCCATTATGTAGAGATGGTGTGGCCAGTTCCCTCGGCCCTGGTGTTGGTCTCCCGTCAAGCTGGACTGAGAATTGTAACCAGTAATTGTAAGAGAAAATAAATCCCTTGTTCCTTTAAGCCATTTGATGGTGATTTATCAACAACCATGCAGGCGAACTGCAACAGTGAGTGTGTGGGGGGAGGGGGAGGCGCACACCATGTATGTATGTGTATGGAGGTCAGACAACAACTTTTGGAAGTTGGTTCTCTCTACCAAGCAGGCTCTGGAGATTGAACTCAGGTGGCCAAGTTTGTTTGCAGGCATCTTTTACCTGCTGAGCCATCTTTCACACATACCTTTGAGTTCTTTTAAGGGAACTAACCCTCTTCACGAAGGTTGAGCTGCCATGACCCAGTCACCTTTGAACACCAGGACCCTCGGGATCAAGTTCCAGCACATAGAGTTTTGGAGGGACACAGACCTTCATACCAAGGCAGGTGCATCCATCTCTAGCTGCAGACCTGCCCTCATCGTCCTGGTCAGTGTGTGTGTGCCCATGTGTGTGAAGCCCAGAAGCTAATACCAGGCATCTTTCTTGACTGTTCTTCACCTTACTTTTTTGTGACAGGGTCTCTCACCGAACCTGGAGCTCATCAGTTCAACAAGGCTGTCTGACCAATGAGTGGCAGACCCCCCATGTCTCCATAACCCCAGCCCCCTGCCACGCCTGAGTCTGTATGTTTGCACTCGGGATCCAGGCTCAGGTCTCAGAGTGGAGCAGGTACTTTACAGACCAAACCATCTCCCCAGCCCATCCTTGGTTATTTCAAATTTGTTTTTGTTTGTTGCCATCTGGGCGAATGTGGGAAGAGGGACTTTTAGCAAGCTTGCATTTTTTCTATCATCTTCCCTTGCATTCAAATCCCCTTTCAGAAGGTTTTAAAGAGAACCTTACAGGATAATTTGTTTTCCTATTTCAGAAGAGTCTTGGATGACTATGCGGGAGCTCAGTTTTGAGTTACGTGTTCCTAGACATTGTCTTCTTTAACCCCGGACAGTCCACTGAGACAGACTTTATTATGTTCATTTGCTCCTGGCTGTTGCTCAGCCATGGCTGGTGCATTGGTGGGAATTAGAACTGCTCAATTCTAAATTTCAGGTCTTTTCTTCTACCCTGCACTTCAACTTTCAACAAATTCCACCATAAGCTCCTTGAGTCCTGGAGACTGTATGTTTCAGAGACATTAGATTCTATGAGACCCCTGCTCACCATATCTACTTGATGTAAGGACATACATAATTGAATGTTATTGGAACAAATACTCAGAGTCTTTAGATTCTATTATTCTATCTCATTGTTAGTCACCTGAAAAATATCGCTATCATTAAAAGTAGGGATTGCTGTAAGTGCAATTATATACAGGATGGGGGAAATGGAAGAAATCTAATGCAAAAATGTCAACTCCATAGCTTGAATTTTTAGCCTTCTGTTAGTTTCATTTGTTGTTGCTATGATAAAATGCTCCAGCCAAAGCAACTTAAGGGAGAAAACGTTTATTATTTTGGTTTATAGTTCAGAGGGAGTAGAGACACGACTATGGGGAAGGCAATGGCTCACATTGAGTCTACACTCAGGAAATAGAGAAAACAGGAAGTGGGCCTGCACTATCAAATCTCAAGCCCCGCCCCCAGTGAGGTACTTCCTCCAGCAAGGCTCCAGCTGCTAAAGGTTCTATAACTTTCCCAAACAACAGCACCAGTTGGGGAGCAGGTGTTCAAACGCATGAGCCTGTGGGGGGGCAATTCACCTTCAAACCAAAGCCTAGAACTTTCTTTTTCCTTGTGGGATGGAAGAAAGAATGCGAAGAGTCTGTCTTAGCTGTGTGACCAGTAGCAAGTTCCTTAACTTCTTTGAGCGTCACTTCTCTAATCTCCCTACCTGTAAGCTTTCCTGTTCCAGAAATCCAGATCTGAGATTTGACCCCAGGCCCTGATTCAAACGTGGCTTTTGCTGAGCATTTGGGTAGCTCCGGGCAAGTCTCTTTCCTCAGTTTGCTAACTGTCAAATAACCCATGCTAGGTAAATTTAATGGTTCTCATGCTCCATTCTAAGAAACCCTGGGAACCGTGGAGGGAAACAGAAAGACCAGACTCAGGCCTTTCATGGCAGACCTCCTACCAGACTTACATGGACGGGTTAGATATGTAGACTCTTCTGTCGTTAGCAAGCAGAGAAGGATCTGAGATGTTCCTTCCACGCAGCTTCTCCTGCAAGAAGGTTGCCCAGGTGAACATTCTTAGAAATGGAGGTGTTCCTTTCAACTTCCTTTGGGTCTGATACAGGATGGAGTCAGACATTGTGCCTTGCTTAGCATAAGGCACTAGACATTTTTAGGGGTGTGAAGGAGAGGGGTCACAGATATCCACAAGATCCTGTGGTGTCATTGGATGCTTGGAGTGGGGGGATTGTGAGACTGGCTATGGCGCCCTTCAGCGATCCTTCTCATGTAAATGTGACCCTTCAGGCTACGTATTTGCCTTCTCTGATCTATATCCCCCTTCCCCCCCATCCTGTCACCATAGCTATCAGGCTATCCTTGCTCCTCTTTGCCTTGAGGTTTCATCCAAGATTCTGGAAAAGTCTAAACCACAGTGAGCCTTATTTTCAGAGGGAACTCCATCATTCTAGCCTGTTCCCCTTTTCCGCAAGTCTCGATAAGATGCCCAATGTCTCAAGACTTCTTCACGGGTCCTTCCCAAGATGGTGCAGGTCTGACTGCCTCCCTCCTCTTCCTCAGTCACAGCTCCTTCCCCCCCACAAGGCTCCCTGTGTCTACATACGATGCTGAGGATACCAAGCAGCCATGCGGCTCTAGTGTCCCTGTGCTCTTCAACTCACTGCCAACTAGTTATACCCTGCCTGGTCCCGGCTCTGCTCTTCACAGTTAGCACATTCCTGAACCGTTCGTTCCTGGACTCAGTCTCCTCTGGAAGGGACACAAAGAAGGGACATTAAGAGAAGAACAAGGGACCACTGCCCAAGCTCCTTCCTGGACACAAGTCCACAATCAGGAATTCAACTTCGACCTAGCTCCCTCCTTTCCAGCTCTGCAGTCCCTGGCAGCACCCCATATCACCTTTTTGATTTGTTTTGCTCATCTCTAAAGTAGGGTGACAGTATGTGTGTATGTGTTAGGGGGCTGTGTGAGACTGTTACCTGGCACAGAGCAAGAGTGTGCCATGTGTTAGGGAGCCTGTCTGTACCCCCTCCCTGCCTCCCTTGCCGAGCTTGCTGTGTTTTTCCACCCAGGCAACTGCTGCCCCCACCCCCAAGCATGCACATTGTTTGGGAACTCAGACTGCCAGCGAGTGAGAGCTGCAAACGCATCAGCTCCCGGCTTCCCTCGCTGGCCTACAAATGTCACGTTTCATCCAAATAGCAATTTCAGGGCAGGCTTCTCTTCTGATTTGTTGGTGCTTCTGAAAAATTAAATGGAGAGAACATTGAGGTGCCAGAGAACATGATGGACTCAGTGCGGAAGCGGGCAGCTCCCCCCTCCCTGCCCCCATGCTCTGAGCCAGAGCACAGCCCTGGGGGGGTGCCACCCTTCTCCCCAATGCCCTGCAGCCCGAGTACAGCCTTGGCGAGTACAGCTCTGCCATTTTCTTCCCCAACACCCTGCAGGTCAAAGGACAGACCCTCAAGCCTCCCCCAAGACTCTTGTACTTGAGTCTCCCCACTTCCATGGAACCGGGTGCCACAGGAGGGCTCAGGCCACCCCTGCGGCATCCGACCTCATTGTCTTCTTCCAAGATCAATTGATGGGCTGGGAAACTGGCTCAGTTTGCAAAGCACACGCCAAGCGGGTGTGAGGACCTGGGTGTGACTCCCCAGTACCCACGAGAAGAGCCAGGGGTGGGGACGCACATTTATAATCTCAGAGCTGGAGGGGCAGAGGCAGGAAGACCCCTGGGGCTCACTGTGCAGCCAGTCTGCCTAATCACTGAACCCCAGTGTAAGCGTACCTCTTAACTATTGCTGTGAGAGAACGCCCAAAGTCAAACAACTTAAGGGAAAAAAGGAAATTTATTTACCTTAGGGTTCCAGAGGGGAGATGCCGTCTTTCATGGCAGAGGTGACATGGCTGGTGGCTGAAGCTGGCAGGCTAAGTCACTCCCATCCACGACGTTGAAGGCTGGATTCCTGGAGATTCTCTTCTTCCCAGTGGTTTCTTTTATTTCCTTCTGTGGTTCCTTTTATCTGGTCTGCTACTGGGAGGTTCCAATGAGATCTAGGGAGGTTCCAATGGGATCTAGCGCTGGTCTTTGTATTGTAAATATATTGATCCAGATAATCTCTGCAGGTGCTCTCAGATGATTTTAGTTAATGCCAGATGTGTCACACCTGGTTCCAGTGAGAGAACTTGTTTCAAACAACAAGATGGAAGGATGGGGAGATGGTTAAAGCCTTTTCCTATGTTGGGCAGATATGGTGGACCTCTAATTTTGGCCCTAGAAAGCAGGGCTTGTGAAACCCAAAAGCAGAACAATAAAGATGTACAGTAATCAAGAATGATTCTTGATTTCACCCTTGGGTCTCCACAGGCACACACACTCAAGTGTCCTCTTGTATATACTGCACACACACACACACACACACACACACACACACACATACATGCACACTCACCCCTCAAAATCCATGGTAGGTGGCTTCTGAGAAAACACATAAGACTGACTTCTGATTTCCACACATATGTGCACAATCACATGCACACACTGCCCTCCCCACTCACTTGACTATAATTTATATATGGCCAAACACACCCATCTTAAGTCTTCAGTTCAGTGAACTTTAATCCAAAAAAATCTACATTTACAAATGAGACAAGGACATTTCCAACCCCCCAGCCCAGCAATTTTTCTTACAAGTTCAGAAATGTTACAGCCATGTAGAAAGATACAGAGATGCATATTACAAAATAATGGCCAACAAAATTTCACAAATACCACATTTGCCGTATTTGCTTTGGTCTGTCTTCATTTGTTACTCCCCTTCATCTGCTTTTCCTTTTTTTATTTTTTTTATTATTATTATTATTTATTCAACTGTGTGCATATGCATGTGTATGTGCACGCACGTGTGTCTATGTGTGTGTGTGTGTGTGTCTGTGTATGTGTAGAACCACGGACAAATTCATGAACCACCATGGACGCCTCCACCTCCTTCTGCCCTGGGATTCACAGGCTCCGCCCTACCAGGACCAGAAGCGCAGGCTGCCCCCGCTTCCACCTGGAGTCTATATGTGGGATCTGGGATCCGAACTCAGGACCTTCCGCCTGCAAGGCAGAGGCTTAACCCCTGAGCCACCTCTCCAGCCCCTGCTTTTCCTTTTAAGACAGTGAAATGAAGTTCTTTTTTTTTTTAATTTCCACTCATACAAACTTAACAACCCTCCAACCTCCCAAGCCCTATGCCCCCCTCTGCTCCCCCCTCCCTTCCCATCCCCTAGTGCCTCCCCCTCCCATCCCCGGAGCATCCTTTAATGTGCATGCCAGACTCTCCTCTGGGTCCTCCTCTCCAGTGAGAAATGGAGTTCTTTTAAAGAGCTAAGCATGATATGTACCAATGGAACCATCCTCATTGAAATTCCCAGAGGTAGCCTCTGCCACTAGCAGTGTTTGAAAGGCACCATGTCTTGCCCATATTTGACGACTACCTGTTTTATATATGATCACAAACCCTACCCAGTAATGTAGAGTGGGCTTTGGAATTTGCATAAAATAACACACAGAATATGCATCCCTTTGTGAAATAGCTTCACTCTGCATATATTTTCAAAATTTATTTACCTTTTGATAAATAAATAGAGGTCATTTACCTTAATATATGATTCCAATATAAGAATATTTTAAAATTTATTTTTCTGACTTCTGACTGATTAGGCATTTGGGTTGTTTTCCTGCTTTTCCTTTCTTGTTATGGATTCAAATGATGCTTCTCCATAGGCTAATATGTTTCTGAACACTTGCTGTCCAAGCTAGTGGTGCTGTTTTGGAAGGTTCTGGAAACTTTAGGAGGTGGGGCCCAGATAAGTCACTGGTAGCATGCTATCAAAGGTTATACCGTCCCTCCCTGGTCCCTTCTTCCTCTCTACCTCCTGTCCACCATGAGAAGATGCCCCCTCTGACACACGCTCCTGCCGCCATGGAGTTCTGCACATGCGCGTGGGACTAAGCGACCACAGACTGAACACTGCTCAGCCAAGAGCAAAAGCAAATCTTTCTAAGTTATTCTCCCAGGGATGGAAAAGCTGAGGAATATATTCCTAATAATACCAGCATTGCCGCAAATATCCTCTAGTCACATATAGGGCTTACCCTGGGATATTAACCGCAAGTAGAATTATAGGAGGGGTAAAGCCATAGGGTTTGCACCTCTCTGGCTTCTTAGATGTTCTAGAATCTTTCCTTTGACATCTTTGAGCTCTTCCCCCATTGTATCCAAAGTGGGAAGTAAATTTGTCCAAAAAGTTTCATCTGTAGGGATGTTCAATTTTCAGTAAAATATCCTTTCTCTCTCTATGCTGCTGTGTTCTCTCTCTCTCTGCTCTGTGTTATGATGTGTGAGACTACGTGTGTAGGGGCCCATGTGGAGGTCAGAGGCCAACCTGAGGATGTCAGCCCTCACTTTTCCATTTTGTTTGAGACAGGGCCCATTGCAGCTCGCCTGCTTGGTTGCTGATAAATGACCATCAAATGGCTTAAGAGAACAAGGGCTTTATTGTCTCTTATGATTATCTGGTTACAGTTCTCAGTCCAGCTTGACAGGAGAGCTCACACCAACACCAGGGCTGAGGGAACTGGCCACAGCATCTCTACATAATGGCTGAGAGAGGGGCGGTCCTTACTTGCCAGTCCAGCATGTCTGGCCAAGTATACAAAAGAATGCCAACTTCCTCAACTGGCTCTCTTGGTATTTTATTCAAGGGCCTAATCCTACCCACCGTAGGCTGGGCCTTCCCCATCAGCTAGACAATCTCTTGCAGGTTTGCTCTGGGTTTAACTCAACCACTAATTCTCCACAAATGTGTCCAGAGCTCAAACCCTTAGCAGTCAAGTTGACACTCGTGCCTAACTGTGACAGGGCCTCTTCTCTGCTATGGTCCGGCTAGCTGCCCACAGCTTCTGGAGATTTTTCTGGTCTCTGCTTCCCACTTCTGTAGACACACAGGGATTACAGATGTTTGTCCAGATGTCCTGTGGGCTCTGTGACCCTAACTCAGATTATAAAGCTTGCACTGCAAGTACTTTACCTCCCCCCCCACCCAAGCCCCGACTTCCCTCTCTATTATGACAGACTTTTTTTTTTAATTTCCACTCATACAAACTTAACAGGTATACCCATCCCCCCTCCCTCCAACCCCCCATCCCCCTGTGCCCCCCATCCCCCCTTCCCTCCCCATCCCCCAGTGCCTCCCCCTGCCATCCCCGGATCATCCTTTAATGAGCATGCCAAACTCTCCTCTGGGTCCTCCTCTCTGATGAGGTGCAGGGACCCAGGGGCTTTTCCCAGAACCGTTTCCTGTGTTCCCCTTAAGCATAGGAACACTACTGTGGCTGTCAATCCCTTGCCTCCAAGGATCCTAGTGCCTTTAGCAAACGCTAGACTTTGTGGGGTCAATAGTGTGTTGGACATTGCGCAGGGCATGCAAAGGCCAATTATGATTGCTTCGGCCCTAACTTGTGTGGAGTATCTTGCATATCGTTACTCCTCCCATCCTTGTGCTCTTACAATTTTACTGCCCCCTTTTCCGCAAATTTCCCTGAGCTTCAGGATGGGGAGAGATTAGGCTGGCCTAGTTCCAAGTGGTTGATATAGAGTCTCTAATATTCTGGATTATGGTTCGTTGATTTATTTATTTTTTTCAGTTTTGCTACTCCTGCAATGCCCTTCACTCCATCCTGATGGGTATTGGATATCACCCCCTGGCCAGAGATAAAAACCTGTTAAATTAGAGTCTTGTTATAAGAGTATATTCAAAGGTAGATGTAATAAAAGTAGGAAAACGCAGTGAGGGAGGGGTCAATCGCCCATTTGTGAAATGGTTACTTTTCTATCTGCCAGACTATACACCCTCCTCTTCTGATAAGATCACACCCCATCAGTTGTAAATGATCAGAAAGGAAAGTCTGTGAACTTAACCAGATGTCTCATTACTTACTTGCAGTCCTTGAGGGTGGCCTATTTTCTCTGCTGTAACATGGTCCCCTCTCTCCTTGTTACTAGTGTGTCCCTCCTTCCCCATCCCTCCTGTTCATAATCCTTGCAATTACTGTAGGTATTACAGAGATTTATCTTTGAGTGTTATGACAGACTTTTTATTTACGCCTTTAAAAATTTTTTTTCCATCTTTGTGCAGGATTCTATTTAGCATTTGTATTTGTCTGGGTCTAGTGTGGATTAATCTCCCGTGGTAAGTTTCCTGACTGTACATCTTGTTCTGTGTCTGGGCATTCTGGAATCTTCTTAGTAGAACTTACTAGAACTCAAGAAGTGTCTATATATTTGGATGACTTAGAGCAACATTTAGAAGGCTACAAAACCGATAGAAAATACTGGTTACTTTGCGGTAGGATTGACAGGCGAGAGATTATTAATTTTTTAATAAATGAAATGGGCAAACATGACAAATAATATAAGTAACTAAATTACCATGTAAAAAGACACTTGACCTTGTTGATAGCCAATGAAATGCAAATTAAAACAACACGGAGACATTATCTCCTGCAAGTCACTCAAGAAAAATAATTACAATTTTTAATATCCAGTATAGTAAAGGTGTTAGAAAGATATACTACTAGAGAACTTTTTTTAAACAAATAAAGCTTGCAGGCTGGATTATAAACTCAACACCATTTCAGGCATTTTTCCAATTCAGATTGAAATAGGTAAGGATGTTGTTCATTAATCTCTATTTTGTTTTCAGTAGAGGAATATTTTGTGTACTTTTAGGAACATCTATGAACAAATTCAAGGTCAGGCTTTATTTTACAGTAGGATTACATTCAGTTTTCCCATACTGTTGCATTTTGCCTAAACTTCCGATTCCTCCACTGGCTTATCAGGAACTAGATTTAACCAGTTGTATCAACCCTTTAAAACAAATACACAGCTTGAGCGTGTCGAGTTCCCGTCAAGGTGGCCTGGGAGCCAGTATGGATGGTTCTTATCCTCTAGCTCTGCTCTGGAGAAATCACAGACAGTGGCAGAAACATGGATTAGGGCCACCAAGTGTTGTTAAAAGACCCTGGGGAGACTGACGGTGGTTCAGGGTTGGAGTGTGTGTGTGTGTGTGTCTTGTGAAGGCAGGTTACAGCAGTGACTCTCTAACACTCCTACTGTATGTGCATTAATTATCATATTCGAGAGCTTTTTAACACATTCATAGATGATAGCATTGTTATGAACAGAATGGTCTTGCTATCCTAGGAGATTCATGTTGAAGTACTAGATGTTTGTGACTTTTTTTGGTCATTTTTGGTTCTTTTAAAATAATATTTAATTTTGGGCTGGAGAGGTGGCTCAGGGATTAAGCCTCTGCCTTGCAGGTAGAAGGTCCTGAATTCGGATCCTAGACCCCATGTATAGGGTGGAGCTTGTGAATCATCGGGCAGAGTAAACAAGGAGGAGGTGGAGGCGGACCATGGTGGTTCCGGAATTCACCTGTGGTTCTACACACACACGCACAATTGAATAAATTTTAAAAAATGAAAAAATATTTAATTTTGTGTGTGTGTGTGTGTGTGTGTGTGTGAGAGAGAGAGAGAGAGAGAGAGAGAGAGAGAGAGAGAGAGAGAACACAGTGTGTCCCTGTGGAGGACAAGGGATGACTTCAGGATCATCCTGGATTGTTTCTATTTTCTTTTTGCTTGCCTAAGCTCCACCCACCAGGACCAGAAGTGCAGCTTGCTGTCTTTTCTGCCTGGCGTTTTTATGTGGGACCTGGAATCTGAACTTGTGAGGCAAAGTCAACTCCTGACCCATCTCTCTAGCCCTGTAGGTTTGTGTTTATGAGATACTATGTAGCCCAGGCTTTCCTGGAACTGTGCAGCTGAAGCCTGACTCAACCTCTTGAGCCCTTGGGTACAGGTATGTGCTGCTGTATTTGTCTGCAATTTACTTTTAAATTCTTCAGGATAATGAGCAAGGGAGACAGAGAGAGAAAGAGAGAGAAATGTAATTTTGAGTGAACCAAGTTGAAGACCATAGTGATATTTATCCTTTGTATTTTTTCCCAACTGTCTTTTGTAGCTGGTGACATCATTTCCTTTCTTTTTCTTCCCTCACCCCAAATACAAGGCTGAGCAAATGAATAGGCGCCTCCAGACCTGCCACACATATTCTGATCTGAATGATCAGCACTGGGGTGTTACAGTTGCCATGTTTACACATGTGATTCTGCTTCAGAGCTAGGTAGAAGCTCACTGGGTTGTTAGAAACGTTCCCTTCATTCCAATCCATCTTCAGTGCCTTGAAACAGTCTTTGACCCCCCCCCAACTTCACTACTTCACATTTATTGGAAGCAGCAATCCAATGGGCACACACGGCACAGCCGGTTGCTGGGCTGAGGGAGGAATCGATGCCCACCGAAAGCCCATCTGCAGGACTTGCTGGTTACCATGTATGTGTTCAAGTTACTCCTGCTGCTGCTGTGAGACAACACTGAGACTTAAGCAACTTAAGGAGAAAAGGGGGAGATTTATTTAGCTTTCCATTTCAGAAGCTGGAGGCGGCTGAAGTCACTGCAGACTCATGGAGGCTGAGAGAGCTCAAAGAGCAGAGCAGGAGAGCAGGCTGCCAGCAGGAACAGGGCGGGGCTAACCAGCCCAGGCCCACCCCCTGTGATGTGCGTTCCTCCGCCAAGGATGCTCCTCCCAAAGGTACCACAACCTTCCCAAACATCAGCTAAGGATTAAACACATGCGCCTATGGGGAGCAACTCACATTCAAGCCAGGACACCGCGGCAGCAAAGGGGTATGGTTAAGTGCTTCCCAGGGTAAGCCCCTTGCCTACTGAACTGACATCCCTCTGAAGCAATCTCGCAGTTTCCATATACACTTTACTACACAGAGTAGCTGATGACATCATGAATCACAGACCACAAATACCCAGATACCAAGGACGAAAGTTCTTACACGGAACACAAGCCATCTGAGGTTGAGTTGTTGAGAAACGCAGCTGGAATTCTAGGTAAGCATACAGACAGTTAGTGAAACAAGAAAGATTTCAAGCATAGGAAGAAGTGGACAATCATTGAAAGAATCAAGGAGAAATATGAAGCACCCAGGATAGAGCAGTTAAGTTAGGATCCAACCTGGATGGTTAGCAGACCTGAAGCAGCTGAAGGACAAATCAATGAAACGGAAGATGAGCTAAGGAATTCTCCCAAGAGACAGAAGGAAATGATGATGAGGGAGAGAAAGATGTTAAATATTTGAAATGTGGAGGGTAGGATGTTAATATTCACTGCAGATGTGGCAGTACACCCCTGTGATCCCAGCACTCCAGTGATCCAGGCCTCAAAACCAGCATAAGACAAAAACTATAGGAGAAGATCAAATCTTTGAAGAAGCAGAAAATATTCAACTTTCTAACATTGAGGGCAAGAATCCCTGGCTTGGAAAGGCTTCTGGAACACCACGTAGAAATGATATGGGAAACCTCACCAAAAAGAAAGTATTAAAGGACCTTAAAGATGAATTCTGGGTGGTTTTGGAGATAAAGCAGATTGCTGACAAATAAGACCAGACTGAGATCAGAGATCAAGAGAACACTATGCTTAATATGGAAAGCAAGGACACCAGAGAGATATGTTGTCACGTTCAAGAACAAAGCAGATGAACGTGAGCCTGGAATGTGTGTGTGTGTGTGTGTGTAGACAGTCATAGATATACACATGTGTAAATCCCTGTATACATGTTTATGCCTGTTTACTGTGTGTGCAGGTGCATGCATGCGTGGAGGTCAGAGGTCATCCTTGGCAGTTCTTTCTTGCCTTGTGTTCCATCTTGTCTTGCCTCAACCATCACCTGTTTTCTACCCATCATTCTTGGTAATTATGGTTTCAGTCCAGCAATTTATGTCCTCTGGGGAGAATTTCGGCAGCGTTTTGTTTATGGCAGACTACACTGTGTTCTTTTGTTCTCTCTGGGTCTCCTTTCATTCGGGTGGCTTCTGATGGGGGCTTTGCTAGTTATCTTTGCGTGCCTAGATCGGAGCCCTTTGTCATTTTTATCTACTTTCTGGGAGATTTCCTCATCTGTATCTTCTGAGCCCACTGCCAACTTTTAAAATTTCCTCCTAGCATATTTTTAACTTTAAGAGCACTTTTCTGGTCTCAGAATATTGCTTTTCTTAAAATAGAATCCCGTTCCTATTTCGTGTTTGCAATACTTCATTCCTCTGAGGAAACTCATACTTTTTAAAGAGAGATTTCCTTCTCCCTGGATCACATCTGTTTTCTGAAGACCCCTGTGCCATTCTATTGCCCCCGCCAAACATTAGCACCACACAAACCTACTACCTTGCTTGATCAGTGGATCAGATGTTCTGTGTGGGTTTGGAAGGATGTTTTCTTCTGCAAGTTAGGGAGAATTTCTTCTCTGGCTTTTTCCAGTATTTACAGACCACCTATATTCCTTGTCGCACAATCTCTCTCTTCCCAGTCTTCAAAACCACTAATGTTCCATCTCTGACTCTTTCCCAGTTATCACATTGCCCCAGCATGGCCAAGAAGAACAATTTATGAGATTATTTTAGGATTTTAGGATAATCTGGTACCATCATCTCTCCATCTCCAATCAACTTGTGAGCAACTTGTGAGCAATTATATTTGCTACCTCAAGCTTGTTATGAATTATGACTTTCTCATTGGTTCTTGGGATTAGGGCACAGACATTTGGGGGAAGAGGTCATTATTCTACCTCCCATGGTGATTTTGTTCTTTCTTATCTTCACGTTGGAGGTTTTCCTCAGATGCCTGGTAACAGTTAATCTTCTCCACATCTATACGAGAAGGGGGACTGAGGGCTGAAAAGCTTTGGAGTTTTACAAGCAAGAGTGAAGGCAATCATTTGGGGGGTTCAAGGACTGGTCTTGTCCTTCAATGACCCTCATATCCAAACCTCAGAATCTTTTCCAGGACTGGCAGATCTTCTGAAGGTTTTTCCAGCCTATTGACTAGAGGAAGAAGATCTGACTCTCAGAGATTTGGGAGCTGATGTGGGAAAGAAACTTGGATATCTTCTTCCTTCCTTCCTTCCTTCCTTCCTTCCTTCCTTCCTTCCTTCCTTCCTTCCTTCCTTCCTTCCTTCCTCCCTCCCTCCCTCCCTCCCTCCCCTTCCCTCCCTCCCTCCCTCCCTCCCTCCCTCCCTCCTTCCTCCCTCCCTCCTTCCTCCCTCCCTCCCTCCCTCCCTCCTCCCTCCCTTTCTTCCTTCCTCCCTTCCTTCCTCCCTTCCCCCTTCCCCTTTCCCTTAACCCTCCTTTACCCCTCCTTTCCTCCCTCCCCCTCCCCCCTCTTTCTCCTTTCCCTCCCTTTCTGTGTGTATGCCTGTGAAGGTCCAAGGGTGATATCAGGAATCATTCTGAATTATCCTACTTTCCTTATTGCTTTCCTCTGAAGTTTCCCAGACTCTGCCTCCCAGGGCCAGAATTACAGGCCGCCACCTGGCATTTTTACATGGGATCTGGCATTAGAACTCAGGTCCTTTTGCTTTTGAGGTAAAGGCTTTAACCCCTGAGTCATCTCTCAATTCTGGCCTGGGGGTCCTTTCTGCAGAGACTAAACATTCTGTCTTGTGAAAGCCCTGAAGAATTTGGCAGGTGGGAGGGGACAGAGCGACCAACTGCTTTTCAAATGGGGTCAGGTCCATCTTTGGAGGTTTGGTAAAATCTTTACCATGATTTTCCATGACATGGGACAGCGATGGGTGAGCTATTGAGGGGGGGGTTCTTCAGAATATGTTTGATCCACTTGGGGATTTATCCTCTGTTGACTTACAACTCAACTCTCTCAGTTCTTGGCTATCTGTCCCTTACCTCCATTTCTGTTCCATTTGCCATCCATTTGCTCCTGACTCCACACTTGCGTCCTCATCGACACATTGATCCCAGGCTCTGTTCACCCACTGTGTCAGGCCATACTTTTGGTTGTTTAATTTGTCCCGGTGGCAAATATGCTTGATTTCCACAGACAACCATTTCCTATATTGATTGTAAAGTGCGCTGTCAAAGGCTTGTTTACAAAGACGCCTGACACTTGCAATCGGGAGAAGATACCTTCAGCAATAATTACTGAATCTGTGTCAGATTTCCTGGCCTGGCTTCCTTGCAGGTTCTGTCAGGTGACATCTCTAATCCCCACAAACCCACATCGATTGAGATCACTTCAGGCTGCTGTTCCTTCCCCCAAACAACAGTTTTGTTCGAAATAAATAAACCGAGTGCATTTGCATAAAGCAAGAGCTTTTTTGTAAGAACTAGAATTTAGGGTTATTCTTTTCTGCAAATTTTAGAAAGATTAGGTATTCTCAGATTACATTGAAGTTTTTTAAGCTTTATTAATTTTGCGTGTATGTGTGTGTATGAGTGTGTTTGTGTATGTGTGTGCGCGTGCGCATGTGCACATGCACACCCACATCACAGAGCACTGTGTGTCCCTGTGGAGGCCTAAGGGTGACTTCAGGAATCATCCTGGATTGCTTCTACCTCCTTTCTGCTGCCATCTGGGATTTCTCAGGCTCTATTTACCAGTGTTGTAAGTACAGGCTGCTGCCTTTTCTGCCTGGTGTTTTTTGTTTGTTTGTTTGTTTGTTTTTTTACATGGGACAGGGGATCCAAACTCAGGACCTTCTGCTTGTGAGGCAGTGTCTTAACCTCTGAGCCATCTCTCCAGACCCATTGCATATTTTTTTAAAAGAAATATTTATGTGGAACTGAGAAATGACACAGGGGCTAAACTCTGTCTCAAAAGGAAGGCCCTGGGTTTAGATCCTGGATCTCATATAAAAAAATGCAAGGCATCCCATCACCCTCCTGCCCTTCCCTGGACGGTGGGTTGGTCAGTGGCCCAGGGGCAAGGCAGACTGTCCCTAGTGCACCCCGGGACACGTCACATCTTCAAAGGTTGGGGATGGGGGGAAGGGAGATAATCGGTTGGCTACACACCCCTCTTCTGCAGGCATAGCCTCCCTCTTCTGCAGGTGAAGCTCCAGTGCACAAGTGACCTTTGATCTCCATAGATGACCTACCCACCCACCGCAGGGACACCTGCAGAAACTCACCGTTTGGATGGCACCTGTGGCTGGAGTCTTGTGCTACTGTGTCATTTTTCACAAATCACACTTATGCTGCATTTGCTGCACTGTCTTTGCTGCCTGCTCTCACCCCTACAGGCAACCAAACCCCCACCCATACTCGATAACGGTACACAATAAACTCCATAGTTGACCAAAAGAGAAAGAGCAAGAGAGAGAGACAGACAGACAGAAAAGAGAGAAAAGAAATAAGAAAGAAATAGCAGTAACCTGCACTTGTGGCTCTAGAAGGCAGAGCTTGGGAAATCCCAGAATCAAATGAACAAGGAGGTAGAGCAATCCAGGATGATTCCTGAAGTTACACCTGGGCCTCCACAGGGACACACAGGCTCTTCAATACACACATACACACACACACACACACACACACACACACACACACACTAAATAAATAAATAAATAATTAATTAATTAAAATTAAAAGTATTTGAGAGATAGATAGATGAGAGAGAGAAATATGCAGAGAGAGATATGCATGCCAGGTGGAGGTAAGAGACAACTTTCACAAATCATTTTTCACTTTTCTCCTCCCACCCTGTGGGTTTCCAGGGATCCAACTCAACCAGCCGGGTTTGCTAGCAGACGCCTTACTGCTGAGCCATCTTGCTGACCCCAAAGCCGATCCTCTTCACTGTGGACCTTTGAACTCTTTTCATTGCGGTTGTCTTGGTTCCAGGTGCCTTCCTCAGTTCCCTCCTCAGCTCGTCCCACATTCCATTAGCCACCTCTTCGTCCATTCCACCAGTTCTCACCTCCTCTGCCACTCTCACCCTGGACCAAGCTACTAACCCACTTCTCTGTCTCTCCCGTTCTCCCTTCTCTTTCTGTCTTCCCCTCCTTCTCCCCAGCCCTTAAAACTCATCTCCCTGTATTCACTCTTGACTCCTTATATATAGCCTGTTCTCCATCTCCACAGTATCATTGATAGAATTCCTCTTAAAACTTAAATTATTTGAGTGTTTTTTTCTCGTGTTACAATCAAATGAAATGTGTTTATGAGATCTACAAGTGTGTACGTGTGTGTGTGTGTGTGCATGCACACATCTCTGTATGTGCAAAGAAGAAGAAGATATATATTTTCAGAAAGGAGACTGTGGGAATGAGGGACCAGTAAGACTTGGGGGAGAAGAGGAAGATGGAGGGAGAAGCTAGTCAGAGTGAGGTACAGTGATGTACATGTATGTATGTATATCTTTTTGGAGCCCATCATTTTGTATGCTGATTGACAAAAATTACTCATATTAAAAGAAAAGAAATTCTGGAATTTAACACATACTCTCTTGTAATGACATTCGCTAAAGGTGTGAATAGACAGAAGAAGAAAGAATCAACTATCCTGGGGGTAGGTTGAAGGAGACTGTGTAGCAACAGAAAGGAAAAGTGAAGAGAAACCAGCAGAGCCCCAGAGAATGACCAAGCACCAGAGAGAGTTCGCAGGTGCTACGGTGGAAGTCCTCGGAGAGGAGAGAGTGACGGGAGGAGAGGATACTGGTGAAGCAAAAAGGGCTTCAAACACCCTGAACATGCTAAAAAGTGTTTCCTTATGCATTCAAGAAGCTCAGCAAATTCCGAGTAGGACAACTCAACAAAGTCCACAAGTAGTCAACAATGCAAACTGGGAGGGGCAGAGACACAGAGCGTCACCCAAAGGGTGAAGAGGAGGCAGCCTGTCACACACAGGAGCTCTTCAATAAGCGTAAAAGCTGACTTTTCATCGGAAACCACGAGGGCCAGAAGCAAAGGGAATTTACACAGGCTGCCAGACGAGGAGTCCGAGTCCAGGATAAAAACGAAGAAGAGGCCGGTGAGAAGCTTGGCGGATAAAGGAACTTGTGCTCAAACCTGGCAACTTGAGTTCCATCCCCAAACCCTCACGGTGGAAGGAGAGAATAGAAGATGTTAAGATGTTCCAGAGAGATGAGAGAAACAGCAAAGTTGGCCTGCAATGAAACACAGCTGGAATCTTTCCCAGAACACAGGAACTGTCGGACGGGAAGGCCACATGGTCCTTTCCAGTAGGATTGGTAAAGAATAGGTGCAGACGGAGGCACAAAAATGTGAGAGCCAGGCTGGGGAAATGGCTCAGGATTAAAGACTTGGCTTTGCAAACAAAAAGACCTGCGTTTGACTTCCAGGTCACATGTAAAAATGCCAGGTGTATATGGTGGCTGCTTGCAATTCCAGTCCTAGAAGGCAGAGACTGGGAACCCCCTTCCCCACTGGCTTCCCCCCCAACAAAACGATGAGGAAATAGAGCAATCCAGAACGATCCCCAATGTCACCCTGAAGTCGCCATAGGCACACATACTCAAGTGCCCTCTTACACACACTCACACACATGTGCATGCATGCATGCATGCAAAAAAAAAAAAAGTGAGAACCTTGGAAATGAAGCAATTTTAAAAAATATTTGTGATTATATGATAATAGAGGAGGGACACATAGAAGATCCAGCCTCTGTCTGTAGCTGTATATATTTTTCATGTGCATTTTAACTGCATGCATGCTTGTGCAGGCTATGTCTTCTGGTTGTCCCTTCCAACATTACACAAACTCTTGATGTGACTGCTGAGATTTTTATATGAATTTTTTTCATATGTTGAAATTTCCAGCTTAGTTTGGACTCCTCATGGACTCCGTCTGGTCTTTGACTTTCACAATATTCTCTGTCTTTTTTTCTTTTGGGATCTTTTTAAAATTTTATTTTCAATACTTTGTTATTTATTTTGAGAGAGAAAAAGGGAAAGAGGGAAACTTGCAACAGTCACTTTGACTTCCCGAGGCTTGGGCGTCCTGAGGTTACATGGACAGGGTGTGTGTATTCACCTGACAGAGGCTTCCCTTCTTACTGCCAACCCTTTGGCTCAGTAGGATCAATTCCTGGACATAGAGGTGGAGACATGGATCTTTCTGGAAGCTTACGAATTAGAGTTAGAGGAAGAAGTCACCTTGTTGGGGTGGAGAGGTTGGAAGAGGAATATCAGGGAGCTGGTGTTGCACGTGGGCGCAGGAAGCCATTGTGGAGAACAGCTTTGGTAACACAAACACTGGGCATGTTAGCCCGGAGGTCTACTTATCTCTTCAGCAGCCACAGCCCCGTGCACATGAGTCCAGTCCTCATACTTCTAGTCTGAGCTACATTGGCATTGGTGCCTGGCATGGGTGCCTGATCCCTGAGTGAAGTCAGGAATCAGGGCTGGGGAAAGACCCTGAGTAAAGATCATTTTTCTCCTCTGGTCCCTTCCTTCCTCAGACCCTTCATCACCAGAGTGCTAGCATTCTCTCTCCCTCTCTTTCTCTGATCTACTTATCTATGTATCTATCTAATCTCTTATCTATCTATCTAATCTCTGGTATCTATTATCTATCTAATCTAGTCTCTTTTATCTATTATCTAATATCTATCTATTATCCATTTATCTAATATCTATCCATCAATCCATCTATCATCTATCTAATATCTATTCCTCTATCAATCAGTCATCTATCAACCTATCTAATCTATTATCTATCATCTATCTAATATATATCTATTAATCAATCTATATAGTGTCTTATTTATTATCTATCTAATATCTACTTTCTATCAATCAATCTACCCATCTATCATCTATCTAATATCTATTAATCTATCAGCTATCATCTATCAATCAATCTATCATCTATCAATCTATCTACCATCTATCTAAAATCTATAAATCAATCTATCATCTATCATGTATCTATCTAATGTCTACCATCTATCTATCTATCTATCTATCTATCTATCTATCTATCTATCTATCTATCTGTTTATCCATCCACCAATCCATCCATCTCTATTTCTCTGTATTCTTCCCCATCAGATCCAAGGCTCTCTGTGGCCAGAGCAATGATCTTTCTGGTGAACTGCTAGGGGTCCATTCATCAGTGGAAGACATACTGACTAATTCATGGTCCTGGTGACACCAGCATCAGTGAGACTTGAGAGCCTCTCACAGGGAGTCGGGGCTGCTTGGGACACATCTGCGTGGCTGTGGGGCTTCCGCTGGCTTCCACAGGGCAGTTTCCATGAATCTTGACAGCTGAACACAACTTCGCTTCCGGAGACTCTGCGTTTCAAGCATCGCGGTAATTCCAGGATGACCTAAACAAGCCTCCCCAGGACTGTCATTCATGATTCTCTGAGTGAATAGTCTCTTCTTTGATTCTCAGTAGAGCGGTTTCGGGGAGAGTTAGAACCCAAACAAGCCAGGGAACTTGGCTTCTTAGGCTGATGGTCACAAGCTCTCACGATCACAGACAACAAAAGTGTCGGAGAATTAGCGTCCCGGTTCTGTTGTTCGCTTGTTCTGCAACAATGGCTGAGCTCGGCCCTGGACCACCAGCACCCTGAGCTCAGCTCCTCCACTCCACATTCCAATCTCCTGAGAGAAGAGTCCATCTGGCCTTCTCAGAGCATTAACCCTCTCCTGCCCAAGACCTCCCAGAGCAGCACCAAGGTAGGGGAGGTGTGGGAGGGGAGGCTGGGTCTCTAGAGGAAACGGGCAGTGCTTTGGATCTAAGGCTGATAGTTTTCTTCTTCCTCAGTGGAATTATGAACCTCCAGCTCCGAGAAGCAGCTGGGCATGGTAACAAGAGGATCTGAACTCAGATCCTTCAGCTTCTGAGGCAAAGATTTAACCCCTAAGCCAACTCTCCAGCTCGTGATCCTGTGTCTTTAAACTGTGTGGGATTCCCTGTTTCTAAGACAGGTGCTGGGATTTGGGAAAGTTTCCTCCTGGACTTCAGACCCCTGATCTCTAGTGTTCCTGAGGTTAAGAATGCCCCTCTATAAGATGTGACTATCCAGACTGCTTCCAATTATTATTTCTATTATTATCATGTGCATGCATGTATATATGTGGAGGAAAGAGGTCAATGTCAGAAGTCTTCCTCAACTGTTCCCTACCTTATTTTATTCCTTTTATATACACATGCATGGAGTGAATGTGTGTATGCATGTATGTGTGTGTGTGTGTGTTTGCATGGGAGTGTGTGTACATATATATGTGGATGCATGTACATAGTGACCTTGAGTATGCATATCTAAGAGTAAAATCAGGAATTATCTTGGATTGCTCTACTTCCTTATTGCTTTGCTCTGAAGTTTCTCCAGCTCTGCCTTTCTAGGGTTAGAATTACAGGCCACTGCCATTTCTGCCTGACATTTTTATGGGAGATCTGGAGATCCAAACTTGGATCCTTTTGTTTGGGAAGCAAAGGCTTTAACCACTGAATCATCTCCCCACCGTATTCTTTAGAACAAGGTCTCTCACTGACCCTGATTCGCCTGGGTTGGCTGGCCAGTGAGCCAGCCTGTTTGTGTCTTCCCAGTGCTGAGATTATAGACACGTGGCATCCTTGTCTTTCTGCTCCATCATAGTTAAGTCCAGATTTATAGTCAAAGATTCCCACACCTCTGCTCCATTATTGAGAGAACAGGCAGGCTGGTCTGTAGGGATACACATGAGTGGATCAACTCTACCCCACAAGGTAACCTACCTACACATGGGATATTTCCAAGAAATTCTTTTGGGTTTTTTTGTTTGTTTGTTTGTCTGTCTTTTTTTGTTGTTTGTTTGTTTTTAGGCGGGTCTCTGTAGCCCAGCAAGTTCTAGTCCTGGTCTTCCTGCCTCTACCTCCTGAGAGCTGGGATGTTATGGTTTGAAATGTGTCCCCCACAGTCTCATGTGTTTGGCAAGGTCATGGCACCTTGAGAGGTAGAGCCTTGCTGGAGGAAGGCAGTCACAAGGGGTGGGCCTTGAGGTGGATGAGTCCCACCCTACCTTCAGGAGAAGTCTGCCTTTGCTGCAAGCAGTCTGCAGCTCTCAGCTTCCAGATGTCTGAGGTGACTTAGCCTCCTCCAGCTTTGGCCAGCCAGCCATGCCGCGTCTGCCATGAGAAACTGCCTCCTCTGGAACCGTAAGCTGAATAAGCCTCCTTTTCTCCCTTAAGTTGATTGACTTTGGGTGTTCTCTCACAGCAATAGTTAAGAGTAACCGTTACATGGGATTATAGGTGTGTGTCAACAAGCAGTTTGGATTGCTTCTTTTCAAAGACTTCTTTATTTTTTGGCAGTTTCGCATATAAATGCAATGAATTCAAGTAATTTTAATACCATGTCATCTGATTCCGGCTTCCTTTCCTTCTCCCCAACCAGCTTCCCAACTTCTTTCATATTACTTGGAGCATGTGTGAGCATGTGTGTGTGTGAGCATGTGTGTGTGTGTGTGTGTGTGTGTGTGTCCTACTGAGTTTCGTCAGGGTTGCTTGCATTTGCATGTGGCTGAGTACTTGCTGGAGTATGGACCAGGGTGTGTTTACTTGGTTTTTCACATGAGTTCAGGGGATTGAACTCAGGTTCTGTACTTGAGCAGCAAGCACTTTAAACTACCGAGCCATCTTGCCAGCTCCCATTCAAAGTCTTCATGGCAATTTACTTACCATAACTCAATTCTTGATGTCCACAATGTATATTGAAGTTTAGCTCTTCCTCCTTCTTGACACCCTATATTTTACTCATAAACTACACTATTGGCCACCTTTGCAAAGTGTACCCAGAATCTACCACTTTCTTACCTTTGTCTTGACTAACACTTTATCCTAAGACACTGAAATCGTCTTTTCATTGAATAATCACTATTGTTTGTAAGTTCTGTCCCTGTGATCTATGAGGTGAGAGGAAACCAGGAAAGTGATGTCTTGGAAGTTAAACATTGTTCTTTAAGCTTCTAGAAAGAAGATCAGGAAACAATCTTTATGAAGAAAGAAATAAGAAGGGACGTCTAACTGCAGGCACATCCTGGATTGGGAAATGTCCACTTGGGAGAATGCTCGATCCCCTTAGTTTTGAGTTCAAATTGTCCCTGTGCTGGAAACCGTGTGCATGCTAGGCAAGCATCCCACCACTTAGTTATATCACAGCTCCCCAGTTGAAACACCCCACGTGTATCAATGGGAATGTAACAAAACAAATGTGAATCTGAAAGAATGAGGATGAAAGACCAGAATGGAATTTCCTGAAAAACCACCGTCAACGGCACTTGCATGACACATTCAGCAGACTATGTGGTGAAGGCGAAGGAATCTAGCTGAGGGTGGGGGCGGGAATGAATGTGGGCTATCCATTTGCGTAAAAATTAAACTAGAAACTATCTCTTATCTCCCTCTGAAACGTGTATGTGTGTGTGTGTGTGTGTGTGTGAGAAAATGAAAAGTAATCATTGTATTATTTCTTTGTACCTGCTCATAAGCCTTTGTGCATATACATATATGTGTGCATGTATGCATGTGTATGTGTGTATCAGAGGCTCTGTGTGTACTTGTAGAGGTTCAAAGGTGACTTCAGGAATCATCCTGGATTGCTCTACCTCCTTTTTGCTTTGCTCTGGAGTTTCCTAGGCTCTGCCTTCTCGAACCAGTAGAAGGCCATCCCCATATCTGCCTAGCATTTTTATATGCAATCTGGGAATTTGAACTCAGGTCCTTCTGCTTGTAAGGCAGAGGCTTAACTCCTGAGACCTCAATATAGTATTTAAGAAAACAAAGGAGACTGTTTTAATAAATTTTCAGAAAGAGGCTGGCAAGGTAGCTTAGTGGATAAGGTGTCTAGTCCCAAACCTAAAGACCTGAGTTCAATCATCAGCGCCCCACGTGGTGGGAGGAGAGAACCGGCAAGGACAGAATTAACTTCCAAATAGTATGTGCGTTTCTTTCTCTCTCTCTCTGTCGTTCTCTCTCTCTCTGTACATATATAGTACACACATTAAAAAACATTTTTTAAATCTTCAGAAAAAGAGGAGATTGATAGATTTAAGTGCACAAAAAGGAAAACATTCCATAGGGAGAAGAAACCATAAAGTTAAAAGATACATTGAGGAAGAAAAAAAAAATCTTAAATACATTCAAAAAGGTTAATGACACCAACACCAATTTTGGATTTGGATGTGGGAGTGAAGTTGAAGGCTAAGTAAACACTTCAGTGGGAACAAGAGCTTTAGATTCCTCCCTCCTCCCTCATTTCCTGCAGGTGTCTCCTCTTCTCTCACCCCCAGCTCCCCCCCCATACACACACTAGGTCAGGCTTGCTTCCTAAGTAACAGGACTTGAATCCCCACATGCCCTGCACTTAGACTGCACATCCTGGACCTCATGTCCCTTCCTGGGCATAGGCCCCCAATGCCAGCCAGTCAGGAGAAGTCATGTGAACTTCCACTCCAGCCACACAAGTCTCTGATATGGAAAGTGGAACCAGGACTGGGGGGAAGGGGAGAAGGTGGGAAGCCCTGTGCCTGCCCAGAGAGCTAGAATGGAGGGCAGGCAGAGGGGAGGAGAGGGTACCTGAAGGAGGCCTCCCTCCACACATTCCTGATTCTATCCTCTACCCTGTGGTGAGTTCGCTTTGCTCCTAGGGAGGGTGGTCCCTTCCCCCCAACCTTGTTTTCGGGAGTTAATATGATGCACAGAAGACAATCTGGAGACGTCCATTTCTTGTCTGTTTTCATCCATGTAATAATGACTTACAGATTCTTTATTCTGAGCCACACAGCACTAGGTACTGGAAGTCTTGTGCACTGCATGTGCTCTTGAGGTTAAGGCACTGGGAGCAGGCTCAGAGTCAAATGGACGTCCACCAGCAACAGGATTTTTCTGCCCGCTTTAATCTCCTGCCTTTCATGGAGGCCACAGTCACCCAGGGTGTGGGTTGCTTAGATTTACCAAGCCTGCTGTGGGCGAGGTACTGGGCCAGACTTCAGTAACATGAGGCCGGCCAGAGCCGCGCCATGGTTAATCCAGTACAAGCTCCAAAACATAGGTTCACGCAGTGTCCCAAGTGAAACCACTTTTGGATCAATCTAGCCCCTTTAAAGATTGCTGAAATCTGTTGCTTTTTGGGGATTTTATTGTACTTTCGGTACCCAACCTCCCACCACCTGCAGAAACAAATGAACAAAAAAACCTAGCATGAGAATCTTAATCATAAATGAAGTAGTTTAATTTATTCAACTTTTCCATTGAACGTTAAAAACATTTAACTCAGTTTTATTGTGTGCATATGTGGGTGGTATGTGTATATTCATGTTCTGAATGTGTGTGAGCACATGTGTATGTGCATGTGTGTGTGTGTAGGCCCACAGTTGAAGTCGGGTGTCTTCTTTGATCACTCCACTTTTTATTATTAATTATTATTATTTGGTCCTGGGGATTGAACTAAGGGCCTCGAGCTTACAAGCGCTCTGCTACTGAGCTAATTCCCAAATCCTCCATTTTCATTGTTAAGCCATGGTATCCCAGGTGAATCCAGAGCTCATGGATCAGCTAGACTAGCTAGCCAGTTTTCCACAGGATCCCCGCCCTTTGCCCCGAGTGTTGAGATTATAGGCAGCTGTATGTCTGCCTGAATTTTTATATGATTTCTAGGGATCCAAAATCCAGACCTTTATCTTGCTGGTAAGAGCCTTGCCCACAGAGCCATCTCCCACCTAGGTGTGTATATATGTGTGTTTTGGACGTGGGTGAGTATACATATGTATGTGGGAGTGTGTAAAGAGGGCACCTGAGTATATGCCCATGGAGACCCAACGGTGCCATCAGGAGTCATCCTGCATTGCTCTTCCACCTTTATTGTTTTGCTCTGGGCTTTCCCAGGCTCCACCTTCCAGCACCGTCACCATATCCACCCAGCATTTTTCTTTTTATGTGGTACCTGGGGATCTGAACTCAGGTCCTTTTGCTTGCAAAGCAAACCTGAACTTTTTTTAATAGGAATAGTTTTCACCTAGAGCCTGACTTCAGGACAAAGGGAATTGTAAGAAATGCAGCTGAGTTGATACTGTTTAAAAATAAGTTACTAGATCTATAGTTTGTGATGGAATTACTGAGCACTAATATAAGAATTCCCCCACACATCCTGACTAGCCTGGTCAAACTTGTCCCTTGGGAAATAAAGACCCCCCCCATCCAAGATGTCACTGAAAGAAATCCAATGGCTTAGTTGCTGCTGTGCAGTTGGGAAGACAATTATGTGCACCGTGTTGTCTTTCTGGAATAGCTCAGAAGTCTTGATGTGATCTGGAGAATCAGTTTCCATATAGGGCACTGGCAGAGCCTGTTCAGGATCAGGGAACCAAAGCCTTGGGGGGTCTAATCTTGACTTCACCTTTGAAGGAGAGAGGATGCGATGAGAATGGCTTCACTCAGAGTGCTGGATAGGATGGAGTCCATTCCTGGAGACTCATTTATGTAGATTCAATGGGGGCAACTGGTAGGGTGCACCAAGTGCTGGGCTGGGCTTTGGGCATAGCGGGCAGGGTGGACATTTGTTGCAGTTTGCCTGCATGGCTGCTGATAAATGACATCAAACGGCTTAAGGGAACAAGGGGTTTATTTCCTTACGATAGTCAGGTTACAGTTCTCAGTCCAACTTGACAGGAGAGCACACACCAATACTAGGGCTGAGGGAACTGGCCACACTATTACCACATAACAGCTGAGAGATGGACAATCCTTACTTGCCAGACCAGCATGTCTGACCAAGTGAACAGAAGGATGCCACCTTCCTCAACCAGCTCTCGGTATTTTATTCACTTATTCAGGGCCTAGTCCCACCCATCATGGGCTGAGCCTTCCCCATCAGATAGACAATCTTCTGCAGGTTTGCTCTGGGCTTAACCCAACCACTAATTCTCTACAAATGTGTCCAGAGCTCAAACCCTCAACCATCAAGTTGACACCTGTGCCCAACTATGACAACACTGTTTCTGATTGTTTCTGAACTCCCCGTCTTAGCTTCTATAGTGAGGCTGGATCAGAGAGAAGCATGAAACACTCTGATAGACTCAGTGATGGGGGAAAAGGCAAAGGACTTTATCTCCTTTGTCTAGCAGGAAGCCCATGGCACTAGGGGGCTAAATGGAGCCTCACCTGCAGCTAAGGCCTGGGGTTTGTTTCACACCCACCTGTGACCTTAGAAGAACCTAGATCCTAGACATCAGAATGCTGATCTTGCCTTGGGATCAGCGCTCCCAGAACTTGGTCCTGCCCTGGTCTTCAATTCTAGGGGAGGAGGCCCAGAGCTGGTTGGAATTTGAGCCCTTGCTCTGGTGTGGGAAGCCTGCCTTTAGCCCAAGTCTTTAGCCTTTGGGGACAGAGGACACTAAGAGCCAAGGGGTAGCCAAGACCCCTTTTCAAGACAGGGCCAGGCTGCTTGTTAAAATCTAAGAACCCATCTGCCCACGCACTGCGGCCACAGTTGTTGTTTCTTAATATCCAATTTGAGGAGATTCAGTTAAGATGGGTAGTTTCATTCCTCTTCTAGTAAGACTTCACAATGGGTGTTTTTCTTTGCAAGTATGAGTGGGGCCCTTGGCAGGGGGTTTTGTACAGCATGTAGGAGAGAGAGAGAGAGAAAGAGAGAAGAAAAACAACTAACTTCGGTTCAAAGAGGCCAATCACAGGCCGTTTCCTTTCTCAGTCCCCCCCCCCAGAAAGCTGCCAACAGTGCAGTGCATCGGCTGCCTACTGGCCTGCTCAGACAGGGGGACGTGTGCTCCTTTGTTAGGATAGGCTGAATAGGATGTCCCTGCACCCAGACCTGGCCTCCTAGCTAACAAAGGGCCCCTTTGTCACCCTGGGCAAAGAGTGCTGCTGAGGTTGCCACAGCAACTCAAGGACACAGGCTTCATGTGTGAGTGACATTTCAGATGGGAAGCTGGCATTCACAAATTCAAATTTCTTTACGTAGAGTGCTTTCCTTCTCTGGGTATTTTAAAGCAACTACCTAGTAAACAAAAGAGAATAAAAATAAGGCAACAATACATACACACACCAGGCCAACAAACAGAATTGCAATTCAGCTTACTGGGTCCCCCCTCTCTGGACAAGAAAGTTGGGTGAAAAGCTTTGTTGGGGACATTGTTAAGGACCACGGTGAGTTTTGTGTCTCTTCTCTAAAAGGTAACTGGATACCATTAAAAAGGATTTGGAAAAAAGAATTCATTGGGAATTTGAGCCTCCGGACACAAGATATCTATCTGTTCTTTGTCTTGGTCTAGCGGGTGATCCGCCGCTGGCTGGACAAGAATTGGGGCGGGGCCTGCAAATATGGCAGGCTCTCGCTGTCCAAGGTGCCTGTGTGGAGGCTTTTGCAAGAGTAACTGCCGTTCATCTCTGTGAGACAGTCAGTGGAATGCTAGACTGTCAGGTAACAAGGCAAGGGGCAGAGGGAAGCTGGATACTTGATGGGAGAAATGCGGAAGTGGAGGAAGGAAAGATGGAGAGGAAGGGCCATGTCTGCATTCTGTAAGGCAGGAGGTATGGTAAGTACCAGGCTGCAAGCTCAGATACGTTTACACAATTGCCACCATCCACACCAAATATTTCCCTGCATACCTTATTGTGACAATTAATAGACAGTGTTGAAAGGAAACACCTGTCCGTCGCCACCTGGATTCCAGCCAAAAACATTTCCCTTTCCTGGCTTCGGCACCTGCTTTTCCATCTTGCTGTCTCTGTAGCCAGTCATGAAACTCTTTTATTTGGGGAGCACATTTCAAACTGCAGGCATTCTGCCACTCCCCTACCCCACAAGATGCATCATCATGCAAACCCTTACAACCTAATATTTATTTCCATTTTTACATACAGTGAACTAGACAAACCAGCATACATCTGCCAGGTTTTGATGAATGCTTCTTTGAGGTAGCCCAAACCTTTACCAAGATGTACAAAACAAAGATCGCCTAGAAATCCCTCATGCCCTTTCCCAAAAAGCCCCATCTCTAAACACACACACACACTTTTGTCATGTACTTTCTACTTACTGTTACAACCAAGGATTGTCATTGTTGCTCCCTAATCTTCATGGGAGTTCACGATGCCGTCCACTGATTCATTCTTCACTCACCCAGTGTCTTCTGTGTCCCAGGACACTGGGTCAGGGACCCCACATGAGGTGGTGTGTAAATGCTCTGGCACAAGGCAGTTGGGTTTGAATCTGTCTAGCAGTTTGTCCAGAAAAGCTTCCCTTTCATGACCCATGCATTGGTGACAGTAACACATTAACATATAACACAGGTTTGGTGGGAGATGCTTAAGGCAGCACCAGCCAAACATTCAGTGTATAGTAAGCGCTCAATACCTGTATCTGCTCAGCGGGGGAGGGGCGTGCAGTTGAGCAGTGGCCTTTACTACTCTGGGACTTTGAAGCTCTTGTTTTTCCTTTCTCATGATTGTTGACTAAACTGCTCTGTCCAATTATAGACATTTAACACTGCACTTTATTAAATGTTTCTGTATCAGGAAATTGCAGCTTCTGTGGTGTGATTCCCAAAGTCCAGAAGCAACTGAGAAGGGGATGGGGGACAGCTGTGTCTTTCACTTTGTGGTCGGCCTTCATGGCTCTCCTTGAGGGGCCTCACCTCATCAAGTCACTAGCTGATGGAGACAGGTCAGTGCCACAAGAGACCTCACTCAATGTCTTCTTTGAGGATGAGAAGTGGCTGCCAAGCTCTGTCTTTATTCTTCTCTGTATCAAGGATGCTTGCAAATCACAGGGCCAGAGGGGTGTCTGGAAAGTAGAGCACCATTGCCTCTAGAAAGGGGGATCATGGGCTGCAGAGAGGGCTCAGGGGTTAAAGCCTTTGCCATGCAAGCAAAAGAACCTGAGTTTGGATCCAAATCCCAAGTATAAACTGCCAGGTGCCTGTGGTAATCGCCTGCAATTCCAGCCCTGGAAGGAGGAAGTTGGGAATCCCCAGAGCAAAGCAATAAAGAGGTAGAACAATCCAGGATGATACCCCAAAGTCACTTTCAGGTGTCTACAAATGCATACAATTTGAGTGTCCTCTTGTACATGAGACTGCATGTGCATGCACGTAACACACACCACAAAAAAAAAAAAAAAAAAAAGGAAAAAAGAAAAGGGGAACATTGGTGGCCATTTTTTATGGAAATGAAGGACCTTAAGACCAGGATTCCTGAATGCAGCCAGCCTCCTCCTGCTCGGAGCTGAGCCACCCGAAGATGATACCAAGGTCAAAGCCAAGAGACCCCCATCTCCTCCACTTGCCTGACACCTGCACCTTCCACGGGGCTCAGCATCTTCTCCCCCACAAGTGCTCCTTATTCTCTCCATATTTGAGAGTTTGAGGAAAACTAAAAACTTTCCATCAAAGTATGATTTACCACAATTTAATGAATAAAAGCACTGAAATTTCCCTTAAAATTTAAGAAGTGAAATCAGTTGTCAAAATTCTTTTTCCATCTCAGTAAGGAAAATCAGTGTGCTTTTGATACACAAAGCAGTTAGGTCACAATGGCACAAAGGAATATTATATCAATTTCAATTACTAACATAGGTGCTGATGGAATTTAGAAGCTCCAACAATTATCTCAAGAATTCAAGGATGGCTCAACATAAGTATTGCTATTAATGTATTATGTAACATTAAAATATTACAGAGAAATCCAAATTAACTATTCCAGTGGGTTCCTCCCAAAGCATTTTATAGCATAACGAATTCATGCTAGAATAATGTGTGTGTGTCAGAGGACACTGTGTGTCTCTGTGGAGGACCAAGGATGATTTTGGGAATTATCCTGGATTGCTCCTACCTCCTTCTTGCTTCATTTTGGAATTTCCCAGGCTCTGCCCACCTGGGCTAGAACAGCCTGGAGCTTTTACATGGGACCTGGGATCTGAATTCAGGACTTTCTGCTTGTAAAGCAGAGTCTTAATCCCTGAGCCATCTCTCCAGGACCCAGGATGTTTCAAATTGCTACACAACATCTTCTTTCTTTCCTTTTGCAGCGGCGGCGGGGGGTGGGGGGTGGAGGGGGTGGGAGGGTGGGTAGGGTGGGGCAAAGTTCAAAGCAGCATCATGTTAAGGCCAGACGTAAAATGCCATTCAACAATCTAACAGCCTGTAATTCTTAACTGTCGATAGTCCTGAATTGTATTTCTCTCCGGGTAGCAACACATGGTCATTTTTAAAAATGAGGTTCATTCACATTTAGCTTTGCTGGTTCTGTCCCTATGTACTACCATATGCAGTAATACAGAACTTTACCTCTGTTTTGCCAAAGTGGAAAGCTGGGGCTCAAAGGGGTGCAGGTGACTTGGTTGAAGTCAGAAAGGGGAGCTTGTGCAGAAGCCTGAACCTATCACCTTGTGCCAGAATCTGCCATCTACCTTAGCTCATTTGACCTTTTGTCCAGAAGACATTGTAAGTAGAAGTTACAGGCTGACAGGCTGGAACATTATTAGCTCAGTAGGGGTACAATGACTAGGGCTTCAGTAATACATGTCTTCTGCCCTCAGGCTAAGCACTCTGGCATCCTCCGCCCACGTGCCACACTCACTATTCCTGCACACAGCCAGGCCTCTACCTGTCAATCCCTGAATCCTTTGCCTATGGGATTCTTCTGTTGCAGAGATCCAAGAGGCAGGATGAACTGTTTGGAAAAGAATGCTCTCTGGGGGACAGTTCAACCCTGACTGTGAGGGTTCACCAAGTGAAGACCCCAGCTTCTTGCCCCCTAAGCAGAACAGTCAACTCCAAGGTATGCATCTGCAGTGTCATCTTCTAGAATCTCCCAGTGGAGTTTAGTTCCAGTTTCCGACAGTGGTCCTCGGTTAGTAATGAGCCCTGGCTTGACTGTTGCTCTTTCTGTCTCTCTCTGTTCTGTGACACTTTTCCTGGGAAGATGCCACACAAACATCTCTTCACCCCAGATAGGGATTCAATGACAGACTACAGTAATGATTACATTAAAGACCAACTTGATGAACCATGAGTTTATTGGGATTACTTACAGGAGTGTGGATGAGGGTTAATTTGAGAGCAGAGATTGCTCAGAAGGCTGCTACGTCACTGAAAATCCTGCCCTAACACAGATGATGCTCAGGGAAGTCACATCTCTTATGTTCTCTACATGATTTCTATCCAGCTTTGCTTGTCAGAGCATCTGTTCCAGACTAGAGAACGGCTCCTGGGTCCTTCACATCTATAGTAGTTGTTTATTGCTTTCTTCACTTTGGGAGACCCTCACCAAGAATCTTGTTAGTTTCAGGAATTTCCTGAGACTCACGACTTGTTTACTTTCTGAGTCTGGTGGCTTTTCTCCAAACATTGTAGAATGTTTCAAATTGCTACAAAGCATCCTCTTTGGGTTAGACCAGGAGCAAAGTCAAAGATGAAATCAGAACTCAGGTCTCTTTACTTGTGAGATGAAGGCTTTAACCACTGAGCCTCTCCCCAGTCTTGCCTAAGACTTCTTATATGGTAAGTTGGAATTCCAAAATGGGAGGTCCCAGGAGAGGGAAGGCAGAAGCGGCATCAGCTTTTTTACAACCTAGACCTCAAGATCACACTTGAAGTATCACTTCTGCCACACCGTTTAAAACCATTCGCTAAAATCTTTGTCAAGGGGGAGGAGAGTTACTGCACACCCCTCCTTGGGATGAGTGTTGAAGCATTTGTGGAATTGTAAAACCACAATATTAAACTGTTGACAAACAGAACCAAAATCCTTAGTAATAATATGAAAACATTAAAACACCCAGATGCAAATCTAATAAAAAGAAGCGATAGATTTTTTTATACACACACATACAAATACCGCTGAGAGAGTTTTCAAAGAAACCTTAAGTGAGTGGATATACCATGTTCATGGATGAAAATAACTCACCTAAGTAATGTGGACTTTGTTCAAACCAGCCTAGAGATTCAGGATCACATCGAGGAAAATCCCAGCTGCTTTTAGGATTTGAAAGAAAGTGAAAAAATCAATAGCCAAAGAAGCCTTAAAGAACCACATGGGCATGTTTGTTCCATTGGGCATCGTGATTTGTTACCATCTGGTGTGATAATGATGTGGAAAAAAAAGATGGCTATCCAAGAACTCCACAGTCCCATGTGCATAGGAACAGCTTGGATTTGTGACAAAGCGCTGCAGAGAAGTGGTATGTATGTGATTTTTTTCCCCCAATGAGACCTGCCAGGGTTGTTGAGTATCCAGAAGGAAAGAAAGGAAAGGCCAGTGGGAAATTTCTTTTGCTAACATGTGGCACTGCATTTCTAGAAACAATACCTGCTGACATTATAAGTTCTTTCCTTTCTGAGTTGTAATTTCCCACTGTTGTTCCCTGACCTTCACTGACAGATTAGTTCCCACACCTTTGGGTTCCTGGGTTTTTATGGTGTACTAATAGTGGTCCTAGCTCTAGGCCAGGACTGCCCAAGCTCAAGCAGGAGCTAAACTCCAAGCCTATCCCTCAGTGTGCAAGAAGAGATTCAAGCTCTTTCCTTCAGATGAGATGTCAAATTTTGGTATGGCAAGCATCTCATTTTGACTTTGGCCTCCTCATCTTTGCTAAGCATCAAAAGTATTCCAGAGCCTAGGAATGGGAAGCAGTGTGGGTGAGTGGCTAGTGGAGGATAGGGAGGCGAGAAGGTTCTAGAGGGTTCTAGAATGAAAAAAGTAACAAGAGATCTAGCAACCATAAGGAAATCGGGGGCTTTTACTGGAGCAGAGAAGCCCACATTATAGTCATTTCCTTCCCTTCCTTTCCTCACTCGGGTCTTGAACTCAGGCTAGGCGTCTGGGACCTGCCTTTGGGCTTTAGACCTGCCTTGTGCCAATCACTAAAGGTGGCAGGGGTACTGCTGCTTTCTCTAAGTGCTTCCAATTCTGGATTTTCTCTTAAGCTTCAAGTCCTTGCCTCAGTTTCCCCACATGTAAAACCAGCCGTTTATAAGTGTTGATGATGCTCCTTGGGTCCCCTGGGAGCAACTCAAGTCGGCCTGAGGGTGGGGGTGGGGAGGAAGGTATGCAAGGATCATCATTGGGCTCTGGACTCAGCACCCATCTCTTGAAGTGTTTCTGTCACAGATACCTCTTCGGGTCCCCAAGCAAGGTGGGAGCTGATACTGCCTCAAATATTTCGGGGGCTGTGAGTGTCCAGTTTCTGAATAGGAGAGTAGAGGCTTTCCCTCTCCTTTAGCTTTGATGACGGAAGGCGGGACAGGAAAGGGCCATCTCGACAGACAGGGCAGACATGCAACTCCTGGGGCAGAGGGTTGCGCTGCGGTCCAATGGAGTTCAGAGACCTCAGAGCCCTGGGCCCCCAGGCCTCCGCGGCGCCTGAGACCGGAACAATAGCGCACAGGCGGCGCGGGTGGGTGGGCGGGCGGGGCGGGGGCGGGGCTCCTCTCCAGGCACCGCCCCCGGTCCGCCCCCACCGCTCACACACCCGCTTGCTGAGGACTCCCACCGCCGCCTGCCCAGGCATTGCCCGCGGGAGCCGCCGCCGCGCCCGCCATGGACGTTCGCCTGTACCCCTCGGCGCCCGCGGTGGGCGCGCGGCCCGGGACCGAACCGGCTGGCCTGGCGCATCTGGATTACTACCACTGCGGCAAGGTAGGCAGGGGACCCCTTGGTGCGGGCCAGGCGCGCCTTGTGACCCTGCCTGGGGCCCGAGTGTCCTGGGCCCGGAGCTCCAGACAGGAGTCATCCTGCCACTGCAGACGCGGGCACTCTGGGGCGCACACGGGAAACACTTTGGCACGCTGGAACCCCGCCGACGGGCACGTGCCGCTCACACTGCCACCCTCGCGGTCAAAAAACACGCCCCGAGTTGTTCAGATCACAGTTCAGATCACACCCCGACAGCCACCCGCACGACGACGACACAGCGACACAGCGACGCGCTCCCGACGCCTCGCTTTCATCCACAAACCAACGCAGTGACCCACTGTCACCCAGACAACCTTTACCCATCCCACAGAAGTCACGGTGACACGCCACGACACGCAGGCTCTGGCCCACGCACGCGGTCACACTTCCACAAAGTCACCCAGTCACGGCACACAGTGCTCCCGCACACCGTTTTTGCGTTCCTCACCGCTGTCACACCCAGTGACAAGTGGGGACAGTCACACAAAGAAGTCCTACGACGGTCACAAGCTCACACTCACCATGACCTACAAGGGGACACGGTCACACATGGCCATCTCTCGGATGGGGAACCTCAGCTACAAATCGTCCTGATGGTCACACAGTCTCACGCGGTCACACCCAGAGGCCACGGGGACAGCTTTCCGTTCCCCCTCGGCCCCAGCTAAATGGTCCACACGCGCGTCGGGGTTTTAACTTCTTGGCGCCGCGCACTAATTGGGCCGTTTACTAATTGGCCGTCACTGCCCCGCGGCGCCTGGGATTCCGCGTTGGTTGTGTCCAATCAAGGCCTGTCCCCTCTGGAGATCCGGCAGCGCTCGTCCTTCCTGGCTGGGCTACCACGAGGGACACCTCTACCTCTCAATTTCCCAAGATCGCTGTTCTCACCCCACAGCCAGGTCCTGCTGTGCGGCACCACGCGCGTCCTTTCTCCGCGGATCGTGTGCCTGGATCCCAGCACAGGAGCTGCGTGGGGGTGGTCAGGTGTGGCCGCTCTGTGGTCCACATCCTCTTCCCTCGCGGGGAAGGGAACTTTGAAACTTAGTTGGGAAGCCAGACACTAAGGTACGTCCCGGGGTCTGAGCTTCGGTCCGATGCCGGCCGGAGCCGAGCGTGGCTTTTCGTCACTTAGAGCCCGGATTGAGCAGCGCGCGTGGGTTTCCCCGCGGCCCCGGCGCAGACGCGGGGCTCCGCGGCACTGCGTGGTGAGTGCGCATCGGGTGCCAGAATCTGCGACCCTCTTGGGGTCTGTCGTCCTCCCTCCAGGCTTTCTGTCCACCCCGTGGCTATAGGGATGCTTCCAGAGGGAGGCGTCCTGAACTGATCGCTGGGCCTCCCGGACTGGGCTGTACCAAGTGCGTCCTCAGGCCCTAGGGGAGCGGCTGCTGCCAGAGCCCTCTGCAGTTCGCCAGGGGCGGGAGGGTATGGGCCTCGCCGGGGGCTTCCTGGTACCGAGGTAGGCGGCGCGCCGTGCATCTCGCGGAGAGTAGGGGTGATTATCTTTTGTGCGCGGACCTGCAAAGTTAGAAGCAGGAGAGAGGGGGATGGTGCGGCTACGAGAAGGCGGGTTCCAGAGCCTCTTTTATTCTGGTGGAGGGAAAATGGATTAAAAGTAGCAAGTGGTGTTTTCAAGGAGCGGAGGTTGGGTACTAGGGGCAGCCGGTCATCTTCGGCCCTTGGTTTCGTTATCTTAAAATACCAAGCTGGCAAGGTAGGTTTTACCCTCTGGTTTGGGGGTGGGGATGGAGGTAAGGGATTTGTGCTTTAAGTCTGGGTGGGCAGGTGGGAGGGGGCTTGACTGAGAGAACTCCCTTCGGAGTGATGTTTTTGTAATCCTTGGCACTGTGGGTCCAGTCATCCCACCGGGGGGCCATCCAGAAGTGCGACTGCTGTTTTATTCAGAAGCTCCGGAAACCTCTGACTCAGCATCACTGCGATCAAAACCTGCGGGGGAGGGGGGTGCGGGGGGGGGGCTCAGAATGGGCAGGCAGAAGGCCTGTGAGAGTGATCCTAGGACCTCTTGGCCCCCTAGTTGGGAACAGGTTCAGAGTAAGATGGTCCAGCAAAACCACTAGGGATGTTTGAAAAGGAGGTCTGGGCATGTTACAGCATGTACCAGGGTATGGGACCTGCTACCCCCAGTCCTTTCGGCTATGGGACATTGAACCTTGTTGTTTGAGTAGATCTCCACGGAGGTGTGGCCTTCCATGGTGGTGTCTGGTGTGTGTGGGCATCATGGAGACAAGGATAACCCCCCCACACACTTGTTCTGACAGCAGAGGCGGATGGGGAGGGGTTTAGGGAGAAAATTTCCAGGCTCAAATCCTTACAATCACTCACCATCAGAGCGAGAGAGTAAACTGAGCCTCACCTCAGTATGGTGATGACCACACTTGGGGGCCTTGGAGACTTAGGGTGCAGGACAAAACACTACCCATGCTGTGGGGGAGGGGAGAGAGTTCTGTTTCTGGAGTCCACACAAGAGACCTGTCCAGCAAGCGTTTGCCCAAGTGATGTCAGACAACCATGGGGCAGTTGACCTGGAAGGGCCCTTGGCGACCGTCCCCTTGGTGACCGTCCCCTTGGTGACCAGTCCCCTTAACAATCCTCTATACAGAGGTTCCCAGCCTCTTTAAAACCAAAGTCAGGAGCTGTGGTTGTTCTTTTGGTGTCTTTTGTTTGAGAAAGGCCGTGTTGACAGAAAGCTGCTGTGGTTTCATGGTAGCTTTGAAATGCTTGTGCATTTTATTAATCTCAATAATATTAGCTTGTGTTAGGAGAAATGCTTACCAGATATGAGATATGATTTATTTCATGGAATAACATTGCTTGGTGATGCACAAGAGCTTGCTGGCCCCCTGCCTCCCAGGATCTGGGCTCTCATGATGGGGAACCATTGATCCCTCCTCTTCATTGTGGAAAGGGAAACTGAGTCAAGAGAAGTGGATTCATGGGTCATATAGCAGGTAAAGATCTTGTTATTCGGGAGGCAGTCTCATGAGTCTCTGTTGTGATTTGAGGCTAGGGGTTGATGACTTGCATCTCAGGGTGACTGAATTCTTTCCATTCAGCATTTTGGAAGGAGATTTACCAGGCGGGAAGGTGGCTATGACAGACACATGGTGCTAATCGGAACTGACTAAACCTGGGTTCATAGCTTCATCAGTGGCTTTGTGGCCTGGGGTGATGATTCTAGTTCCTTGGTTATCACTGAGATAGGAGCTAATGCAATCAAATGCAAATGCTAAACATTTGCTTCCATGGTTTTGACAAATATAAACACTCATGTAACCACTAATCCAATTTTGATGTGGAACATGTCCATCATCCTGGAAGCTCTCATGCTTTTTCCGGTTAGTGCCCCTACTCTGCCATTCCGTGGGCAACTTCTTTTTGTTACCAATGGTTTAAGCTCAGTGTCGGTATATCATCTGTTTTTAAATTTCAGAACTTCAGGGATAGTAGAAACATTTTTGTGTGTGTGTCTGGCTTCTTGTTTTGCTCAGTATGTCTGCAAAATTCACGTGTGTGTGTGTGTGTGTGTGTGTGTGTGTGTGTGTGTGTGTGGTTTCAGTTTTGGGGTTTTTGTTTATTTTTATCAAGGACGGCTACATTGTATAAACACATTGGGTTGGTCCAGTCACCTACCAATGGGCATTTAGGTTTGTTTGCAGATTGAGGATCCTATAAATAAAGTTGCTGTGAATGTTCTTGCACAAGTCCTTTTATGAAAATTATTTAATTGTGGAGCCTTGGTACCCTCTTGAGGACTTTGCCTGCCTCTGAGGCTCAGGAGGGTGGAGTAGCTGATGAAAGTTGGGGGAGTTCTTGACATGAGCTGGCTACTGATTAGATGATGGTTATCTAGTAAAAGGCTGTACTGCTGTGTCCCAAGCCTTCCTCATCCCTGCTTGAGACATCCTTCAGGCCAATCTGAGTCTCTCTGTCCCCACGGAGCACTCCATAGTGAGCTGCCTTCTCTCTTTCTCCCAGCCCCCCCCTCCAAGAACCTGCACTATATGGAATGTGGATGGTCTACCATCTGTCATTATTTATCCGGCAAATATTTGTTGATCTCTGCTTTGTGCTGATCTATGCTAGGCAACCGATGCCACAGCAGTGAGCAAAAGTGACTCAAATTGCTACCCTTGAAGTGCACACCTGTCAATATGTACAGATGAGCACCTGGGTGAAATTTACGCTGGTGTGATTGAAGGTACTATGACAGTGGATGTGAAGTAGAGAGTGGATTCAGGGGAACCAAGGCCTGGGGCTGCTTTGCCTTTGAAATGGAGTGGTTGAGGAAGACCTTCTGACCTGAGCTCAGATCCTTGGGCTCTGCAGCGCTCCATTTGGTCTGGGAGGAGCTCTGAGGGTTTGCATGTCTAGTGAGCTCCCAGGTGATGCTGCTATTGGCCCCGAGGGGCCACACTTTGTATCGTGGTGGGCTGGTTTGGTTGTACGTAGTTTTGCGTGGGCTCTTGGAACCTGGCACAATGCTGTTCATGATGAGTCAGTAAATACGGGCAGGTGGGTGAGTGATTTTTACTGTTCACTCTCACATTCTGGACACGGCATTATGTAGGAATGGGAAACTAGAAACGCTTGGTGAGTGAATGCCTGGTGTTTCCTATTGGTCCAAATCCATGAAGGTGGAGGCTGCTATTATGGTCTCAAATGGGCTTGAGTTTATCCAAGGCCCCCACAGTATTCCTGGGGGTGAGATCCGTGTAGCGTCCTATGGCAGCGGGCAGGTGGCTCTGAAGGCAGGCTGTGAGCTAAGGTGGCTAGACTTAGGGAGTTCTGGAAGGAGGCCTGTGTCTCTGATGGGGTGCTCTTCTCTCCTTCCAGTCTGATGGTCTTTCCAGGTTTAAGGATTTTCAGATCAGGACCAGCCTCTGTCCAGTCTCCTGGGTGACTTTGAATATGTCAGTGACCTTTTCTGTTCCTATGGAAAAGCAAGACAGCTGACCATCAGTCCCACAGGACAGTGTGGCTATGAAATAAATGAGATATCCTTCATAACTATGGCATGTGAAATGGTCCTCCACCAGGAGGATGGCAGTGCCGCCTTTTGAAGAGTGCATCCAGCAAAGTACCCTAGGCAGGCTGATTTCATAAGAAAGACGTTCCAGACCAGCCTAAGCTAGGCAGAGAAACTGCCCCCAAAATGATAGGGGAAAAAATGGAGATTCAGCTCACGGCTTTGAAAGCTGAAAGCCCGAAGAATAGACCTGGTGACTGCTACTCCTTGGCCACTTCACCTCAATAGGGAAGCAGATGTGAGAACAAGTGATTCTACCCCAAACCAGGAATAGGGGGCTAGAAGGGATAGGAGGAGCCAGGAGGGCCTGGGCTTTTTCCTTAGAGATTCCACAGCCCTACCGCTGCACTGACTGAAGGACTTCCTGCAGGGCCTTACCTCTTAAAGGATCCACCGGCTCCTAATACTGCCCCCTGGGGACTAAGCCTCTAATCTCACGGACCTTTGATGCATGTACAGTAAGCCCCATATCCAAGCTATGGATCTGAGTTTCACTGTCTCAGGTTTCAGTCAACTCTGGTTTGAAAAGAAAAAAAAATCAAGTAGAAAAATTCCAGAAGCAAATAGTAACTTTTATAGCGGCATATTTTATGTTCTGTATTATTATTAATTATCATTAATGCTTTATCGTGTCAAGTTTATAAATGAAGCTTTATCTCAGATATGTATAAGGAAAACATAGCACATATAAGGTGTGGTAGGTACATCCTTTGAGATATAATCCCCTGGGATAAGGAGAGAGGGGCTATTGTATCCCCAATAGGCCTGCAGGCCTGGCATATAGACACTTAACAGATTTTTAAACTTTATTTATTTTGTGTGTGTGTGTGTGTGTGTCCCTGTGGAGGCCCAAGGGTGACTTTGGGAATCATTGGGAATCATTCTAGATTGCTTCTACCTCCTTTTTGCTTTGCTCTGGAATTTCCCAGACTCTGCCAAGGTTTGAAGTGCTGTTTCTGCCTGGCGTTTTTACGTGGGACCTGGGATCCGAACTAAAGACTTTCTGCTTGCGAGGCAGTGTTAACCCCTAGCCCTGCTTGACAGATTTTTAAAATCTGAATGAATGGATGAATTCGGAATGTGTGTGGCAGCTCTTTCCTTCCTAAGACAACTCCAGAGTGTCTTGGCTTCAGAACAGAATGGCTTTTATCAGTCACTGCATTGCAACTTCTTTTTCTGCCCAAGTTTCTTCTTCCTTACAGGTGCACTTTGCTTAACAGGTGTACTCCGTGCTTACAGGTGCACTCCATGTCTCCAATCCTCTCTCTCTCTCTCTCTCTCTCTCTCTCTCTCTCTCTCAAGTCTCTTGCAAGTAGCTGTCTACTTGAGTGCATTTGTAGAACCCAAGGTAAGACTCAGCGCAGGAGGAAGGCAATGTTCCTCAGGACCTCTCACGGAGCTGGAGAAAGCTAGCTGCCTGGGTCCGAGACCTAGCTATGTGTCTCAGACTCACCATGCTTCCCAATGACCATGGTGCACAGATCCTCCTGGGGTCTAAGCTGGAGGTGAGTGGTCCTTTTAGGGCGTTTCTCAGCCCAACATCAGCACCATCCTCTGATCTGCTGTGCAGGCTTCCGATTGCGCCCTAAGTCTACTAGCTCAGAAACCCAGGGTGGAGCTACCCCACTCTGGTGCCTTACCAGCCTCTGAGTGATTCTCTAGGCCAGCATTTGAGAAGCAGTTCAGCCTCTGGCACTGGGGAATCCAAGCTTGAGTCATTGAACTTTCCCTCCAGTGGGAGATCAAGAAACCCGTGTGAATCCAGCGAAGTGAAGCCTTCCCTTCCTCTCTACCCACCTGTGGCCTCCGGTCATTTCTCTGCTTTCTCTCTTCACAATCCAGGGCACAGCCTGTGTCTATCTCTACTCCCAAAAGCAGGCCTCCCGTCTGGGCTGATAGATCTTTGCAAGAGTTGTTCCCCGTGCCTGGAACACCTCTTCCTATTACTATATGCATGCCCTAGCCCCTCAAGCCCACCTTCCATTTCTTTTTTAATTTTTTTATTATTTATTCAATTGTGCATGTGTGTGTGTGTGTGTGCATGTGGGTGTGTGTGTGTGTGCGTGCGTGTGCGTGTGTGTAGAACCACGGACGAATTCGGGAACCACCATGGACCACCTCCACCTCCTCCTTGTTTACTCTGCCCGGAGATTCACAAGCTCCGCCCTACCAGGACCAGAAACCCAGGCCGTCCTCGCTTCTGCCTGGCGTCTATACATGGGGTCTAGGATCCGAACTCAGGACCTTCCGCCTGCAAGGCAGAGGCTTAACCCCTGAGCCACCTCTCCAGCCCCCACCTTCCATTTCATACCCAAGTATCTTTCTTATTCTGCATGTTGCCAATAAAGTCACCACTTACTGGAACAAAGGGCTTTGTTTTGACTTATGGTTGTCCTATCCCAGTTCTTAGTCCAGTCTGGCCAGGGCCCACAGTAACATCAGAGGCCGAAGAAACTGGCCACACTGTATCCACAGAACTGCTGAGAGAGGGGCCAACTTCCCTTGTGTAGACCCGGGTATCTGACCAACTATAATGAAGACTGCCAACTCCCTGAATCCCCTTCCTCCATCTTATTCACCTGACCACCCACCCTGCCCTAAGCTGAATTAGACAGTCTCCTGCAGGCTTGCTCAGGGCTTAATCAACTACTAATTCTGCTCAACTGTGCCCAGAACTCAAGCCACCTGTGTCTATATGACACCCAACTATGTGAAATCTTCCCACAGGCCAGGTATTGTCAACATTGCTCCAGACAATTTCCTGTTTAACTACTGCTGTTCATTCAGCAATAAATCATAGATTCGCACAGCCTTTCAGCCGATAAACACAGCTTTCCTGTGGCGTGGCTGGCCTTTGAGAAGAGAATTCCCAGCGCGGAGCACACACTAGGCATTCCTTAAAAGCCACTGCACATACTTCAGAAGCCCAGCACTAGCATTGCAAACCACGGTACGATCTTCTTGTTCACCCGAGAAAGCAGCAGAAACCCCCATTGTGCAATCTTCACAAGTTTGAAGCACCAGGGCGATTGATCAAGATTTATCGTCCTAAATTAGGCAACATCTTTTCACTAAGATGTAAAATTACCACTTAACCATGACTCATTAGGTTAATAATTACCGACCATATGTTGCTATCGCTTCTCCCAAGCCATACTGATAAGTCGCCCTGTAAGCTGGGTCCCTGGTGTACAAGATGACTGTGAGCAGAGTGGGAGTGGGGTTTCTCCGACAGGGACAGCCAGGACCGAAGTCGTGCACCGAAAGCACAGCCCACAACCAGCCGCTTCCTCCACCACCGTCTTCAAGTTAGCTCGTGCCTACGTCTTGGACTAATGAATGCATCTCACTAGCTCAGAGTCTGAGGACGTTTGTGGTTGTCATCACCCTGGGGGAGGAGGCGAGACTGGCATCCAGCAGGCAGAAGCCTGGGAGGCTGCTTCAGAGTCTCATAGCACACGGAAGACCTCTGTCACAGAGCGTGCTTGGGTCCAAAGTGTCCTCTCTGCTGAGACAGGGAAATAGTATTCTAGACCGGGGGTCAGTGTGTATGTGTGTGTGGGGGGGGTGGAGAAGGTTGGGGAGGGACCTTTCATGACCGTTTCTTTTTTTTTTATTATTCAATTGTGTGTATGTGTGTGTGTGTGTGTGTGTGTGTGTGTGCGCGCGCGCGTAGAACCACGGGTGAATTCGGGAACCACCATGGACCGCCTCCACCTCCTCCTTGTTTACTCTGCCCGGGATTCATAGGCTTTGCCCTACCAGGACCAGAAACGCAAGCCACCCTAAACTCAGGACCTTCTGTCTGCAAGGCAGAAGCTTAACCCCTGAGCCACCTCTCCAGCCCCCATGCCCGTTTCTTTAATCTGAGTTTCACAGTAAAAACCCAAAGCAGGCCTGATTGTCTTTTGACTTCATCTTGGGGCAAAGGGAAGATCAAAGGCTTAGGGCAATGCCAGGCTCCCTTCACTTGCGGGGTTCCAGCCCTGATTGCCTTGTTCTTGGAATCTTATAGGGCTTCTTGGGACCATGGCTTTTCCAGGGGTTGTAGATTAGAATGCCACCTCCTTGGGGTTCACAGGGGCTGTGGGTTAAGGTGCTGGCTCCTTAGGATTCACAGGGGCTGTGGGTTGGGGTGCTGGCTCCTTAGGGTTCACAGAGTGTGTATGCATCTGTCTGTTCTTTAGCTCTTTAATTTACAGCCATGTCTCTGATTGCAAGCTTCTTCCTTGTCCCCACGGGGTCCTATTCAGTGATCTCATTCCTACATGTGCACCTGCATTATGAATATGCGTGCATTACATATCTGTGTATATGCGTCATATGCACATTTATAGTTACCTCTCTACAGGCAGATCATTTTGTCCTTCCAACGCGTTTCAGAAGTGAGAGGAGAAAGTAAAAGTTGGTTTTCCCTTAGCTGTTTCTCACTGGTTTTTCTTTGTTGATTTTTTTTTTTTTTGGTGGTAGTGTTTTGTGGGCAACATATTAGAAACAAGCACCAGTTCTTTACTGATTTCCCCAAGTCTGCCGGAGAGTTCTGCTGGGCCCACTTATATGGTAGGAGGGAAAACTGATCCAAATAGCTGAAGGTTCATGGGCTGCAAGGAGCTGGGGTTTGTCCTTGTCTTTCTTGATGGTCTCTGCAGAGTGTGTGTGTGTGTGTGTGTGTGTGTGTGTGTGTGTGTGTGTGTATGCATGTGTATGTGCATATATGTGTGCACACATATGTATGTGCATGTGTGCAAGCATGGATATGAACATGTGTGCACATGTATATATATGCATGTGTGTGTGCATAGGGCTTGTGTACACCTTGCCTCTTGCTTTTGCTGTGGAAGCACCTTTTTTTTTTCTAGTAGTTGCCAGCTGGGCCTTCTGTCTTGGTTCTCAATCTCAGGCCTCATTTGCCAATAGATGCCTTCATATTACAGCTAATTAAAACACACTTATCTCAAAGTTGGGTCTCATTTGTGGGAACGATTCAGAAACTCGTTGGATATGGATCTAACTCTGTAGTACAACCGCCGGTCAAGCCTCATGCATATATTTTTGTTGTGTCGTGCTGTGTTTCGACTGGAGCTGAACTTTCGGGTGTGAAGGGCGCGCCCTGCACCTCAGCGTTGTTGACTGCACAGTGGGTGCTATTTCAGGGTCCTTGTCTTCCACCCCCACACACCACCCCCACACTTCTCTGTTTCTACCTCCACCTGCCCTGTGAGTTAATTTCTGATGCAAAGTCAGGCAGGTGGGTCCCATGCATTTGTGAGTTGGTGGAAGTACATGGGTTCAGATCCTGGTGCATAAGATGCTGGGTGACTCTGGAGCAGATGCTTAGACACCCTAAACCCTGAGGTCCTCACACCATGCACTTACATCTCTTGTTGCTGGTGCCGCCTCTGCGAGAGCTCCTTGCCGATACTGGGTGCTGGGCAGGCAGAGAGCATCCCAGGATCCTAGGCTTTGGTGGAGAACATGGGGACCATGCTTCTCTGTGGAGCCCCTCTGGGACAGATCACATGGGACAGAGGTCCTGGAAGAACTTGAGATGGGAGGAGTTATCTGCAGGAGTCCTGGGGGAGGCAGGTCCAGAGCAGAGCCCCTCTCTAGATGTTAGCCTAGGCAGGACAGAGGGACAGGTGTACCACAGCAGGTGATCTGGGTATCATTGGATCCTCAAAGCCTGATCCCATAGTATCTGCTTATCTCCTGATAATCTCACAGGCTTAGCTGCAAGGGTCCGCAAAGGGCGCAGCTGTGAAAGTCGATGTGCTTAGGGACACTCCAAGTGCGACTGCTTGGAGATATTAACACTCCGCCCGCCACACCCCATCTGGGTGCAAATCCACAGGATTGAGGGTAGTCTTGCTGTGAACTGAACTGCATGGTGTGGTGGTTAGTGTTGTCAGCCTAACACTGAGATAGGAGACTCTGGGTTACACCCGAGAGGGCTTCTCTAGATTGATGGGTCTTTAGGTGGGCAAGCCTGCAAGGAGAGATCATCTTGATTGCTTTGGTTGAGTTGGGCGACCCACTCGTTGTGGGCATTGCCACTCCTTGTGGAAGAAGCCGCTTGAGCACTGGGGAGTGGCAAGCAGGGAGAGAAGCAAGGTGTGCCTGCCTTGGTCCTTGCCTTCTGCCCTTGCTGCAATGTGATGTCACACCCGTGAGGAACTATAAGCTGCAGCCGAGGGCTGACTGAAACCCCTCTTTCCCTTACATTGTTCAGGTCAGGTATTTTACTGCGGCCATAAGTTAGGAAACTAAAGCAGCCAGTTTGCACTGAATTCTTCTGGGCTCTTCAGAGGAGCGTATGTGTCTGACCTTTGGCCACATACAGTAGCCCCCTTCCCCTGGGGTACGGGGGTGGGAGGGCATGCATTTTGGAGGAGTGACTCTGTTCTTCTGCATTACTGGATGTTTTCTGATTGATTTAAGACACTTGTGCATGCATGCATAGACACCAAGATGTGCTTTGGTATGATGACCTGTGGTCAAGTTCTGTCTATCATCTATGAGAGAGAGAGAGAGAGAGAGAGAGAGAGAGAGAGAGAATATGGGTATTCATTCTGTGGTGTACAGGTCAGAGGACAACTTTCAGAAATCAGTTCTTTCCTTCTGTCATGTCAGGGATTGAACTCAGCTCTCCAGGTTTTTAGGCAGGCACCTTAATTGCCTGAGCTATATTACCACTTCCTTTGCTACTTCTTCTGAGGCCTGGGGTGATATCGGGAATCATCCTTGATTGTGCTACCCTCTTATTGCTTTGCTCTGGGGCTTCCCAGGATCCACCTTCCAGGGCTGAAATTAGGGATCACTACCATTTCCGCCTGGTATTTTTACGTGGATCTGGAAGTCTGGACTCAGGTCCTTTTGCTTGTGAGGCAAAGGCTTTAATCCCTGAGCCATCCTCTTTGCCTCTTCTTAAGAGTCAGTTCACCTACACAGCCCTCCAATGAGCCATCCAGAGTGTGTGCCCTGCCTACTGGGCACAAGGCTTTGGCCCAGGCATGGACAGGCGAGTCACACATAGTCTTGCAAGAGTTATCATGTTACTAGAAAGGTGAAAAATGCCTGAGGTAAGCATTCAGCATTGTACCATAGGACACTGTAAGACCATCGGGCCAGGCTGGGAGTAGACAATGGTGGGGCTCCTCAGAAGAAGGGACACCTGTCTGCTCTTAAAGGTGGACAAGTAACGAAGACAGGAATAAGCATTCCAGGAAAAAGGAATAGCACGAGTAAAGGCACAGAGCTGATGAGGGTGTCAAGAGATGAGGCTGTGCCGGGGGGAGGGGGAGGTTAGGGGCCTTTGGAGGGCTGGTCATTATCTCCAGGCCTCAGTTTCCCCATCTTCAAAATGGAAATAGCCGTGCTTGTCCGCTCACGGAGTTAATTAAATGAGGCGACATACATGTTTAAGCACCTGGTAGATTAAACTTAAATTTCCTGCCTGAAGGTAGCTACAGATCTGAGTGCTGGGGTTGGATTTCAAACGAGAGGTTTGAAGCCCACCGAGAGAGCTCGGCCACCCACTGACTCCGTGCCAGCCTGACCTTCCCCTACTACTGTCCCTGTCCTCATGTCCTGTTACACTTGTGCCAAAGGCTCTCCACTCATTTAGCTGAATGGTCACAGCGCGCTGCCTGTCTTCCAGTAACAGCCGAGCACTTGATTGTGTTATCTTAATGGTTCTGACGTGAACTGTAAGCTGGCCCCATTTGAGGGTCTCCGGGGCAGTTTGTTCTCTGCTGACCCACTGCCGTGTGCGATGCTCCTCTCGCACATCCTCTTGCTCCTTTGACTTGGCTTTTCGGGAAGGTGCCCTCCTCCTGCCTTCCAGGAGGTGAACTTTGCTCTCACTGGCGTCTGGAGAAGTTTATTGTCTGGTGACTGAAGGTCAGGTATCAGGAGGGGCCTGAAGAGCCCCTTCATCACCAGCTAGAGATCTTTCTGGGGCAGAAGCAAGTTCTGGCTGTGTGCAAAAGTGAGCTGGCACTGTGAATGCTACTGGTCTCCTCTTTTTGGGGTTCCATCTAGGACCTTCCCATGCTGATGGACAGGTGACATCAGCCGGGTCTATGGCCCGTAAGTCCATGTGGGTCCAGCCTTTGCTGTATTTCCGCCTCGTCACCAGATGTTCTGGATCAGGCTTCGAGCTCTGTGCTGGACACCCACAGTGAGCAACTGCTCCCCCTCATGGCCTCCATTCCAGCCCCCTTGACCACCCGGCCACTCCAGGCCTGCGTGCGTGCCGACTCTCTGCCTGGAAGGTTCTTGCTGGGATTGCCACGTGGTGCCACATGGCTGGATGGGGCTCTTCCTTTCTTATAGCTTCGTCCGCCATCTCTGGCTCCAGGCCAGTAATGTGTCCCTTTCCGTGGCGTATCTGTGAGGTCACTTGATTGGTTTCTAACAGGAAACTTTAAAAACCAACGGTGAGAGGTAGGGGCTGGGGAGAGGGCTCGGTGGGTAAGAGCGCTTGTTATACAAGCACGAGGGATGAGTTCGGTGCGGGTGTGAGCATGCACCTGGAGCCCCACATTCTGGGTGGGGTGGTGGTAATAGAGCAGGACCTCCACACATGCAGGCACACACACACACACACACACACACACACACACACACACACAGGAGATTATGTTTGTTTTGTACACTTCCGGTGGGTCCTTGCTACCCAGTATAATGTCTCCTATGTAATAATAAGTATTCAAGAAAAGTCACGGAAGGGAGGGAAGGAGGAAGGGAAAAAAGGAAGTGGCAGATGTTCTCCAGATATTCCCTTATAGCTTATCCAGGCTGTGTTTCCAAGAATCATCCACTCACCTTCTCTGGGCCCTTTCTACCTTGTTTGGACATGGCTGCCACATATGAGAGCCGGTATCTGGGGCTGGCCAATTTTCCAGCCCAGGGCCCCCCTGTAGCTGAGGGGGAAAGTTGGCACGTCGGTCCACAGGGTTAAAAGTAGAAATCCTCAGCCTCTGGCTTTGACTCAGTGGTGACCCTCTGGGGCAAACCTCTCCCTCTGCAAGTGTGACCTTGGCTTCAACAGGAGTAGTGCGTCACTCCCCAGTTGCTTGGGCTGGAGAATGTGAGGCCTTCAGAGATAAAGGAATTGCTCCAGTGTGGAGCAAGCGTCTGTCCTGCAAACATGCCCCTCTCTGTTTATCATACTGTAACCCAGACCCAATGCTACGTGCTCAAAAGCATAGGAAATGGAGAGGAGTCTCCTACTCCTAATTCACAGAAGATTCAAGAACACCGTCCATTGTCCATGTGGCCCCTTCCCTTTTTTAGTATTCAGCGCAAGAGTGCCCCTTATTCTAATCCACCAGAGGCCCCTCGGTTTTTTCCTTCTCTCAATGGGAACTCTGCATCAGTAGGTTGTGTCCCCTCTTCCTATGCTTTCACCCCCCCATTATCAGTTTCCTGGGGGAGGTGTCCCTGTTGGGGATTGTCCCTGTTACTTCTTGTGGGAGGAGCCACCAGACAGATCTGACGCTCGTGCCCCTGGTGGTGATCCCCATTCATGGCAAACTCCTGCCTGTGTGTCCTTTCCCTGCTGTGCCCCCTCAACGCCACACACCCCAACGCTGGGCTCCCTGAGAACTGGGTTGCTCAGTTTCCCCCAGACGGGGCCTTGGAGGTTACATCCAGAGCCTGGGCTTTGTCTCAAGGGCGTTGGGACATCTTTGCAGCCGTATTGAGGGAGAACGTTGGAAGGTGACAAAAGAGGATGCCTTTGGTCGAGTTAGCCATATTTCACTGGTCTGAAGCCACCCATGGACGAGCTGTATTGAGCGGGGCTGAAGTAGAACATTTCCATCCTTCTAAAAAGTTCTGTTGGCCTGTGTTGCGTGGGCTTGGGTGGGGAGTCTGGCATGGAGAGAAGCAGAGAGAGTGATACTTGGAGGGAAGCCAGTGAGGTTGGCTGTGGTGGGGTGTGGGTGTGGCTCAGAGATGGGGGGGAGCAGAGATTGTAGTACAGTTGGTAGCATGCTTGCCCAGCATGTCTGATGCCAGCACCACCTATGTGGGGCACCTGGTGTGTGTGTGTGTGTACCTGTAATCCCAGCACTCTGGAGGTGGAAGCAGGAGGACCAGAAGTTCAAAGTTATCCTTAGCCATATAGCTAGTCTGAATCATGTGAGAACGTGTCTCAAAATAAATAAACAAATAAATGAATAGAGAGCATGTTTATGGTTCCTGATTCATATTGGCATGCCATTTCTTTATACATATATATAATATATAAGTGATCAGAGGACAACTTTAGAATGTTAGGTCTCTCCCTGCATCATGAACCCTCTAGGAATGGAATCTAAGTCCCTGGGTTTGCATGCAGGCACCTTGCATGCTGAGTCACCTTATCATCCCACATTTAGGAGTGTGTGTGTCAGCATGCACATATGTGTGAGTGCGAGAGAGCACTGTGCTTCATGTGCCAGACTGCAAGCTTCGGGGAATTCCTCTGTCTCTGTTTCTATCTCTTTGTAAGACTACTGGGATTGCAGGTGTGCTACTATTTTAGGTTTTGGGGACTTGAACTCAGGTCTTCAGACTTACACAGCAAGCGCTTTCCCTATTGCTTCATCTCCCCAGCCACCGCATGTATTGTTAGAAGGATGAGCCTTACTCACCAGCAGCACAAAAAGGTGTCTATTTTCTCGTGCCTCTCCCCACCTGGCTTATTATCATCTGACAAAACTCCAATTGCGCAGGCGTGTCTTTGCTAGTCTGTCTGACCCGCGGCCTGTGAGGTCTCTGCATGTGGCATTATCTGCACATCAACACAGATTTCAGTGTTGCTGTTGTGGGCCGAGCTGATGTGTTTCAAATGCCTGGGGTAATAGCCTCAATCAGAGGGCAAATAGAAGGCAGGAGAGTCTGTAATAAAAAATGAATTAGGGCGATTAGCAAAGGTGAGCAGTTTCCCTCCTCGGGTGACAGGCGAAGTTGACGGAGCTTCACTGGGTGGCGTCTGTCCAAACACACAGCTGGATTACGGCAGCCTCCAGGCTGGCCCAGGGGTCTGCTTCGTACATAGGACTGCGTGATTGCATTTAGTTCTGCAAAGGTCACAGCTATCCCTCAGAGAATGGTCCCACCCTAGTGGGCTGAAGTGGGGTCTCTGGAGAGAACTTGATGTCTCCCTTCCCCCATTCCTATCCCAGGCCAGCCTGGGAATTTCGGAGATATGTGTGGGCCTGGTCTCTGCAAGAAGGATGTGGTGGGAAAGACTTTAATTGACTAGTGGACGTTTTGGGAAACGAGAGTCCCAGAGGCGCTGAGACCCCCCACCTCCCCCAGCCTGTTCACTTCCTGGGCCAGGCGAGGAGAGGCCCGAGGCCCAAGTGATGCCAACACTATGGCCCTTGTCAGAGAAGCTGCTGCTCAGAGTCTGCAGAGGATAGCCCAAGTGACCTCACAATGAGCCAGCCCTGTGCCTCCTCCCGTCCGCCTGGCAGGGGCAGACTCTTACCCTGGCCTGGCAGGTGCTGTCAGCTCTTGAAACCTCAGTGCCTGCATCTGAGAACCAGGGTGCCATTGGCTCAGTTGACAGTGTAGCACAGTGAGCAGGCGCGGGAGGGCCCAGGACCTTAGTTCCAGCCGCATCTTGACACTTACTTGCTGTGCACGTCTGGTAGGTTTCTTGACCTCTCTCGGTGCCTCCGTTTCCTCTTGTGGGAAACAGTTATAACAACAATGACATAGTTTGTGGTAGGGTCTGCCACAGGAGCTTTGTCATAGCTGGGTGGAGGATGTTGAGCAAGAAGAAAGGATGGAGCCCACTTCTAGTGCCTGTGCATGTCCGAACAAGGCCTGGGTTGCACCCAAGACAGGCCCGCCGCCCTCAGCTGGGTCCACTGCTGCTGGAACCTGGCTGGGGACTGGCACTGGTATGCAGGGCATGGGGCAGACGCCAAGGCCATTTGAACACAAGGAAGCTGGAGGCTGGAAGCCATGTGACTTCCAGAGTTCCTGTAACCTCTCTGGCCTGTCTGGCACATGTGGAAAGAGAAGCAGTGGGCTTTATCTTTGGAGACTGTTTTGAGGATTTAAGACGCGTACAATAGGTGCTTATTAAGAGCCCACAGCGTTTTATGTGGGAATCACTGTAGTTTGCCCAAAGATTTAACTGGTGTTGCTTCTGAGTGATCAACAACAGGTGTTTATGTGTATGTGGGGTGGGGTAGGGGTGTGGTATGTATGTATGTATTTGTATGTGTGATGTGTTGTGTGGTATTGTGTGTGGAGAGACAGACAGACAGAGAGAGATTAATGCTGGCGTCTTCCTCTGTTCCTCCCACTTTATTTCTCCCGAGTGTTACTGGGACCCGGGGTTCATGGATTCTACTAGACTCGCTGCCAAGCCAGCCTCAGGGATCCTCCTGTCTTTGTCTCCCCAGATGAGAGAAGAGGCGTGTGACACTACATGGGGCTTTTCCCGGGGATGCTGGAGCTCAGATGCTCCAGCTTAGCCCCTACCAGCTGGACCATGTCCCAACCCCCACGAGCAGGGCCCTCTGTCCAGTTGTGCCGAGGAGGCTTTCTTCCCCATAAAGGGGCACAGTAGGGCTTCAAGGAGATGCCTGCTCTCTGGGGAATGGCAGCTCAGTGTGAGGTCCGCATTCTAGGACTGCGGGCTCATCTGTGCTTTCAATGCCAACAGTGGTCACGGAGGAGCCTCTTTTCTTCATTGCTTTTGTAAGCAACAGAGAATGTTCTGGGGACGCGCACCAGCACAGGGGGGCCACCGCTGGCTGTGGTCAGAGCACCTGAAGCATGTGGGGTGTCCTGTGGCAGCAACATCTTTGCAGGAAGAAGCACAGAGATCCCACGACATCCCCACGGCCTGGAGCTCAGATGTGGCCCCCAAAGCTCCAAGCGGCTGCTGTGACTTCGTCGGGGCGCCGTCTGTCTCCGGGAAGCTTGCAGTCTCAGCGCTTACAGGTGCTGACGGGGGACATCACAATATTGTGAAATTAGCGCCGAAGCCGACTGCATTACCCGTTTACCTGGTGACGGAGCCGCCACCTCGGTTAGCACCGATGGGTGGGCATGACAGAGCTAAAATTGAACTTGGCAATTACCACTCCTGCGAGGTTCTTGGGGCTGTGAAAGGAAGGTTCCGTGGAAATCAACCCTGGTAATCACAGGGTTTAAAATTAGTCAGTTACTATTAAGCCTGCTCCTGTCAAGCGGCAAGGGTGTGGGGGGAAGGGTGGCGGGGAGTGGGGTTTAGGGGTGTGGGGGGGTTTCTTTGGGCTCCTCCGCTCCATAGTTTCTCTTTTCGATTCCTGTGTTGAGGCCTTGGTGGGTCATTGCTCTTGTCCGGGCACGAGCTTCCTGCCCCTCCACCCCTTCAACATAGGGGTCGTCTCTAGACCTGTGAGGGGTTTTCCTAATCCAGGCCTCAGGGCATGGGCCATGGATGGCTCTGAATGTTGCAGGTGTGTGTGTGTGTGTCTGTCTGTCTGTCTATGTAGGTGTGTCTGTGTGTGAATGCTTCCTCAGGCACCACGTACCTTTTCATTGCATGGTCTCGCACTGGCTTGGAGGTTGCTGATGTGGCTAGGCTGGCTGTTCAGGGAGGTCCCAGCGACCCACCTGTTCCCACTTCCCTAGTGTTGGATTGTTGAAGTGTATACCACCACTATGCCCAGCGCTGTGTGTGTGTGTGTGTGTGTGTGTGTGTGTGTGTGTGTGTGTGTGTGATATAGGTACGTGTGGTGCTCACATCTGAGTGTGTGGATGGGCGTGTCCGTGTGCAGCACGTGAAGGCTAGAGCAAGATGTTAGGTGCCTTCCTCATTTGCTAACTCTTCTTTGCTGCCTTGAGACAGGGTCGCTCACTGGAGTTCGCCATTTGGGCTAGACTAGTAAGGCTCTGGTCTTTACCCTCAATGCTGGGGTCACAGGTACTAAGAGCCATGCCCAGAATTTTATCTAGGTGCTGGTAATTTGAATTCAAGCCTCATGCTTATAGAATAAGCACTCTTAACACCGATTCAATTCCTAGCCCTCTGCTTTTTTATAATGTGGGTTCTGGGGACCAAATTCAGTTCCTCGTGCAGTAAGATAGGCACTTTATGAAAGGCGCTCCCTTCCCTAGCCTTTTTGGTCATCTAAGTAGCCTTAGGAAACAAGTCCCTACTTTGCAGATAAAGATGGACAGGGCTAGTGTGTACTTGGCTGCTGGAGTCAGGGGGGAGTGGGAGGTTGGCCTGGGTATGCGCAGAGATCTCTGTGAGTGAGAAGAAGAAACTCCAGTCAGCTCATTGCTGAGCCTCAGTCTCCTGATCTGTAAGGTGAAGGCTTGTGTTGGGCAGGCACAAGGCAGCACCTCGCACGTGCCTCTTGTTCTTAGTGGTGATCTTTACGCGTCACCTATTTTGTGTCCAGGCACTGGACCAGACCCTTCCCATAGTTGACCCCTGCCTTGAGTTCTGCCCCTGGGAAGGGACTGTTATTCCTGGCCTTCGATTAATGAACAGAGGCTCAGAGAGGTGTCTGGAAAAGAAAGAGCAGGGCTAGGATTCGAACTCAAGAGCATTGGTCCCAGGCTTGGCTATGGTTGCTGTCCCTGACTCTGAGAACCAACACTCCAAGCCACAGCAGCAAGGCGGCTGGCCTGAGTTGCCTCTAGGTGCTAGCAAAGCTGAGGAAGGGAAACAGCTTGCTGCAGTCTACAACTCGGAGACAGGAAGCTGAGTCATCTCTCTCTCTCTCTTTCTCTCCTCCTCTATTTCTTCTCCTTTTCCCTCTCTCTCTCTGCCTCTCTTTCCCACTCCCCCTCTGCTGTCTTTCTTGAACCACCACCATCCAGTCTTTGCATGATCCAGAAACCAAAACAAACAAAAATGCTGTGTTCCTGCCAGGTGCAGGGCACCTTGTAATTGCACCCCAAGAAGCAGCTGGGCAGAGGGACTGTAGCCCCTAAACCCCACCTGAGATGCCTCAGCCGAACCCGTTCAGTGCCAAGCACAGCGCTCTGGATCTGGAGTAGATCTAAGCCTCATTCCGGGGTTGGCTTTGCTGAGAGCTTTGGGCATTGGCCTGCCTGGGTGGATGGCCACCTGCCCAGCCCTGTCCGCCCCTGGCTGCACACTTACAGTGTGAACTGAAGTAGGGAAGTGCTTTATCACCTGGATGTCCCTTCACCACAAGAGTCCTACCTCCCAGCACAGTGGAGAACCAAGTCCAGAGACTTCTATCACCAACGCCAGCCCCTGCAGGCTGCCTCCCTTCCTGCTATGCACAGTGAGTGTCCAGAGCTCCGTGGGAGCTCACAGCGTCCTTCTCCCCCTCAGCCTCTTCCACACGTGACACCGCCTCCCCCACTCAGACAGTCCCCAAGTTTCTTTCTTGCATGTGATGGCATGCAAGCAGCCAGGGGGGGCCGGTGGATGTTTTTGGGAGGCAGAGATGTTTGAGGCTAGCCAGGGCTACGAGTGAAACCCCGTCTCAAAGAAACCAGAAAACCAAACCTTCCCTCGCCCCCAAACATCGTGAAAATGAAAGTGCTGGATGCCAGCGAAGCATTTTTAGGGAGATGAGCGCTGTCTGACATCAGGGCGCCTTTGCACGGGACCATTTCTCTCAACCTCAAGATCCACCAGTGTTCTGAATGTGTGTGTGTGGGGGGGGCTGGGCTAATATGCTGGTCTGTACTAGCCATGCGTGCGTGCTGTGTATGCAACGTACATGCACAGGTGCACAGGTGCACTGTGGAGGCCTGGATTGACCTCAGGTATTTTCCTTTATGGCTGTCTGCCTACTTTTTCAAGACAGGGTCTTGCACCAAAACTAGAGTTCTCTAGTTTTGGATAAACTGGGGGGTGGGGACCAAGCTGTCTCCCCTTACCTAGCACTGAGGTCACAGGCATACATTGCTATGCTTTTTTTTTTCTTAATGGGTGCAGGGGACCTAAACTCATACTCTAGGCATAGCAGGCATTTTACCCAGTGAGCCACCATCTGCTAAGCCTGTAATGAGATGCTTGGACACATTGTGTGGGTGTGGGTGCATGCTCGTTCGGATGCATAGGCACAGGCACGTGCATCCCACGACATGTGTATCACACTAAAAGCCTCTGGTGTTGGTTATCCCCTTTCTACCTTGTGTGAGACGTGACATAAGCAAGGTTACAGTGCAGATTCTTTTGGCCCTGTCTCCGGTTTCTAGTAGGTGAGAGGGAGATGGTCATAGAGGTTCGAACCAGGGCATCTGTTTCATGCATGTGTCTCTGTGTATATGTGTTTGTGTAGAAGAGGATACTTTGTGTGCCTGTGGCAGTCCAAGGGTGACTTCCAGAATCATTCTGGATGATTCTACTTCCTTAGTGCTTTTCTCTGGGGTTCTCCAGGCTCCATCTTATAGGGCTGGAATGACGGACTGCTGCCATTTCCACCAGGCATTTTTACGTGGGATTCGGGGATCAGAACTCAGGTGCTTTTGCTTGCAAGGCGAATGCTTAACCCTTGAGCCATCTCCCAACCCGGTGTCTGATTTTTATGTAGAGTCTGATAATCTGAATGCCTCACTGAGCCATCTCTCCAGCCAGCCTAGCCTTGTAGACCATGACCCTGGCTCTTGGCCTGCTGGCTCCTTGTTTTTGCTTGAAAAGATTGGTATGATATATGTACGTACAAAAGAAACCAGAAAAGAGAGAACAAAGTAGCAACTTAAAAAGCCGCCTTATGCCGTTCCCTGGGGTAACATTGGTTAACAGCCTGGTACCCTTTACAATATAAATCTAGAGAGATAGAAAAAGAGACAATATATCATGCTTTTATAAAAATGGGGCTCTCAAATCTCTCTCTCAGCTGGTTTTCAGTCACACCTGCAGATGCTGCCCCCTCCCCCCAACCCACCCTAGTTTACAGAATGAATGTCTCTTCTTTTCCGCCAAATCCTGGCTGTAGACATCCAGGCTGCCTGCAATTCTGTCTGTAGCGAGAAGCCTCCTCATTATGCCTGTGTGCAGGTTACAGGTTTCCCTGTGGTGCTGATGTTTGGGACTCTAATTGCCGAGTGAAGGTGTGCAAGTTTCGTTCATTGGAAGGTGCTGGCAGATGGCCTTCCAAAGGCCCTTCCCATGCAACTCCCCATTACCACTTGGCGGTGTGTGAGCATTGGGGACCCTCTGAAGGCATGGGTGATGCAGGGCCGGGCTGCATCCAGACATCACCTCCCTTCCTGATCCCCGAGACCTGGCCCGGAGCTCCGAATACACGGGCCCAAATTGGGATGGAAGATAGATTTTGATCAAAGAGGTTAAATAACAGGTTTCTCCGTTTCACCTTGTGGGAGTCGGATGAGGGGGCTGGGGGTTCTGGGCCTCCAGCCAATAGAGGCCCAAGAGTCGTCAGGAGGCTTGTCAAGCTTGCTATTTCTGGCTTTCCCCCCCTCCTTCTTTCTCTGCTGATTATACGGCAGAGGCTGTCTCGGCGTGTTCTCTCGCTGCCTGGGTTTCAGCAATGAGACCCGGGCTCCTTCTCCTCGCAAGACGCTGGTGCATTGCAGGCGAGTCCCTGCAGAAGGTAAGCCGAGGTTCCTGCTGCTTCAAGGGGGGAGGTGCTCAGGCTGACCCTGAGGGCGAAGACAGGAGATGCTGCGTGGGGCCAGGTGTCGTGGACGCTTTGGAGGGTCCAGGGCCTGGCGCTGGCACCTCCTCCCCGTAAGGGAATTCTGGCAGTAGCTGAGATTGGCTTTGTAGAACAGAGTCAGCTCCCAGTCTAGCGAGCTTGGGGAGCAATCATTCATGCATGCATACATGCATTCATTTATGCATCCAGCTTACTCTGCAGGGGGCCTGGCCAGGTACAGGTGTGCGTGTTGGGGGTGGTCTTGATGACTCAGAAATGAGAGCATAGAGAGGTGTGTTCAGTCCATGGCAGGCCAGGGGCCCAGAAGACATGGGGGTTGGGGAGTGGGAGGGGCCTTTCAAGAAGATATCAGATTGATTTTGGAGATTGAGGAACCAGTCAGGATTCCTTACTCCATAAGCAAAAGCCGTGTTTTCTTGGGCATGAGGAAAGATACAGGAAATAACCGGCTGAGATCTCCACTGGCCACATTGCATGTTTGCGTATGCGCGTGCGTGCGTGCGTGCGTGCGTGCGTGCGTGCGTGCGTGCGTGCGTGTGTGCGTGTGTGTGTGTGTGAGTGTTGAGGCAAAAGGATGCTGAGCTGAGGGCATGCTCCTGGCTGTTCACAGTACCCAGACCAGAAAGCCTGCATCTCCTGGTGCTGGAATGGCAGTTCTGAAAACATCCCTTCCTTGTCCCCTTGGATCAGATGGCGAGGAAGGAATCATATTCAGGCACCAGGCCTCACAGCTGACTAGGGTAGAGATAGCCGTGGGAACCTGCCCATGGAAGCTTGGAGAAAGATAGGTCTCTGTTCCCAAGGATGCCTTTCAAATCCCAGCTGTGCTTTAAATGCATTCTGTGGTTTATGGGGCTGGCTTCCTCAGGTCTGCTGAACCTCAATTTCCTCACCTATAGAGTGAGCACTGGTGCCTTCTCTGTGATGCTGTATGTATGTGGGTGCTACATGTGTGTGCAGGCACACAGACAGGCATGCACATACCACTGTCACTCAGCCTACTATGTGGAAGGACTGCCATCCGTGTAGAATAAATGAATGAATGAATGATGACCCAAACCATGGCTCTTCTGGGGAAGAACCCAGGACTTGTAGTGAGGTGTGTATTTGGGGGCAAGTGTGTGTGGCTGGGGAGCCTCCTTGGAGGTTAGAATGTGAGACACTGTTCTGGGTGGGCCTCTTTGACTGGTTGTTCTGGATCTCTGGTCTCTGTCACTGCTTCCCTAGGTGGCACAGAATGGGACATACTGATCATCCGAAACTAGAACTGACCTTTATTTGAACTCTTCTTAAAGACTAGTAGGCAGCCTGGTGTTAGACTTTTGGCAACCTGGGCAGGTGTGGGTAAGGTCTAGGAGAGCAGGAGATGGGCAGAGAAGTGCCACGCTCTGCACCCCTCCCGCTAGGAACAGAAACCTTGAGGTAAGTCTCTGTTCTCACATTGATTCATGACCTTGGGCGGGTCATTTTATCTCTGAGCCCATAGAATGGTAGGCGTTGAAGCAGATGATACAGGATCTATACAAAGCACCACTCGATGCTCAGTAAATCCAAATACTGTTCCTTCCTAGGGGCGAGAGCTTGGGCAGCTTTGGATTGGGCCCAGGTGCTTGCCTCACAGGGTGGCATGCAGCAGATGCCCACTGAAGGTTTATGGGAACAGACTTCTGAAGTGGGAACCCAGGATGGGGTCTCTTCCAGCCACTGCATCATTGCTAGAGGAGCTCCCTGATGAAATCTCACTATGGTCGTTAGATGTACAGGTGTCATTGTGCTGTGGGCACAGTGAAAAGGATAGTATTCAAGGCAGGCGCTGAGCAAGCCTGCAGGAGATTGTCTCATTGACGCGGAAGACCCAGCCCATCGTGGGTGGGACGTTCCTCGGGCAGGTGGGTACAGTGGAGAGAGCTGGTTGGTACGTTGGCATTCTTCAGCGTACTTTGGTGAATGAGGTTTGTACCCTCTCTCTCAGCAATCCTGAGGATATGACATGGCTAGTTCCCTGGCTGGCGTGTTGATGTGACCTCTCCTGCAGGGCCAAGAACTGAAACTGGGAATTGTAAGAAAGCCTAAAAGCCTCTTGTTCCCTTAAGCTCTTTTGGTTCTAAATTTATCAGCAACATGCAGATTAACTGCAACACCCCAACTCTTCCTGTTCTGTCGTGTCGCTAGGCAGGTGTGGACAGATTTTGCTAGGGTGGTCTTTATGCTGGGGTCTAACTTCCTGTCCCAAGCCAGCTGTGCCCCAGTGATTCCCAATGCTGCTTTCTGCAGAAACCAACTAGTGGCTCCTGAGATCGAGAGCTGAAGTGGAGTGCTTCAAGCTGGGGTTACCTCTGCCACCCCTGTGGGCAGGGGTCTGACACACCTAAATGTATTCGGGCCCCCCCTGGGCCCTTGGAGCTGTGTTCCCAGCAGGCCCCACCGGCCTGTGACGTCTTGTCAGGATGAGCCCCAGGGCCACCTGAGGATGTGGACTTGGTTTTGTCTTTTCTAGCTTCACTCGCCTCTGGGAGGCTCCGAGGCAGCAGTCTTTACTACTGGTGGCACGGGCGGCAGCCTCATGGGGCCACGCCCACACAGCACATGCCCGAGGCCACGCCCGCGTCCCTCTCTCCTGTCACAGCCCTGTTCCCTGGCCACACGTCTGAGTGGCTGTGGTTGTCCACTGAGGCTTAGCTGTGGGCTGGATCTTCGTGGGCTTCTGCCCTTCCCCCTCAGCTCATGCTGCTGGGCCGTCCGCACACCCATCACCTGGTGACTTCAGAAGCCTCCTTTAACCTTCTCATTAGCACCTCATCTCCCAGGAGCACTGGGGTCTCTGAACTGCGTCCCTCCCCTGGACCTCTCAGCAGGTTCACCACACTGTTCTGGGTGCCCCTGATCAAACCGGTTTGCTCTAAAGCCTCAAGTGCCACCGTGGGGCTTGTTCACAACTAGGCTCCGTGGCATCTGCTACAGTGCCGCAAGCCTCGCTGGTCCCTAAAGATCATCTTGCTCTTTCCAACCCTCTGCTGCTTGCCTGGCCAGGACATCGGGCTTGGCGGAAGCCCCTTGCTGTCCTGTGTGTGTCCCAGTCCTCTGTGTGCACGGCGATGCTCTGGACACCCTCACCCGACAGCGCACCTTTATTTTTCCTGCCTGCTGGAAGGCCACGGAGCATGGCGTTTGCTTGGGATGCACTCACCTAGGCAGGAAGTATGAAGACGCTGTGCACCCTGTGGGCCCAGATGGACTGTTAGAATCCTCAGGCTGAGGTTTGATTTGGACGGGCCGCCCGACCTCTCTGCTTTTTGCAGAGTTAACGAGAATCAAGAAAATGACGTGCATCACACATTGCTTCCAAGACACTGGTGGATTTGTTTCCCGTGTGTGTTTCAAGGGAGAGGAAACACAAAGAGGGCCAGACACAGCCACCCCTCAGTGTCCTGCATAGATAGACCCTGCCACAGAACCCTAAACAAGAGCAAAAATAGCCACGGGGGCACCCCCCCACCCCACGATGCGGAAGCCACAGAAGAAGCCGCAGGCCAAGCGGATGTCAGCCGCCCCGAGGCCCCGAGAAGGGCCCAGAGCCTGCACCTCAACCACAGGATCAGATAAGGATGTGGAAACAGTGTGGGCTTCCTCCCTGGGAAGGTAATGGCAGTGCCACCTGTAGGTGCGCTCAGCCCCCCCCAATCACCTCGCTGGCCTCTGCTCCCCCTCTCCCTGCCAGCTTTGCCTACCTCACTGTCCCCTTGCTAACCGAGGTGACACTAGCCCACTTCCACTTGGGGGGGTCTTTGCATTGGCCACCCTGCACTACTCCTACCCGCCTCCTTCCCTCCTGTTTCCATGGTCCGTCTATTGGTAACGTCCCCTTGGGAGCACACCTGGACTTGGAATGAAATGCCATCCTGACTCTCCTCACCTTCCTTCCGTGGTAAGCCAGCCTTCCCGGTGCTGCCAGCCGCTTACTCCCGTGAGAAGGCTTGGCTTTAATCGGTGCAAACCAGAAAGCTCCAGCCGCTTTCCTCGCTATCAAGTCCAGGTGTTTAGAATGGTGCAAGCTCAGTAAACTTTCAGTGCGTGGGTGTATACAGGTGTGAACCGGAACAGGTGGGGGGTCACCAGAAGAGGATCACGCTGACTCTGGGATTCATTTGGAAACTCCAGGACCAAGTAAGTGGATTCAACTAACCATTGGAAATTTGGGCACCAGGATTTTTTTATCAGAAGCCCCAACTGACCTTCAAAAGTTGCCAGAGAACGTTCTAGAAGCCTACAGTGCCTTGTAGGAGTTGACCCTTGGCATCATTGTGAATCAGACTGTTCATTTTTGAGATAGGGTCTTGTGGTGTGATCCAGGCTGACTTCAAATTCTCCACCTTCCTGCCACAAACCTCCCAAATGCTAGGATTACAGGCACGCATGCCTAGCATGTGAGTTTGGCTACAGAACCGCACTCTTCTGGGCTTGAAGAGCAGTCACCCCACTTTCTGGCTATGTGGTCATCACTTTCTCATCTGTACTTCAGTTCCTTGTCCTTATGGTAGAGTAATTTGTACAGCCTGGCTTGAGTGGGTTTGGAGGATTCCACATCACCTTCGTAAGGTGCCTACCTTCCAGCACTCATTTGAGTAGCTAGTCAGGTTAGGCTGGCCTAGGTGTCTATAACAACTCCCAAACCTTGACTGCTTATCACAAGGATGATTTTGCTCTTGTGCTTCCTGCAAGTTCTGTGGCAGTCTGGGGAGTAAGAAAGGAGGGGTTTTGAGACATAGTTAATCAGAACTGAACTTGCTTGCATTGGCTGGATGATATCCCTAGCACACCCATATATCATGAAACCTGTGACTGTCACCTTCGGTAGCAAAAGGCACTTGGAGATGTTAGGATTTCGAGATGACTGAGAGCAAGGGAGGTCCTGGGTTTCCTGGGTGCTCCAGAGTCATCCCCAGAACCTTTCTTTATGAGTGGAATACTGGGAGAACCAGAGCCAATGAAATCAGTGGGCGATGTGAGGATTGAGATTGAGCCCGTGTACCCTTGTTGCAGTCCGCCTGCATGGTTGCTGATAAATGACCATCACACAGCTTAAGGGAACAAGGAGTTTACTTTCTTACGACAGTCCGGTTACAGTTCTCAGTCCAGCTTGACAGGAGAGCATGCATCAATACCAGGGCTGAGGGAACTGGCCACACCATCACTGCATAATGGCTGAGAGATGGACAATCCTTACTTGCCAGACCAGCATGTCTGGCCAAGTATACAGAAGGATGGCCCCTCTCTCAACCAGCTCTCTGTGATTATTCCAGGGCCTAATCCCACCCACCATGGGCTGGGTCTTCTCCAGCAACTAGACAATCTCCTTCAGGTTTGCTCTGGGCTTAACTCAACCATCAACTCTCCACAACTGTGCCCAGAGCCCAAACCCTCAAGAGTCAAGTTGACACCTGTGCTTAACTATGACAACCCTGGAGGTGGAGGAGGGGGCGGCCACAAGCCAAGAACCACAGTCAGCCACCAGAGCTGGGGAAAGCAAGAAACACACCTCCCCAGAGCTTCCAGAACAAACCAGCCTGATACTTGGTCTATATTCCTGGGAGACAGATTTGGGACTTGCAGTTTTCAGAACTGTGTGGTTTGTTGCTGTTGCTTCATGTTTTGTTTTGGTTGGTTTGGCTTGGTTTGGGATGGTACAGCGGATTGAACCCAGAGCCTTGCACATACCAGGTAAGCACTACCCGTGGTTCACATCCTCAACTGGGTTGTGTAGGTCAAGTCACTAAGGTGACAGTGCTTTATTGGAGCAGCCATGAGAAACCAACATGCAGCCTTAACTAGAAAGTACTTTGAAACCTACCACCCAGGAGCCTTCATCTTGGTCAGAACAAAGCTGGTCTTTCGCTTGTCTTTATCACATGTCTGTCGTCATGATCCTATAGGTAGGGCCCTCCATTAGCCTAGGTCCTCTGTTCCTAATATCCTGAATCCTGTCTCCATATGACTGCCTAAACTCTGTGTGTGTGTGTGTGTGTGTGTGTGTGTGTGTGTCCATGATATGGGTGTGGAGGTCAGAGTTCAACACCAGGTATCTCACTCTGTTCACCACATTATTATTATTTTTTAGACAAGCTCTCTCACTGAACCTGGAGCTCACGGTTTTGACTAGACCAGCTGACCAGCAAGTTTCAGGGATCCATCTGTCTCTGCCTCCCTCCTTCAGAGCTGGGTTACGGATGTACGTTGCCACACCCAACCTTCACATGGTGCTGGAGATCTGAGCCATGACCTCATGCTTGTGCAACAAGCACTTTTCCTGCTCTGCCGTCTCCACGAATCATCCTTTAAACCAACGAATGCTCCATCCCTCCATAGCCCCCCAATGGGTGTCCTACTGGGGTGATGCAGGTGCTACAGTGTGGCTCCGAGCCCTAAGGAAGTAGGAACCAAATCTTCTCAGAACCTCAGTGTATTCCAGTGTATTCCAGGACATGAAGTGGGCACTTTGCAGTCATCTACAGAAGAACGAAGGGGAGATTCTAGGCATGGCGGGTACAAGGTGCTCTGGGGCAGATGTCTGGGTGACCTCTTACAGAAGACACACACCCTGCGGCCTCCCCTGAGGAGGAGCCTTGGAGGATATCTCCAGTCGCACCAAGAGCCACCCATGTTCCCTGCCAGGCATTGCACCTGTCCTTCTGGGAGAATCCATGAGGGAGTAGAAAGATGTCAGTCAGACCCCAGTTCAGAGATCCTATCACCAGTCACAGCTCAGAGACAGTAAAGCAGTCTTCTTTCTGGGCCTCGGTTTCCCTTATGTGAGCAGTGGGCAGACAGAATGACGGTCTCCCCCCACAAGTTACTGGTTCCACTGGCTCCTTCCTTCTCCCTCACCTGGCTCACTCAGTGCAGTCTTTCTGCCTGGGCTGCAGCGTGCTTTGTCCTTCACTCTGATTCTGCTTCCTTCTCTGGTCCAGAAACCCTCACTGGACCATCATAAACTTCAGGAGAGCAAGAGTGTCCTGTACCTCACAGGTTCCGGGTCCAATACTTAGAGCACATAACTGCGGTCACGTGACAGGGTGTGCTTGACGCAGGAAGCATGGTGAGGGGGCAACTCCTCAGTTGGCAGACAGAGGCTTTGGGTGTTATCACCCCTGCTTCGGCCTGTATCTTTGGCACTAGTGGCTGCCATGTTGCTTTGCAGTAAGCTAAAGCTATTTTTCATGCGGAGGTGGCATGAAAATCTTCTGGTTTCACAATAGCAGATTATGTCATGTGCCTTTCTCCCCTAGTTGTTGAATTCCCCCATGTGAGAGTTTCTTGGAATATCACCTCTCTCCTGTGGCTTTTCTGCATGGATCCCATGTCTTTCTGTCTCAGCATCATTGCTGTGGAATTTGACGGAGCCCTTGCTACATTGTGTATATTAACTGTCTCCTCGTTGCTGCTGATATTTTCTCAGTTGTGTGTCCTTTTCATTTTGGTTTTATTACGTTTCCTTCTGCAGAAGATATTAATGCATATATATTTGAATCTGTCAATCTCTTCCTTCGTGATTGCCTCCAGAGCCTGGGAAGTCGCACTGCTTCTTCAGAACTGATAAACACTGTGTTTGGTATGCTGACTGCCTCTTTCTGACGTGGCTTTGTACACCTGATCCCTCAGTCCTTTTTCAGCACTTGGGGCGGGCAGCTTGCCGTGGACACAGAGTTCACCAGGAGGATAACCCTGTTGTCTTCATTCTGTTTATAAAATAATTGGTCTTTGTATCTTTGTTTCCATAGGGCAAGGCAAAACAGAGTAGTTGTTATGTGCATGACTTTTGGCAGAGTCTGGCTTTGCCACTGTCTAGCTGTGTGACCCTAAGCTTGGACTTTTTCCCTCCTCTGTAGAGTATGACGTTGCTCCCCCTCCCATATCACCACCGCTCAGGGCCATTGCAAAGGTCAAGTGAGATTTCCCATAAAAAGTCTGTCCTGTAGTGTCTGGCACAGAGGAAATGCCTCATTAGGCAGTGTTCCAGACCCTAGTTGGGTCTAACTCCATACTTATTCCTCCATTCCATTGACTTCAGGGTTTTTTGGGGGGGAGGGGGCGACCAAAGAGAGAGTGCCATGGTTTGCTGTACGAGCACAAGGACCTGAGTTCGGATCCCAGCATCCATGTGAAGGCCAAGTGTGGTGATGCACATCTGTGAACCCACCATGGGAGGCAGAGACAGGAAGCAAGATTCCTGGGGTTTGCTGGCCAGCCAGACGAGTCAAATCATGAGCTCCAGGTTCAGCAAGAGACCTTGTCTCCAAAAGGAAGATGGAGGCTGGGGAGATGACTCAGTGCTTAAAAGCCTTTGCCTCACAATCAAAAGGACCTGAGTTGGGATCTCTGGATCCCATGTAAAATGTGCCGGGCAGTTGTTTGTCATTCCTACCTTAGAAGGTGTGGCCTAGGAATCCCCAGAACAAGCTGACTAGCCAGATTAGCTCTGAGGGTGCTCTGGTTTTAGAGACTCAGGCTCACAGTCTTCCAATGGTGGAAGAGCCATTGGGGATGATTCCTGGTGCGCGCGCACACACATACACACACACACACACACACACACACACACACACACACACACACACCACACTCTCCATATACCAAGGTAGAAAGGTGGAAAGGGCTGGGGTGATGTCTCAATAAATGACGTCCCTATCTCACAAGTGCGAGGGCTGGAGTTGGGTTCTAGGCATAAAACACCTGACATCCCAGCCCCCCAAAAGCTCCCCCAGAACAAGCTGGCTAGCTAGCTGTGCAGCTGATTGGTGAGCTCTGTATTCAGTTGATAATAATGAATAATGAGAGTGACCGAGGAAGACACCTGATGTCAGCCTCAGGCTCCCATATGCAGAGCACACACACACACCAACACACACACAAGTACCCACATGTGCACCAACATGCACTAAGGAGAAACACAGGAGAGAGTTACCACCATACAAATGAAGGAACAACAAGGTGGAAAGCAATCAGGAAAGATGCCCGACATCCACCTCTGGGATCCACACCTGTCTATACTCCCATACACACACCTGTACTCATACATATGAGTACCTGCGCATACACACCTGCATACATTTACCCTCACACACATACTTTGCATAACTACACTTACACATACACCTTCTCATGCATGCACCTATTCACACACATGTACACACATGCACCTGCATACACAATAAACCTATGTACACGCACATACATACACACCCACATATACACACCCCTGCATGCACATGCCTGCACGCCCTTACCTACATGCACAACTGCACACATACACAAAATTCTAATGTTAGGTTACTGCCTCTTTGTTTTTTAATAGTTGCAGAATGTCTCACCCTCTTGTGAAAATGAGATCCCCCTTTCTGCCCACCATTCCTCTTTCAACCTGATTATAAAGCTCTCTCCTGTTTCTGCTTGGTGCATGTTGGTCCCATCTCCCCCTTCTGTATTGGGACCCACCTTGGTGACTTGGAGACCATCCTCTTCCCCGAGTTCACACCACCAGGTTTCTCACCATCCCTCTACCTGACTCACCTGGCTTGTGCCATCTCAGTACTTTTGCCCGTGAGGGTGTTCATGTCCTATGGACCTGAGCCTCTCTGGAGATCTGTTCTGTGCTCCAGGTATCCCTTAGAGCCTACACCTGGCTGAGGGGACACCAGAGGTACTTAATCTAGGGCTTAGGGAGGACCCTTGATTTCAGTAGTATCTGGAGGCACAGTTTCAGGGGACCCCAGAGTTCGATGGTTGCAAGTCCTGATTTGCTGTTGTCAGGAATGATGTGGGCAGTCTACTGGCTCTGGTCCTGTTTTCACCAAGTGCAATCAGTTTTGACGTCCTGTGACGTGACTTATGCTGGGTGGCTCAACTGTGACAGGGAGTTAGAATAACTTCTTGGAGCAGCCCGCGCATGTTCGGCTTTTGACAGTGTAACACAATGTTGTCACCTACAGAGTTCATGCTCAAGAGCCATGCATTCAAGTTACCAAAAAAAGAAGTAAAGATTCTCAAAAAAAAAATCTCATAATGTGCTTGGTACTGATTTGTGTAAAACCATGTTCACAGCTATCCTTGATGTCATGTAACCCCCAGGGCATGGGTTAGACACGGCTGGTGGTGGGTCATGTCCTAGAGGCTGGTTTGCCTCTGTTTGGGGGAGAGGGAAGGAGACCCCCTACTATCTTCCTGAGAGTGCTGAGATCTAGGGCATAAGGGTTGAGTGATCAAGAACAGAGCGGTGGCCGTCAGCCAGAGGCAATGCCTGGGTGAAAGGGAACCAGAGCACGGTGGGGTGCCACACACCTACTAAACAGTCTGCAGGGTCCTGATAGCCACATTTCTTTTTGAGGGATTCTTCATGATGGCAGATCCCTGTGTAGTCCTGGCTGGCTTTGAACTCAGAATCCTCCTGCCTCAGCCTTTCTTAGTGCTGGGATAATAGCTTCGTGCCACTGCACCTGTGGGGAGGAATCTGAGAATGGGAGAGGTGTGATCTCTGCCCATAGCCACACACACAGCAAGCAAGTATAGAGTCTGAATTTGAATTCAGATCCCTGAGAACGGCAGGCAGCTAGCCTCTTTCTCACTTCTGATCCAGAGGCAGATTTTAATATGGCTCTTAAAAACCTTTATCAGTAGTATTTACAAACACCTTTCCTCCTTACCTGGCATTGACAGAAAGAAGTGAACTTGGCACATTGTCTCAATGTTGGCTTTTGGGGTTAGAGGCAGAGAAGTGCCAAGTTCAAGCGACCTAGAAAGGTTTTTCTAGGTCAAATTTCAATTTCAAAGAATTTTTTTTCTCTCTGTTTTTTTTTTTTTTTAAACCGCCCCACGATCCAACACTGTGGTTGACATATTTCCCTTCCAACAATGCCAACCCATTGTGGCATGATTGAGGGCTTGTTTGCAGCACTGGGCAAAAAATATCTTCCAGATCATCTGCCGCGCATTGTCTCAGCCCCCTCCCTTGCCACCGTGCCCTCTACCCCCCCCCACTCATGTGGCTTTTTCAGTTAATTGTCTTTGGCAAGAATCTGCTTTGGGACTCGTTCCCAACCGCACAGAAGATAGGTCATTGTCAGGCATAAACATTGGCAGTGTTGGGCAGCCTGGAGCGTTAGGCTGCTGACCGCAGCTGCTCTCCAGGGAGGGACAGGGTGAGAACACAGAAGTGGCCCAGCCCGGTCAGTGAAATGTAGGCTCTGGAATAGAAATTCTCGAGTTTGAATCCTGGCTGTACCTCTTAACTAGCTGTGTGGTCTGGGGCAACTTGCTTCACCTCTCTCAACCTTAGCTCCTCCCCCCTGTAGAATGGTGGCCTCTATTATAGTTGCTTAGCCTCGCACAGTTGTGAAGGCTGCATGAGTTAATATTGGTAAGTCAGTGACAAAACTGGCAGGTAGGGGTCGTAGGTCAGTGGTCAGAGTGCTGGCCTAGCACCCTAGAGATCCTAGGTTCAAACTCCAGTTCTGCCTCACCCAGAGTGGTCACCCAAGAGCCTGGAATGCCACAATTCCATGGGTAGAGAGCAAAGGAAAGGAAGATCAATAGTTCAAGCGCTGGGCCCACCTCGGGGAGCACCACTGGACCCTGGACCCCCTGGATACTCTGAAAATCAAAGCAAAACATAGCAAAGTTACATACTTGTCTTCCTTCTCACTGGGGCCGACGAGATGGCTCAGTGGGTAACGCACCTGCTTCCAAACCTGGCAACCTGAGTTCAATCCCTGGAAGCCCACGTAACAGAAGGAGAGGAACCGATATCCAAAGGAGCGTCTGGCTTGAGCAAGCACCATGTCAGTGTCGTGTAAGTTGCTTAACTTGGATTTATGATCATAGCTGTAATGGGTGCGGCACAAGCTCCCTGTTCTCAGGACCCACGTGATCGTCCTCTGAACTGCTGGCCCCTCACTCCAGATCCTCACTGGTGGGCCTTGGGTGGAAGCAGGACCCCTTGGTGGCGCTCGGGAAGCCTGGATCTGATGGCTGACCCGTCTGGAAACACACCATCCGGCTCTCCGCACCAGGAAAGGACAGCGTCAGGGCCACTTCAACTCCAGGGCCCCCACTCCTGGTCCCCTCCCCTGCCAGCTCCTCGCCTGTGGCTCTCACCCTCCGAGTCTGTCTCTAGGGAGCTGCTTGCTTGCTGCACAGAAACTGATTTCCACTTAAAATTCCATAATTACTTTACCTGCTTGTTTCCGAGCCATTAGGAGAGCGGCGTTGGGCTTCGATCACGCCACCCCCAGTCTCTGGACATGTACCACCTATGCCCCCTCTGCCTGGTTTGGGGAGCATTGTCAGTTCTGGAAGGACAGATCCCTCCTACTCTTCAGTGGAGGGACAGGGTGGCCTGACTGGCTGGGCAGAACACAAAACACCAAAGCGAGGGAGCTGCTGAGGGTCCCCAGGGAGCTTACCCATTTAGCCTCTCCAAGTGCCAGGAGGGAAACTGAGGAAGAGGAAGGCCTTTTATGCAACTACTCAGTGAACACGTGGTGTGGCATCCCTTCATCTTGGGGTGGGGGCAGGGATGCAGTGGTCAGGTTGGTTCTAGGAATTAATGCTTGACTTGGTTTATGACCAGCAAATGCCTTATAAGTGTCCCCAGCCTGTCTGGTCCGAGAGTGGCTGATGGTGGGACTTCCTGGAAGAGGCAGGTGGGGAACTGAATAGACATTCGCTGGGCACTGAATAGGCAAGACCCAGAAAGTAACTGTGATTGGATGCATTCCTGGGCATTCAGGAAAGTTAGATGTGTGTGTGTGGCTCAAGTCTCTTAGAAGGGCAGAAGGATGTGGGGATGTGTGTTTTTAGAGGAACGCCAGGCTGGGAGGTCAGGGTGGCAGGGGCAAAACCGTCAAGTGCTCCGATTGCCATTAAGAATTTGAACTTGTGGGGACTGGAAAGGTGGCTCAGGGGCTAAGCCTCTGTCTTGCAGGCGGAAGGTCCAGAGTTTGGATCCTAGACCTCACGTATAGACGCCGAGCGGAAGCGGAGAGGTAGGGGGGGAGAGGGGGGCGGCCTGCGTTTCTGGTCCTGGTAGGGCGGAGCCTGTGAATCCCAGGGCAGAGTAAACAAGGAGGAGGTGGAGGTGGTCCATGGTAGTTCCCGAATTCGCCCATTGTTCTACACACACACACATACACACACACACACACACACACACACACACACACACACACACACACGTGTGCACACGCACAATTGAATAATAAATAATAAGAAAATTTTAAAAAAAGAATTTGAACTTGTGGATTAAGGGAGATGGTTCAGTGGCTAAAGGCTTTGTGGGGGGATATTTGGATGGTTAAAATTTTTGGCTCACAAACCAAAGGACCTGAATTCAGATTCCCAGATCCCACATAAATTTGCCAGGTAGAAATAGCAGTGGCCTAGAAAGCTTTGGGAAACCTCTGAGCAAAACAATAAGGTCGAAGAGCAATTCAGGATAACTCCCCATTTCACCTTGGGCCTCCATTGGCACACACACCCAAGTGCCCTCTTGTGCACAAACCTGCATACACATGTACACCCTTCCTGGCATGTTGGTGTACCCAGATAATCCCAGCTCCTGGGAGGGCTGGAGATGGACGATTGTAAGTTCAAGGTCTGCCTGGGAGACATAGCAAGCCCTGTCTCAGAGATAATGACACCCAAAATATGGACTGTTGCCCTTTGGTGGTGGGTGGGACTTGGCAGAACGTAGCTTGAGTAGAGCCCATGAGGTGCTGGAGAACACGGGTGCAGTTACAGTGTGGGGCCTGGGCTGCGGGCATCTCTTACCTCCTCGCTGTCTCAAGAGAGGTATGTTGGCATCAGCTTACCCTGGCCCAGGAGGAACTGGGGGTGCAGCTGCGTCCACCAGCTGAGTGCACACATGTTGGGATTCCCCTTTGGAGAAGCCAAGTGGAAGGCTACCAAGTCACCATCCTAATCCCGTGAGTTCCCACCCGTGACCCTTGGCCGATCCCATCCGGCCACGCCCTGACCCACTGACAGCCCCAGCCCCCTTCCAACAGCAACCAGACCCGCCGCTCCCTTGGCACTATTCCCCCCTCACAGCGGCCAAATGAAAATGTTTGTTGAAAACAACATGTGCATAATTAAAGCTTAATGAGCGCTTGTCTGTTTGGAATGTGCAATTAGATTTATAATCGGGGATGGGAGCGAGCTCCAAATGGCTTTAAATGGAGCTGGGAGAGGGAATAATTTTTGCCATAAATCTGCGGTAATGTACTCAATGAGTTATCCAGAGGCAGCAGTAGACCACCATGCTGTGCTCTCAAGGCTTTGCTTTTTGGGGGGACCCTCTGGGCACCTGTGCTGGCTAAGGTACTGTTTTGGGAGTGACTGGTGGCTTTGGAGGCTGGTCTGCTTTGGTTGGGTCCGGAATCCCACCTGCAGGCTGAAAGATCTGTGCAGAGCCAGTTGTGGGAGGCGAGGGGCTGCTCCTATGGCCCCAGGGTGACTTGACGGGGGTGTGGGGTGGGCAAGAACCCCTTCCCTTCCTCTCCATACCCACCCTGCAAGGCAGAGCCCTGGACTGCCATGTGGCTCTCTGCTTTGTTCCATCCTGCACCCCAACATTCAGAGCACATAGTAAGGTTGCAGTTAGTCTTGCTGAGTGAATGAGTCCCTCTTTGTGAGGTTCTTGACTTAGACAAAAATGACTTTTCTCGCTCTGTGGGCCTCAGTTTCCCCATATCATCTTAGGGAACTGGATGTGCCTGTTGCTGGTATCCGTTGTTCTATGTCGAGAGTCTGCGGGTCTGGTGCCCACAGCGGCTGTGCCAGCATCCTCTAGATCAACGCCATTCAATAGAAGCTGAACACGGGTGGCGCTGGGTGATAAGGATTCCTGCCTAGCATGTGGGAGGCCCTGGGTTCCGTCACTGAAACGATACAGTGCAAATGTGGCACACACCACATGCGTGATTTAAAATTTCCTTGTGGCCACATTCACAGGAAGTAAAATGAAACAAGTGAAATGAATCTTCATGGTATAGTTCAGTTACAGTAGCTAAAGGATCATTTCAACATGTAACAATATTGAGGAGGCATTTTATGTTCTATTTCTTATGTTAATTGTTTTGAGATCTGATGTATATTTGTTTACACTGAGACACATTGGAGTTTGGATGAGTCACATTGCCTGCAGCCTCCGGTGACTGGTGGCCGACCTTCTGGGTAGCATAGCTCAAGTTAGGGGAGTTTCAAATCTGAGAACCAGGTGGGAGCAGGGTACACCTATTGGAGAAGTCAAGCACCCGTTAATATTTGTCACATTAGCCACCATGAGCAGGGCTACATGCTATTTCTTGATGGGTTTCAGTAACTGACACAAATGGTACCAACAGCGGGACAAAGTTCTTCAGGTGCCCACAGCTCTGGGATTGCTCCCTGGTACATGCCGAGTCCCTCTGCAAGCCATAGTCTGGGTTTTCTCTTTCCTTAGGAACAGATAGAGCTCCAGGTTCAGGGCCGGGGTATCACCTGCTCTGGGTCATACGGTTTGCACATAATGGCATGAGCTTTGGGGGCAGGGCACAGCCTAGACTTCGGACCCAACGGGGCACCCTGGTTGTGTGGTCCTCGGAAGATCCTTACGCTCACTGGTCTTCAGTCTTGAATTCTAGATTTCCAAGTGGGCAGACTATGAATGCCCAGCAAAAGCAGACATAGCAATCAAGGTACTGGCACTGCTGGTGAGAAGTTGCTGTTTCAGAAATGGAGCATCAGATAGCATCATGGGGAGGGAAAATCAACTGCCAGCTGGACTTTTAACTTAACGGAGTTTAGTTCAAGTTGCGTATAGTAGGCACAAGTCAGGGCACTTTCCCAAGAACCTCACATGAAACCCAGTGGGTCCCACATGCAAAAAGACATGAAAATATGAGGGAGACAGGCTGGGAGGAAGGGGTATGGGAGTGGGTAGCAACCACATAGATTCTTTGTATTTATGTATGAAAATGTCAAAGAATAAAAGAATTATAAAAAGAGTAAGATAGCGACGCACTTGGGGAAAGACATCCTAAAGTGCATCTTTGGTCTCCACATGCACCTGCACAAGAGAACGCAGACATACACACACCAACAGCAGGCATCACAGGTGGTGAAAGCAGTCAGCCAGGATTTGAACCCTGGTTGCCTGTATCCATAACCCCTGTGACATCGCACTTTGTGCAATGACAGGCCAGGAATTGGGCATATGAAGGCTGGTTTTGCTGGAGTCAAGTTCTCCTGGCTGGGTCCATTCCTGTCCCATGCCCATTTGCACAGGTCCCTCTGCTGCCATCTCCCCCTTGTTACTGTGCAAAACAAGTGTTCTCACGGCCCAGGCAGCACAGTGCTTTGATGCTCATCTTCAGATCTTCACGGACTGCATCTTTGGTGTCTCGTGACTGGCTCAGCTGAGGGCTGTGCATCCTTGATCTTTGATCTACATCTCTGTGCAGAATGGAGGGGCGGCAATGTCTCCGCAGTCGCTGCTTTGGTACCTTTTGAGTTCGGAAGGGCTGGCTGATTGTGGGTAAGCTCTTCTTGCTCGTGTCTGTGGTGGGCTTGGTCACGGCAGCCTTGTGATCTCTAGGAGGGTCCCCTGAGGTAAGCAGCACAGCTCTGCGATGGGGGTGGTGAACAGAAGCTGCTCGTAGCAGCCCGTGTACACAGCAGCCCTGCTACCATAATCCTGCTGTCTGCCTCACTACCGCCTGCGTGCCTACCTCCTGGCACACCACTTTGCAGTCTTCCTCCCCACTTTCCCAGTGCAGACCTGGTCCTGATCCTTGCCACAGTGTGAGAGAAGAGCCGATGTTCCATGTCTGGAACAAAAACTGAGTTCAGGGGCTGGAGAGGTGGCTCAGGGGTTAAGCCTCTGCCTTGCAGGCGGAAGGTCCTGAGTTCGGATCCCAGATCCCACATATAGACGCCAGGCGGAAGCAGGGGCGGCCTGCGCTTCTGGTCCTGGTAGGGCGGAGCCTGTGAATCCCGGGGCAGAAGGAGGTGGAGGCGTCCATGGTGGTTCCCGAATTCGTCCGTGGTTCTACACACACAGAGACACACACACGCGCGCGCACATACATACATACATGCGCACAGTTGAATAAATAATAATAATAATAATAATAATAAATTTTAAAACTGAGTTCACTGCCGTTCTTTGCAGAGCTACAGATCTAGCTAGGCAGGGCTCTTCAGGGCTCAGGGAAGATGGAAGATCCAGCCCCGACTGTCTCCAGCTGTGGCCATGTGGCTGTTGTCTTCCAAAGGCTGCCTAATGTAAAACTGGCCCTGGCTATTCAATGTGGGCTTCCAATAGGTCTGTGATCTCTTGCTGTGGCTTGGGGTCAAGTCAAGGAGCAGCCCATCTGTCCACAATGGGGGAAAGAGGCAGGAAGCTGAACAACCATTGTGTTCCTACAGGACTGGATGTTTCTGGAAGGCAGAGCCATGTCCTGATCATTGTGACCCTCCTGTAATACTGCATGAAGCAAGCACTTAGCAGATACTGATGAGGTTGCATACAGCAAGGACTTAGTAGGTACTGCTAGTGTTGTATACAGCAAGCACTGAGCAGGTACGATTAATGTTGCATACAGCAAGGACTTAGTAGGTACTGCTAGTGTTGTATACAGCAAGCACTGAGCAGGTACTGTCAATGTTGCATACAGCAAGCATTCAGCAGGTATTATAAACACTGCATACAGCAAGCACTCAGCAGGTACTGTTAATACTGCACATAGCAAGCACTCAGAGGTACTGTAAACACTGCATACAGCAAGCATTTAACAGGTAACATAAACGTTGCATGCAGCAAGCTTTCAGCAGGTACTGTTCATCCAGTGCTGTCCTGCTCTCTGCTCTCTGAATTCCTCTGCTTTCCCTTCTTTATAGTTTCTCTGGCTGTTCTCAGGAGGTAGGGACAAAATGATTATCCATTCCTGGTGCTTTTGATGGCACAAGGTAGGAGGAGCTCAGTGGCAGCCTGGTTCGATGAAGGCCCTGGCTAGATTCACTTGACTTCAGATGTTTAGATTAGATTCTGGGGCTGGGATCAAGAATGGGGGAGGGGAAGTCATAGGAGGGTGGGGGCGTGGAGAAGGAAGCACCTTTCTCCACTAAAGGAAAGAAAGCCGAGATGGGTGAGAGTCCAGGTTCTTAGTTTCATGGAAGAGAAAGTTGTTGGCGAGATAAGGGAATTGGGGGGCTGATACAGACGCACCAGTGTAACAACTATAGGTAACATTTGTTAAGCGATTAGGAAATAGTTGACATTGGACTAGGGAGATAGCTGAGGGGTTAAAACCTTTGCCTTGAAAGCAAAAAGACCTGGGTTTAGATCCCCAGATCCCATATAAAAATGCTGGACAAAAATAGCAGTCAGTGCCTGCTCTTCTAGCCCTGAAAGGCAGAGTCTGGGAAATCCTAGAGCAAAGTAATAAGGAGTTAGAGCAATCCAGGATGATTCTTGATGTTACCCTTGGACCTCCCATAGGCACACACAGTGTCTTCTTCTACACATGACCACACATGCACAAACACACACAAAAGTACTTGCAAAAAAGTAGTTATGACTATTAAGCATTATATTATAGATGTTAACACCAATTGAATGTCTAATAACAGATATCAAGAATGTCCGGAGGTTGAAGTAGCGGCTACTAAAATAGTAAGGAAACTGAGGTTGCTCAGCCATCTCACAAAGATAGCAATGTTGGGGTTCAGGAATCCTGCTGTCCCCCCATCCCCAGGCTGAATTTCATACTGTGCCAAAAATCTGGAAGCCCACAGTTAATTTTAGTAGATGACGGCTGTCAGGTTGGAGCCAGGAATGAATTTATAAAGCAAGACAGTTATGGTGGGGCTGTGTGTAGTCAGGAAAAAAAGGGTGGCGTGTGGACGTAGAAAGAGCTGGATCTCAGTGAGCAGAGGAAGAAGGAAATGTTCTACCAGTGACTGACCCGGAGCAAGGAGACAGGCAGCAGGGCTTGGACAGCATAAAGGACGCTGTGATCTGAGCTCAGGGCTGATGTGAGAAGTAGTGACCATCAGCGCTGTCAGGATGGTGGGGGAAGCGTAGCATAAAGTGCTTGCCTGAGGGCGAGGACAGAAAGGAGTCCAGAGTCGGCCAGGGGTACTGAGGAGGGATTGTGTGGAGATGATATCCCGTGAGCTGGAGAAAGAGCCATGAGTTCCCACGAGTTCAGTGTTAGATGTGGGCAAATGTAGGGGACAGTCGGGGAGAAACTAAGTATACATTAGAATTGGTCAGCTAGAGAGGCCACAGCCTTGTCAGAGAAAGGGTAGACAAAGAGAGGGGGAATATCAGACTCCTTGCAACCACTACTTATTCAACCCATTCCTCCCAGATACCCCCCAACACACAGGCACCTGTCCATGCCTCCCCGATCTCCACTCCCACCGTCCACCCACCATCTCATCTCACCCACCATCTCTGTTCCCTTCTCTGCCAGTTTATCCCACCACTCAGGCAAAGCATCTCTCTCTTGATCAAATCTTCCAATCCATACATCTCAACCCCCACCCACTCATCTGTCCATCTCTCATGCAAGCATCCACTCGTTCTTTCACCCTGCTAACTCCCTGTGCCATTAATAATAGATTTACTTTGATTATTATATTGAGGTCATGGCATGAATATGTTGGGTTAAATAGACTATCATTGAAATGAGTTTTTACCTGATTACTTTTTAACTTGTAGCTACTAGAAAATGTAAAGTACATGTTTGGCTTATGTTTATGATTTGCATTGTATTTCTGTTGAGTAGTATGATTTTGTATCATTCATCATTCATCTATCTATCATCCATCTATAAACCCATCTGTCCACCAATCAGTCCATCTATGTATCCATCATTCATTGGTCCACACATCCATTGATGGATGGATCCGTCCATCCATCCTTGCATCCATCCATCTATCTATTACTCATTGGTCCATCATCTATCTATCATTCACTGGTCCTTACATCAGCTCATAGATCCATTGATCCATCCATCCATCATCCATTCCATCCATCCATCCGTCCATCCCTGTGTTAAGCCATCCATCCACCATCCTCTTCCTCCTTTCATCTGTCCACCTATCTATCACATGTGCCCATCTCCCTAGCATTTAATCTATATCTATAATGAATCAAAGACTCCGTGGGTCAGAAGAATGGGGAAATGAGGCTTATAGTAACAAAGGAACTTGTCCGAGGAAGAGTTGGAACTGGGCTCTGTCTCAGATCAGCTTTTGCTTTGGCTGATTTTCTAGGTTTTCTTTAAGATTGAAAGAAAATCCTTTGGGGGAACCTGATGTGTTTAGGTTGGGGTATGTGGCCATTGGGATAGGGGCTCAGGAGCCCTCATTCCCATTGTGACCACACAGTGTGGAAAGAGACAAACCCTTTAGACGGCCTCTGTAAGCTTTCTCTGGTGGCCAACATGAAAGGGTTAACCCTACACATTCGATATTTGCAAAAAAAAAAAAAAAAATGTGGGTTCTTTCAGATTCCAAAACTCATTTCCATGACAAAACTCTTGGGAAGAGAAGATGAAGGCCAGGCTTTTGCAGAACAATCTTCCAGCTGTAATGAGGACTGAAGATGGCAATGGGAAAAGGAATTATAATTAGAATATGAAATGGGGAAAATTAATCTATTCCAGGCAGTGGTAAGAGGATGTTCTGACGTTTCATGGCAATTCTTAGGCTGCCATCCCTCCCCTCACCCCCCACGTTTCTCCTGCACGTTTTGAAGTATGTACCAGGCTGGGTGGTGTGCAGAATGGTTTCGGTCAAAGTACTGAGAAATTGTGAGATGTGCACAGGGTTTCTGCTTTTGTGGGTTGTTGTTTTGTAGGGCTCTCTGTGACCATGCAGTGTGTGTGTGTGTGTGTGTGTGTGTGTGTGTGTGTGTGTGTGTGTGTAGTGCAGGTACATGGTGATTTTCTATGTCAGGCATCCATCTGTTCCGTGGACCTTGGGGTTACAATCTGATGTATGCATTCTTGCCCTGATGCTCTGTGCACGTTGGTTTGTATCATCCGTGGATGTGGACATGTTGTCCTCACAAACCTGAACATGTGTCCCCATGCCCATGCATTCTACATATATCATCTATCACTGTGTTCAACCCAGCATGCACTGGGCTGTGAGCAGATTTCAGATGTGAGTGGTCTTCAATCTGGTCTGCACCGGTGGAGGAGATAATACCGCTCTTGTGTCTGAGGGAAGAGGGGACTTTGTGTCTTCCTTTTTGGCTTACCCAGTCTTTTTCCAGGAAGAGTCCTACGTGAGGAGGGACCGACGGAGGAAGCCCCAGGTCTTTGTGTTCTTGAGGTCAAGGCTGAGCGAGCTCTCGGGGATTGTCCCTTCCTTGCTTCCTGGTTCCAAGGGCTGTGCTCGGTACAGCTGTCATAGGTGGGCAGGTAGTGAGTCTCTCAGCCCACTGACTTGTTCACAGCCGCTTAGCCCAACATGCTCCAGGGCGGTGTGAGCTTAGCCCAACATGCTCCAGGGCGGTGTGAAGCACCAGGCCCATCTGATCCGAGCAGATCCAGGGCCCTTGAGCACTCAGTCCTCCCTCAAAGCCCGAAGTAGCTTCTTCTTGGATATCAGTTGAATAATGAGCGAATAATTCTGTTCACAAAACACTGGCAAACCTTATGGAGGTCCACCCTCTTATCTGTCCTGACGCCACGCCCTCCTAAACTCCAGGGTGTCCTTTGCGAAGTCATAGGCCACTGCCCGTTGTAGGTGACTCTACCCTTCACCCACAAGTCTCCACGTATTTGTCAAGGGTCTGCTTTATGTTAGACCCTAGGTTGAATATTGATGACATGGAAGGATCTAGAAAAGTCTGGAACTCAGCTATCTGGGCTTTTGCAGCTTCATGGGAGAAGCAGGACAAAGCAAACGAACGGCTTTGCGTCTGGTCATTCCCAGCTAAGCATCTTACCCTCTCCTGTTTCCTTGGTTTTCTGTGGGAGAGAGAATGCATTCAATCATGAGGACGGATGAGACCTCCTGCGTAAAGCTGGCCATTCAGCACCAGTAGAATCACTGGCCCACCACATTCTTTTCTCAGTTGTGGATGGTGCACATTAGGGCACACAACACACAGAGACCTCTTCCTTCATGGCGGCTTTGTGAACTGTGGCTTTGGAGCAGAGACCAAGAGCGCCAGGGAGAGTATCAGGAATAGTGGGAAGAGAGGACGGGCTGGCCTTTGCGCAGGTGACACAGAGTTCTGCGAGAAAAGGGCATAGGCAGACATCCCTCACATGACTGGGGAGCACAGAGTTCTAAAACATCCAACTCAGAAGGCTGGCAGGTGTTGAGCAAAACAGCACGTGCAAAAAGTACGTGTGCGTGTTAGTCCTATAGATAAAGTCAGCTCTGCACAAGGACGAATGCATAAAAATATCCATGGCAACAGTGCTGGAAGAGCCAGAGAGAGAAACAGTACGTCGTCCATGGGCTCAGCTAGGTGAGCGGGTACCTTACCTCTCGGCTACAGAATTCTGGATGCTGACATTTTTCAGGCTGTGTCACCGTCTGAAAAATAAGGTACATTGCAGTGCACATACAGACCATACAGAAGTGACCAGACAACCCATGCATGTAAACTCTCTTGAGCAGGACCCAAGGCAGGTGGCCAGAGCCTAGGAGAAAGGAGACCTGTCGCATTGCCTTTATGTGACGGAGTTAAATGTATCTTTATAATTGTTCCATTAAAGCAAAGTGGGCATTGCCCACCTGCTGTGAGCTCTGGATACAAAGGGCCCTCAGTAGGCACCATCCTCCCAATACTTGTTCTTGGACCACCTTACTCAGTAAGACCACTTTACACTTCCCTGTGTCCCCACTGGTGCCTGATTTACGTGGACTCTGCCACCTCTTGCTTCATGCTGAGACCAACTGCAGTTCAAGTGCATGTCCCGGAACTACCATGGCTCAACTCCAGCCATCGCCTGATCCACTCCCTGCCGACCCATGCAGGTTATTCCTAAAGTCACTTCGTCATCTGAACCCTAGCCTCAGGCTCTGCTTCTGGGAGAACCCAAGGGAAAGAGACTACCAGAATTGAGAGAAGCCTAGGGCACGGCGGCATGCTGAGTCAAGTGCTCTAAACTGTAATGTCCTATGAAGTGGGGGCTCCTGACAGATCCATCTGATGAACAGGGAACCTCAGAAGTTAGGATATGCGCTCCAGATCACACGTGGGGGTGAAGAGGGAGCTGCTGGCCCCAGAGGGCTCCCCTTTCTCTCCCAGCCCTGGTCCCTGATGTGGGCATGACTTCTTGAATCCAGAGATGGCAGCTTCTAGAACACAGGCTTAGAGAGTAGGTCCTCTGTGTGGTTCCTACCAAGAGTCCTTGTTTCTGTGGCCATGGGGGAATCGGGTAGGATAGGATGGGGGGACGACAAAGCCATTTAGCACAGTAAATTGTGTGAGGGCCATCTGTGGCTTGCTGTGAACCCCTAGGCTTAGAGGTCTCAGCCCCTCCCTGATGGGTGCATTCCAGCTCTGGCTGAGCCCCTCTGTCACTTTGGCCAAGAGAGGCACTTGCACACTTACAGAGGTGGGAGGCTCAGTGCCTGGCAAGGCAGCCTGCTGTGTCATCAGACAAGGCATGTCTTTGCTGTATACATGCTTAATGCTGTCACCCCGGGTCCTCGGGGGCTGCAGAACAGGGGCTGTTCCTCCCATCCTGGAGAGGGCCTGCTGGAATGGGGGCTTGTGCATCGTGGACTCCAGTAGTATTTCTGTAGGCCACATAGCCCTTTCCCTCAGCACAGTCCCCTGACTCTTTTGGAGCATTTCTCCTGGTGGCCCCCTTACACCCCCAAGAGTATTTTAACCAGAGCTGCTTCTCTCTCTTTCTTTCTCTCTGTTCTAGTTTGATGGTGACAGTGCCTACGTGGGGATGAGTGACGGAAACCCAGAGCTGCTGTCAACCAGTCAGGTGGGTGTTCCTCCTCCCCAGTCTGAGGTCTGAGCCTTGGGTTGGTCCCAAGCCAAGCTGGCCTTGGGGGTCAAGGGAAGAGGGCTGCAATCGTGCAACAGGACCTACTACTATCTCCTCAGTACAGACCGAGACCCTAAGGAGGCTTCTTACTGCAGGCGGTGACCCCTGGGAGGGTCCCCTTGGCTAGAGCACATCCTCACTGTAGTACTGTGAGCCTAGGGAAGGTTCTCGCTGTAGCTGGTGACCCCAAGGACGAGTCCCAGTGCAAGGCGAGATGCTCAGGAGCATCCTCGGTGCAGATGAGGCCCAGGGATGGTCCTCGGTACAAGATGAGCTGCTTGGGAGCATCCTCACTGTGCACTGTGACCCGAGGAAGGTCCTTGCTGCAGGCTGTGGCAACACAGTGTGGTGCACAAAGGTGGTGGAGCCCGCAGGGTGGCAGCAGCTCAGGGTCACCATCTCCTTAACTTATGACGTTGTGAAGACATTAGGCACTAAGCAAGGTAGTGCGTGCCTGCAATGTGAGCCTTTGGGAGACTGAAGTAGGAGAATTGTGAATTTGAGGCCAGATGAGCCAATATAGCAAGACGGAGAGAAGGAGCGGGCGGGGGGGGGCAGGGAGGAGGTTTCTCTTAGTCCATCCAGTAGCACAAGGCAAACTGAGTATCAGCAAATTTTGCAAATGGAATCCAGACTTCTCACAGTGTGCCAGACTTAATGTGACAGGTACCTCAAAATGTAGTGGCTTAAAACAGCAAACGTGTTCGTAGTTCGTGGTTCCATTGGTTGACGCTTTGGCTGGGCTCCATGGGGTAGCTCTTAGGCTCTTGCTAGAATCTCAAGGAATGCGCATGCTGATTGCTGTGTTGATTGCTTCTGCTCATCATCCAGCAGGCTAGCGCAAGGCTCTTCACACCAGAGCAGCAAAGGAGGAGGCTGCGGGCCTCTTGAGGCCTTCACTTGAAGCTAGCACATTGCTATCTCCAGTGCTGTCCACTGGTCAGAGCCAGTCAGGGGGCTGGGTCTAGAGTCAAGGCATGGCTACGAGGCTCCAGGATGGGAGGAAGGCTCTGCGGATGACCACAAGTGAAAGACACCCGGGCATCGGTCATTCTGATTTTGTTTAGGAATAACTCAGATTCTTCTAGGACCTTTGATTCTCTGTGGGTCTCTCCTGGCTTCTGGTCTTTGTGTGTGTGTGTGTGTGTTGTGTGTGTGTGTGTGTGTGTCTGTCTGTCTGTCTGTCTGTCTGATGTGTGTGTGGTATGTATACGAGTTGTGCACATACATGTATGTGGGTCCATGGAGACTGGAGGAGGATGTCTGGTGTCCTCTGTTGCTCTCTCTTGAGGCAGGGGCTGTCGCTGCACCTGGAGCCTACAGATTTTTCAGCTAGACTGATGGCCAGACATCCCCAAGATCTCTTGTCTCCTACTCGCCCGCCCCACTACCTCAGCACTGAGAGTGCTAGGCACAGAGAGCCAGGCCTGGCTTTTTTAAGTGGGTATTGAGGATCTGAGCTCAGGGTCTCATGCTAGTGTATCAAATGCTCTTACCTACTAAGCTAGATTCCTAGTCCTCCGGTCTCTGGTCTTTTCTTTAAATTTGTGTGTGTGTGTGTGTGTGTGTGTGTGTGTATGTATGTGTGTCAGAAGGCACCATGTGCCTGTGGAAGCCCAAAAGTGACCCTGGGAATCACCCTGGATTGTTCTACCTCCTCTTTGCTTTGCTCTGGAGTTTCCCAGGCTCTGCCTTCCAGGACTGGAAGTATAGGCCACTGCCATTTCTGCCTGGTGTTTTTATTTGGAATCTGGGATCCAAACTCAGGATCTTATACTTGTGAGGTAGAGGCTTAACCCCTGAGCCATCTCTCCAGTCCTGGTCTCTGGTCTTTAATGGCAAGAGTTCTGTATATGTCCTTCCATTCTTTTGCCTGGAGTCTTCTATTTGATCACACACACACACACACACACACACACACACACACACACCCCTTCAGCAGGAATCCAGCTGTCCTAGTTATTATAGGACCAGCATGAATGGGCAGAGTGAAGTCTCATAGCCAACAGAGACTTTTGAGGTTAAATACCCTAAATGTTACAGGATATATATATATTACATTCATCTTAGAGAAATGCAGCATGTATTGGGTACCTCATGACGTGCAGGACTTCATAGGAAGGTGTTTTTAGGAAGCACCATCTCCCAGGATGTCCAATTTCATCATGTTATAAATCTTCAATGCATGTTTCTCCTGAAACGCCATCATCTTTCCCTAGAAGCCACGGCCTAGACCCAGGCTCCTATGGGTGTGTATCAACCAGCTGTGCCCCCATTGTAACATTTTTCCAAACCAGCACTTCTGGGTTTGAAGTTCCTTTTGCCCATGTGTGCTCTTGTAGGTTTTTCTCCAAGCCACCACAGCATGTCTGTACAGCCGCCTCACTTAGCTTTCTTAAGTTATCTCCCCAACCACTAAACTTGCCCGAGAAAGAGACACGCACAGTTCTCAGGCAGGGCTGTAGCCTCAGGGACTGGACAGTCTGGGGGAGACCAGCCGCAGGGTCAGTGCTGGTTATGTGATCCAGAAAGAACGGGAGGACCCTCCCTGAGAAGAGGGGGAAAGGAAAGAATTATTCTTGAGCTTCTGTAAAGCCGGATCCCGCTCCAACCCTTCCATGCACCCCCCCCACCCCCATGTCAGATCCTTAGAGAAATGACGTCAGAGCTTCCTACTGGATGGGGACAGTACACCTGCCCCATGGGCTGCTGGGAGAAATACATAAGATGGGGTTGTGGGTCCTGCTGCTGCTGCATTGAATCCCTCCCACAGTTTGAGACCCTAGGTCCAGCTGCTGTAAGTGCTGACTACTAACGTCTATGGAAAGTCATCCTCTGGCAAAACCATGAACAGAGAGCACAGTGGTGGTCCAAAGGTCAGGATGAAAGTTCTCTTCACCCCCCCTCCAACTATGTAGCTCCTGCTGAGGCTACTGGCCCAGCCCCTGCCCTCCCCATCTTGTTCCCCTGTTCCCCTTCTTCCCCCTCCCTCCTGTACTGAGGTCCTTTCAGAGGAAGTCCCACCTCAGTTTGGACTTCGGTGGAATCTAAACTAAGAGTGAATGCAAAGCGCGGGCGCTCAGGGAAGTCAGCTGTTGACTTACCTCTATTGTTTGATTGCCATAAATATGCATGTCTGGTCACCTCCGCAGCAATATAAACACTGTTTCCTCTGTGGGAATCCCCTAGCTGTTCTCACCTCACAGATGCCTGTCCCTTCCAAGCCACGGACAATGCCTACATCTCCTAGTGACTTCCTGGCACTGGGCAGTTTTCTGTTCTTGTGGCTTTAAATACAATTTCTGCGAAAGTGCTCAAAATTTTCCCTAAGAATTATTGGAAGTGTATATGTGTATATGCGCGCGTGCATATACATGTGCATGTGCACTGGTGCGCTGCGTGTGTGTATGGGGGGAGGAGACGATTGAGATGGATGGCATAATAAGACCAGTATTTTATTTATTTTTTTTATTAAAAATTTAATTATACATTTTAAAAATTTTTTACCAGTTCCCTCCCTCCCCCCTCCCCTTCCCCCAGTGTCTCCCCCCCAATTCCCAGAGAGTCCTTTATTGTGTGCGCCTAACTCTCCACTGGGTCCTCCTCTCCGATGACATATAAGGACCCAGTGGCATTTCCATAAGCCCTTTCTCTTGTTCCCCTTAAGCATAAGATCACTACTATGGCTGTCAATCCCTTGCCTCCAGGGGTCTCGGTGCCCTTAACAGATGCTAGACTTTATGAGGGCAACAGTGCGCTGGACATTGCGCAGGGCATGCAAAGTTCCATTATGATTGCTTTGGCCCCAACTATTGTTGAGAATCTTGCAAATCGTTGCTCCTCCCATCCTTTTGCTCTTACAATCTTACCGCCCCCTCTTCCGCAAATGTCCCTGAGCTCCAGGATGGGGAGAGATTAGGCTGTCCTAGTTCTATGTGATTGATATAGAGTCTCTGAAGTTCTGGATTGTGGTTTGTTGATTTTCTTTTGCAGTTTTGCTGCTCCTGCAATTCCCTTCACTCCATTCTGCTGGGCACTGTATGTCACCCCCTGGCCAGAGACAAAAAGCTGTTAAACTGGAGTCTTGTTGTAATAGCACATTCAAGGGTAGATGTAATAAGAGTAGGAAACCTCACTGAGGGAGGGGTCCATCACCCATTTGCAAAATGATTACTTTTTATCTGCTAGACTATATGCCCTCCCCTTCTGGTGAGATCAGGAAAGAACGTCTGTGAACTTAACCAGGTAAGACCAGTATTTTAAAATCTCCCTGCAGCATGTCCATGTGCGGGGATGCTGTCTGGAGGATTTGTAATGGGCAAGTGATAGATCGTGTTGTCCCAATCTGTGGTAGAGGCAGAGGAAACCCAGAAGTAAACAATCTGAGGCTTGGTTTCAGAAATTGGGTTAGCAGGTCTTTAGGGTGATGGATGGTGGAGGGAGAGGGACAGAGGTGTGACGGGCCACACCCAGGTTCTTAGCATGGCATGCGTCTCTGCATCAAGGAAGGCTGGCTTGATGAGCTCAGACTTGACATGGGACATCTGGGATGCTCATGTAGGTGCAGTTGTCCAAGTGGGTACATGGCTATAAGAGTCTGGAGCTCATGGGGGAAGTAAATTGTAAATTTTCAGCCCATGATGAGGTTCATGGAAAGAGAGGAGAAAGAGGGTAGTAGAACAGCAATCTAATTCTGTATGTCTGTCCGTCCGTCCGTCCGTCCTATCTCTATCTCAATTTTTTTGCAAGTGTGTATGCCTATAGAGATCCAAAGGTAATATGGGGAACCATCCTGGATTGCTCTACTTCCTTTAGTGCTTTGGTCTGAGGTTTCCCAGATTCTCTTCCAGGGCCAGAATTATAGGCTGCCACCATATCCGCCCAAGATTTTTTTTTTTTTTCAAAAATCTGGTGATCTAAGCTCAGGTCCTTTTGCCTACAAGGCAAAGATTTAACCCCTGATCCCTCTCCCAACTCCCCCCCAACACTGCCTTTTTTGGACACAGGGTCTTTCTAGGTAGCACAGGCTGACTCACACTCACAGCCTCAGTCACCCACGTGCTGAGATCACAGGCACATGCACTATTGTGCCCAGCCAATTAGTGATTTTAGTGTTGAGCTCCAATGTCTACAGGCAAAGTCAAGGAGGAGACTGCCATATTTGGACATAGAACGTGGAGCCTTAGAGCTCAAAGGCAGAATGCTTCAAACAGGCAGGGAGCAGGGGCAGCTAAGCAGATAAAGCTATAAGTAGATAAATTGTATGTGAAGTGTCATGGCCACATCCCTGTAACTGCAGCACTCCAGTGGCGGAGGTAAGAGGAGCAAGGGGTTCAAGATCATCCACAGCTACACAGAGAGTTCAAATTCAGTCTCAGCTGCACGAAAACATGTCTCAACCAAACAGAAAAAAAGATAAATTTTAAATAAATCAAAGATTTAAATGTATGCAAGGAAACCCTTAGGCAATAGCCAAACTGCCTTTAATACAGTACAATTCGATCCTTTCTATGACTCGAAGGCTTAGAAGGAAAGACTTAAAGATTGGGGCTAGAGAGATAGCTCAGGGGTTAAGTAGAAGGACCTGAGTTCAGATCCCAGATCCCGTGTTAAAAAAAAAACAAAAAAAAAAACAAGCAGAAATCTTGGTGGCTTGTACTTCTGATCTGGAAGGCAGAACTTGGGGAATCCCAGGGTGAAGCAAAAAGGAGGTAGAAGCAATGCAGGATGATTCCCAAAGTCACCCTTGGATCTCCACAGGCATACAGGGTGCCTTCTGATACACACACACACACACACACACACACTTTTTTTTTTTTACAAAGACTTAAAGATTGAATTGAATATACAGTAACTTTTGCATGGTCTAAACAGCTGGAATGAAGTGAAAAATTCCAATGTAAAACTAGACAAGGATGATTTCAATTCACAGCATGGTCAAAAGACTGATTCTCTTAGTATATGTAGACTTACTAGAAGCCAATTCAAAACCCTGGTAGAGGAAAAGGAAGGAGATCAGAGCCAATAGTTTTCAGAAAAGGAAATGCAGGTGGGTCCTAAGTGTATGAATGGGCACTGAGAATAAAGGAACACCTTTAAGCTACCACTTTTCACGCAGGTGGATAAAAAGCAAAGGTTTGATGACTTTCTACTAGAGCTGTTGTAGGAAGCACATTGCATGTTGAGGGTGTCATCTGAAGGTGGGTGGTTTGCCAACATCTGTCAAAATCATAAGTATATTAACCTTTAACCCAGAAAAATCTCCTTTCAGGACTATTGATATACATTGATATCCCATTGATATACATATGCACCTGAAAAAGAACATATGCAAGATTATTCATAATAGGGTCTGGTAGCACAGAACTGTCATCCCCAGCTACTCTGGAGTCTAAGGCAGAAAGATAACAAGTTCAAAGCCAGCCCGGGCTCCAGAATGAGTTTAAAGCCAGCTGAGACCCTGTGTCAAAAGAAAAAATGAATAAAGGGGGGCTGGTAATACAGTCCAGTGGTAGAGCATGTGTCTAGCATGTCCAAATAGCTGTAGCGCAAAGAAGGGGGGAAACACACTACAGTGTTGTGTATAATGGCACAACTTTCAAAACAACCCACATTCCAATCAATAGAAAACAAATTAGATACATTTTATGCATTTATCAAGTAGACTACTAGATGGATCTCAGGAAAGAAAAAGGAAACTGAGTGATAGAGAAACTCTTGGGGTGCATCAGTTATTAGAAGAAGCAAGGTCTGACCTAGTAAGTTCAGTATATCATTATTTATGTAAAATAGGTAATGAAAAGTGTGTTCTTAGGTGCTTGTTTTGATTGAATGAACTCTGGAAGGGTGCATGGAAGTAAGAAACATGGCTTCATACATGTATGTGTACGCATGTTTAAATGTGTTCTAGAAACTGGACAGGTGATTACAGAGACACAAAGGGGACTTCACATATCTTTCAACATTTAGGGGTGTGTTGGTCGGCTTTCTGTCACTGTTAGAAGATACCCGAGATAATCAAGCCCAGGAAAGAAGGTTGTCTTGGCTGGTGGCTCTACGCTCCACGCATCTTAATGCTGTCGTCTGGTCCCGTGGAGGCACCATGCATTGCGATAGAAGCATGTGGCATTGTTCAATTTGTGGCAGCTGGGAAACAAAGAGAGATGGCTGAAGGGTCCAAGTCCCACTATCCCTTTCAACAGCACACTAGTGCCCTAACTTCCTTCTACTAAGCCAATATTAGCAGGCTGGCAACCAAGCTTCCTTTAGGGCTGGTTAAGATCCTAACAATACCAAGGAAGTTCTGTTGTTTGTTTTTGAACAGGTCGTATGTGGCCTCAAACTCACTACATGGCCAAGGATGACCTTAAATTCCCGATCCTGCTTCCATCTCCCAAGTGCTAGTATCATAGACATCTACCAACATGTCCAGTAGCAGTAGCGTGTTAAGCCCTGAGAATTTATTTTAATTGGTACAGTTCCAGAATAGACGAGAGAGCAGATCTGATCATGTAAATGGTAGAAATTGAAATATGGGGTTAGGGGGATTGACTCAGTGCTTAAAACCCTTTGCCTTGCAAGCTGAAGGACCTGAGTTGAGACCTCCAGAGCACATATAGAAATGCTTGGGCAGATATGGTGGCCCACTTGGAATTCTAGTTCTGGAAGATAGAGTCTGAGAATCCCAAGACCAAGCTGACTAGTAACCCCCCCCCCAGACACATGACATGAAAAGAAAACAAATTGAAATATGTTCAATAGCTTTAGCAAATGAAAGACTAGTCATTGAAAACCTCAGTAAAAGCAATTGTGATGTGGGGGTGCCGTGCAGCTGTGTGAGCGGATAGAGGAGGGAGTATGGAAGGGAGGGCAAGCAGGCATAAAACAGGGCCGAGTCCTGTGAGGAGTCAGCTGTGCAGGACAAGGTGTTAGCCAGTGACACGAGATAGCTTTTGGGCCTCAGCTGCACATGTGTTGTCTTGTCATGCTGCAAGACAGAGCCTTCATACATTCCAGAGCCTCACTTCCCAATGCCCCAGGCTTCTTGCCCTTGTATCTGAGCGCCACCCTTAAATCCTGGTCTGTGTATGTTACCTGGAGCAAGCTTACACTGGGTGGGGGGGAGGGGACAGGGCGCCATTTAACCAGAGCAGGCCAGTCTGTGGAAGGAAGAACCCGATCCTACAGTTCAAGTTCACTTGAGTCCTTGTGGTCTTGTACTGGAAGCCTCCTTCCAGCAGAGGGCAGTGTGAGATGCCCAGGATTGGGGGGAGGCAGGGAACATGGAAGTTCAGAATTCAAGTTTTTACCTCACTGTACATGTTTTCTTTTTCCATTTTGCGTGTATGGGATGTGCATGTGTGCATGTGTGGGGGTGGTTCTTATATGTGTAGGCATACTAATAATGTGCATGGGTGCTCATGCATGAGTGCGCATGTGGAGGTCTAAGCTTGATACTGGGAATCATCTTTGATTGTTCTTACCTTATTCTCTTTGAGATGGCGTCTTTTATCATACCAGAACTCGTCAATCAATGGGGCTAGTCTGGCTAGCCAGCTTTCCTTGGGTGTTCACAGTCTCTGACTTCTGAGGCTGAAATTATAGGCAGACTGCCACACCCACCCAGCATTTTATGTGGGATCCAGATATCTGAACTCAGGAACTTTTGCTTTGCTACCAGTGCTTTAATCACTGAACCTTCTCCCCAGTCATCACCCCACTATATTGGGGCCTCCATTTCTACATGTTAGTAATCAGGAAAGATCCTTGGGTCTGTCCAACAAAACATAATGATCATGTAGGTGGTAATTAACATTTGCTGCACACAGCCTTGGGCTTAGACGTGGGGCCAAAAGTCTCCTTTCCTCCATACGTGGCCTTGGTTACATGTCGCCATCCCATCTAACAGGTGACAAAGAGAACTCAAGATGGTGGTGGTTTCTCAAAGGAACACTATTCCATAGTAAATGCATTGGGAGGCAGGAGGCCCTCCCACCGTGGGTGAACTTGGAGGTTCTGAGTCTGTGTACATTGCAAAGGGCAGAGTTGGCATGGCTTTTATTGCTTTAATTAAAACTGAGGTGAGGAGCTCGCAAGTCATATGAAAATGAAATTGTGTGTCCCGCTGCGGTGCCGTGTCGGCGACCGCAGCGATTACTGCCAAGATTACACACAATCAAAGAGAAAAGGCCTTTGGCGAACATTTCCTATCGAAGCCACAAACATCGCACTTTAAAAATAATTACGGTTGTGTTATCGGAACATGATTCATGAGGGCTGAATAAATACGAGGGGCCTTAAAGGAAACTGCTCCAAGACCAGAGATTTTGTTCAGATCGGAGGAAATTTAATATCGCTGCCCAACTGGAAAGTCAGATGCAAGGCAGGGAGGGACAGAGCCCACCCCGTGTATGCAGAAGGCCTGGAGTGAGTGTCCGGACAGCCTTGTCCTTCCCAAGCACATACTCAGAGGAAATACTTGAGTCCTTGGGCTTCACTGACAGACACTGCAAGAGAGAGTCAGCGCTTGAATCTGTCACTTCAGCCTCCATTTTGCATTCAGGTGGCTAAAAAAATACGTTTATTTTAAAGCTCTGGATTTCTGCCTGTGAGATATTTAAATATTCGAGGGCACAGAGAAGGCACTGGTTTGGGGGGGCTAGGGGAGACCTTAATCTGCACTTACTGGGACGCCTCCATCCTGAAGCTATTTCTCCTACAAGGCTGTCAGTGTTTACAACATATAGTTTCGTTTCCTTCCAACTATTATGAGAGAAATTGAATCCCAGGAAACATTCACTCTTTCTAAATGCACGGGAGACAATGAGATTGGCATGGGGGAAGTGTACCGGGTGGGGGAGGGGTCGGCGGTAGGTTGGAAATGCAATTTCAAGGGTTTTCAGAAAAACCACTAACCTCCTCCCCCTCTCATCTCGAGCTCAGCATTCCCTTTCAGGGTTTGTGGGGTGGGTCAAAGTGCCCCTGATTTTGCACATCTGTTCATCCATTGCTGTGTGGGAGCCTATCCCAGACCCAGAGAAACTGTGGGGACCATGCAGACTGGGCTCTTAGCTTGTGGAGGGTCCGACTGTTGCATCTGCCTTCGTTTATGCCTTCGACCAGATCATTTTCCTCTCGGGGTTCCAGTTGTCACATCTGTGAATGGGCCATCTTTGGTGGCCTGGGGACTGGTCAGAGGGGTTTATTGGCGTGCTAACCCTAGAACACAGAATTTTTAGTCTTGACATGTCTTGGCTGGGGAAGTTTGGGCAAGTTCACCAACTTTCCTTTTTTATTTTTATTCGTGTGTGTGTGTGTGTGTGTATGTGTGTGTGTGTGTAAGAGGCACTTGAGTGTTTGTGCCTGTAGAAACTCATAGTGATATCAGGTATCATCCTGCATCGTTTCACCTCTTTATTGTTTTGTTCTGGAGTTTTCAAGATTCCGTCCTCCACAATCACAATTTTACAGATCGAGTGTTTCTATGTGGGATCTGAGGGTCCAAAAATCAGTCCTTTTGCTTACAAGGTAAAGGCTGTAAAATCCTTGAGCCATCTCTCTAGCCTAAGTTCACTAACTTTTCTAAGACTTCATTTCATTGAAGTTCCTGAGAAGGGCAAAGGGTAAAGAAAATCAGATGTATTTACACCTGAGGTACTCAGTCTAGCTTTTTGGTGAATGACAGTGAGGTGCTATTCAGATACTTGTGCTAGGAATGGAAAAACCGAGGTCATGTCTGTCCAGGATGTGGTGGGCTCAGGAGTTAGATGTGGCAACAGAAGAATGAGCATAGGGAGGGGCCGACCAGCTCTTTATGTGGTGGAAATCAGATTATGGTAAGAATTGAAATTAAAGAGGCTGGGAAGCCACCTGACTTTACAATGTGCTGAGAAAGGTTTCCAGACTGAACTTGTTCCCCTCCTTTCTCAAATAAGTAATTAAACTATCAAGAAATGTAAAGGCTAGTGAGGGGGCTTACCAAGATTTGCAAAAACCTAGTGATCTGAGTTCAATTCCCAGAGCCCACCGGAAGGAAAGAACCAGCTTTCAACGTTGTCCTCTGACCTCTTGTCTCGTGCTGTGGTATTCATGAGCACTCTCTCTCTTTCTCTCTCTCTCTCCCCCCAAATAAACAAACAAACAAGTGTTTTTTATAAGGTCCCCAGAAAGTCACAAAAGTAGTACAAGACATTTCTCTGGTGTGGGAAGCTTGCACGCAGCCATCTGACTGCCCCATTCTGTCCTGGTCCTGGCTCCCGGTTCAGGAGCCTGTCCATACCATCCAGCAGCTGTTCTCCCTTCACAGATGCCAAACCTGAGGTTGTGGGGGGAGGCAAGGCTGAGGAATGGGGCTATGCCCCAACCAGGTCTGGCACCTCCCTCCTGCCAGCCCCTGAAGGAGTGGGGAGTCATGTGGGGTCCACTGACTCCTTCCCATGTCCTCCCCTGGCTTCCCTGATCTGCCTGGAGGCTTTGGCCAGATTCATGGATTTCCCTGGGCCTCACTTTCCTCCTCTGGTAGAAAGGGGAGTTAATGAGACCCAGGGTGAATGTGCAGTGACTGGCTCCCGCCTGGCCCATGACAGTGGGAGCCAAGGAAACAAGTCTGTAACAGCGGAAGAGAATGTCTGCTCCATTTTCCGTGGTCAGTGTGTGTGTGCGTGCATGCACTCGCGTGTGTGGACATGTGTGGGGACAAGACAGCAGTTGAATGTGGCTACGCTTATGTCTGTGGAGGCCTAAGAGTGACATTGGGTATCATCCTGTGTTGCTCTACCTCTTTAGTGCTTTATCTGGGGTATCCCAGGCTCTGTCCTCTAGAATAGGAATTGCAAGTCACCCCCATTTTTACATGAGGGTCTGGGGACCTGAACTCAGGTCCTTTAGCTTTTGAGGCAAAGGCTTTATCCCCTGAGCCCTGTGCCCTCCCCCTACTCCATTTCCTGCAGTCATTTATGCTAGGCCCTAATGCGAGGAGCTGGCGCTTAGCTGTAGGTCCAATGCAGAGACCCTGGAGCGCCTCTAGTGCCTCAGGCTTAGCGCGTGCATCTGTCTGCACAAATATTCAGGACAACCAGCCTCGCATGGGGAGGGCAGCTCACAGGACTGGGGACCTAGGGAATGGGGGTATAGTCTGCAAGAGGAAGGTTGGGCTGAGCTGGGAAAGATGGGGGCATCCCAGAGCGCCTGCTGGCCGAGTGGGAGAGGCCAGTGCGCAGTGCAGGAAATTTGATTGGCACCTCGAGATGGCCTCTTCCTCTTATGGGGAAAAAAAAAACTACAAGAAAATGTCTGGCAAAGGTCTCATAGCTGCTCGGGGGCTTTTGGCTGTCCACTGCACTCAGACAGCCCTCCACGGTGGGTAGCGTATGGCTAGTGGCTACGCTTATGCAATGTGTAGGCATCACATGATTGAGTTGGACAGCTGGCTTTAATAAGCAGGTGTTGGTGGCAGCAATGAAAGTATGGGAGGGGAAGTGGAGGGGGCATTTTAGAGTCTGTGCAGTGCTGCCCCCAGATGGAGAGCCAGAGAGGAGATGAATACCAAGTTGACCACATCTGAAGGAACCAGGTGAAGAGCGTCCATTGCTCCATTGCTGTGCGAATGGGCACCGCCAGGGGAAAAGACCATTCTTCAGGGTGGAAAGCCGAATGCCTATCTCCACGATCAGCCACTCCTCCCATTGAATGCTCCCTGTGTTCACTGAACATCAGTGAGAATGTTCACAGTGGTACATTCTATAAAGCACAAGACACGCTGGGCTTGGCGGAGCAGGACTCTAATCCCAGCCACTTGAGCAGACTGAGGCAGATGGATCAAAAGTAGCTTAGTGAGGAGGCGGTGCAGGGCCAGGCTGAGAAGGCCCAGGATGCCCTTGTAAGTAGTTGCTGACTCTGGAAGCGAGAGAGTCCAGAGTCATGAGGAGGTTTTGTTTTGCACTGCAAAGTGGGCTTGTCTTTCAAAAAGTCCCACAAGGAAATGTATACTGGAGACCCTGCCTGTCTCCAAATCAAAAGCTAAAAGTTGGCTGGGGGATGTAGCTCCGTTATAGGATACTTACTTGTCTGGCATACACAAGACCCTTGAGTTCAGTGTCAAGCATTGCAGAAAAAAAATTAATTAAAAAATTGGATAAAAGCACAGACCAGAAACAATTCATATGCCCATCAGCCAGTAGACTGGTATCATAGTTAGGCTCAGGTGTCAACTTGACAGTTGAGGTTTGTGCTCTGGGCACATTTGTAGAGAATTAGTAGTTGAGTTAAGCCCAGAGCAAACCTGCAGGAGATTGGTGGGTGGAAGGCCCAGCCCATGATGGGTGGGATTAGGCCCTGGAATAAAATACAGAGAGATGATTGAGAAAGTTGGCACCCTTGTATATACTTGGCCAGACATGCGGTTCTGGCAAGTAAGGATCGTCCCTCTCTCAGCCATTGTGTAGCGATGGTGTGGCCAGTTCTCTTGGCTCTGGTGTTGGTGCATGCTCTCCTCTCAAGCTGGACAATGAACTGTAACTGGACTATTGAAAGAAAATAAACCCCTTGTTCTCTTAAGCCATTTGTTGGTGATTTATCAGCAACCATGTGGGTGAACTGCAACAACTGATTAAATGAGGGGTGACTGGTCTTGCCTGAGGGCATAATATACAGCCCTGAATGAGTGATTGATAGGGACCACATGCAATAATATGGACAAATCTCCCAAATGCGTCAGGCAAAAGAAGCCAGATGATCAAACCGAACCCCACATCCAATGGCACTGACTCGAGCTTATGAACTGATCTGCCTTGACACAAACGTGAACTCTGGTTCCTCGGTGGGCTTCAAGGGGCTTCTGAGCTGCTCAGGGTCTTCTTTCTTCCCCTGAGCTAGTCGTGCGCAAACATTAGCTTTGGGAAGCCGTGCTGAGCTGCAAGTTGGTGATTAGCTTGTCTCTGTGCTATGTTCTCCCATCGGGAGGCAATGGCCTCGTGCGCTACAGAAGACACGCTTTCTTGCAAAAACAACTGTTGTAGTTGCTCCTCTGTTGCTGATTCACATGCACAGCCAAAGAATACATGGGAGCAAAGGGTTTTATTTCAGTTTATGACTCTCGGTTACAGCTGATCAGCCTGGGCAGGAGAGTTCATGCCAATGTCAGGAGCCGAAGGAATGGACCACTCTGCATCCATCCACAGGGCCAGCTGAGAGAGGTGCCCACCTTCTGCCTTGCCAGACTGCCAAAATACTGAACCAACTCTCTCCCTCTCACCTACTTACCAGGGAGTGATCCTACCCACTATGGGCTGAGTCTTCCCACATCAGTTAAATAGTCTCCTACAGGTTTGCTCAGACCCTAGCCTTAGCTAATTAATTCTTCATAGGTGTGCTGAAAGGCTCAGCTCTCAGTTGACAAGGTGACACCTGTATCTACTTGGCACAACACCAAATGACACGTTCACCACTGGCAGCAAGAACAGGGCTCTTGATCCTTTATCTTTTGTAGGCTGTGGGTTCTTGCAACATCTGCGATCCCATCCACGAGGACCCCATTAGTGCTCAGCAGTAAAGAGCATTTTTTTTTTCTGTCCTGTTTTGTTATGGGTCCTTGCGCCAAACATCTGTCACTGATTTTTAATTTGGTTCCTGGTGGTGATTCGAGTCAAAGTGGGGACTGGAGAGATGGCTCAGGGGTTAAGCCTCTGCCTTGCAAGCAAAAGGACCTGAGTTCAGACCCCCAGATCATATGTAAAAATGACAAATAGATGTAATGGCAGCTTACAACTCCGTGGGGTCTAGGGTCCGAACTCAGGACCTTCTGCCTTCAAGGCAGAAGCTTAACCTCTGAGCCACCTCTCCAGCCCCCGAGAAACTGACTTTCAATGCTAGTGTCTGTTCCCCCTCCATCTTGCCTCCTGCGCAGGTGTCTTGTCGGTGAAGAGCCAGGCAGTGATGCGAGGAAGTCTATGGGGCAAGGAAGGCCCCATAGACTCGTTCCTTGTTTCCATTGGGGATGTGGATGGACTCGCCTTGTATAGTTCGCTAAACATCCCCTTAGCCTGGGGAGGGTGTCTTGACTGAGGGTGTCAAGTGGCTGGGTGCCCCTGGCTCTGGATCTCCGTGTGGCAGGCAGGGCTGTGAACTGCTCTGATGTCTGAGCTGGAGGAAGCTCTTCTACGCGCCCTCTGGTGGCCATTCCAGAGGTTAGACCCCTGAGCTAGACTGTTGGGGGGGAGGTGTCCCCCCTAGCTCTGTGCCTTCTGTTTAGAATGTGACTTGGGACAAGTGTCAGACCTCGGATCTCTCTTTCTCCATGAGAAGGCAACATGACAGTGCCTGTCTTGTGGATGGATGCGCCCACCCAGGGACGTGGGGTTAGGACGGGTTCCCCGTGTGTGGCGAGTGCTACAGAAACGCCTTTGCGGCTGTATTTTGAACAAAGCTGTAGAAAAGCAGGAGGGACTAACTTAAGGGCAGAGTCACCTGACACTAGTGACTTTCTGGGCCCCAGTGTGGGCCTGGCCCACAGCGGGTGCTCAGGAAACATGGGGCGAGTGGATAGGTGCTGAGCCACAGCCCCCTGATTGAAACGTGTGGATCATGTTGACAGGAGCACGAGGCCCAAGCTGCGGGAGGAGCAGGCCTGGCATGCTGGACACAGCCCTAGCTGCCTCCATCTGGAAGGACAAGAGGGGGTGCGAAGGTCCTGTCAGTGGGCAAGCATCCCCAGGGGTCTGGGGGACAGTGGCCTACACAGAGGAATCACACCCCTCTCCCGTGCACTGGGGGGACTCAGTGGGCGTCTACAGCTGTGTTAGGAGAAATCAGGCGGTCTGCGTCTGGAGGCTTCTATGCCATCCAGTGCTGGGACCCCAAAGGCAGCCAACATTGGTGGGGCTCCCGAAACAGGCCAGAATGGGGGCTGCTGTGTGCAGCTGTTCTCGGGGTACTAGCCGCGATTCTCTGGGGACGCGGGTGCCTTTCACAGGCCGCTGGCTCGGCACGTTTTCATGATGCCACTTCTGTGGTTTCAGAAAGGTAGAAATGGAAAAGAAAAAAATTGCAAACAGACGTCCTTTTTTTTTTCAGAAGCTATTTTAGCACGGAAATGACTAGAAAGCCTACTCATCAATTTTAAAATGCTTTTAAGAGCAGCTCCGCCTCGGGTCTGCCGCATGCATACCTACCTGTAAGCCAGAGGCTCGGGCAGGAATGAAACGGGGACTTGAAAGTCTCTTGGGTCAAATCCATCTTTCTGTAGGTGCTACCACCGAGCCCAGAGAGGCACAGTGGCCTGGCCAATGACGCACAGCCTGTTGGGGGCCAGAGCTGGGACAATTCTCCATGGGAAAATGATCATGAGGAGGCCCAGGGATCCCACCCCTCACCCCTGGGCCCAAGTTTGAATTCTCTGGTGCTAAGCAGCAGACGGGGGCGAGGTGGGGGGGAAGGGGGGAGGCTGCTGAGAGCTTGTAGGAAAGAGAGTGCTGAGCTGGTCCAGTGCCGCAGTGGGTCATGGGCATCTTTGTTCCTACCTGCCCTTCAACAAAAGTTGACTAAGCACCTACTATGTGCTACATGCCTACAATGTTTGGAGTACCTGCTGTGTACAGAGCATCTACTGTGTGCAGAACACTTACTGTATGGGACACCTCTTATGTGCAGGGTTCTTACTGTGTTCATGACTCCTACTGTGCACAAGGCACTTATTGTGCACAGGGTACCTACTGTGCACGTCAGATGCTGATATGCAACTCTGAGCAAAACATCGTCAGCCACTGCCCTCATTTCATTATGCATTCTTTCACTCGGCAACTGTCTATTGAAGGCCTACTGTGTGCAGGACACTGGAGGGAAATGGTGGAATCTGCATTCTGGTGAAAGGTGGTAATACTTTTTCAAAGGCCATATTCTGTGGCAAAAACAATAAAGTAGGGAAGGAGGACTGAGGTGCCTTTGCAAACAGGCCGATCAAGGAAGGTTCTGTAGAAAGATGACATTTAAACCAGAATTAGGGGTGACCATTTTTGCATTAGGAAAGCTCATGTAAAGACCCTGTTGGGGGGACTGTGCCTGGGGTACCTGAGGAATGTGTCTGGAATGGAACAAAAGAGGGAAGAAGAGAATGGAAGTTTCCAGAATGGTCCACAGCACTCCTGGGCCTCACTGAGTGTAGACAGAGTGACTCTGGCCTGGATCTCGTGTGTGAGCTGGGACCCCCACCACCTTACTTTATAAGGCTTGCAGCCAAGACATGTGGCTACATGAGGATATACTGATCAGCACAGGACTCGGAAGGAAGTCTTATCATCTCAGGATGTCTTAGAACCAACATAGACTCCACTTTTAAGTTGCCGTGGGAGGATCCCAGCTTTTATATACAGTTAGTCCTGAGTTCAAATCCCATGCCTGGCCAAGTTAGCTGTTTTCTAAGCATGATGCTGCAGTCAGAAACCATACTCCCAGTTTTAATGAATGCAAACCCCTTAGTATACCAAAACGCCTAGTAAATCCAAATGGCAAACTGGAAATACTGGTAAGGTACAGCACACGAGGAATTTATTTGTTTACATTGGCAAGAACTCATGTCAACCACAGACAAGAGATGTAGCCTCACTCACAATGGAAAACACTCAGCCATGTTCAGCTATCTGGCATTTCCACCTCTAGGACTAGACCCATGGCAACCCTTACACCACACACAAGGAGCCAGGACAGAAGGGGGAGAGCTTTGAGGAAGCAGTGACAGCTGTCCTAGGAAGATCATGACCATTTGATCCAGAGGGGTCATCCAATCGGAATGTGGTCAGCATGCGGCAGGACTTTGTTGCTAATTGGAGATGCAGGGGGATTGGGGAAGGGTTCTGGTTTGAACCAGATCAGATCGGGAAGAAACATCCTTGGTTGAGAACAGGGACCGGGAGTTTAGTTGGGGGCATATTTGCTTTCCTAACTCAGGCCTGGGGTCAGCATACCATGACCGGTGGGCCAGACCTGTGCTTCCATTTGTCTTTTTTAAATAAAGCTTTATTGGAACCCAGCCGTGTTCGTGGGTGGCTGCTTTCGCGCTCCAATGGCCAAGTTGAATCGTTCATTACAAATACTTGGTATCATCTAGACCCTTTGGGGAAATGTTTTCTGAACCTTTCTCTGGGACCCTTAGGAGAAAGTACCACAGAGTCCCTAAAGAGCAAGGAAGGCCACAAACGCAGCCACCAACCTAGAGCCTTCCCTTCTCCGGAGAGAATCACCCTCTGCCTGAACTCACTCCTCGTGAGAAACTGTGATTGTTGTCAGGTCTGTTTCGAGATGTCGAGTGGCCAAGCAATGTGGTCGCCCGCTGTCGCATTGCACGGCCTCCCCTGGCTCCCATCGCAGCACTGAGGGGTCAAAGCCAGGGAGCAACCACGGCAGCCTCCTGGAGGCCGTTTGCCCTGCCCGCTTCTGAGCCTCTACCTGTAAAGAAGGACTTCAGAAGACATCCCGCTGCTCCCCAACCTCCTTCCTCCAAACCCACATTTAATTATAACACTGTGGCTTTTCTGCTCCCACTTGGATAGCATATAACCATAGGCTCTTATATTTATTTATTTGTTTGTTTGGTTGGTTGGTTTTTCGAGAAGCATTTTTAGTGTTGGAAAAAAAGCAGGCCAAGCAAGCAGATATTATTGCTCTGATTCTCAGAAGTGCCACGTCGTGTCCCCTCCCCCACCCGCTATCTGATGGGCTTCGAGACAGGAATCAGACAGATTCTATTAAACATCCCTGCCATGGGTGACACGGGCATTATCAAAGATGAGGGATTTGATTGGGTCATTGTGGACACAGACAAGCCTGACAAAATTACATTCCAGTCCCCGCAGAACCTGCACACCAACTCTCGCCATGGGGATGGGAAGTTTTAGGGTTGGGGTCACCAAGTTCCTTGCTTTGGAGTCAAAACTGGGTCCTTCCACAGAGATGTGCCAGCAAGGTGGAGGTTCTTTGGTGGGGGTGGGGGGAATGGTAGGATGGCAATTGGATGCATAACTCGGGTCCCCCTTGGGAAGAGGAGAACACTAAACATTGCCCTGTCCACACCCAGGGGAAGCAAAGTGGACAAGTCCCTGCACAGCCACCCTCACTGTAGCGAGTTAGGACTCGGTCTCAGCGGTCCATTTCCAGATGGATGGAGAGAGCAGACGAGTCTACATGGATGTAAACACGGTGGCATTTCATTCAGTCATGAAGGATGAAGTGGTGGCACATGCAGGAACATGGGTAGAGCTCAAAGTCTCCACATTAAAGAAAATAAGCCAGACGCAAGAAAGCAAAGACTTGTTAATTTTGGGAAAGATGTGCTCAGTTGTCTCACTGTTTATCCTGGCTTTTTGTTTCTCGATATGTAGCCTGAATTGACCTAGATCCTTCCGCCTCAACCTCATAACTTCTGGAATTATACCTGTATGCTACTATTCCTGACTTAAGTTTATACTTTTTTTAAGGTTTGTACTTTTTATTTGACTTATTTAAATTTATTTAGCTATTTATGTAAGACAGAGAGAGATTACATGTGATGGCAAATGGGTAGAGGTCGGAGGATAAGTTTCAGAAGTCAGTTCTCTCCCTCTACAATGTATGAGCTTCTGGTGATTAAACGTAGGTCTTTGGCTTTGTAAGCAGTCACCTCCCTGCTGAACAGCTGGCTTGCTGGCTCAATTTTATACTTTTAATGGCTTTTGATATTTTATAATCCTGTAGTTTATCAATCTATATAAAAGTTTAGGTCTGTCATTTTTTTTTTTTTTGTATTTTGGGTCTTTTATCAGCATTAACATTCCTCTAAGTCTTGTTAACATTTTTTTTTGCTCTGAATTGTAGCTAATCTGTTACTAATTTTGCTACTCTGTCCAATTAATGCTCTGATAAAGTCTGTTTTTATTAATAAACTTCCCATATCATTTTATTTGTAACATGTCTGTTATGAATGTTATCTCCTGGATTCATAAGTCAAACTCATAAATTTTATCTTTTAAGCAATTGATTGTAATTATTATTATTTATCATGACCACTAGTATTTCATCTGTATACCATAATTTTTAATTTTTTTTATTCAGTTGTGCGTGTGTGTGTGTGTGTGTGTGTGTGTGTGTGTGTGTGTAGAACCGCAGGGACAATTTGGGAACCACTACAGACCACCTCCACCTCTTCCTTGTTTACTCTGCCCCGGGATTCACAGGCTCCGCCTTACCAGGACCAGAAGCACCGGCTGCCCCGGCTTCCGCCCAGTGTCTCTATACGTGGGGTTTAGGATCTGAACTCAGGACCTTCCGCCTGCAAGGCAGAGGCTTAACCCCTGAGCCACCTTTACAGCCCCTGAATATCATAATTTTTAAAGCTTTTAAAAAAATAAGTGTATCTCATAGTTCATCCCCATTTCTCTTCAGATTTTTGTTAGTTTGATGAAGGTCCATCCCCCCACCCCTTTAATGGTGTCATAAGTAGATACAGGATCAACTTGGCAGTTGAGGGTCACCTTTGTAGAGAACTGGTAGTTGAGTTAAGCCCAGAGTGAACCTGCAGGAGATGGTTTATTTGTATGGGGAAGGCCCAGCCCATGGTAGGTGGAATTAGTCTCCTGGCAGGTGAATAAAATGGAGGGAACTGTTTGAGAAAGTCGGCATCCTTGTGTATCCTTGCCGGACATGCTGCTCTGGCAAGTAAGGATCGTCCCTTTCTCAGCCGTTACGTGGGTGTGGTGTGGCCTGTTCCCTGGGCCCTTTGGTGATGGTGCGTACTCTCCTGGACTAAGAACTGTAACCAGACTGTCATAAGAAAAAATTGAACCCCTTATTCCCTTAAGTTGTTTGGTGGTGATTTTATCAGCAACCATTCAGGTGAGCTGCTACAGATGGTGCGGAATTTGTTTTCCCTCAAAGCTGAACCAAGTAGTTACGAAGTGAACTTGGCAAAGGGTTGAGGTGTAAGATGACTGTAGAAATGTCAGTTGAAGTATCAGTTGTGTTTCTATAGACCAACAATGAGCAGCCCACAGAGGAGACATTAGCCTCGAAAACAGTAAAGAAAGACCAGTAAAGAAAGACTTCAGTTTCACCAAGGAGGTGAGAGACTTGTAAACGACCATTTGTATGTACCACCTTGCTGAAAGAAACCAAAAGAGATCTGGAGAATGATGGACAGGATGCCGTGTGTGCGGGGAGTGAAGAGTTAATGCTGTCCAGCCAGCATGGCTGCCCCCAAAGCCTACGGATTCGAAGCAATCCCAACCAAGCTTCCACTGACCTTTACTACAGAAATGGAAAAATGGATCTGTAAATTCATGTGGAGTCCCAAGGGGCTCCGAGGACCAAGAATCATGAAGAAGAACAAGTCAGAAGACTTCGTGTTTCCTAATTTATTCACCACAAATAAGGTAGTTATTGGCCGAAGGGCGTGGGGAGTGGAGCATCCCGGACGGAATAAGACCGTGCCTGGGATGGGGAATCGAGTTTTGTCAGAGTTGCCACGAGCAGTCTCGGAGGCATCTCTTCCCCAAGTGATGCAAGGACAAATGAACAGCCGCGTGCAAAACAATGAGGTCTCTGTGGCAGTTAGCCTCAGCTGTCAACCTGACGCTTCAGACAGGAGCCTTTTGGCACACCTAGGAGGAATTATCTAGTTAAAGCCCACAGAGAATAGAAGTGAGAAGACCTGGCCCATAGCAGATAGGTGGATAAAATGGAAAAAGCTAATTGGCATTTTGGCTCTATGACTACAGGTGCACGCAAGCTATGTTGTGTGTGCGTAGAGACAGATCTCATGTGTAGGTCCCACCTGCCTTACTTCCTCCTTGCTGACCTTACAGGGGCAACCAAAGTCAATTAAAACCAAAGGCATGAGGAACCTGAAGTGTTTGTGGCACAGCCCACCACATTACATCATGGGACTTTTCTGCAGCCTTGGTTCTAAGCACATGATAGGTGTGCATGCTGCCACACTGTGTGGGGCTGACCGATGCCCTCAAACACCCTGGTGCAGATTCTGTGGTAGAGTCACAAAGGAGCCCCTCTTGCAAGCCAGGCTCAACCCCCACTGAAGTGATTTTTTTTTAACCTGGTCCTTCACAAGTGAACTGACAAGGGGATGTGACTCTAAAGGTCAGGGCTGAATGACCATCCCTAGAACTGACCCCAGAAAATACTAGATGTCCCCCTGGCACCTGTTATCTCAGTTTCCTAGTTCCTTAGTAAATAACTGTCAGAAAGAACTTTTTGATGTAAGAACTTGTAATAACCAACTCAAAATGCTGTCTGGGGCTCTTCACTTTTAGATTTGTGCCTGTAAGTGAGGGGTCCACTGACCAGTGAATAAATCATGTATACTCAGCATTTGTATCTTGAGTTTTGTTTCTGACCGGTGCCCTTAAGGTCAGCAAGGAGGAAGGACAGACAATGGACAAGCGATTCACCGACAACACTGCCTTTAATCCAGAGGGGTCCCTGGCCAAGGACTAGAACCCAAGCCCACTTACAGGCTTGGGGCACTTACAGGGTGGGGAAGGAGGAGAGAGTTGTGGGAACTAAAAATCTTCTTTTGGGGTCTGCATTGGGGTGGTCAGGGCCGTGGGAAGAGAGAGCAAATGAATAGCCAGTAACCAACGATCATCTTTTGTTTCCAACTGTTTTGTATCCAAGGGTGGAAGGCGGGGAGGGCAGGTGTCTAGAAAAGCAAGTGACTTGAGTTCTGAAAACTTTTGTTTAGTCAACGCCGAGGGGCTTTTACAAAGTGCCGTGGCCAGGGCTAACAGTTGTGTGGCCCCAAGTCCTTTTCCATTGCCAAGTTCTTTCCAACCCCACATTCTTTTTCGTGACCCTGTATTGGGTTGTGACTCACTGAAGCAGAAGCTTGGCTTTATGATCTCTCCTCCCAGGAATGATTGGTGAATCTTAGCTCTCTTCTGACCCTAGAGCAAACCTTGGGCCATTTGCACAGGTCAGTCCTTTTCCCTATGTGGATATGGGGCATGACAAACACGTCACTCACCCCTTCCTTCCAGTGTACACACCAGTTCTTAAACCTGGGCGCCTCTCTCACTTTCTATGAGAGAGTGTGTGTGGACGGCCAGGCACACAGTAGGAACTCAGGGTGGATCTGCGGCAGGGCAGATTGGTTTATGGTCAGGTGTTGTGGAATTGGCTGCACTTCAAAAAAGCATGCATGTGTCTGCCTGCTTATTTTTAAGCGTTCTAATTGCTCCTTCAGATGAATTGTCACAATTGTGTTATTTCAATATTTTGATGCAGCATATGTTTATTTTTCTGGAAGGCTTCTGGCCCACTGGGCCTATTCCAGCAGATCGAGGCTTTGGTTTCTGACTGAATGGAACGGGCTCCTGCCATCACGTGGCATTCACAGCCCTCCGCCCTGCAAAGGTGTCATCAGATAGCAGTTGTTAAGGGCAGTGTCTGGACCTGGCAGCTGCGCCAGTCCGGACCTGGCCACCTGGCCTCAAAGACGAATCAAACAGACAGATGTCAGTGGACAGCAGAGAAAGGAGATTGGCTCAATGTGTCCATACTGGGGAGACGGACAAAGAGATTCAGGGACACCCCAAGTCCATCTTCAGGGGTCTTATTCTGAGGTTTAGGTTCAAATAAATGGCAGGAGATACATGTCGCTCAACAGTCCTGGTCAGAGTATGGTCCTGCCCAGCACCGATCCGTCTTATCTCAACTGTAGTGTCTCCTGCAAGGTGGTCCTGGCACGGTGTCAGAGCTATGTGAAATCTCTTCTCTGCAGACAGGTTTGTCCTGTGACTGGCTCCGGGCCTCAGCCCTTTCCTTCTGTCAGATTTCTGGAGAAATTCCAGTTTCTTGGAGATGGTTGTCTCATTAGTCTGGTAGCAGGAGGAGGTCACAATGACTCTTTCAAATATCCTTGCACCAAGAGATGCTCCCACCAGCAGCTTGTTCGGGATGCCGGCGAACAAGGAAGGAGGTGGCACTTGGCAGGCATGAGGGACAGATATGGAAACACCTGCGTGAAGTTTGAACCTCGAGTCAGGGTGATACCATTTCATTAGTTCACATACCTCAGTGCAAGAGAGTTTCTTTTGCTAGGTGCTGGGCACTATGCTAGGGTCTGGAGACAACCTTTGTTATATTTAACCTTTATCCTGACCGAGTCTGGGGTCTGGGAGACACAATGGAAGGTAAAGAAGGGGTCATGATGATTATGGGCTGATGATGAGTTCTATGGATACCCTGCGAAAGTACCATGCAGAGGGTCTTGCAAGGGGTCCTCTAGCCACAGGATGGGCAGGAGGGTTGGGAAGGCCTCTTGGAGGAGGTGTCCCTGGAGTCAAAAGACTTGATCCTAAAGGCAGTGGCCTTCTGGGTATGCACTCAAGGAACCTGAGGCAGCACAGCCCAGGGATTTCCCCCCAGCACATCCATATCCAGTACAGCACTATTCCTAACAACTGAGATCTGGATCAGTCTAGATGTCCATCACAGAGGAATGGCTGAAGAAAATAGGGCGTCTACACAAGGGAGTTCATTAGCTGGAAGAAGAAATGAAATTGTCACTTGTAGAAAAATAGATGCAACTGGAGACTCTCAGGTCCAGCAAAATAAGACAGACTCAGAAAAACCAATGTCATATTAAAGTATGCATGTGTGTGTGAACATGTGTGTGTGCACGTGTATGTTGAATGAAAGTAGAAGGGAGACTATGATGAATGAACCAGCAAAGTACAGTGATGCACGTACATGAAGTTGTCACAGTGAGGGTTTGGGGACATGGCTCAATAGATAAGGCATTTGTCCTGTCCTGCAAGTGTGAGGACCAGAGTTTAGATCCCTCTGTAAATGGTGGGTACGTGTGGTGTCCTTAGTAAGGACAATCTCAGAGGCAAAAAGAGGCAAGCTGGCTGGCAAGACTAGCTGTATCTCTGACCTGCAAACTTTGGGTTTCACTGAGACACTCGGTCTCAGTGTATGAGATGAAGGAACAATGCAGGATGGTACCTATTACAGCCGTGGGCCACCACATGCATGCAGACGTACCTACACACACAGGTATGCCCACACATGTATGAACATACATGTACATCACACCATGTGCATTTAATACATAAAAAATGAATGAAAGATAGAAAGATGAGGGAGAGAGGGTAAGAAAAGAGAGAAGAAAGGGCAGGAAGAAAAAAAAAAACAGTTTGTTGCCATATAGACCAGCTAGAAGTAGGAAGAGTCATTTGCCTTTTCCCGGGGATGCAAGGGAAAAGAATTTGGTGAAATTGGAACTAAAAGTTGATACATAGTTTTTTTTAAAAAAAATCTGTTCCCCCTGATGAATAAGGAGAGGGTCTCACCTACCTCCTGGGGCTCCCTGGAAGAGGCTGTGGCACTGAGCCAGGGCCCATAGCACGAGGTCGTCAGAGTCTCAGGTAAACCTGAGCCAGGCGTAGCAAAGAGATGAGCACCAATGCTTGCCCCACGTACCCCACTTTGTCCTGGGTGGAAAAGACAATAAGGCCTGGAGAGGGACAGCAAGAGCTAGCTTGTGGCCCCATAGCAAGGTCGACCCATTTGTAAGCACAGAAAGACCAAGAAAGGTCCTGACCATGGGAGCCCCGAGACAGAGTTGTCCAGCCACCTGCAAGGACCCTGGGCAGCCCCCTCCTTAGTGCTTGTGCTCGCCTCGAATGGCCTCGTTGCCTCCTTGGACCGAGTGCCCCTCTGTGAAGTGGGTAGCCGTGGGGAGGTAGATCCCAAATGGATCATGGGCCAGATCTGTGGGAGAAAAATCAGAAACAAATACACAGAAACCCGGTCACCAAGAAGCCAGGCTGTAGCTGCAGAGCCTCTGTGGGAGCATCCATTGGGAAGGAAGCAAGAGACTCATCCCGGGGCCACCCAGACCCTCTGCCCTGCGTGGTGTCATCCCTTTGCCGTGGGTTGTCGCTGTGATGGTTGCTGCCATCTTTGGTGCCTGGTAAGTACGTTCTGCGTCCTGTGTTCAGAGACACTGACCCCAGCGCTCTGCCCTTTTGATATTGTAGACTTTTACCAACCAGAGTGAGAACAACGAAGACTATGAGATCCCCCCGATAACGCCTCCCAACCTTCCCGAGCCAGCCCTCCTACATCTTGGGGACCACGAAGCCAGCTACCACTCGCTGTGCCACGGCCTCACGCCCAACGGTCTGCTCCCTGCCTACTCTTACCAGGCCATGGACCTGCCCGCCATCATGGTGTCCAACATGCTGGCCCAGGATGGCCACCTGCTGTCGGGCCAGCTGCCCACGGTGAGTACCCCTCTCCTCCGTGGTCCCTACGGGAACAATGGTGGATCCCCAATCCTGTGTGGGGTCTCAAGTCACAATGCTGATTGGGAGGAGTGTGCAGAATTGGGAAGGGGGGTCAGGGAAAGCGGGAAGAGGGAAAACAGCTATCTCTGACCTCCATTCATAATATCTTGTCATTTATTAGTTGTTAATAATAGAACCTCAGTTTTCATTTTAGCAGTGCTACTGAGATAGATTCACGTGTGCATAATTCACATGCTGAAAGTAGGCCGCTTCTCATGAATCAGTGGACTTGTGTAACCATCTGTACATTGATTTTTTAGAACATTTTCATTGATTCCCAAAGAATAGTCATCATGAATATAATAATCACTCCCAACCCATTACATGGCCACCCAGCCTCAAACTTTGGTTTGATTTGTTTTTTTTTTAATTCTTGTAGAATTTAGAATGAAAATGGTAGATTTATGATATCCTCACTCCTTAATCCCCAATCTGATCCCCCCTTTTTTCCCATTACAACCCTTCTTCTTCCCTAGCAGTCTCTCTCCTACTTTTCATGTCTTTCTGCTTGTGTGTGGCCCACGGAGTTTCATCTGGTTGCCTTTGATGGCATGTGCCTGACTACTTGCAAGGGCATGAATAGCATTTCAGTGGGTATACCTTTGAGGAAAGCACCTTCCTTTACCCCCCCCACCCCTGTTTCTAACATTAACCCTCAAAAGTCTCTCAGGGAGATGTGGGGTCTTTTGAGATCTTTTCTTTTCCATGGTAAAATGTCGATAGGCTAAATCTTGTATAGGTCTTGTGGAAGTATACATAACTGCAGTCAGTTCATGGATGTAACAGTCCTTTCATGTCCAGAAGATACTGTCAGATACTTTTTTTTTCTCCCACATTTTAATTTTTCTCCTTATCATACAAGCTCTATAGGTACCTGTCCTCTCCCTCCCTCCTCCCCTCCCCAGTCATCGCCCCTTGCACTCTCCCCTCTTCCCCCCCATCTCCCAGTGTCTCCCCCTTCCTCCCTCCCATCCCCTGCAGCATCCTTTTGTGTGAATGCCAAACCTCCCTCTGAGTCCTTCACCCTAGTGAAGGTTCAGGACTCTAGCATAGCCGGGAGCCCCTTCTTGGGCTCCTCATTAGTATGGGAACTCTATTATGTTGTTTCTAAGGATCCTGCTGCCTGGAGACTTCTTGCCTATGATCCATGCTAGACTTTGGGGGTCGTTGACATGTCAGCTATTGTGCAGATCAGGCAAAGTCCAATTCTGGCTGCTGCAGCCTAACTTGTGTGGATATCATTGATCCTCCCTATCTTTAGGCTCTTACAATCTTCCACAAGGTTCCCTGAGCCTTAGGATGGGGAGAGATTTGGCTGGTCTGATTCCAGGTGATTAATGTAGGGTCTTTGGTGTTTTGAATTATAGTTTGATATTGTTTTCAATTTTGCTTTTCCTGCACCGCCCTTGGCTGCATCCTGATTGGTATTGGATGTTACCTCCTGAGCAGCAGGAAGTCCATCCTAGGTCCAGGTCTGGTTCCAGGGCAAAAAGCCAGATACTTTTTGTTATTGTTATTGTTGTTGTTGTTGGTGGTGGTGGTGGTGGTGGTGGTGGTGGTGGTGTGTGTGTGTGTGTGTTTCTGTAGGTTCATGTCACAGATACAGGTATCAACTAGACAAATGGAAGATTCAAGTTCTGAGCACAGTTATGAAGAACTATAATTGAGTTCATCCCTGAGCAAGCTTGTAGTAAACTGTCCAACTGGTGGTAAAGGTTCAGCCCATGATAGGTGGGGTTAAGTCCCGAGTAGGTAGATAAAATGGAGGGAGCTGATTAAGGAAATTGTCATTCTTTGGATATACTTAGTCAGACATGCTGTCTGGCAAATGGGGTTTGCCCCTATTTCAGTAGTCCTATGGATTTGGTGTGGTCAGTTTCCTTGGCCCCTTGTCTTGGTATGAATGTTCTAAGCTGGACTAAGAACTGTAATCAGGTAGTTGGGTATTTTTCATTTTTTTAAATGTTGTATACATTAATATATTTTTATAATATTTTATATATAATATATTATATATATTATATATTTTTATAATATAATATTTTAAGTCCTTAATCCAAAATCTCATCTCTCTTACTTTTCACCTTATAACCTTTCATCTCTCCTACCAAACTCCCTCCTATTTTCAAATCTTTTCCCTTTGTGTGACCCACTGTGTTTCATCTAGTCTGTGAAGAGTTATGATTGGCCTGATTTATGCTCTGGCAAGTATCTTGGATACACCACTGAGGAAAACACCCTTCTTTATTTCCCCATCAGCATTAGTACTTATCAGTCTCTCAGGGAGATGGGAGTTTCTTGAGATCTTTCTGATGTTATGGTGAGATGTTGATAAGACAGTTCCCATGCAGTTCTTGTGTAAGCATACAGACCTACCATGAGATCTTGTATATCACAATTATTTCTTGTTCAGGAGATAATGCATGGCCCACCACCTTTCCACTTCAGGTTCGTACAATCTTGCTGTCCCTTCTTCTAAGGTGTTCCCTGAGCTTTGGGGTGGGGGTGAGTAGGCTAATATGTCCTGTTTAGGGACAAGAATTCTGCAGACACTTGTTTTCTGCATTTTGGCAAGTCATGCTTTTCAGTAATAAACACCTGTTTTAGAAAGAGGCTTCTAGGTTGAATGCTGAGTGTTCTTCTAATCTTTGGATATAGTATTCACAGAGCAGTTTAGTATATTATCTTCCTAGCTAAAGATTCATAGTCTGTTCTTCTCTTGTGGCTTATTTCCTTCCCTTTCATAGGTTCTTTTCTATTTAACAGTAACAGGAGTGTGTTCCATTCTGAGAAGCAGATCTTAAATCCACTCAGAAATCTGTTGGTTGTCTCCTTGGTACTCATACCACTATTACATTGGTGGTCACCTGTTGTCATGGTGACTTTTAGTGTAGCTTGCAATATCACAGGTTGATGAGATCTTTGATTACCCTCCCCCAGCTTCTACAGTATTCTCTGGTACTGTTTAAGCTCTCCAACAAGGAGGAAACTCTCAAACCAGTTCCACTGGTGCTTTTTGACCACGTCCTGTAATCCATGTGTTGAATCTTCAGTAATAAGGTGTAACTGTCAGTTTTTTGGAGGGCAATCAATGGCAAAAATCCTATACTATTGGGGGGGGGGGTTTGAGACTGTTCGGCCAACAACTTATCAGGACGTGTCACATTCTTACTACTTCTACTATAGTTTTAATTGTCACTGGGTTCTAAGTGGACTAACTCAAGGTAATTTTTTTGTTTTGTTTTGCCGTTTTTCTTTCTCTATGCTCTACTGCATAGGGACTGTCCTTGTTCCTTTTTTCAAAGAAATGTTTTTGACATATTAATAACATAGGAGGTTCCTATGGAGCTCGGTCCCACAATCTTAGGGTTTTTCTTTAAGTCCCCCCCTCCTCTCCTATATCCCATCCTCTCACACATACACATATACACACACCCCCAGTTATTTTTTCCCATTATTCTCTCACCCTACTTAGCATTGTAGCTGGGTATTTGTAAGCCAAAATAAAACCCCTGTTCCTTTAAGTGATTTGGTAATGAATTATCAGTGATACACCGGCAAACCGGAAGTGTGCAGGTTCAACATGAAGGGTGCATGTGCCAGAGGACATCAGAGGATGTTCAGGCATCACCCCCCTCAGGTGCCTTCCACCTTCTGGACTTTCCCATGTTAGTCCAGCTAGCTGGCCAGCGAGCCCCGCTTCTGCCTCCATCTCCTGAGGTGACAGGTGCGTGCCAGGGTTCCCGGCTTTGCATGTGGGCTGTGGGGATCTGAACTCAAGTCCCCATACTTACAAATAGAGCCATTTCTGACTGTCCCCCTCTTTTTTCTGAGACAGAGTCTTGTTCTGTAGTCCAAGCTAATTTGTTGCTCATTAAGTAGACTAGGCTGGTCTCAGATTATGGCAATCCTCCTGGCTCTGCATCCCCGGATACGGGTTTATGTCCAGTTACCGTAAATATGTGATCACATCTTTAGGACTCTGCTCCATCTCTATTTCCATAGCAGACTTTGCTTGCTGACAGCCAACGTACTTTCTGGGCAAGTGACAGGTTTGAGTCTTCCAGAAAGAATTATGGCTGAGCACTTCTGGGCCAAACACAGTGTGGAGAGCAAGGCAGGCAGAAGGACAAGTGGCTCGGCTGACTTCCCTTGCAGACTCAAGTGGTGTTGATTGGATTGTTTGGCAGCATTTCTGTGGCGCCTCAGAAGCTACAGTCTCATTTGTGTGGCTGGTGCTAACAGATGCCTGGGACCTTCAGGTATCTGTCCTTTATTGTTTTATTTTACACTTGTGTGCATGTGTACAAGAGGGCACTTCAATGTGTGTGACTGTAGAGGCCTGAGGGCGACATGGAAAATCATCACGGATCACTCTACTTCCTTATTGCTTTGTTCTGGGGTTTTCCAGGCTCTGCCTTCCAGGGCCAGAATGACAGGCCCTCCTTTGTATCTACCCAGCATTTTAATGTGGCATCTAGGGATCTAAACTCTGATTCTTTTGCTTGTGAGGCAAAGGCATTAACCCCTGAGCCATCTGTCTAGCCCCCCCTGCCTTTTAGATTCTAACTGTCTTGGCCACATTTGCTCATTGCCACCACTTCTTGCCAACAGATTTCCCTGCTTGAAAACATCGCTGTGCTCTGTATTTTGAAAAGCCGCTCACATGGTTGTTTGGTTTGGTTTCTGAAGTTAGGTGAGAAATGAGAGGAGGGGGGAGATTCAAGATCGTGCTTTATAGCTTTCAGTTCTCACTTGAGCTGAACCAGAGCACTTGGCTGCAATCCTGGGGTCTCTGGAGGCAGAGGCAAGAAGATCGTGAGTTTTAGGCCAGCCTGGGCTCCATACATACTGAGACCTTGTCGATAAATAGAGATGAGTAAGTCAAGTAATAGTTCAGTGGGAATGTGTGCTCTGTTCTGCAAGCCTCTGTCCTTCTAGCGCATCAGCAGGGCAGGTGCCTGGGGGCTGCTTCTGAGTGGCTGGGCTGTTTGGACTCCATAGTCACCTGGCCTTAATTCCATCTTGATAGAAGGCCTGTGTCTCACTTGCTGCATTTCTAGCTCATGTCTTAACGAACTTGTCACTGTTCCAATGTCACTACTGGGAATTTCCCATAACACAGGCCAGGTGGTTATTGTGATCATGGCAAGAAGAACCATAATTCGGGAGCGGTACAGTCCCCACGGGTATTGGCCCTGCATTGCCAGTGGTCACTGGAAACAGAGTCTCAGGCTCTGCTTTCGAGAGCTTTGTTCCCTTGTCTTTGGAATCATGAGTCCCCTCCCACCGCCCCACCCTTGTCAAGATCTGGGTACAGTGTATTTGACATAATATATGTAAAGTTTCAGCAAATGTCGGGCAGTGTTTGCTGTGGTTAGTCATAAAGATTAATTCCTGGGCAGGAGAGAGAGCTCAATTGGAAAGGTGCTTGCGTTGCAGCCTAAGGACCTGAGTTCAAATGCCAGACCCCACATTAGAAAAGAAAATGAAGTGGTTATGCTTTCAGTGTCTGTGCTGGTGAGGAAGAGGTGGATCCCCGGGTTTGATGGCCCATCTAGCCTATCAAGCCCATGCGAGATCCTGTCTCAGGAAGTAAAGTAAGTAAAGTTGGCTTGCTGCCAACCCTGACAATCTATGTTCAGTCCTCAGAATCCACATGGTGTAGAAGAAAAGAACTGACTCCCCAAAATTGTCTTCTGACCTCCACATGTACACTATAGCATGCCCTACCCCCCGCAAATAAATAAATACTAAACATAAGAAAAGTCAAACCAGAAAAAAAAAAAAAAAGAAAAGTCAAACCAGGGTGGACAGTACTTGAGGGTGACAGCTGAGATTGTCCTCTGGCCACCACACATGTAAACATATATACGTTCACCTGACACACATATGCAACAGATGAATTCCTGTCATCTTGTTTATCCTCACTGTGGCTGGGTGGGGGCTTTCCAGTTCTCTGGTGATCACAGCTGATCATGACAAAGCCTGTCCCCTGAGCATCACAGGCCACGCCCCTTGCTCCTCCTGAAAGTGACATTTGCAATGAGCTCAGCATAAAACCCTTGTGTTCCAGACCTCTTTACACTAGTTCGTGTCTAGGAAGCATCTTGAATTCAGAGAGCCGTAAGTCTCCATTTGTCTGGCTATACCAGGGTTCATTGAATTTTCTATTCCCTCCTTTGTGAAAGATCAGCCAAATGCTGTCACCCAGGGCAGAGTCATCCACCGATGGAGGAGGATGGCATGCGTGCCCTGGGACCCACTGGTGAAGCAGGAAGGTGCCCCGATGACAGAGCTGTTGAATTCTTGGGAATTGAAGGGTGAAGGGGGTATCTGTGGATGTGTGCAGGATGTGTGTGTGTGTGTGTGAGAGAGAGAGAGAGAGAAAGAGAGAGAGAGAGATGCCCAAGCACCTACAGAGGACCTTATAAATATTTTCTCACACAATGCTCCCCTCAACCCAAGTAGGTAAATCAGAGGGAGCTGGGAGCTGGGGGGAGGGACAGGTGAGTGTGGAAGCTTCCACTGGCTATTCTTACAAGCTCCACCAACCGGAAGCTTAAAAAGCAGTAGAAACCTATCTACTTGCAGCTCAAAGGCCCCACATGAGTGTCTTGGGCTGAAATCAAGGTCCCTGGAGGCCACACTGCCCCCTACAGGCTTAATGGAGTCCGTCCTTGCTTCTGCTAGCTCCTGGGTCCTGCTGGCCTTCCCTAGCTTGTGGTTGGTCCTGTGTCCCTCAGATCTCTGGCTTCCCTTCAGGCAAGGTAGCTCCCTCCCCAACCTGGTGCCATTTATATGAACAACTGTAATGGCACCTAGGGCTTATCGAGAATCAGTCATTTTTCTCTTTGGGATCCTGAACTTGAAAGTAAATCTGCAGAGACCCTTTGCTTCCATTACACTTACAGGATTCAAGAGTTAGGGATCGGATGTCTTTCAGGGACAGTGGGCACTTTCCCACCCGCCATGGTACTAGGTACCAGGGCCAGCTGCAGTCCCACCACCTACGAGACATCACAAATTTCCTCGAGGGGAGGTGATGGGAAGGACCAAGAGCCTCTGCTGTGTTCTCAAAAGCCCATGTGGAAAGGCTAGGAACTGCCTTGTGAGGTGCTGGGGGTCTCTAGGAGGTGAAGCCATCGGGAAATCTTTAAGGACCCTGAACTCTTCTCTCTAGCTCTAGCCATGGCTCCATACTCTCCTCCACACTCTTCCTCATGGTGAACTTGCCTTCAGCAGAGACCCAGCCATGCCTGCCTCCTACCCAGGTTTGGACTTGAGCCTCTAGAACCACAAGCCATAATCAGCCTCACTTGACTTCATGAACAACAGCCTGTGCCAGGACTTGGTTAGCGATGCCAGGTTTGACAGGTGCAGCCTGTTTCACAGAGTGCCAGAGAGAGTCCCCTGACCCCGAGTGGGGAGGGGTAATCGCTTCCTGGCTGGGGGCACTGTCCTTTCTGGGGAAGAATCAAGGTGGAAGGAGTTGGCGGCCGACAGCTCATCTCTGACCATGGAGCTCTGTGGATGTCTAGCCGACCTTTCAGCAGAGCTGAAGGATAGCAGATTGTGCTTGAAAACCATCCTCCTCCTCCTCTTGTGAGGGTGGGGGGGGGATGTGGGCTGGGTTTAGGCTGACTCTGTAAGTACTTTGTGAATGAAAATGCCATCTAGTCTTCCACAAGGAAACCTGGGAGTTGCAACCGGCTGAGCGGCTTCATCCACCTCCCGCGTCTCCTAGGAGATGAGGGATGGTAGTCAGGCTGCAGGTGGCAAAGGATGCCTAGATGTGAGGTACTACCAGTGTTGTCCACACAAATGGAGACACCCAGAAACAGCACTTCAGCAGGGGTTGGGAGGCACATGATCTCTGATGGCCATCTCCTCAATGCCAAGACCCCCACAGCTCTGATCCAGGGGCCCCCATCCCTTTACCACCCCCCATCCCTCCCAGCTTCTAGGCCCCGTAGGGTCCATGTGGAGTCAGCCCCTCTCTTGGAGGCTGCCTGTCAGCATCGCGTATGGCATTGGAATCAGGCCCCTTTTGCAAAATTAAATCTGTTCAACGCTTTCTCCCTCAACTTCAGCGTCTTAACTGATTAAACATTCATTTCCAAGACAAAAAGAGTCAATTTGGGATGAAAGATATATTTTGCCGGTTTAATTTAAAGCCCTGCACCTCTGCGTGACCCCTATTTTCATAACTCAATAATTTTTATCCCGTGTTGATTGTCTCATTTCGGGAGAGATATTGTATGTATAAATCAGTTTCTAAAATACCCAAAGAAACTCTGAGAGTGGAATTTATTAAGCAGCTTCTGTGGAGTCTGAAACCATTTATATTGGAATCGTCCTTGGGAAATGTTGGAGTCTCATACCCTCTTATATCCAAGGGAGGGATGTATGCAAGGAAGCAGCTTGATGGTCTCAGACCTCGGAGTGAGAGAAACCCCTGAGGGAGTCACGGGCAGATAAAGAGACTGAGCCCAGGGCAAATACGTTCTGAGGAAGGTCTAGAATTTAGAACTTTCTTTCCCAGTCTGAGTTCTTGGGTCTCCAGAGCTGTGTGGTCTCATCTCAAGCCTCAGCACAGAGGGGGGGAACACAGACTCAAGCATGCTTTCTAGCTCTGGATTTGTGCGGTTGTGTGTGTCTGTGTGTGTGTGTTTGTGTATATATGTGTGCCTATATGGATATGTGAATGTGTATATCTGGTGTATGTGTGTGTCTTGTGTATTTGTATGTGTATGTATATGAATGTCTGTGTGGCATATATGTGTTTGTGTATGTCTCTGTGTTTGTATATGTTTATATGTGTATTTCTGTGTGTGTGTATGTGTGTGTGTGTCTGTGTGTGTGTGATGACAGAGTTGGTGGTCTGCCTCCGTTTCTCTCTACAGAGTCACTCACTGAACCAGAACTTACCGATTGGCTAGGCTGGCTGGCCAGCAAGCCCTAAGACCCTCCTGCCTCCTTCTCTCAGTGTAGGAGTTACAGACACGTTACCACCACCCAGATTTTCACACAGGTGCAGGGATCCAAACTCAGATCCTTGTGTTTGTGCAGCAAGCACTTCATGCATTGAGCCATCTCCTCAGCCCTAGCTTTAGGTCTTGTTAGATCTCTTTAGGACCTCAGATGAAAGGATGAAAGTTGTTTCTCCCCCCCAGCCTCAGTGTTCCCATCAATGAAATGGGGCTAGCATCCCAGCCCTGGGGAAATGGCATCGTGGGGGTAAGTGGTTAACCAGCTTTGCCGCACTGACTCACATGTGGTTCAAGGTCAGTAGACTTCCTATTGCCAGCACTACACATGCCAGCTGGCTAAGAACCCATCAAAATGTGGATCAAAACCCCTAGTGCTGGCTTAGATCTTCTGCACTCCAAGCCTCTGTCCCACTGGGCCTCCCATGACCTGGCTCTTCTCAAGTGCACCAGGGTGGGGGCCCGCCCCAGAGCTGCCAATCAAGCGAAGGACCCTTGCAGGCTAGTGTCCTGGGATCGCTATGAAAGATGGGATGGTGTTCTAGTCTTCACTCGACCAGTTTGTTTTAGAAAGGGTTCTGAGAGAGTCTGTACCCCAGGTCAGTCCCTGGAGTCGGGGCTGTGCCTGTGTGTCGTTTCTTAGCATTCCTCTTGCCCTTCCTGCTCATGAATGCCCTTCCCGTGTTCTGCCCTTCTGTGTCTCACCTCACTACCCAGCTCATCCTTGCTTGACATGCATGGCTTGAGATACAGAATTCCATAGAGCCTGATGCCCAGAGATCAAAGGCCCCCAAGCTTTGGTCCACTGGACTTTCGAACCACAGGGCATTACACAGAACTTCTAAGTCGATCACTTTCATTCTTAATGCATAAGTGTTTTTGTTTTGTGTTTGTACCAATTAGCTTTTGCTGTACAACAAGCTAGCCCAATACACAGTAGCTCAAAACAAGGCATGTTTGCATATCTATCTGTAGACATGTATGTGTGAATGTATGTTCCCGAGTATATGGGTGCATGTATGTGTGTCAAATGTATATATACATACATGTGTACTCACGTAGATTGCCCAAGGTGATGTTGGTTGTCTTCTTCATTCACTCTCTAATATATCAAGACAGGGTCTCTCAATTGGACCCAGCGCCACCAGTTGGCTAGGCTAGCTAACCAGCTAGCCCTAGGGATTCTCTATCTTTACCCTTCAAGTGCTATGATTACAGGCAGCTTCCATACCTGCCTGACTTTTATATGGATTCTGGGGATTCGAACTCTGGTCCGTAAGCTTACAGGGCAAGTACCTTATCCACTGAGTCACTGCCCCAGCCCCATACAATGCATTGTTATTTCTCATGACGAGTCAGCAGGGTGCTTCCTTTGATCTGCACTGCCTTGCATGGTTTCTGGGTTCAGCTAGCCATTTGCCTGGGCTCTGTGGTCTACAATGGTCTTCCTGTCTCAGCCCGGAACCAGCTAACTAACACAAGCTAAGAAAACAAAACACGTGGGTTAAGCCATGGGTCTGTCATCACCCGGTGACAGGGCTTACACACATGGTGATGCCAAAAAAGTAGGGTGCAGGGAAAAAAAGCGCTTTCAAACCTCAAGTTTGTTGCTGTGCCATTGGCCAGAGCTAGTCACATGACCATCCCAGAGCTAAGGGGCCGAGAAGTAGGCCTTTCCACTCTTTGTGGAGGAAAAATCAACAGCATTCCTTCGCCGAAAGAGGGGATTGAGGAGGCAGGAGTGGGGGCCTAACTTATCGCAATCTTGTTTTATCCATTAATCATTATTAGAGAGAGGGAGGGAGAGAAGAGAATGTGTGTGTAGCCATAGTGGTGAAGACAGAGGACAACTCTCAGATGTCAGTTCTCTCCTTTCACCATGTGGGCTTCCAGGGATTGAACTCAGGCCGCCAAGCTTTCAAGCAGACTCCCCGCTGAGCTGTTTTGGTGACCCACATGTTTTGTTTTCAAGCTTGTGTTATCTTTAAAAAGTCACAAGCAAAGGCCACATGTTCAGACTGATCCCAGTTCAAAACCCAGCCTCGCTTCTTGTTAGCCAGCTCCCTCTTCCTGCAACCCAGAGCAAAGGGTCACATTCCCCGAGCCTCCATTTCATCTCCTGGGGGAGCTGGGACATTTGTGTTGGGAGGGGTCTAAGCAGCACACAGTAGTGTCGGATACATGTAAGCTACTGGGTTTTATTAATCCACTCTGTTCAGAGCTGGGTGGACTTTACCTCATTCTCTGAGTTCATCCAGCCTGGCCTGCTGGGCTTTACTGAGGTGGCGTCCAGGCTGCTTCAAGAGGTGGGCCCACAGGTGGGTGTTAGAAAAGCAGATGGGAGGTCCTGGTGGCTGGGATGAGGTGAGGGCAGCCAGGGCCCAGGCAAGAGTGAACATGTTCATTATGCTGGATATCGTCATGTCCTTTGGAGCCTGGCACTAAAGCATGGTAACAGCTCCATTTCTGGCCAGAAGAATGAAGTCCCAACATGTAGCCTCCAGCCCCGTGGCCGGGGGGTATCTGTCACAGGGAGCGGAAAGAGCTGGGTATCTGTCTTCCTGCTAGAGTTATGCTGCATGTTGCCGATAACTTCACAACATGGCTGAAGGGATCCAGGGGTTTTATTCTCTCCTATGATTCTTGATTACAGTTCCTTATCCAGTTTTTGACAAGGAGAATGTACACTAACACCAGAGGCCAAGGGAACTGGCCACACCATATCTGTGCATCCATAGAACTGTCAAGAAGAGGGACCATCTCTACTTGCCGGACTAGCATATCTGGTCAAGTTTTCTCAACCAACTCCTTCCATCTTATTCACCTGCCCAGGGACTAGTCTCCCCAACCCTGGGCTGGGTCTTCCCTGTCAATTAGACAATCTCCTGCAGGTTTGCTCAGGGCTTAACTCAACTGCTAATTCTCTACAAATGTGCCCAGAGCTCAAACCTTCAACTATCAAGTTGACACCTGTTCCTAACTATGATGCTTCCCCCCTTGGGGTGGGGAAGGAGATCCAAAATGGACTTGGATGATCCAAAACAACTCCTGAGAGATCCCGCCCGGATGTTCTTGGTGTGCATCAAAGTCCAGATAAAACTCTCTCCCCTGCTTCTCAGAGGCAGTCAGCAAAAGAAATACGTCTTTGAACATTTTCTAAAACTCAGAGGGGGAAAAATGGTTTTCAACAGCTTTCGCTCTCCTGCTATAATTATTTATTTCCCACCACTCCTGCCGGGGACTGATGCGTTTTCTTATCCTATGTTCCTTTTGCTCATAAACGAACCACCGCTTCAATAAATCATTATGAAAACAGAGACGAACACCAGCTCTGAAAGGTTGAAAGATTTATGTAACACAGTTATGTTGCCCATTTTCTCATTCTGGTACTCTGCTGCCAAAGCTAAGCTAATAAAAGCTGCTATTAATATTCCCTGTTGCCTAGCAACCTCGGAGCGGGAGTAATAGCTTGGGCTAGAAAAATAGATGACCGATAAGGAAAAATTCAATTCTTTTATTATCTCAGGGGAAATGGCCTTTTACTGGAACATTATGATGTAGGAGTGTGAAGTCGAACACAAAAGATTGTGTGTGTGTATGTGTGTGTGTGTGTGTTTCTATTTTTAATGAACATTGTTTTACCTCCTCCGACTCTTTCTGGGGCATTTCTGTTTTCTTTCACACTCCCCCCTACTCCATCCCTCATGCTTAATTTGGCAAGTGAAGTGGTTAAGACTCAGTTGGTATGTTTCTTTTTTTTTAGTTTATCAATGGTTTCTGCAAAGGTTTACAACTCGGTCATAAAAATTCACTCCCTGTTCAAACTCAGGCCAGCGATAAGCCAACCCATGGGCTGGTTCTCCACTCGCGGGTCCCATGTGTGGAGAAATAACATCTGTGGAGTTTTGCTCTAGAAGGCAGGTCAGGAAGGAGGAAGACGCATTCTTCTCTATGCTGAAGTTTTCTTTGGATCTGGGGGGACACTGCTTCTTTGGAGAACTATTTGCTTTGAAGTTTGGGGCATGTTCAAAGGAGACAAGGACAAGACCTAGACATTTATGGAGCACCTGCTGTGTACACTTGGGGCCATCTCCCTTCCCTACTTCCTCATGATTATTGACATTCGACAGAGGTAGACAAAAGAGGTTCAGAGGGTGGAACGGTCAGTGTGAAGTAGGGGTGCATGCCTTGATATCCCCATCTTTGTTCGTTGGATTTGTCAACGTCGACACCACCGATACCGGGTGGTTCTCTGCCTCAGAGGGCCGTTGTGTGTATTCGATGACTGGCAGCTACCCTAGCCTCCACGTGCCCTTTCTGGCTTCTGGTGACTCTCCTCTAAATCAGAAGCAAAAATGTCTGAAGAGGGTTGGAAGATGATTCCGTCAGCAAGACGTGAATTCAACCCCCATGCTGAACATTAGTGTGTGTGTGTCATTTTCCAGCCCTGGAGATGGGGGAGCAGGTGGGTCACGGGAGCTCCCTGGCCAGCCAGACTGGCCTACACAGTGAGCCCCCAAACCCCGTGAGACCCCGTCTCAATAAAAAAAGTGTGACTGCGCTTGACCTCTGACTTCCACACTCACGTACGTGTACAGCTGTGTGTGCATGACGTGGACACACGAAGTCTAGACATTTCCAAGTGTCCCTTGGGGGGCCGACATCACCTGTGGTTAGAAGCACACTCTTTCCTCTGCTCGGAGTTCTTCCTCGTGTTCCTAGTGAGCTCCTATTCCTACGTTAGGCCTCATGAAGAAGCCATGTTCTGTCCGAGGTTCTCACGACCCTCTGGGCTGAGTCTAGGGAAAGACAGGTGTCTCGGTCACACAGTTTAAAGGGGGTGGGGGGAGTGCAGGAAAGCTCAGAAGCCAAGACATATTTCGATACAATAGTTTTGAAGATCAGAGTCAACACAGAGGTGTGGGCCGTATATCAGATGCATCAGACATTGGCATGAGATGAGGGTGGAAACAGATGAAATTCACGGAAAGTGCTCTTGTTTGCTTGTGGCCTATGCTGCCAGTGTGGGACAGAGCATGGTTTGCCCCTTTGCACAGATACTAGAGGACCACCTCGCAGGTAGCCCTGAGTGTCTGGTTGGCACTGAATGATCGGGAGAGGAGAATTAGCTTTCTTGCAAAGAAGGGGCAGAGCTAGAAGTTAAGCCAGACTTCTAGTGTGTGCAGAGGGTAGCACGTATGTAGGGATGCTAATGCACGTGTGCATGTGTGTGGAGGTTCTGGGACAACCTTCAAGTATCGTTTCTCAGGAATACAATCTACTTTTTAAAAAATTTTTGAAATAGTGTCTCACATTGTCTTGAAGCTTGTTGATTAAGCTAGTCTAGCTAGCAAGCCTGTCTCTGCCTCCCCATCTTGGGATTTTATGTCCAGCTTTTTGGGATCAATGGAGAACCCCACTCGGGCCTTTGTGCATATGTGGCAGGCATTTTATAGACCAGGCCATTGTCCCAGGCCATGCTAGTTTTGTCTTCTCATTGCTGAGTAAATAAAGAATCTAAGCAACTCCATGGAAGAAGTGGTTTATTTCTGGCCTACAGCTTCTGGTTCCAGTTCATCGGTGTGGATTAGAGTTCAAATCTATATTGGGACTCAAGGGAACTGACCACATCATATCACAGGGAGAACTGAGAGAAGCATGTATTTTCCAACTTGCCCATCTGCTAAAATACGGAACCAGCTCCTTCCATCTTAGCTACCTGACCAGGGAGCACAGTCCCACCCGATGTGGGCTGGGTCTTCTCACATTAATTACATAATCTGTAGCAGGCTTGCCTTATCTAGATAGTTCTTCAGAGGTGTGCTCATAGGCTCAGTTCTCAGTCATCAAGTTGACAGCCCCTGAACCCAGGCTCGTGACTCCAATCCCAGTGTTCTTAGTTCCCTTTACACTGTGGATAGAGTGATTACCTTGTCTGCGGCATGATAGCCTGGACACGGGTATAGAGAGGTCCCTGGGTGCTCACAGTCAGCATCCCTGACTCCAGCTGGTGCCAACGTTGTCCCTCTCTGGGTAGACTACCCTCAAGAGCAGAACTGCCATGGCCAGCCAGCGGGGTCATGTGGTCACGTGCTTTGTTTTGACCTTTGGGGATCAGAAGAACACGCTTTGACCCTGTTTTTTCTTGGCAGCTTTCCCCCAAATGAGTGGATAGTGCTCCTACGAGGATCGTCTATTAACATTTATTTAGCATTTATTGTATACTTGGCCCCTGTTCAGCTCCTAACGTGTGCTATCTCCAATCCTCAACTCTGGAGCAGAAGTGCCAAAATATCTGTTGCCATTTTAACGATTACCAGAAGAGGCACACAGAGGGAATCATTTGGCTGCACAACTATCAAAATGTGATTTCAGAGGCTAGGAAAGTGGCTCAATGGTTAAAGCCTTTGCCTCCATACAAAAGGATCTGAGTTCGGATCCTCAGATCCCACATATAAATACCAGGTAGATACGGTGGTGGCGGCCTGCAGTTCTGACCCTGGACAGCAGAGCCTGGGAAACCCCACAGTAAAAGCAATGAGGAGGTAAAGCAATCCAGGATGCTATTGATGTCACCCTTGGGCCTCACAGGCACACGCACCTTAGTCTCCAGCCCCATTCCCTTCTTCCCATTGCAACCATTCTTCCCCATCTCACTCCTAATTTCAAGTCTTTCGCATGTGTGGTCCCTGAGCTTCGCCTGGTTGCCTTTGATGCCTGAGCACTTGCTGGAGATGAATCCTATATCTGTGGGTAGATCACTGAGGGAGGCATCTTCCATGCCCCCCCCTTAACACATCAGCATTAACTCAGCAGTTTTAGGGAGACAATAGGGTCCCTTGAAATCTTCCCTCTTCCATGGTGAAATGTTGTAAGACAAATCCCATGAATTCTTGTGGAACTTTACATAGCTGCAGTGACTCCTGAAATACTGTACGCACATGTGCATCACCCACATGCAAACACACACACATGCATGCACTCTACACATACATGAAAAAAAAAAGAAAAAGAAAAAACATGGGCCAGATTTGAGCTCGGGCAGGTTAACTCCACAGCCCGGACCCTACACAGCCTCCCAGTGAGTGAGTGAGCAAGGGGGCCAGTAACTGCGTGGGCAAGGAAGGGTGTGCAGCGAGCCAGCACTCAGAAGTGCTTTGTGTGTACAGCTCTGAGTGGACCGAAGACAGTGTGCAGCGCTCAGAGATTGGAATGCAAGTCCTGCAGTGCGCAGATGCGAGTCATGTCAGGGAGGGCTTCCTGGAGGCAGAGGCCTTGGCACGGGGTCTGGGGACCTAGAAGACAGTGGCAGAAGCCGGAGAGGAGGAAACCACCACCATGCAGCGAGCTCCCTGTTCAGATTTAATCTCCATCCCTCCCGCTAGGGTTCAGAAAACAGCTTGTGATGTTTTATGATCGCTCAGTCGCCCTTGGGAAGCGACCCCTCCGCCCTCTGCCAAGCTGCTAATCGGAGTTGTGACACCCAGCGCCAAAGGGCCAGGTGTTCAACAGCCCTCGCAGGCAGGATGCCAACCCCGCGGCAGAGTGCAGGGAACCGTCAGCCACATTCGTCAGCTCCAGTCCCGTATCACTCTGCATAATGGTTCTTGCCTCCGAGTGCATATTCAGCTCCGTGCTTGGGAAAATGAGCTTTTAATGTCCCGCCCGGCATCGCCGGGAAGCCATCCCCGGCTCCGCAGAATGTCAGGAGCACATAAAACTTGAGATTTATGGGAGTCGTTTTCCCTCTGCTCTGGCTGGATAATAAAAAAAAGCCTCTCTGATGAGTGCTTCCTCCCAGCTTGTGGCTTTGGCCATTTAGAACGCAGCGGAGTCTTTAGAAATGACGGCAAGACAAATAAAACTCATCTAAGTATTGACACTCCCCGGCGGAGGGGTCCTGCTGCATGCAAGACCCACGCACCCCCAGTCAGCCAGGACCATCCTCCGGGTGGAGCTTAGGATGGACCAGCAGGGGGCGCTGTGGCTGGGCCGTGCTGGCGGCCGCAGTACCCAGCCAAGCCTTGGCTGCTCCAGAATCCCAGAACTCTGCATGGAGGGGTGATCTTGGGCAAGTCGGCCTGTCTCCCTCAGAACCTTGGGTCATGGGAAGCCGCTGAAGCTTCCAGGAGCAGAGGTACGTGACTGCAATCCCAGCCCATGGAAGGTGGAGACAAGAGTGACAGGGATTCAAGGCTGGTGGGGCTGGGAATGGAGGGAACCGGACTAAAGCAGGGACTGAAGGTGTAGCTCAGTGGGTAGAGGGCTTGCGTCAAACGCATAAGTTCCTGGGTTCAATCCCCATCATTGCACACACCAGGGTGGGGTGGTTCAGCAATGGAATCATGAAGGTCAAAAGTTCAGTGTCACCCTTGGATACATAGTGAGTTCAAAGCTAGCCTCAGCTACCTGAAGCCCAAAATAAACAAAAAGAATGGAGCTGTGGCTGTATGGGATAAGAATCTAATGTGCTGATCAATGTTCCCAGTGCCCTAGATTCAGGAGTGGGAGAGAATGAATGAATGAATGAATGAATGGTGTAAAACACCTCCCAAACTGTAGAGTGCTACCCTCAGCATGGCTGGAGTGAAATAGATCACATGACCCTGTCACCTATCCTGTCTGTGACAGTGCACTTCCCTATAGCTTGTCTCATCCTCCCATCTGAGACTCAGAGAGGCAGCAGGCTTGTCCAGAGACACACAGCCAGGAAGTGGTTGGCTCACAATGGGAACTCAGGCCCTTGGCACCCAGCGTTTTATCTTAATGAGTGTGTGTATGCGTGCACTCTTGACAGATGGGGGGAGGGACACAGATCAACAGTAGTTCTTTTTCAGTCACTTTCCAGCTTACTTTTGGGGACAGGGTCTCTCACTGAACCTGGAGTGAGCAAGCTCCTGGGATCCTCTGTCTCCGTCTCTCCAGAGCTGGGATTATAGACACACCTAGCTTTTTAATGTGAGTGCTGGATCTGAACTCAAGTCCTCATGCTTGTGTAGCAAGCACGTTTCCAAAGAGACAATGCCCAGCCCTAGCTTTTTTTTCCTTGGTAGCTTTCTCATACCTCTCCTGTAGGTAGTAAAGTTACATCATCTTCAGCAAATGAATATTTCATCACACTGAGATCTTTAGCTATTAACATCAGTTGTACATAGTATTATCTTGCCATTTTTCACAGCCTGTATACCCCATCCAACTTCTAATGGTGTGTATCTCCTCTCTCCAGAGATTTGTCTATGTTATGAGTTTATTTGTTTTATTCAGAGAATTTGCCATCAGAATGATATATAAATTGTTTTTTCTCCTAATTTATTCATTTCCCCATTTATGTGTATTAATCTCACCCTCTTTCCATAGCTGTTTAATTTTTTTCATTTTTGATTCTTATGCTCATTTGTTCATTCTATTGTTCACTGTTTAATAATAAAGTTGGTGGAGGTACTTTGTCTTAGCATGGCTTTGGCTGTAACCTGTAAGTTTTGAAAAGAAGTGATCTTACATCTTTTTTTCTTCTTTTTACTTCCCACAGCTTTATACATTTTATTAAAATGGCACTTTTTAATTATTTTGCAAAATTAAACAGAAGCTTATACAAAGAAGAAAAACAATTGATTGAAACCATCCAATCACTCACATTCTTCGAGCATTAGCCACAGAAGAGCTCATCAAATAGTGCGTTTTCCTCTACTTTCTAGCATGTTCTACTGGAGTTGTTCCAACAATGGCCAGCCAGTTTTCTATGATTCATAGTAAATAAATCTACTTGTCCATGATCATATTATGCTGTTTTTAGTGACTGCATAATATTCCATAGTTTGATGTCTCCTCATGAACTCATTCTCCTTTGATAGACATTTTAGACTACTTCTGTTTTATTTATTTTTTTTGTTATATTCTTATCTTGGGACAGGTTCCTTAGGAGATTGGAAAATGACCTTTTGAGAGTGGGGAAACGAGAGAGTGGATGTTAGGGCAAGAGAAGACATTCTCTTCAAGTAGAGTTCAGCTGACCCCCAAAGGGCTTTGGAGCGTGGCATCTGTCCTGTTTCAGATGGGCTCAGCCTTTCCTATCTGGTGTTAGTTCATCACTGGCTGCAGCCTGGGGGTCGAGTAGCCTCCTGGGATCAGTTTTCCTGAGAAAGGACAGCTGTGAGCTCTCCCAACTAGCCCGGCCAGCAGCTGGGGACAGGTTCAGGCCCCACCTAGACAGAGCCCCCAAGAGCTTCTACTCCCTTGGCAACTCTTTTCTGGAACATTTTGCTCCTAGAAAACATCAGGCATTTTTAGAGTGTGTGTGTGTGTGTGTGTGTGTGTGTGTGTGTGTGTGTGTGTATGTGTGTGTGTAGAAGAGAGCACTTGAGTATGTGTCCCTGTGGAGGCCTGAGGGTGACATTGGAAATCATCCTGGATTGCTCTGCCTCCTTACTGCTTTGCTCTGGGGTTTCCCTGGCTTTAACCTTCCAGGGTCAGAAGTGTAAGCTGCTGGATGAAGGGAACCAGGGATGAGTACTCAATATGCTTGTAAAACTAGAAAAATAAAATAGTAATAATTAAAAAAGAAGTGCAGGTTGCTGCCACATCTTGCCTGGCATTTTTTTTACATGGGATTTGGGGATCTGAACTCAGGTCCTCTTGCTTTTGAGAAGGCTTAACCCCTGAACCATTTCCCCAGCCCCTGGAGACATTTTTAAATCACTTCTGGAGATAAACCATGCAGCGTTGCAAATGCTAGGCAAGCATTCTACCACAAGCTATATATTCTCAGCCTTCTTTTCACTTTTATTTTTTTAATTTATTTTTTAGCACTGCAGACAATAAGTGAATTTATGACACTTTCACTCCCCAGTCCCTTGTCCATGCCCCCTCCTTTCCCTTTACAACCCCTGTCTCCTCTGTCAAATTCCATCCTATTTTGAAGCCTCTTCACTTGTGTGGCCCACTGCATTTTACTACCTTACTTTCGATGACACGTGCCTGACATGTTTCATGCTCCAGCAAGTGTCATAGATCAGTCAGTGCACCAATGAGGAAAGCATCTTCCTTTGTTTCCGTATCAGCATTAGTCCTCATCACTCTGTCAAGGAGGTGTGGAGTTTCTTCAGATCTTTCCCCCTTCATGGTGAGATGTTGCTATAACAGTTCCACATAGTTCTTGTGCAAGGATATGTACCTGCCATGAAATCACAGATGCACAGCCTGTCATGTCCAGGGGATAATGTGTAGTCCACCACTAACCCATCTCAGGCTTTTACAGTCTTACTGCCGTCTCTTCCACAATGTTCTCTGAGCCTTGGGGTAGGTGTGGGTGTGGCTTAATGTCATGTTTAGGGCCAAGCATTCCAAAGTCACTTATTTTCTGCATTTTGGTCTGTTGAGCTATTCTGTAGTAAACACTTTGTGTTGCAGAAGGAGACTTTAAGGCTGAGTGCTGAGTGTTCCTCCAATCCGTGGGTGTAATAGCAGATGTTTAAAAAGCAGTTTGGTGTAGTGTTATCACAGCCTGCACTTCCCCTAGGAGCTACTTCCTCCCCTTTCATGGGTTCTTGTTCTAATTTACAGTAACAGGAATGTGCTCCCTACTGACAATTGGGCTTTAAATCCAATCAGAAAGCTGTTGGTTGCCTCCTTGATATTCATGCCACTATTACACTAATGGTTCCCCTCTTGTCTTGGTGATTGTTATTGCAAGTTGCATATTTCACAGATTAATGAGACCTTTGATTCCTTTTCTCCTCCTGTAGTTTTTGTAGTTTTCCCTGGTATTATGTAAGTTATCTAGCAAGGAGGAAGCTTCTAAACCACTTCTGGCTGCTGTTTTTTGGTCCATGTCCTGTGATCCACATGTGTTGGCATCTTTAGTAATAGGGAGTTACTTTCAATATCAAGGAGGGAGGAAGTTACTTTTTAATTTTGAGACAGCTTCTCACTAAGTTGTCCAGATTCACCTTGGGCTCAGTCTGTTGTCCAGGCAAGTCTTGAACTTGCAAAACTCTGGCCTCAGCTTCCCAAGTAGCTGAATTACAGATCTGGGCCACCAGACCCAGACATTTGTTGACCATCATAACTGAAGTCATGCAAAGACCAAGAATGACACTGAGCATACTATATAGTGTTCAGCCCCTGCACTTACAAAATACCACTAGTGCTAAGGTGGGAAACCCTTCAAAACAAGAAGCCATCTCAGACCTTTGTGAGCGTTTGTTTGTTTGCCGAGGGGTTGTGGACAGAACCCAGAATCTCATCTTGAAGAGTTACATATATTTTACCACTGAGATGCGTCCCAGCTTGGTTTATCTTTTCATATTTGTGTGTATGTGTGTAGATGAGTAGGTAGATGATGATGAGGAGGAGGAGGAGGAGGAGGAAAGATAGATTGATAAATTGATAGATGTTAAGTTGGATAGATATGATAGACATTTGAAATGAGATAGTAGATAGATACATACATACATAATACATAGATGAGATAGATGTTAGGAAAGTAGGTAGATAATAGATGATAGATATTTGATAGAAGATAGATAAATACACAAATATTCAGATACACAAGTAGATGGATGAATCCTTTGGAACTATGAAGCAACTCACAAAAATTATCTGGCTTCCTTTTCTCCCACATTCGGTTCCTCCCACCTCTCTTGGCCTGCATCATTCCAACCCCTCCACTGCCTTGTTCTGGTTTTGATGACTTCCCACTTGCCTGGTGGTCAGTTTGACAAGATTCATTACTCTTTCGTCCTTGCTCAAGAACTCATTTCTCATACATGCTCTCCTGGCTCACTCTGCTCCCCTGGGGTGATGGGGGGGTCACTGTAAGTACAGAAGGCCCCAGGCTCAGATCTTGTGCTTCTCTTTTCTCTCCATGCCTCAGGCTCTCCATGATCCCATCTGGGTCCGCACATACTGATAACGTCCACATTTTTCTCTCCAGCCCCGAATCTCTACAGATGTCTAAGAATTTCTACACAGCCAAGGAAGGGCCTGGTCCTCCCCTTCCCATTCCCTTCTCCCTCACTGCCCCTGCCGTCCCTAGACACGCAGCCCTAGTCCCTAAACTGCGACTTCTCACAGTTGGAATCATCCTTGAGCCTGTAAGCCCGTGACCTAGAACCTTTCAGCGGTCACGCTGCCATTTTCCCAAGATGTTCCCAAGGATCCACGTGGCCTTCCCTCCTTCCCTGCCCCGGACCTGGGAGGCCCCTAGCTCCTCCCCACGCCAGCCAGTGCTTAGCATGAGCTCTGCAACCTCTGTTCCCTCTGCCTGGGCACCTTCTCCTGTTGTCTGCATGGACCCTCCTGTGATTCCAGGTGTCTCAGGAGACACCCCAATCTCACTTTCTGCACGAGTCTCTCCGCTGTTGCCTGTGCACATCCTCCCATGGTTCTTTCCTGCCTTGGGAAGCACCCCACATCATCACTTTCTGCATGAGGCTCATCTGGCCTCCCCGCTTCCCCACCCACCTTCCTGCCTCGGTTTCCTCTATGGCACACACAGCTGTCTAAAACATCAGACACTCATGGGGTGGCTCTGGTATATCATCTAACTCCCTTGTGGGGGAACCCAAGCACCCCAAGAGCAAGAAGAGGGCATCTCTTCTTCACCTGCACCTAAATCAGTGCCTGGCACAGGGAGGCTGGGTGAGGAGGATTGGTGGGAGCCCACGAGCTTTCTTGGAGCTGGCTGGCTCTGGAGGGGACGCTTCCCTGTGCTCTGTGATTCTCAGCAGACCACCCAGCCAGGCCCTGTGATTAATCCCACTGTGGGCGAAGGGCAGCTGAGGCTTCCCGGGCAAAGCAGTCAGCCCTGGGGCCATGCTCCCAGCAGACCTGCCCACCCACTGCAGCTGATCAGTGAGTGGGCACATCAGGTACCCCTCCCATGGCGCCAGATGTGTGCCTCACCAAGTCACGACAGCGTCTTGTAGATTACTTTTTATTTATTATGAGAGAGAGAGAGAATTCACGTACCATGGCTCACGGGGGTGGGGGGGTGGGGGGGTCAGAAGACAGCATTAGGAAGTCAGTTCTCTTGTTCCACCATGTGGGCTCCCGGGAATTGAACTCACGTATTCAGGTGTGCGCACAGGCACCTTCCTGCTGAGCCATCTTGCCAGACCCCCTGTTTTAATTTCCATCCTTCCAATGGCTTAAAAATGTTGTTTTTGTTCCCATAACCACATTTTCAAATCTTAAGAGGAATGTGGGGACTCCACTGAACCCCAGAACAAAATTGTGAAGGTGCACAGGTTGATGCAAGGAGGGGCCGTGGGTCCCACAGGTCCAGCCCCAGCCTAACTCCACACAGGCTTCGCTGTGAGCCTCTACTTTCCCATCTGTAGGATGAATTCATCCTTGGGAAGGACAGGAGGGTCCATAACGGGGTGCTTGGGGAGGCCCTAAAAGTGCAAAGTGGGCGTGGGAACAGAAAGGAGAGGGGCCAGGAAGGAGAAGGGGACAGGAAAGAGAAGGGACAGGAAGGAGAGGGGACAGGAAAGAGAGAGGACAGGAAGAAGCAGTAACAGGGATCCCGAGGAGTTGGGCTAGCCTGGGCTGCAGACTTCAGCAGCCTGTTGGCTTATGGGGCGTCACGTGACTGAATGGGGGCGGGGTTAGCTCCTGCACCATCTGGGTATTGACTCAGCTCCCCAGACCCCTTTTCCAGTTACTTTATAACCAATGAGGCAGCCGGAACCCGTTGTGTGACCTCAGGATCCTTCCTGCCCTCTCTGGACCTTCCTCCATCTTGCATGTAAAGGGCTTATTCAAAGACAGCCCCCAGCTCTCCCAAGAGGATTTTCCAGCTGCGCCTGCTGCTCTCCCCCCCCCCCCCCCCCCCCCCCGCCCAGTACTTCCGCCTCAGCTTAACTAAGCAACACACTCCCCTTTCCTGGAGAGTTCATAAAAACACATAAACACGGGGCGAGGATACAAAATATTGAGCAGCGAGGCAGTAAAACATGCCAGCGCGTGTTGTGCTCATTGAATATTCATGAGCTGACTGTTTAAATTACCGTTCACAACTGTTGCGGGGCCTGATGAATAATTTAAATGAGGGTGGCCGAAGAGATTTCAACACTGCATTAGCAGACTGCTCAGATCAGCTCTGGAGGATTAATAATTAGCTTAGGAGAGCCTGTAATAAATTCTTTGGAAAGATGGTTTTAATTAGCGTGCGTGCTAATTTGGAATGTAGAAGGTTCCCCATGAAGGCAGAAGGGCCGGACCACCCCAGCCTTCCCTACTGTACCCACATACGTGGGGTTCCTACCACCTACCGGGGATCACAAGGAGTAGGGCACAGCCTTGCCTCAAAAGACATCTGATTCCACAGATGTCTCCTGGTGCTTCTCTTTGCTTCACCCTTTAACCCCCTACTCCCCCCAGTTCAGACACCCCTGATGGTGCCCAGCAGATACAAGTGCCTCTGAACCCTCTGAATGGGGCTGTCTGTTTTGTAACCCCCACTCTCTCATCCATAGGGGGCCTATGACCACCACTGGGACTGTGTAGAGCACATAGTTGGCTGATCGTTGCCTCTGAATTGAGGGAGCCTGGACAGGAAGTGCTGAGTCAGGGAAGTTCTGGCTGACCTGGGCTAGTGACTGGGCATGAAGATGAGTAAGGCATCCATAGCAGAAAGAACGAAAAGAGGCTGGAAGCAGGATCAGGAAGGACCAGGCTCCCTTTAAGGGAGGTCTCACTTAGGGGCTGAGATTGATAGAGGGTCCCTCTGGGGTCTGTATATGTCACATTTCTTGTGCTCAGGAATCGAGGATTGAAACCAGAACACGCGTAGAGATTAAGGCAGAGTCTATTAGAGGAGAGAAAGAACGGAACTCACAGACACGTATCCATGAGGGCCGAGAAAATACCACCAAGAATTCACAGACTAAACTACAGTTGTCAGGTCAAGATTATTTATAGGTCTAGGCAGATTGGGGAGAGGGCAGGAATGGCTTTTCCTCCTTGGTTAGCTCAGTTTCTGCACACTTGACTGGAACTTTTGGTCCTCTACATCTCATTGATTTGTTATGTTGGGGCACAACCCAGTTGATCTTGTATGGACCTCAGGGTGGAGCTTAGCTGTAATGGAAAACTAATCTCCATATCTTTTCATGAACAGACGGTTGGGGGAAAGTGGCAACTTTTATCTCTGTGAAGGATTAAGAGTCAGTTCCTCCAGACAGATCAATAGAGTGTGTTCCTTCAGAGTAATCTCAGCACTCGGGGATGATGACCTTTGAAGATCTTCACAGCCCATCCCAGCATGGCTGTTCTAAAACTCCCTAAAGATGGCTGGTTTTAAATGTCAGCATGACCCATGGGGAGTGGACCCTCAGGGAATGCCCATGGGGCATCATCTAGTGAAGGCAGGGCTTTGGGTAAGCCTATAGGAGACTGTCTTGATTGCATAACTGATGTGGGAAGACCCAGCCCCTCGTGGGTGGAGCACTCCAGGCAGGTGGAACAAGCGAACAAGCGTACAGCACCAATCTTTGCTCTCAGCTCCTGCTGCGGATGCGGTGTGACCCGTCCCCTCAGCTCCTGATGCTGCCATGTTAACATGGAACCTGCACTTGTTCCTGAGTTGTTTGGATCAGGCACTTACTACAGCGCTGAACTAGCTGCCACCCAGAGCTCAGAGTCCCTGCCCGGCTCACCTGCACCTTGACTGAGGGCCTCCTGTAGGCACCAGGAGAGCCCAGAGTAAAGCAGCCGAAGAGCCCCTTAAGGTGGCACACACACGGGTACACACGCCGGTGCCTGTGTGACAGCTTGTGACAGGTCCCTGGGAAGCCTGACCAGACCTGGGAGGAAGGTCGCCAGAGCCATGTCTAGGTGGTGGAGCCTAGGATGGGCGATCTCTTAAAGGTTGGAGCCTTCAAGCAGAGCCCGGGAAAGTCAGGAGGAGTTAGGGAGGTCAGTGAGTCCCAGAGGGAGGAGACTGGCCATTCCTGTAGATTGATGCTAAGGGCAGGGCTTGTAGAACCTTCAGGAGTGGCTTTGGACAGGGGCCTGGACTGGTCATAGAGAGGGAGAGTTGTAGCCAGGGAGCTTATCCCCAGGGGGAGACATGGTCTGGCTTCCTGTTCCCAAGCCGTGTCTTGCTTAGAGCTGCAAGACCTGGAATAAGATCTGTGGGGTTTCTCGGCTGTTTGCTCGGGATTTGCCCAGACGCTCATGTGTTCTGTAAACACCCACTGAGTTCCTGCTATGTGCTGGGCACCCTCTCAAGTGCAGCGACTGACAGGTGACCCTCCCTGACCTGCGGAGCTCTCATCTCAGCTGGACAGACTGGCATCCCTTGCTCAGATGGGGAAATGAAGGATCCCCAACACACACACTGGCACATCCTTCTGCAAGTCCTCCATCCTCCAGGCTCAGGGTTGAAGTCAGAGCATCAAGCTCCCAACTTCAAAGACCCAGAGGACTCATAGCTTAGGCCATTTTATTCTTTTCGTGTGTGCGTGTATGTATGTGTGTGTTGCATGTGGGTGGGTGTAAATGTGTATGGGGGTGTGTATATATGTATAAGAGGCATTTGAGTGTGTGTGCCTGTGGAGGCCCAAGGGTGACATTGGGAAACATCCTGGATTGTTCTACTTCCTTATTGGTTTGCTCTGGGGTTTCCCAGGCTCCACCTTCCAGGGCTGGAGTTACAGGTTCCCGCTCTCACTATCATTTTTACATGGGATCTAGGGATCTAGACTCAAATCCTTTTGCTTGTAACGCAAAGGCTTCAACCCTGAGCCACCTCCCCAGTCCTAAGCAGCTCATTTTTGATTATCAACTCCCACCATGACCTGTGGTCAGGGGCGGCTGGTTGCACTTCTTCAGCTGACCCCTGTCCATCAAATTCATCCCTTTGATTCCTCCAATTCATGTTCACAGTTCCAGAGAACCGGTGTCCTGTCAGCCTCCGTGCCTCTGATTGTCAGCACGTGCACACACACACACACACAGTGGTCATGGTACACTTGTGGTATGCACACACTGATGTCAGCTCACACATCTCTCTCTGTCCACCTGGATGTGGTGACTCTTTCCGACTGACAAGGCCGATGCTTATCTTCTCTACCTTCTAGAACTGGTGGCTCATGAGCCGTCAGCATGTGGACGCTTGGGGTGGTGATAGTGCGTAGGTCCTAGTCACTACCCTCTGGGAACTGAGCCATGTTAAAAAAGAAAATGCTCACTGAGGAACTGTGTGGGAGCTCATTCAGAGACTGAGCCTTCTCCAGGGAAGGGAAATGGATCCCAAACGCTGGCAGGGAAGGGAGGGCTTAGGAGACCACCTGGCGCTATGCCCACGAGGAGGAGAAGGGAAGAGTCCAGGCAGATGTACCGTCAACGCATTCATCAAATCTCAGTGTTTTCCTTACTTTCTCATCGATGTTCCCTCTTCACCTAAGTCTTCCTGAAAGCACTCTCCAGGCACGCCCAGAAGGGTGTCCCCTGGGTGATGAACACTGACCTTCATACGCCTCCCCAGATATCACTCTAGGATTGGCCAGTGTTGCAGTTCACCTGCGTGGTTGCTGATAAATCACCATTGAACTGCTTAAGGGAACAAGGGGTTTATTTTCTTATGATAGACTGGTTACAGTTCCTTGTCCAACTTTGCAAGAGAAATCATACCAGCACCAGGGCCAAGGGAACTGGCCACACCCTCTCCATATAGCAGCTGAGAGAGGGATGATCCTTACTTGCCAGACCAGCATGTTTGGCCAAGTGTACACAAGGATGCCAACTTCCTCAATCAGCTCTCTGTGTTTTATTCCAGGGCCTAGTCCCACCCACCATGGGCTGGACCTTCCCCATCAGCTAGACAATCTCCTGCAGGTTTGCTCTGGGCTTAACCACTAATTCTCTACAAATGTGCCCAGAGCTCAAACCCTCAACTGTCAAGTTGACACCTGTGCCTAACTCTGACAGCTAGTGATCAGTGAAGAAAACAAAGGTCTTTTCCCAGGTGGGATTTACATGGGGTGGAGGTCAACCGCAAGCTGATGTGTCCCATGGTCTGCTAAGTGCTCTGAGGAAAAGGCAGTCCAACAGCCCAGGGGACTGGCACTGGCTGCCCCCCTCTCTCTTGTACATTGGGAACAGGTTGCAGCCCCAGATAGTATGGTCAAGGAAGGCCTCTTGGAGAAGGTGAGGTTTGGACAGTCTCAGAGCAGTGAGACCCGTGTAAGTTGACCCCCTCTCCTCTTGGGCTTTCCAGACTGAACACGACTGATGTTGGAGGTGGGCCCTTGTGTGTTCTGGGGCCTTCCTGTCACTGTTGGGTGGTTAGTAGCTTCCCTCTACCAGTACGTCCCAATTGCAAGAACCCAAACTGTCCCCTACCCTGGGCATGGGGAACAGCACCCAGCTCTGCAACACAGGTCCTGAAGCAAGATCCCACATGAGTATCCAGGAACAGCTGCGGGACAGATGTGCAGGGGAGGAGAGTCTCCAGGCAGTGGGGGGTTAGCAGGCACACCAGCCATGCGGGTGTGCAAGACTGGAGGGGGGCTGTGGCTTAGTGGGGACTCAGTTTTTTGCCTGTAGTCAGACAGGGACCAGGGCCATCTCTGAGCAGAGGAACGGAGGGTCTGCATCCCGGAGGCAGAAAACCAGAGGACCAAGCCCCCTATTCCACCTGGAAAAGCTATCGCTTTCCCCAGTGGGGGTCTGCTCAGCGGCTCAGCGGCCTGTTTGCACACCTCTCTTCAAAGACAAAACCAGCCCCCGAAGGGGACAAATTGCTCTCTGTCCTCGTCCTCCCCCGCTGGGCCTTCATCTTGCTAACAGAACGATCAGTCTCGCTGAAAATGGGCTGCTGCGTTAAAGGATAAATTAGTGAGGCTCTTAACTCAATAATTAAAACTGTGATGGTACTCGGCCTGCAGGGATAATGTCCTATTATTATGGTCGTTTGTTTCAATTAAATGCTTGCTGATTTTACAATAGCAGCTGGGCACCTGTGCGCTACAGCTATTATTCTGAACAAGACATCGAAATTTCAGGGGGAATTTGTCAGCGTGCAAAGGATCTCCTGCCAAGCATGGAGGTTTATTAGCAATCCTTCCCAGCGAGGCGTGCTGGCGAGGGGCTGGCGCTGGGACAGGCTTGCTGCTGGCTCGCTGTTCTCACGCTGGATTTTTTTTCTTTCTTTCGTGGTCCTAAAAGGGGGGTAATTTTGAAGTGCTTGTCTTTCAAAGCCTGCAGATATTTCCGAGAAGCAGGAAAGGCAGGGGGGAGGAGGAGCCTTTCATTGTGACTTCCTGTCTTAGTTACTTTTCCTGTTGCTGTTTTAAGTACCCGGACCAAAGCCACTCCAAGGAGAAAGGGTTAGTTGTGGTTCTCAATTCTAGGGTACAATCCGTGGTGAGGTGGGGGAAGTGGAGGCGGCAGGAGCTAGAAGCAGCTGGTCACGTGATATCCACAATCAGGAAGCAGAGAATGCGGAATGCATGTGCTCAACAAGTTTTTCTCCATGTTGTACAGCCCACAACACGTACTGCAGCGGGCCACGCATGACATGTGCCATGCCGCCCACAGCCCTGACAATCTATTAGGCCTAATTAAGCTTGCAAGGCTGCCCCCTCCTTCCCAGCTCCTCTGCCCTAGCCCGCTGGGGAGAGGCTGCAGGTGTGGCTTCCCACCACTCCCATATGTTTCTGTGCAAGAAGCAGGAGGCTCCTTGGTTTCCAGCTGTCCCCAGCCAGACCCTCACCTTGCTGTAGGAGACAGATGTCTCTGCACAAGTGAGCAGGCGCTGTGTGCCACTGAAGACCCTCGGAACATGGAGAGCGGGGGTCCAGGAAAGAGGCAGTAGGGATGGATGGGTAGGAGAGGAGGACTTGACTTCCTGTCCGGGTGATGTGCTCCAGGGAGGCCGGTGAAGAAGAAAGCTGTAGGGAGATGGCCACGTGTCCCCAGGGAGCTGTGGGAAAGGGCCGGCCACTGAGGTATTTTAAAGCTGCTGTCAGTAGGGCCTGGAGTGGTGGGGAAGAGGGGTTTCAGGGCAGGGGGGTTCTGAGAGTCACTTAGCAGGGAGGAGACCTGTGTGCTTGTCATGGAGATGGGGGTTTCCCTCTAAAGCCCAGGCTAGCCCTGAGCTCATGATCCTTCTCCCTCAGCCTCTAGCGTCAGGGGTACAGGCAGGCACCACAATGCCTGCAAGGAAAAGACATTTTTGGACACCCAAAGGGTCACTGTAGTACCCTAGCATGTCCCTTAGATTCAAGGAAAGTCAGCCTGCTGTCAGAGGAGCTTTCTACCACAATTTAGAGACCCCTAAAAGCAGACTTGGAACCAAGTATGGTAGATCGTCTGCAATTCCAGCACTTGGGAAACTGAGGCAGGAAGACCACGAGTTAGAGACCAGCCTCCAGAGGGAGCTCAAGGGTGCACCGGGAGACTTGTGAGACCTTGTCTCACAAACAAACAAACAAACAAACAAACAAACAAACCAGGAAAAAAGGAAAGAAAGGAAGGAGGGAAGGGAGAGGAAAGCAGGAGAAAAGAAGGGGAAGGGGGGAGAGAGGAAAGGGAAAGGACAGATTTGTGTGCAGGCAGGTTGTATGTAGGGGGGGGCTTGTCCAGGATGCGCTGGGAGGGAAGTGAAGCAGACATGAACCCTGTCTGCTGTGGGCGACAAGAGGGCAATTCTGCTGGGAGCTTCTGAAAGACCCCTGGGGCCCAAGTTGAAACTGCCCCATGGGGGTGGGAGGAGCCAAGGATTGGTCCTGTCCTTCACCATCTTGAGGTCACGGCTGGGGACTCCATAGCACAACACTTTCAGGCACAAAGTGACCCAGGCAAGACTCCCTGGATCATGCATGGCTCAGGTGGGGTGGCTGTGAAGGCTGGTCAGTGATTGACAGGAGCCCTTGGAGGAGGGGCTGCAGATGGCTCTAGGCTCCCTGAAGCCCTGGAGCCCACAGCCCCACAGCGCAAGGGACTGGCCTGGTGCCCTCTGCAGCAGCACAGCCAGACCAAGGTCTGCTGCAGGGGCAGGGCGGGGTGTGGGAGATGCCATGCCATCTTTCCTGGAACTTCCCCTTTTGGCCACTTCTCCAGAGAAGAGAGCAGTGCCAGTGTCCCCAACACATGAGAGAGAGAGAGACTACACTTCAGAAGGGGATCGGGTCTAGCTCCCACGGTGCTGGCTTCAGCAGACATCCTCACTTAGATGTTCCTGTGTTGGGGACATCTTTTTCTCTTTGGAGAGATAAAACACCAAGTTTACTAAATGGTCTAGAAAGTCTGGGATACTTGGTGACTGTGCCCACATCTTACTGGTTTGCATCTCCTAAAATTCAGTCAATTAGTTTCCCCGGGAAGAGCCTGTTCTTCCTTGATTGACTGAGAGCCTGGGGGAACACGAGCAGAAGGGCTCTCTCACCCCCAGAGCGGAACACTGGGTCCATCACAACACATAGGATCCTAAGAGCTCAGCCTAGGGTTTCCAGAAGAAACCTCTGTCAGCTCAGCAGGAGCCAGGCTGCGCCTGTACAACTTGACCTTCTTCCCAGAAGGCATCTGGATGTGTTACTTGACTGTCACATCCTTCAGGGACTCCATTCTATTTTATTTTACATTTTTATTTTTGCGTGTGTGTGTGTGTGTGTGTGTGTGTGTGTGTGTGTCAGAGGGCACACTGTGTGTCCCTCTGGAGGACCAAGTTTGGGAGTCATTCTGGATTACTTCTACCTCCTTTTTGCCTCACTGTGGGATTTCTGGGGCTATGCCCATCAGGGCTAGAAGTGCAGGCTGCCACCATTTCTGTCCGGAGTTTTTACATGGGACCTGGGATCCGAACTCAGGTCCTTCTGCTTGTGAGGCAGAGTCCTAACCCCTGAGCCATCTCTCCAGCCCAACTCCATTCTAATAAGGGGATTTGGAAGCAAACAATGCGAAGCAAAAAAAAAAAAAAAAATCACTAGGTAGTTGAATAAAATCTATGATTCCATAGAGTAGAGTGCCTTTTGAGAATGCCCTAGAAAAATGGAGTGGGAGGGATTCACCTGTTGCATAGTGTGCCCCGTGTGATGGGAAACTCAGAATTGGGCAAGATGACTAAGCAATAGTTGGGTTTAAAATCCCAGCAAAAACACTGAGCAAACAACACATAGATGAGAGAAAGATCTCAGCAGTTCAAAACATATTTAAGGGAGGCTCTGAAAAAAACAATAATCAAATAAGTAATAATCACTTGCATTCTACCTCTTACCTGTTAGGTTGGTACAATAGTTTAAACGTTCTTTCATGAGCTGGAGAAATAGTTCAGGGGTTAAGATTCTGTCTCACAAGCAGAAGGTCCTGAGTTTGGATCCCAGGTCCCAGGTAAAAATGCCAGGTGAAATCTGCAGGCACCTGCACTTCTGACCCTGGTGGGTGGAGCCTAAAAAATCCCAGAGTGAAGCAAAAAGGAGGTAGAAGCAATCTAGGATGATTCTCAAAGCCACCCTTAGTTCTTCACAGGGACACACAGTGTTCTCTCTCTCTCTCTCTCTCTCTCTCTCTCTCTCTCTCTCTCTATCATACACACACAAAATAAATAAAGTTTAAAAAATAAAAATAAATGTCCTTCCAAGACCCACTGACAGATAACTGGATGAGCTAAATGATATATTATTCAACTGAGAAAGGGACAAGTCAGCTGCAGGAGATGGTTCGGTGGGTAAAATGCTTGCTGTGCAAACATAAAAACCCACCATAAAACCTGGCACAACGGCTCATGTCTATATCCCTGCAGTGGGTTGGACCAAGACAGGCAGATTCCGGGGCAGCCAGTCTAGCTGTGGTATTCCAGGGTTAGTGAGAGACTCTGTCTCTAAAAGTAAGGAGAAGAGTATAAGAGAAGACACTCCCCATTGGCTTCTAGTCTCCGCAGTGCACACACCCCAATGAAAAAGAGGGAGGGGAAGGAAATTCTGACCCGTGCTATACAACATAGAAGAATCTCACGACCATTATGCTAAATGAAATAAGCCAGTCACAAAGAACAAATGTATCATGATTCGTCCTCATGGGGTACAGAGAAATAGAAAGTGGGATGGTGGTTCCCAGGGCCTTGAAAGTTAATACGTCATAGGTATAGAAGTGATACTTCTGGAGATAGGTGGATGGCGATGGACGGCGGCAGGGACAGTTCCATATATGGTGGTGGAAATTCTCTGTAGTAGTGAGGGGAATTCTGCAAATAGATGGTGGTGGTGATAACTCTCTATAGAAATGATTGTATCTCTGGAGATGGGTTGGGGGTGGTGGTGATTCTGGATACTGGTGATGCTGAGTAACCAAGCTCGTGCTCATTGTTGCCAAATATCACTTGATGTGTCTTTACGAATGGTTACATAGAAATGTTTATATGCTGCGCGCATCTTGCCAGCATATAAACTGGAAAAAAAATCAGTTGCCATAACATCATTTTTCCACCATGTACAGAACTGTAAGAGAGCCTAGTCAAAGGTAAAGATGAGTTTCTGTGAAACAGATAACCCCAGAGGGCTGTGAGACAGTGCACAGCCGTGCGTGGAAAGGATGTTCATCTGCTCGTTTCGAGGTCTTCTGCAATCTTTCCTGCAGTAGCTACGTCTGCTTGAACATATGAGAAAGCCGGTTATAAAAAACATCTTGAAGTGGAATTGTTTGGATATATTGTGTACCTCTGTGATATGTTGGGGATTAAGTGTTGATTTTATTTGATTGATTAGTAGTTTTTGCTATCTCAAGCTGGCCTCCAGCTCCCTATGCAGTTGAGGATGACCTTGAACTTTTGGTCGTCCAACTTCCACCCTGAGTTCTAGGATGACAGGTGTGTACCGCCGTGCCTGGTTTATGCAGTGCTGGGGCTCGATCCCAGGGCTTTGCATATACAAGGCAAGCACTCTACCAACTGAGCCACATCCCAAGCCTCATTTGCTGAGGGTCGAGATCTGCTGTTTTACACTCCAACCCACAGAAGCAGCAGAAACCAAGGGGTCTTCTTTGGGCCAGAGAGGTGGCTTAGTGGGTAAGGCATCTGATTGCAAACCTGGCAATCTGAGTTCAAACCCCAGACCCTACATGATGGAAAGTTCTGAAAACTGTCCCTCCACCTGTGTCACGGCATCCGTGTGCTCTCCATTTCCCTGTCCTCTCTTCTCCCTCTCTTAAGTAATAAGCAAAATACAACACACACACACACACACACACACACACACACACACACACACACACACACGCTTCCTCAGTAGTGATCAGAACAGTGCAAGATGAATAGCTTTGAGAGTGATTCACACTTAGGAGATTTTTCAGAAAATTCAAATCTGTGAGTAAAGGAATTCTGAAACAGGAAACTGAGAAAAAAAAAAAAAGGAAGTGAGTCTTAATACAGCCAATTTTCCCTTGCAATTAGGTTGGGGTAAAAACTTTTAAGCTTCTTAAAAACGAAAGAGTGCAATTCCAGCATTCAAGAGTCTGAGACGGGAAGACCAAGTGGGCCACACAGCAAGACTCTGCCTGAAAACAAAACAAAACTTAAGAAAGAACGAGGGTCGTGTGTAACGTTGGGCTAGAAAGGGAAATGTTTAGAGACTGGACCTTAAAACCTTCTGTCCTTCAGAAAGTTCAAGCCTGCTATTCGAGTCTGTTTCTAATTAGCATACTAATATCACACTACATCGAGAACTTGTGTTTTTCCAATGTGCACACTTAAAATGGCGCAGCGTAGAAAGAACAGGGGAGAAAGGGATGACGTCAGCAGGTAGAGCATCGGACAGAAAGGCTTCTGGGGCAGAGGTGGTACTGTCGGGAGTGAGAGGATCAATAATGCAGGCAACATGCTGGCCTTTCGAGGGTTAAGTAGCTTCTGTGAAGGTGTATCAAGATGGGGGATGGAGGGGACGGCAGCTTATCTCGTGTTTCCCAGGCTTCACAGCCAACTAGAACAGGATATTGAACAGAGATACTCCTGTGACAGGATCAGCATGATTTCAATTACTTTGTTTCTTATAGTGCAGGGAATTGAACCCAGGGACTCACATATGCCCTGCAAGTGCTCTACTGCTGAGCTACACATCCTAGCCCACCATATGAACCTGAAAATTTTGTAAAAGTCAGTCCTGGTCTAAGGCATGCTAGAAGTCTCAGTATTTTCCAATCTAGGAGTCTTGTTTCTGGGCCTCAGTCATGAAAGGATATGTTACATTGTGTTCTATGAAAAATTAGGCAATAATAAAGGGTTAATGAGTGAATCTGAGGTGATTCTGGCAGAGTTCACCTGTGGTGTGGCATATCACGTGACTTCACCACAGCCTTGGTCCTGAACACATGATGCAAGCACTACGAGCTGCACACACTAGTGGACGCTGCCTGAAACCTTGGCCCTAGCTCAGTTACGTAAATTGTGTCATGAATTGCAGTGGTTTTGCTGTGCATGTATGTTTTCTACTCTTACAACAAATAGGGCCAGTGGGATGGCTCTGTAGGTGAAGAAGCTGGAAAACCAGCGACCTGAGTTCCATCCCCCGGGGCCACATGTTGTTGTTTAGCTGCATGCCGCCCATAAATTCATGACCGAAGAATTTAGGGGAACAAGGACGTTTTAACATTTCTTACAATCCTCTGCTAGAGGTTTTAGTCAGCCTGGCAGGAGAGTTTATACCAACACCAGGAGCTGAGCCCATACCATATCCACAGGGATTGCTAAGACACTCTGACTTGTCAGACTGCAAGTCTGTCCCATATATGCGGAAGTATGCCAAACTCTCGACCCAGCTCCCTCCATCTTGTCTGCCAGCCTTGGTGGTGGTCCCACCCACATCTGTCAAGCTCCTGCAGGCTTGTTCAGTGCTTGCCTCGTCTACAGATGTGCCTAGAGCTCAGCCCTCAACTGTCAAGTTGTCACCTGTGTTAATATCTAACTAGGATATAGCCCAAAATGAATCCCACAGTGACACACCTCCAACCCTGTGCCATGGCATGCAGGCATTCTCTCTCAATCTCTTTCTCTCTCTCAAATAATAAAATAAAATAATTGTAAAAATAATTTTAAAAAGAAACTTCTGAGCTCTTCTTTCAAAACTTAGGTTAAAGGAAAATTTTTGAAAAACAAAATTATGCATAAAATAAAAAATAGCCAAAACCTTACGTAGTGAATTCCATGAGAAGTGTTCCGTGGAGTGCTGTACTCACTCATTCGCATACAGGCCCAAGTGCGCATGTGGAAATCAGAGTTGCTGTCAGGTGTCTGTCTTTTCTCACTGAGCCCGGATCCTTCAAATTCGGCTGGGCTGACTGGCCAGCAAGACCCTGGAACCATGCCACCCCCCAGCCTGGGGTTCCGGGTGTGTGCTGCCACATCCAGCTTTTTAGGTGGGTTTTGGGGATCCAAACTCGGGTCTTCATACTTGTGACGCACTTTACCTGTTGACCCATCTCCCCTGTCCCTAAGCATAATACTAACAATTAAAAAGGAAAATAGGGTTGGAGAGATGGCTCAGAGGTTAAGACTCTGTCTTGCAAGCCGAAGGTTCTGAGTTCGAATCCAAGATCCCACGTTTAAAAAAAATGCCAGCAGAAATGGCAGCAGCCTATACTTCTGACTCTAGTGGGCAGAGCCTAGGAAATCCCATAGCCAAGCAAGCAGGAGGTAAAAGCAATCCAGTATGATTCCCGAGGTTACCTTTGGTCCTCCACAGTACCCTCACACACACACACACACACACACACACACACACACACACACACAAAATAAATAAAATGTTTTTTAAAAAGGAAAATAAATGAATTTTAAAATGGAACTCAACCTTGTAGGAGAAGTAACTATAATCTTTAAAGAGCAGAGGGAAAGGCTAATAAACATAAAATGAAATATTAAAGAATTGAAAACAGAGAAGAGTACATTCGAGAGCTGATTTTCTTTTTGTTTGGTTTTAGTTTGTGTGTTTGAGACAGGATCTTGCTATGTAGCTCAGGCCATCCTTGAACTCATGACCTTCCTGCCTCAGCCTGCCATGCTCTAGATTGCAGCCTGTGCTACCACATCTAGTGGGATTTGATTTTTTTAAGAAGACTGAAAAACCTACTTAGCATTGAAAGCTTACATAATAAAGAAAAAACTAGGGGAACATGCTGGTATTTAACATTAGAAATTAAAATGAAGGAAATAACAAACACAAAAGTAATAAAAATAATTACAGGAATATTGAAGTTGCTAAGTCTCATAAATGGTGTGTGTATTTATAGGAAGTTCGGGTCAAGAGTACACATTTTCTAAAGATGTGTTTGGAATGAGAAATATTTATGTGTAAAATCAGTAGCTTTCTTGTATTCCAAAAATAACCCACTGGGAAATACTTGGGGGATCGAGTTAATAAGAAAATTACTGGCCTATGGGAGGTTAAGTGCTCAGCATTAGCAAGTGATTTATTTATTCAGTGCATTTAGCAAACACTTGTACAATACGGGGCTTACTTTATTCCGAGTACCTTTGATACTTAAACAAAGAAGATAGGTTGGATTAAAATGAAGAAACTGAGGCACAGAGGGTCAAGCAACTGGGCCTCAGTCATCCAGCTGGCCACGGGCAGGACGGGCAGAAGCAGCTTATGTTCTTCTTTGCTGCTATGGCACACTGAGCTCTGGAAAGGGCTGAAAGGCTCACCATCTGCCCAAGGTGGGTGCCTACAGCTGGCAGACTGCCAGGGCTCCTTCATGCCCCTTGGGGTGCTCGAGGTAAAAGGACTCCTCGATTGTCCAAGGGGCGTCCTCGGGGTTGGGCTCAGCTCAGCATGGAACTGGACACTTACCACCCCTCTGAGTCCGCAGGGGAAGTGTAGCCAGGCAGGACCTTCTAACCGAGCTCCCTGTTCCTCTCGTAGATCCAGGATATGGTCCACTCGGAGGTGGCCGCCTACGACTCTGGCCGGCCAGGACCCCTGCTGGGCCGCCCGGCCATGCTGGCCAGCCACATGAGCGCCCTCAGCCAGTCGCAGCTCATCTCCCAGATGGGCATCAGGAGCGGCATCCCCCACAGCTCCCCATCACCCCCGGGGAGCAAGTCAGCGACCCCCTCTCCATCCAGCTCCACGCAGGAGGAGGAGACGGATGCCCATTTCAAGGTGTGTGGGAGGTGGGGGGGGAAGCATGGAAGCATGCCTCAAGGTGCCCTCCTTAGCAGAGAAGGGGCTCTGTTAGAATGTGGCCATTTCATGCCTCTGGAAGAGACCGTAAGGGCAGCTGTGAAAACAAGAGTTAGCCGGTGAGAGAAAGAACCTATGGGGTCCTGGGATGCTGGTCTGTGGTTGCCGAACCTGCTGGAGACCCCTGCCTTGGGCACGCGGTGGCGCCGTGGGCTTGCTCAGGACCCAGTCATAATGCCCCTGCCAGGAAGCCCTGAAGCGACAGGGCACTGTGCGCTTCACTCGTTCTGACCCACTGGGTAACTGGGCCTGTGTCATGAACCAGGTGAGGATGACGTCCCTCCCGCACTATCTTCCTTTCTTTCTCCCTCCCTTCCTTCCTTCCTTGCTTCCATCCCCCTCTCCTTCCCTGCTTTCCTCTCTTCCTCCTCTTTTCTTCCGTAAGGTGCATACATCAGGCCTGGGAATCCCCAGAGCCAAAAGGATGTAGGTCAATCCAGAAGGATCACGAAGTCACCTTGGGCCTTCACAGGCTCACACTGTGCGCTCTGATACACACCACACAGACACACGCAGACACACGAAGTGTAGCTTTTGTGGCTTTATAGGGCACTGGCCCCGTGTGCAATTTAGTGATGTTGGCTCCACAGTTACAGTCTCTGGGGTATGAAGACACTGAATGAACTCCACACTCATGAGTCAGGCCGATTCTCTTTGAAACAAACTTACATTCAAGGCTTGGTGCCTACCCAGGGAGTGTGAACAATCGGTCTGTTTGGTATGTGTGTATGCCGCTGAGTCTCTCTAAGAAGTGTGTGTCTGTATGTATGGCTGTGTGTTGTCCTTCTGTCTCTATCTGCCTATGTCTTTCCATTGCCTCTGCACCAGATACGCGGTTGGTTAACCTGATGGTACAGACCAAGCCGCCTAGACGGGAGCCCAGGGATGACAGCCCTGGCTCCGGCTGGGGGGGAGCGGGCTGGACAGGCATGAAGCAGGCTGCTGAGGAGAGCTGGTGGCTGGAGTCACGCCCTTGACCCTTCTGTGGTTTGCTGACTTCTCTCACCCCGGCAGATCTCGGGAGAGAAGAGACCCTCGGCCGACCCAGGGAAGAAAGCCAAGAATCCCAAGAAGAAGAAGAAGAAGGACCCCAATGAGCCGCAGAAGCCCGTGTCGGCCTACGCGCTCTTCTTCAGAGACACCCAGGCCGCCATCAAGGGCCAGAACCCCAGCGCCACCTTCGGGGATGTGTCTAAAATCGTGGCCTCCATGTGGGACAGCCTGGGAGAAGAGCAGAAGCAGGTGAGCCTGGGTCCCTGGCTGGGGGGCTTTGGGCCTGGAGTCAGTGGTGCTGGGCCAGGCCAGTCTCTGGAATAAGAAGTCTCAGCAGGAGGCCCCGCCAGCCACATGCCAGCGCCTCACTTGCCCTAGGCCTCTGCTTTCCCGTCGGTAAACGCACAGCAAGCTTCCATCCAGTTCCCCCAGCCTAACCTTCCCGCCCCCTGGCCACACAAGCTACTCACCTTGAGTTACTGTGTGACCTCTTGGAGCCTCAGTTTCTCTGTCTTCCACTTGCTGGTCTCAGAACATGTCTCACCAAGCACCCAGAGGGGCTCTTCTCCCATCATCCTCAGTACACCTTCACAGCACACACAGCCACCATCTGTGCCTGGCCCATTTTCCCTTTATTTTTTCCATTTTCTTGTATGAATGCAGAGGGGGGTGGAGGAACACATGGGTTGTTTGTATGTTTTCATGTGGGCAGGTACATGTGCATGTGTATGTTTACACTCTCACATAAATATTCAAGGTTGATTATCAAGAATCATTCTTGAGCTGGGGAAAAGACTCCATGGTTAAAGCCTTTGCCTCCCAAGCTAAAGGACCTGATTTTGGATGCCCAGATCCCATGTATAAATGCCAAGCAGATGTGGTGGCCCTTGCAATTCTGGCCCTGGAAGGCAGAGCTTGAGAAACTCCAGAGCAAAGCAGTAAGGAGGTAGAGCAATCCAGGATGATTCCTGGTGTCACCCTTGGGCCTCCATAAGCACGCACGCGCGCGCACACACACACACACACACACACACACACACACACACACTTAAGTAAATACCTTCTCAAACACACAGAACACACATACACACAATGAAGAATCATTCTCAATCAGTCATCTACTTATCTTTGATACAAAGTCTATACTCAAACCCATAGCTCACCAATGGGGCTAGTCTGACTAGCCAGCTTGCTCGGGAGATTCCTAGTCTCTGCCTTCCAAGGCCCCGCCCACCTGGCATTTACTTGGGATGTTGATACACAAATTTGTCCCTTTGCTTGCACATCGAGTCCTTTAACCACCGAGCCATCTCCTCCAGTCCTCGCTGCCCTGTTCTGAGGAGATAAAGACAAGAAGCTAAGTGACTTTTGCCCAGGGTCACCACTGTGGCTCAGAGGAAGGGTTCACTCGCATAGCTGAGGTGCAGCCTTTAGCCTACTCCACGATGTGAGGCATTTATGGACTAGTATAGAGCCAGGAGTCTGTGTGGGAGTTGATCCAAGATCTGCTGGAGTCAGGGAAAGGCAGGCAGCTGGTAGACAGCCCTGGCCAGAGAACTCGCACCATGGGCAATGGGCACTCCAGAGCCAGCGTAGACCCTGCCTGTTAGTGGATCTGAGCTGCAAAGGTGCCAAGTAGACCTCAGCTCTGTCTGGGGTGACCGAGCTGCTCCAAGAGAGGGTTATTCTCCAGCATTTCTAGTTTCATTCAGGTGACACGTGGGGCCTTCGCTCAGGGACACGGCTGTTGGTCCTAGCAGTTGTGTGTGCTTGTGCTGCAGTGTGAGAGGCCAGAGGCCAGGGCTGCTAGCTGGATACCACCAGCTTCTGCCCTTGGACTTTAGTTATTTTCTTAGTATGTTGTTCTTTGGAAAAGTCATCCTTTCCTTTGTGTGTGTTTTGGGATAATTTTTGATCAATTTTTGATTAGTTCCTATGTATTCGGGTGAGGAACACACAAATACACACACACACACAACTTATGGTATAAATATTTGTTCGTATCTCATTGGCCAGAGAACTGAGCCCCAGTCACTGTAGGCGAATTGCTAAAGGTCATGGCCAGAGTGTGAACAGACCAGGCCTGTGCCTACGAGAGCGTGTGAGCCTGGCTCTACATTCCTCGTAGTAAGAGCAGCAAATACGGATTAGCCTACACGAAGGCTATTTCTGCACAGCAGAGGTTCATGCCAGAATGCAAAGATGGCACAATATTAGGAAACCACACTGGGCTGGGCCGAGATGGGGGCTGTCAGGGGCTCATCTTTTCTGTCGTCACTTGAGCTGTTGTGGCCTGAAGATCCAGAGGTGAGCCCCCACCCCCACTCCCCACAATATGGCTGAGCATCTGAGGCGTAGCTTGGCTTCCACACAGGCAGCGTGGTACTGTCAGAAGAGAGAAGCCAGGGAGTGACAGACCCAGCTTCCCACCCTGCCCTCCTTGGTGCCTGGCCCTGGAACCCCCTTGCCTGCCATCCCAGCCTCTGCTGTGACATTTTCCCCAGCCTTGCCCATGTCTCGGATCTTTCAGGCCTACAAGAGGAAGACCGAAGCAGCCAAGAAGGAGTACCTGAAAGCCTTGGCCGCCTACAGAGCGAGCCTCGTCTCCAAGGTAGCGGAATCCCTGGGCAACGCCCTGGTGGGAGTGGACCACTTTGGGGAGGATGGAGCAAAAGCCAGGGCCCACGGGACTGGAGACACCACAGGCCTTGGGAAGGGTGGTGACGGTTGTGGGTGACATCTTCCAAGCGCCGCCAGTGTGCCAAGCCCATGCGGCGGGCTTTCTGTGTATCTCCTTCCATTGATTCCTTCCAGCCAGAGCCCCGCACTGAGCGTGTCAGCAACGTGCCTGGAGTTGGCCATTTAAGCGACTGTGCAAGGTTCAAACCCAACTTTGCCAGTATTAACTTTTCTCTCTTTTCCTTTTCTCAGGTGTATGTAGTGCATAAGTCTGTGCGTATGTTGCGTGTGCATAGGTGTCCATGTACGTGCAGGTACATGTACTGAGTGCGCTTGAGTTGCGAGCCTGTGGAGAGCCACATCGCAAATGCTCTTGCAACTTAGTGTTGTGAGACTGGTCTCTAAACCCAGAGTTCTCCATGAGTGATGGTCTGGCTGGTCAGCTTGCTTTAGGGATTCCCAGACTCTGCCTGCTAGGGCCAGAATTACAGACAGGCTGCCCAACATTTTTATGTAAGATCTGGGGAATCAGAACTCAGATCCTTTTACTTGCAAGGCAAAGGTTGTAACCACCAAATCCATCTCCAGCTAGTCTAAACACTTGGCCACACCCTCTGCCTTTCTGCCCACACTATAACACGGAGGGTAAGGTGTGTGACCATAGCCGTACAAGCAAAGGGGATGCAGACCCTTGTCTCAGAGGCCGGGATGAACTGTAAAGGGCTGAGCTAAGGATGTGCGCATGGAGGGAAGTGCGTGCGTGTGCAGAGCCAGAAGCACGGGGAGGCGGGTCAGGGTCAAGTGTCTGGAGACCTCCATGTAGTCGTGGAGCTTTAATTCCACACTCTACCAAGGGAGCAGAGAGCCAACCAAGCCAGGACTGCACTAGTGGGTGCAGATCTGCTTGGTCTCACAGCTGGGGTTTTGCCTCCCCCCTTTTCCTCCAGAATGACTGATTCCCATCTTATTCCAGAGTCCTCCGGATCAAGGCGAGGTCAAGAGCACGCAGGCGAACCCACCGGCCAAAATGCTCCCACCCAAGCAGCCCATGTACGCCATGCCCGGCCTGGCCTCTTTCCTGACGCCCTCGGACCTGCAAGCCTTCCGCAGCGGCGCCTCTCCTGCCAGCCTGGCCCGGACGCTGGGCTCCAAGGCACTGCTGCCCGGCCTCAGCACGTCCCCGCCACCACCACCCTCCTTTCCGCTCAGCCCCCCACTGCACCAGCAGCTCTCCCTTCCCCCCCACGCACAGGGCGCCCTGCTCAGCCCGCCTCTCAGCCTGTCCCCGGCCCCCCAGCCCCCTGTCCTGCCTGCCTCCATGGCACTCCAAGTCCAGCTGGCCATGAGCCCCTCGCCTCCAGGGCCACAGGTAAGCATGGCAGAGCAGCGGTGACCTGTGACTTTCATGGGAGGGGAGGGGGGGGTTGAGGGGTTGGGGGGATTCACATACTAATCCTGCCAGTCAGTTGCTGTGTCACCTCAGGTGTGTCACTGTACCTCTCTGAGCCTCAGTTTCCATATCTCTCAAATGAGTCCAGGACATCTGACCTAAGAGACACCAGCTGCCGTGAACGGTTGACAAATTGCCAGCCAGTTCCTTCAACATGTTCTAGAACTTTCTTCCCTGAGCCTTTCTACTCCAGCTTGCTGGCCCAAGACGCCTGGCCACTGTGGCTTCTCCCAGATGGCCTCTAACCCCGGCAGTCTTCAAAGCCTGACTCCCAGCCCTTTGTTCCCTACACAGTTCCAAGGATATATTGTACGCTATTCAAAAGATCCACTGACAGACTAAGAAACCGAGACCTAGAAAAGACACCCTCCCCCTCCAAAAAAAAGTCATTCCGTGACCCTGACTCAGCTGGATTTTTCTCTTATTTGTCATACTGAGACTGAACCCAGGGCACCTCAAACACGCTCAGCCAAGTGCTGTATCACTGAAGCTACCCAATCAGCTCAGACTGTTTATCCAAGACCCCACTGGGGAAAGGGGTGAAGAGGCAGGACGCACATGCTCAACTGAGAATGCCCTCCCACGCACAAAGACCCCCACCACCTTCCTGTCTGCTCTGCTCACCGCCCCCTCCCCTTCCCCGTAGGACTTCCCACATATCTCTGAGTTCCCCAGTGGCTCCGGCTCCCGCTCGCCTGGCCCGTCCAGCGCCAGCAGCAGTGGGGACTGGGACAGGAGTTACCCCGGTGGGGACCGCGGCCTTGGCACCTGCAGGTCAGTTCTCCCTTGCCCCCCTCTGTGGTGTGCCCTTAGTGTTGCCTGGCCAGGGGAGGCGGGGCCGAGGAGGCACAGGGATTGGAAAAGGTTCAGGGTTGGTGGTACAGGGTAGCCCTGGAAGGGGGGAGACCCTCGGGGACAGTCAGTACCCACTGTCTCCCCAATCTATGGAAGCCTAGAGTGTAGGGATCAGCACAGAGCTAACCAAGACCCCCAGGGACCCAGCTGACCGGATGCCGGGTCATTTGGAAAACTAAAGCTGGTCTTCACTCTGGTCTTTTCGCCTCTAACTCTGTTTTTTTTTTCCTCAAGGGGGGCAGGACTCTAGAATTCAGTAGCTGGTGGCCACTGCACTACCAAGGCCTGAGTCCTAGCTTCTACCTGTCCACTCTGGGATGCAGCTTTGCCCAGCCTGCCCAGGCCTCCTGGGCACTAGCTGATCGCCCATTTTTGACTTTCATTCATTACAAGGACTCAACTAGCAAGGGAATTCCTTTCTCCAAGGCCCAGACAGGCCCAGACCCTCTCATCCAGCCCTGTTCCCTCCCTACTTCATGAATCATGGGAGGCTCTTGGTTATCAAGCGTCCCAAGATCAACTCTTCACCCCCATTGTGAATGACAATGTTAGGTCACGATAACAGCCATTTCTAGCCCGTCTTACATTGACATAGGGTCTCCTTTTAATGCTCTGGCTGGCTTCAGACTCATGATCGCGTCACCTTCTGAGTACAGATTACAGGCATGCGCCACATGCCCAGCTGACCCTGTGCTAATTAAAGACAGAAAGGTCTCTGGCTTCCTGTGACTCTGTTTAAAATCTACAGATGACATCATTGTGGTTAAAAACAGATACGAGAGGATGGAGAGATGGCTCAGGGGTTAAGCCTTTGCCCCGCAAGCAGAAGGATCTGAATTCAGATCCCAGATCTCACATGAACGCTTCATTTGGAAGCGCACAGATTCTGACCCTAGAAGGTGGAGCCTGGGAAACCCCAGAGCTAAGCAATAAGGAAGCATAGAGCAATCTAGGTTGATTCCAGAAGTTACCTTTGGGCTTCCACAAGCACATGCAGTGTCCTCTTCTACATACACACACATACAAATAAGTAAATATAGACACTGGTGGGATCTGTTGGTGCAGTGACAGCTGTGTAGCATCCACAGAGCTCTGGGTTCCATCTCCTGCACCGTACAGCTGGTGTCATCCCAGCTCTCAGGGCTGGAAGAAGAAAGATCAAAAGTTCTAGGTCATTCCTGACTGCACAAGAAATTTAAAGCCAGCCTAAGATCAAGAGACCCCCATCTCAAACAAAACAAAAGTCAGACGTGGGAACGACAGCCATGTCCAAAGGATAGGCACCCTGTTCTTCCTCTCAGGACCCAGAACTAGGTGGTCCCCCACTGGGAAGCCAAGGAGGAGCATCCCATTTGGTTCTGCTTGGTAGTCAGACCCTCAGAAGGGCTGCTGGTCTGGGTAGGGGGGCGGGGCAGAGCCCACGGGGTGCCGGAGTGGGCTGCGGCAGCTGACAGCCCCTACTCTCTCCTGCAGCCTGCTCCCCAGGGATAAGTCGCTCTACCTCACCTAATCCTGCCTCCCCTCCCTGCCTGAGGCCCACCGGAGGGCACTGCTCTGAGCCCGAAGGGCCGACCACAGGAGAGAGGCCATGGCGGCAGACAGGGTGACCGGCCATCCAGAGCAGTGATACACCAGTGCCCCAGGGCTGAGTCTCCTCCTCCCACCTCCCACCAGACTCTGCAGAGGCAGCCCAAAGAATCTGCAGGAACCTTCCACCCACTGACCTGCTTGCTCCGGGGTAGCTGTGAACCCCCCGCTCCTCTTCCTGCACACTGCTCCCCTACGTCTGGACTCCTGGTCCCAGCCTGAGCTCAGTGGGCTGTCCCTGGCGGGGCCACTTAACAACAGACACCCGCCCGAGATAGGGGATCAGGGGTTGGCCAGCCACAGGCAGGCAGTTATGGTTTCCCGGTGTGCACAGATGCTGATACCCACTCAGCGTGGGCCCCGTGTAAGTAGTTCACTGTTTAGAACCGCTCAGACATCCGTAAGATTAATTTTGTGGTGGGAAAACAAGCAGCTTCCTTTAAAGAGCGTTTTCTATGGCCCCTTGCACATTTTCCTAAGTTTTTTCTTAAGGCAGACATGTACAAACGTGTCAGACCGATTCTTACCTGCGCAGCGAGAGAAAGGAACAGCACCATTCTTTCTTTCTACAAAAACAATCTGTCCACCTGTTTAAAATCACCAGTGATGATTCTTATCATCTATTTATGAAGAAAGATTGAGAGCACTGTTACGGTTTCACCTAACGTGTATATATGTGTGCGTGTGTGTGCGTGCATGTGTGTGTGTGTGTGCGTGTGTGTGTGTGCGTGTGTGCACGTGTGTGAGGCTTGGGGTCGTCTGGGTTCGGTGTGTGGGTTTTGGTCCTTGTTCCCAACTGTTTCCTGGCCCTTGCGATGTCTGTCCTGTTACCCTGTGCTTCTCTCCAACTCCTTTGTAATAAAATCTTCCAAAAAGTGACAAGCAAGTTGTCTGTGTGTTTCTGCACTTTGTCATCCATGGCCCGGATATCAAAACCCAGGAAGGACACAGCCAAGAGAGCCACAGGTGCTCGGTAAAATCATGCCAGGTGAATTGCAGATACACAGGGAGGGTCAGACCCGTGACTGACTTGGCTTCGTTCCAGAAGTGCGGTGCCAGTTCAAAGGCCAGCCAGGGTGAGCCTCCAGAAGTGGCATTTGGTGGTGGCTTTGCCAGATCGGAGCCCCCTGCTGAGGACAGATTTAGGTCGGAGTCCTGCCTTCTATTTCCCAGCCCGTTAGGTCCATGTGAGCAAGAGTCGTCCCTGATGGCAGTGCCAGGAACAGAAGAGACATGCCACACAGTGGAGGGCACAGAGTAGGTGCCCTGTAAGCCAGCGCCAATAGGTAACAGGAGGTTCAACACCAGGCCCCTCCAGGAGACTCACATCTCCAGATGCGAGAAAGTCAATGAAATCCCTAGCGCTAAATTCATATCCTGAAAAACACTGACATCATGTATGTGCATGTGTGTGTACCAGAGGGCACCTCAATGTGTGTGTGTGTGTGTGCCTGTAGAGGCCCAAGGGTAACATCAGGAATCATCTAGATTGCTCTTTCTCCTTATTGCTTTGCTCTGGGTTTTCCCAGGCTCTGCCTTCCAGGGCTGGAATTGAAGGCTGCCACCATATCTACCTGGAATTTATATATGGGAGCTGAGGATCTGAACTCGGGTCCTTTGCTGGCAAGACAAAGGCTTCAAACCTCTGTGCTGTCTCTCCAGCCCAATGCTGGCATTTTAATAGGTAACAGTTTGATAGTGGCCAAGACTAAGGGCTGGGGATGGAGTTCAGTATGCATGAGGCCCTAGTTCCAGCCCCAGCACTGGGGGAAAAGATAGGAAATAGAGTTGACATACATTGTACAAGCTAACATTTTGGGGGTAAGTGAGGGGCTGAAGGGCTCTGACAGCCTGGAACATGGGTGTATGCCTATGACCACCAGGAGCACAATGGGAAGCCAGTGTTAACCTGCCCCTGGCAGATGAGAACCCCCAGGCTGGGGAGAGACGTTGTTGGGAGCCCAGAGTAGGAGACTTCTTCAGACACCAGGAATGGATGTGGGAGGTCTCCTGTCTGGAGGTGTATCTTACAGTCCACCTTGGAAAGAGAGAAAAGAAAACCCCAAATGCGCACTATGCATCATGTTGGCTCAGCCCGCCGTGTGGGGTATAAATCTTTCATGTGGCTACAGCTTCCTTTCCTGTGTGGAGCTTGTCGGAACCACGGAATTGGCTTTGACAGTTTAATATTCGCCTCTTGCTTCTTGCGAGGCAGAGAACAGCATCATGAGATGGCAGACAGGCCCAGATAATCGGAGCAGAGGCCTCCAGATTCCTCAAGGTGGGTCCCCGCCCCTCGTTGCTGGCCCAGGCCCTTGGGATCGTTTGCAAGTGTCCGAGTGCCCAGGCTGGCCTCTTGTCTGTCCACGGTGCTCATGCCACATGGGACTGATCTGTGGTCCCAAGAGGGGCTGCAGAGCCAGTGGGTCAGCGGGAAGTTTCAGGGCCATGGGGTGGACACCAGCTATCTCCTTCCATCTGGACCCCCATAACAATTCCGTAGAGTGGGGGCCAACCACTAACAGACACAGCTCTGGAGGCTGCGAAGTTCAAGATAAAGTACTGTTAAGGCAGGGCCTACTTCCTAGTCCGCGTAGCAAAGGACCAAGCGAGCCCTTTGGGGTCTTTTATCAGGCTGTGAATGCCAATAACCAGAGCTCCGCCGTCACACCTGAGGATCTTCTGCAGACCCCTCTTCCACAGAACATGGCATTTGGGCCTGGGGTTTCAGCTTATAAGCCTGGAATTCAAACAGTCTATATCATTGAATGTGGCGGGTGCTCCATCCCTACCCAGGTCTCCTTTATTGTCCGGATCTCCTCTTCCCACCTACTGACACCTGTGTCCCATCATATGTCCCATCCCCCCCACCTCCCCACCTCCCGCTGGAGTTAGGTCCACTCCTCAGATTTTGCCCACGGCTAAGGACCCGGGAGCAGAGAAGCCCCTCTGTGGGGCCAGCCATGGGCAAAGCTCAGGAGATGTCAATCTTAGCTCCCGCCCTGCTGCCCCTGTGTCTTCCCTCCCAGAGCCAATCACACCACCACATGAACCGGGGGCCCAGCTGGTTTCTACAGGTACAGACCTGAGCTCACGGACACAGTGCACAGTTGTCCTGTGTACAGATGCCGAGATGTCCAGCCCATGAATGACAACCCAAGCCCCATCCACCAGCCACCTGCATCCTGGGAAGTAGAGTCCGGTGCAGTGTGTTCCATTCTACAGTGGTGACCGCCACAACTCGAGGAGTCCCACCAACTCAGAATTGCGGTTTGCATCCCACAGTCATGGCGAGGGGTCAGGGACTCCCACAGTGGTGGCAATCTTGATCCACCATGTCAGTCTACCATCTGAACCTGAGCGCAGTGACCTAGCATCGGGAAAACCTGGGGCAGCCTGACCCTTTTGATCGGTCCCTCTCCCTTCCTGCCCAGACCCCTCCATCCACGCTTCCCCACAGCAGCATGGAAATCCTAGCAGGAGGCACAGATGGGTACAGAGGCTGTACTCCCGTGGGAAGAGGCGCCTGGTCTTGAGATGGTCCAGCGGGATTCTTTCCTTCCAGCGACCCCGAGAAGTTTCCACATCAGTGAGTGGCTCCCGTGCTTCCAGAACCTTCCAAGGAGCTCATGAAGCTCTGGTTCAGTTTCCCTAGCAACGATGTGAGACTGCAGCTGTAGCTCAGTGGTAGAGCAGCTGCTTGACTCAAGAGATCCTGACTGCAACTCCCGGAAACTACCAACACACACACACACACACACACACACACACACACACACACACAGAGTGAAACCACTGAGCCATTCTGCCAGTCTCCCTGGATCCTGGGGTACCAGGTGGACCACGAATTCTGCCTCAAAAGTTTCAGGAAAAGATGAATATTGAAGTGATAACTTGATCAAACAAGCCACATAGAAAAAAATTAAATGCCCCGGGATTGGCGCCAAAGGGAAGCTAGGAGAATACAGATGGGCACACAACGTTGTTGGGGTCCCAAAGACTTCCTGGGAAAGGCGGCATTGAGTTCTTCCCTGACTGGAGATTAGGGTTGAGACTGAATTAGAGTGAGAATTGTCGGGAGTGGGGTGCAGCTGGGATTTGGTTAGAGTATGGATCAGAGTTGACTTAGGGTTTGGTTTTTGGTTGGGGCTGGTGAGTTTGAAGCTGGTGTGGTGAGGGTTGGTGTTGAGTTATGGTTAGGTTAGAGATTAGGGTTAGGGGTTGAGATGGGATCAGGCTAGGATTGGAGTTAGGATTAGGTTAGGGTTTGGGGTGGAGTGGGGCTGGTACTGGACTAGGATCCGGGTTGCGGGGTTCGGATCCCAGGTCTCACATAAAAATGTCAGGTGGGAGAGGGCAGGGGCCAGGGGGAGCTGGAGAGGTGGCTCAGGGGTTAAGGCTCTGTCTTGAGGTGGAAGGTCCTGAGTTCGGATCCTAGACTCCACGTATAGACGCCGGATGGGAACGGGGGCGGCCTGCGTTTCTGGTCCTGGTAGGGCGGAGCCTGTGAATCCCGGGGCAGAGTAAACTAGGAGGTGGAGGCTTCCATGGTGGTTCCTGAATTCGCCTGTGGTTCTACACACACAAACACACACGCACACGCACACACATACATACACACACACACACACACACAATTGAATAAAAAAGGGGAAAACGTTGGTGGCCTGCACTTCCACTCATGGTGGGCGGAGCCTGGGAAATCCCAGAGTGAAGCAAGAAGGAGGTAGAAGCAATCAAGGATGATTCCCAAAGTCACCCTTGGTCTTCCACAGGGACACACAGCGCTCTCTGATACACACACACACACACACACACACACACACACACACACACACACAATAAAATATTAAAGAATCTTTAAAGAAATGACATTGATGTTGATGTGTCAGCTACAGACATGCGCATAGGAGAAGATACCTCCTCGGCTCTCACATTCTCTCCTTGTCTTCTGAACTCCAACCTTAGGTATTTTGCTTTGTGGTTTGTTTTTTTTTTCTGTGTCCTTTGATTACCAGTGCATGAAATGTTGTCAGCGTAACTGAGTGACAAACTATGTAAGCTCAGAGGTAGTTGCAAATTCAGCTTGTATTGAGAGTGGGCAAGTAGCTAGAACGAAGCAGGGTAGCATGCAAAAGGGCTTGGGGAGAAGTGTGACTAAGTACAGAGACTATCCTGCCAAAAGGTACTTATATCCAGTGTGCTTCCAGACACCCACGTGCACAAACAAAAAAAAAGGCTTGCTGGCCTAACACACAGCCCCCAATCAAGTTCCCTGTGGCTACTCTTGAGGCTACCGCTAAAGGTGGAGAAGACTCATACACAGACCTGGTTCTGTGTCTTGGCTTCCTATGGGTATAACACAACCCTGTCTCAAATCCCAGAGCTATTGCAGAGCATGTATAGACTAAATCAAGTAACATGCTTAGTACAGGGCCTGGCACACAGTGAAAGATTAATAACAGTCGCTATTATAATTATCGTGCTAAATCGAAAGGTAATGGTAGGGGTTTTATTTTTTAAATGATCTCTTCTAGAGCAAATTTATGTTGTGGCATGGCTCCGCCCCCTGGTGGTCAGGGTGGAGAACTACATCATGACTGAAAGGCGTAGCCAAACTGAACTTCAGGGTCAGAGATGAATCCAGTTCTAACATAAGCAAGGAGCAAGTCGTTTCCCTCCAGGTTACCCTCCATATCCAATCCCTCTTCCCACAATTATGCCCACCCTGGAACAGTTCTGTCTATTTCATGATACAGTAATACCACTGGGCAAACTCAAGTCTGTGAGAAGCGCTGATGTGGATCTTAGGAAAAGCCGAGGTGCCCTAAAGCACCATCTAGACTCAGAACCCCTGACACCACATAGCCAGCGTCCTTCCATCTTGTGAGCAGGTGAGACATGTTGGCACCCAGTTATTATTTCTTATTGGCTCGCAGCAGGGAGGGGCTACTTGGAGTGGAGCCCCTAACCACAAGAGCCCTGCAGACACCTGAAATTTCACAGGAGCAAAAAACCCTTTGGCTTCTATAATGTGTCATTTGGAATTCACTTTTAAACCAGACACCCCCAAAGGACGACTGTAGGGGGGCAGCGGCGCCCTCTGGTAGTAGGAATTAGAAACTTCATCTTAACCATCAAACCAGGAAAAGGAGAATTTCCCTCTTGGACTATGTGTTACCCCCTAATGCTTTGGCTGGCCAGCAGAACCCACTTCCCATAAGAGGAAGCCACACATCAGACCCGCCTGGACTACAGACCTTGCCCTGGGCCCTCCCAGAAGATAATCAGAGTCCAGATGACTGTGGACTCCTGGGGTCTTCTGGCTCATCATGCCAGTCCCACCCCTCCTCCTGCACCCTGTTCACCTGTATCTCCTTCCAGGACCTGGCTTTCTCTCCTTCCATGTCTTCTCTACTTCCCTTTCTTTTTTAAATTGTTATTATGAGAGAGAGACAGAGAGAGAGAGAGACAGAGAGAGACAGAGAGAGACAGAGAGAGAGAGACAGAGGAAGAGAGAAAGAACAATGAATGCATACCATAGTACCTGGATGGAGGTCAGAGGTCAACTTTCAGAAGTCTGTTCTCTCCTTCTATCATAAGGGCTTCTGGGGATCGAACTAAGTCACCAGGTTTGTGACCAGGTGTCTTACCCAAGGAGCCATCTCGCCAGCCCCCTCCCTCTTGTTTAATGGCATTCTGAGATAGGCCTTGCTATCGTAACTGCCTTAGTTCCACAGTGTAGCTCGTTTCTGTAAATAAATACATGACCCAAACAACTTATGGAAACAAAGGGCGTGTTGATGCTCACGATTTCAGGTTATATTCATCACGATCGCAGGAGAGTTCGTAGCAGCATCAGGAGCAGAAGGAACTGGCCACAACATGTCCACAGGAAGCACTGAGCAGGGAGCATACTTTCTAGCTTGCCAGTCTGCCAAAGTCATTCGGCGTCTTTCCAACCTGTCTATCTGCCCAGGGAATGGTCCCACCCATTGGACTGGGCCACCCCAGATCAGTTAGATAATCTCCTACAGGCTTGCCTTAACTAAATCATTCCTCGTAGGTGTGCCTAAAGGTTTAGTTCTCAATTGCCAGATAGACACTTAAAAGTTAACTGCTACAACAACCCAGGCTGGTGTTGAAAGTACCCATTTGGCCTCATGAATGCTGGGATTACAGGCCGTGCTTGGGGCTCTTATTCCAGCCAACAGAAACACTATTTGTCCAGCAAATCAAGCAGGAGGGTCTCTGCTTGCTTCTGGTGTCAGATGAAGAAACACAAACAAGCCCAGCAGCTCCTGTTGGGAGAGCCCCTTGGGCTGGGGCCCCAGGCAGGGTCTATAGACCACAGTCTCCCTATCGTCTCATCCAGTCCAGGCGGCAGTTAAGGTGATTGCCTAGATTTCACTCATAGGTTAACACCAAGGTCCACAGGGTCAGTGACTGTCAAGGGTTCCAGAAGGTGGTGGAGGGGGTAGAAACCGGGCAATGCGACAGTTGATTTCTCTCCCTAATTCAGTAATTGCTCAATAGTGAGCTACTCAGTCACCTCAAATCCAGGAGCCTGCTGCTTGCTTACCTGACTGTTTTTCAAACCAGGATCCAATCTATGAACCCCCCTTTCAGATTGGCCCGCCCTAATGAACAGAACTAGCCGACAGTGGCCGAGCCGTCACTAACTGAGGGACAGGCATTGTCTTGGAAGGGTTCTTCCTTGACCAGCTCATCTTTGCTTTTAAGATCTTAATTTTTTTTTTTTAATTTAAAGATTTGAGTTTTCTTATGGGGCCGAGGAGATGGTAAGTAAAGTGTTTGCTGTGCAAGCATGAGAGCTTGAGTTCAGATCTTCGGCAGCCTTGTGAAAGCCAGGCGTGGAGGCACATGCTGGCGCTCGGGGGGTGAAGATAGGCAGGTTCTGAGGGGACAGCAGTCAAGCAAAAATGGTGACCTCTCCAGATCAGCGAGAGACCCTATCACAGACAATAAAGAGGGGAATGATAGCGGAAGACACCCAATATCGACATCTAGCTCCACATGTGCACACGCAATGTGCCAGCAAGCAGGCCTGCAGCTATGCCAGGAGCTGCCCAGAGCATTCTTGTTTGCGCTCTCTTGGACACATGTTTTCATTTATTTAGGGTAAACAGTGAGAGTGGAAATGCCAGCTCACAGGGTAGACACATGGCTAGCTTCAGAAAGAGCTGCCAAACCGTCTTCCCGAGTGGGCGCGCAATCTGCCCGACTAATTTTAGCTACAACACTCATCAGTCTGACTGGACCTCGTGTCCAGGGACCACATGACTAGTGTTGGGCCACTGGCAGAGCTGGGCTGGCTTTGGGAGATAGGCTGCTGGTGGAGGAACAGAGGAACAGATGCGGGAAGGTGTCCCTCTGAGGGCTTTGGGGCCCAGCCTCCAGCGCCCCCATGGCAGGATTCCAGATGAAGGGAAACCCTTGTAGGGAAGAGTTGGGAAAGATAAAAGGACATCGGTACTTAATAAAGACAAGATGCCTTACTTAAATATTTGTCTTGGAAGTGGTGCCCGGGGTCATCTTGTCCTGTGGGTTCATAACCTTTCCAGCTTCTAGTTCCACCAGCCCAGAAGATCTTCAGAGCCAGTGCTATCCCGGCACCCTCCCTGCCAGCCTTCCCTACACTTCTGCCCACAGCCAAGGTGCATGCAGTGTTAAGTCGCCCCGTTCTTTACGAAACTGCTCTCCATGCAGAAAGATGTTGAGGTCACTTTTGTGGGACCTATCTATGTCTGAATGGGTGACAAAAGCAAGATTAAAACTGGACATCATAGGCTGGGGATGTAGCTCAGTTGGAAGAGTGCTTACCTAGCATGCATGAAGCCCCTGGTTCGATCCCCAGGAGCGTCTAAACTAGGCGTGATGCCATACGCCTGTGATCCTGCCACTCTGGAGGTTGAGAAGTTCATGGTCATTCTTGGAAACAGGGACCTCAAAGCCCTGAGCATCTTTGACCCCCATCTGGTCTGTTCTGCAGTACCTTAGATTCTAAGAACAATGGATAGCCCCTTGTGATGAGACCCACAAGGCCCGCCCAGGCCTGCCTGCCCTCGGCTTCCCCAAATGCACTCTGCCGCACCCTCCACCTCTGTACCCTCTCTTTAGAATTTGAAGCTCCTACTAGTTCCCCCAAAACAAGGCAAGGACATGGGTCTTCCTCTTCCCAAGGTACCAAGCTGATTGAAGAATTCAAGTTCCTTTCCTGGTATTCACCATAACCTTTCTGTTGGGCGAGTGGCTGGTTATAATCCCTTGGGCTTTAGATCCAATGATAACATTAGCTCTGAGTCTGACGGGCATTCCCCTTGCTGCCAACTCTTCTATTGGGCATTGAGGGAACTTTCTGTATCTGGTTGGTCAAGGTGGGGGGTGTAGAGGGTGCAGAAGTGCAGAAGGTAATGTTGGATGCCTTTCCTCCTTTTTTTTTTTTTTTTTTTTTTTTTTGTTCTTTTGAGACCAAGTCTCTCCTCTTGCTGACCTAGAGCTTGTCAAGAAGGTCAGGCTGGGTATGAGCAAACACTAAGGATTCACTCTCATTTCTCCCCTGCATGGAGCTGGTGTGTGTGTGACAGGTGTGCACCAGCCATCTGGTTTTTTACATGGCTTCTGGATATCAAAGTCAGATCCTTATGCTTACAAGGCAGGTTCTTTTTCTTTTTTTTTTTTTTCTGTGTGTGTGTGTGTGTGTGTGTGTGTGTGTGTGTGTGTGTGTGTGTATCAAAGGGCACTGTGTGTGCCTATGGAGGCCCAAGGATGACTTCAGGAATCACCTCTGGATTGCCACTAACTTCTCTTTGCTTAGCTCTGGAGTTTCCCAGGCTCCGCCTTCCAGGGCTGGAAGTACAGGCCCTGATCATTTCTGCCTGGTGTTTTTACATGGGATTGGGATCTGAACTCAGAATCTTCTGTTTGTGAGCCAGAGGCTTAACACCTGAGCCATCTCTCTAGTCCCCAAGGCAGGTTCTTGACTGAGCTACTTCCCAGCTCTCACAAATCCTCTTATTTCAGACATTCAGAGATCCCTAGAGCTTTGGTTTCCTGTCGCTCCAAGGAGATGCTCAGTGAAGAAAAGAACATGTGGGAAAAAAACATGAGCTGGCCACACTGAGGCTGCGTAGGGGCGGGGGAGGAAGGGGCAGGAAGGCGAGGTTACAGAAAGAACAGTATAGACGGCACTGACCGATGACCAGTTCCTTTAATTACAACAGCCAATCACAGCCCAAGAAGTTGAGATAGGAAATCCCACAGCAACCCACCGGGAAAAAGGAAATTTGCACATGTATAGACTTTATGGGAAGTGAGGCTAGAGTTTAGAGAGGAGGGATCTCTGAGTTTGGAGGGGTAGTTTAGCATAGATTCGCTATGGAAGGTTCTAGATGCAATATAAAGTGGTAATTTAGGAAGCTAATCCCACTGTGCCTTGGTGTTGCAATTTAGGGAAGAGGTTAGCCACAGGGTGGGGGGATGTCCCCCTGTACAGCTGCTATGATCTAGCAGGCAGGTGGTCTCTAGGTCTCTCTGCAGTGTTGGATGGGTTGGGGAGGGTCAGGTGGCCCTAGTGTGCATCATGGATCTGAAGCAGGAAGTTAACCAGTGGACAATACTGGTTGCAGCTGCCCAGCTCTAGCCTGGAGCACCCATCTATGGCTGCATGATGAGGTACCCCAAGCTTAGGGTTTGGAAATCTTTCGTGTCACCTCAGGACGCCTCAAGGACTCGCCTGCCCCACAGGGTTGGTTGGGCCTTTGGATAGCCAGAGCTGAGACATTCAAGATGACGACCACTTGGGTTTCATAGATGCATTGCTGGAGAGCTGAAGAGATGGCTCAGAGGTTAAGCCTCTGCCTCTCAAGCAAAGGAAGCTGAGTTCAGATCCCAGATCCCACATAAAAACTCCAGGTAGAAATGGTGGTGGCCTGCATGTCTGGCCTTGAAAGGTGGAGCCTGGGAAACCCCAGAGCAAAGCAAAGAGGAGGTAGATCAATCCGGGATGATTCTCACCCTGGAGCCTCCACAGGCACAGACACACACACACACACACACACACACACACACACACACACACACAATTTGTGGTTGTAATGAGTATCTAATCTTCCAGGAGTGCGAGGAGTTTTTGGTCATGCTCACATTTTCAGATTGCAGCTGATCACATCAGGAGAGTTATACCAGTATCCGAGGAGCCGAGGAAACTGGCCACACCATGTCCGCACAAGCGCAGAGGGCGAGGACTGATGCGTGCCAGCTTGCTGCCCGCCAGCTTTGTCAGATACTGAAGACCAGCACTCCATCTTCTCCACCTGCCCACCATGGGATGGCTCTTCACACAGCATCACTCAATTGAGACAACCTCCCAGGGCTTGCCCAGAGCCCACCTTAACTGAATGATTGGGGTCCTGGGGTGCGCCCAGAGACTCACAAGTGCCAAGCTGACTGCTGAAACTCATAGCACCGCTCCTACCCCACTGCAGGGCTTCCCAAGGATGGCTTCCCGGGGTGGACTGGGCAGTTCTCTCTCCATCCACGTAGCCTATCTATGGGGCGATCCTGGGCTTCCTCGCAGCACACCGTGTCTATCCACAGCCTTAGAATGGAGCCTTATTAAGATAGAGGTTATGCAGATACAACTGGGTGAGATGAGGTCACCCTGCATTAAGGGGTGACTCTAAATCCAGAGATATCACCGAAAAGGAGGTCATGTGAGGCCAAGATTAGAGTTGTACTGACAGAAGCCAGAGAATGCCAGAGTTTTTTTTGGGGGGGGGGCAGTCCCCAGAAGCCAGAGAAAGGCCAGGGCTAGAGTCTCCCTCAGAGATTGTGGCAGTTATTTTCAGACATCAACTTGACAATCGAGAGCCGAGCCTGCAGGCATACCTATGAAGAGCTGTTTGGCTAAGGCAAGCATTAAGCAAGCCTGTAGATTATGTAAGTGAGGTGGGAAGAACCAGCCCACTGTGGGAAGAACCATTCCTGAGCTGGTGGGTAAGATGGAGAGAGAAAGCTGGCTGAAATCTGGTAGACTGGCAAGCTAGAAGGTATGGCTGGGTCCTTGCCTCTCTCTCAGCAATTCCTGAGGATATAATATGGCTCAAGTTCCCTCTTCCGGGAGAGATGGTTCAGGGGTTAAGCCTCTGCCTTGCAAGCAGAGGGCCCTGAGTTCGGATCCTAGAACCCACGTAGAAACACTGGAAGCGGGGGCAGCCTGAGCTTCTGGTCCTGGTGGGCGGAGCCTGTGAATCCTGGAGCAGAGCAAAAAGGAGGCAGAAGCAGTCCACGATGATTCCCGAATTCACCCTTGGTTCTACACACACACACACACACACACACACACACACACACACACACACACACAATTGAATAAACTAATAAAAAAAAAGTTCCCTCTTCCCTTACTTATAACTCTTCTGTCATGGTTGACTGAAACCTATAATCATAAGACGGAATAAAAATCTCCTTGTTCCCTTCAATCATTTGTGTCATATATTTATTACAGCAAAAGTGGGCTAGAGAGATGGTTCAGGGGTTAAGACTCTGCCTCCCAAACAGAAGATTCTGAGTTTGGATCCCTGGCCCCATGTAAAAATGCCAGGTGGAAATGGTGGCAGCCTGCACTTCCAGCCCTAATGGGTGGAGCCTGGGAAATCTCAAAGCAAAGCAAAAAAGGAGGTAGAAGCAATCCAGGATGATTCCTGAAGTCATTCTTGGTCCTCCACAAGGACACACACACACACACACACACACACACACACGCGCACGCGCCCACAAAATAAATAAATATTACAGCAATAGAATCTGAAACTAAGTAGAGATCCAGAGGGATATACCTGCAGACACTTTGACTCCCAGCCTCTGAGACTTTCTGCTTGTTTGGCTTTGAGACAAGATCTCGTGTGTCCCAGGCTGGCCTCCATCATAGTTAGATACAGGTGTCAACTTGACAATTGAGGGTTTGAGCTCTGGGCACATGTGTAGAGAATTAGTAGTTGAGTTAAATCCAGAATGAACCTGCTGGAGACTTTTTAGTTGGTGGAGAAGACGCAGTCCATGGTGGGTGGGACCAGTCTCTGCGCAGATGAATAAAATGGGAATTGGTTGAGAAAGCTGTCATTCTCCTGTATACTTGATCAGACCTGCTGGTCTGGCAAATGAGAATTGTCCTTCTCTCAGTTGTTATGCAGATAGGTTGTAGCCAGTTAACATGGCCAAGCAGGGCCGCTCCAGCAGGTGCGCTTGACCTTGAGATGGCTGATTCTGTGATGGCAGTGAGAGATGGGGGGAGGTGCGTGTTGTGTGTTGTAGGACGTTAAGCAGAATCCCTGGCTGCCACCCATTAGATGTCGGTAGCACTCCTGAGGTATGACAAGCAAAAATGTCCCCAGGACTGCCCATTGTCCTCTGAAGGATAAAATTATCTAGGGGTTGGGAAACGCTGGGGTAAGGAAATCACAGATGGGCAGGCTTCCGGGAGACAGGCGGGCAGCAGCATGCAGATACCAGCAGGCTCACCAAGGGCTACCGAGGACAGCCACTCCATCTTGATGGGATTTGCAGGACCCTTCCCCTGCAATCTGGTGACCTTGGGATTGAGGCCCAGAGGGCTGAGAACATAGTTCTTCCTGGTATTCAGAAAACTCCCAGGAGCCAAGACTGGGCAAGGAAGTACCTGCCAGAATGTGTTCTGGGTATCAGTCACCAGGTGGCGCTGGATTCCAACCACTCTCAAACCCAACCTGGGTTTGGTTCTAGGAGATTCCAGTAAGGGTCCTACCCGCAGCCCACAACCAGTCTACAGACCAGATGTCTGCCAGCTTGGTGGGCCACCCCTTGGCCTCTACATATTTTATCAAGGCCTCTGATAGTTAAACCAATTCTGTCTCCATCTCCTTACCCCCAGCTTCCCTCTTGATCCCCACCCTACCCCAGGAAACATAGGAACATCCCAGAGATTCCAAGTGTTCTTTCACCATCCAGAATCTACTTGGTTCTCACACATACATGCCCCAAAGGCCAGGAACTCCTGTTGGAAGAGGGACCTGGAGTGCAGAAAGAGGGCAGGGAGTAGCTGAAGGAACACCCAGGGGGTTAGTAGCAATACAGAGAGAGAGGATCAGGTGTCACAGTGACAAAGACCTCAAGTTTATGGGCAGTGAGGGACCCTGTTCTCCTGCCCTCTCCCTGGCCACTGGCTATGAGGGAACCTTAGTGGACAGTGCTTGATCCCAAATAAGTCAGACGACCGTGTACCTTCACAACCCTGCTGTGGACGACCTTGGGAAGTCTGTCCTGGAACCTCTGTGGAGGGTAAGACAGACCCAGGTTCCTCCATTGACACATTTTGTGACTGCCCAGTGGTGCTTGGGTTAGCTGCAGGTCTTTGGAGCTCACGAAGTCCCTCCAACAGAATGTAAGAGCACATGACCACACACAGTTATCATAACATGTTGATAATGACACTGAACTGTTTCTCAGCTGCTTTCCACAGCCAGACTCCTCATAAGTTTCAACTTTTAGTGGCACCCTGACTACACTCCCAGGAGACAGGCAAGATCACCCCGTGTTATGGATGAGGAAACTGAGGTCCAAGAAGTAAATTGAGCCAGGACTAGAGTCTAGGGAGCCTCCACTTCAAAATGTAGACTCTTGCCATCTCTGCTGGAAGACTGTTTTAGAAGCAGTCCCTGCTCTGGGCCAGAAGTCCTTTCAGATGCCTGTCAGAGTTTATGATCAAGATTTTAAAGAGAGGACATGACCTAGCCAGAACCACAGATTATCAACCTCTTCCATCCTTCAGCCAGTCCCTCATCCTGGGCCCAAAAGCAGATACCACAATCCAGCCAGAGTCGTGAGCAGACGCAGGTTTATTAGGACACAGACTCAGCATTCTGAACCCTCACCCCCTGCACCCCCCACACCATCCCCCACCCCCGCAGCTCTCATCGCCACAAGCTTGCTCCCAGCACCGAACCAGAGGCCCATGGGGAGCTGTGATCTTAGAGCTGAGTCGTGGAGCTTGTCAGCCCTGAGCAGCCAGCCTATGCCTCTTCTCATTTCTCCCTCTGCCCCCCTCCCCCGCATTCCCTACAATCCAGAAAAGTCCAAGCACAGACACAGAGCTGCAGGGCTGGTTGGCACCGGAGCATCTGCAAGCTCCTTTCTGCAGAAACATGGTCAGACAACCCAGGCAACAGGGCCTCCCTGCAGGGCTGGAAACAGCTAGTGTGACGCTGGAAGAGAAGGGTCCCAAGGACGAGTGACACCCAAAGGAGAAGGCCTGGGAACTATGGCCAAGCCTCCAAGGTCCAGAAAACGAAGGAGAGTAGCAGCAGTTCAGTCCAGCTCAGGGATTGGAAGGCCATTTCCTTCCCCCACAAGCCCAGCAAGCCCAAGGGCCGGACTGCTCAGCGTGTGAACACATCTTGAAGTGAGACGTATGCGCCTATCGCCTTCTGCCAAGCATGCCAAAGGGGTTCATGACTGCACGGGCTGCGTTCAGCTGGTGCCCAGACTTGTTTCTTTCCTCCTGGGGAGCGTTTGTCTCCAGCATCTGCTCTGAGTCCACAGTGAGGAAACAGCTTGAGCTTCCACACTATGCCCCCCACCCATTGAGTCCACAGTGTCCTTGGTGGAGGAAGGGACAAACTGATTCATAAGACATCAAGGAGCTCTGGGACCCAAGTCCTGCACGGTGACCTGGGGTACACTAGTATTGCTAAATGCACCCCCTCCCCAGCCCCCAGTCTCAGGCTCAGACACATTTGAAGTCAGGGGCCCACGTACCACGGTTGGCTTTCTCACCCCACCCTCGCTCTGGGCCCCTGCTGAGGGTCTTCCCAGCCAAAGGCCCCAGTTGCTCAGGTCTCCCTGGCGGCTGATCCTGAGGGATGCTAACACGAGTGGTGGGAGGAGGCAGAGCCCTGCATGCTGTGCTATTCATCTGAGCTCGTCCATTTCCACCACTGCCCTTCGCGAGATCTGTAAAACAGGGACGGCATGGGCTGGTAGGACCGCAGTGCCCAAGGGACTTCAGCAGCCCCTCCTCTTCCTGGGTGACCTAAAGCCACCAGCTGGAGAACTACAGTAGGGTGAGGTAGGAGGAAGAAAACAGGATTTTGATTAATAGCTTGCTTAGGTGACTTCTCTCAAAACACACAAAAACCCAAAGAGGTGAAGGTGAGGGGGCACGGTGAGGGAGAGCTAAGGATGGAGGCGGGTGCAGGCCCAAGGGCTCAGGAGGCCAGGACTCTTTCCACCGGGCATTGCTTGCCCTGGAAGGACACTACTGGAGAGTGCCTAGACGTTTTCTTCCTGTCCCCTGGCACCAGGCACAAACCCACGGCTTCCAGTCCACAGTCGGAGTTCTCCTCAGCCACCTGCCTGGCATTGCAGAAAGACAGGTCTTGGTATCCTCCATGGAACTTCTGATTCTGTAGGAAATAGTACCAGGGTCAGGGAAGAGAGCCAAGGCTGAGCCACACAGGGAACACAGCTCCACCTTCTAGAAGTCAAGACCCCAGTGTAGCCCCTCAGCTCTAAAACTCAGAGGCCTTTGTGACATCCCCTGTCAGACCCATTTATTCCTTCCTCTTCCTTCCTGGGTCATCTGGCACCCTCCTCTTCATCCGTCCATCCTCAAAGTCATCAGTGTCTGCAGGAAGGACTCCCAGGTGCCCAGTAACACAGAGAAGTCCCAGAGCTTGGCACTCAACCACAGGACTGCATCAACATCGACCAGGCTGCTGTTGAACAGGTAGGTGCACCTCCACTTTTCCTGAGACTGTATGGGAATTCCCAGCCCTCACTATATCAGGATCAAAAAAGGGATCTCTGGTCAGGAGCAGGGCATAAGGTGGGGGCTCTGGTAGCAAAGCAAAACTCAGGACTCAGTGTATAAGACTGCAATCCTAGCTGGAGGAAGATTCTAGTGAGAACAGTGAGGGTCACTGTCCCCCAGCCCAGCTCCTAGGCCCACCTGGTGTGTCTGGGGCCACAGGGCAGACAACAGATACAGCCAGTTGGCAGAGCCAGGGATAAAGGTGGGAAAAGAGGAGAGAAAAGGCTAAAAGAGCAGAGTTCCAGCCGCTTAGCTGGGTCTCCACAAGGGAATGTGAGGGGAGGGTGATAAGGGCTGCTTTGATTGACACGTGAACTGCAAAGCTTTCCCACAGGGGCTCTGAGTTAAGAGATCGGTCTCCCTTCCTAGAGCCAGAGTGAAGCAAGTGAAAGAAGAGAAAGGAGCACAGGTATGTAGGAAAGAAGCGATATATCATCCCACACTCCACACACGGCCTTGAATGGCTATGGTACTGAGTCTACCCCTCCACCCACCACCTGGTACCCCAGCCATCCTCTGGCCACACCTGGTACATGAGGGTCAGGTCAGGAGGTGAACGAAGAGGATGGCCAGGCCGATATTCAGCAGGATCACCATGCAGATGAGGACCGTGTTGGGGACCTAGAGGCAGGGAGAGAGGCTTCCTGAGTCCTGGGGGTCCTGAGGCCTGGCAGAAGCACAGAAGCTTCTGGAAATATCCTCCTGAGAACATCCCTATTCATCAGCCTGACCAGCAGGTCCTGGACGGTCGGAAGGATTCTTGGAAGTAACTAAACTCAAGCCTCCAGAACCCAGACAGGAACATAGTGGTCCCAAATCACGTAGGGGGTACTGGAGGCCAGATTGCCCACCTTCCCTACTGCAGGTCTTCACTCTTTACTGTGTTCTAGGCCCCAGAGAGCTGCAACACAACTCCAACTCCCCACCCCAAGGAGGCCTGCTGTACCTTAAAGGACGTGGCCTCTCTGCAGACAGCCCACTAACTGCAGGGGCACCTTCCTGATTGGCAGTACGTAGCTGCAGAGGCGCCCTGCGGACAGCCCCACTGCTGTAGAAGTATCTTCCTCCACAGTGGGAGAACTCTGTCTTGTTATTTATGCTCAAATCCCTTGAGAGTCAGGCCACGCCCCCCTCGAGAGGGCCCCGCCCCGCAGCCTCACCTCCTCCACCTCCACTTCGGCCTCCGCCGCCGGCGCCGCCTCCTTGCGCCCCTTTTTCTTGGCTCCGGCCTTGCTGAGCCCCCGGGCGTCGGTCTTGCGGGCCTTGGCCTTGGGCTCGGCTTTGGGGACAATGGGCTTGGGCTCCAGCTTGGCAGGCGTCTCGGGCGCAGGGCTTCGCGGCGCGGGGGCTGGCTCGGGGGCGGTGGCCGGAGACTGGGGTGCAGAATCAGAGCCCGACACTTCGGGTTCGGGCGATTCGGGTTCATCCTCCAAGGGCGGAGGTGCGGGTGGCCCGGTGCGCACGGCGTAGCTATGGTAGCCGCGGTACATGGCCACCTCGGGCTCCTGGGAGGGCGCGGGCGGCGCCTGCAGCGCCTCGATGGCCATGTGCTCCGAGGCGGGGCGCGCCCCGGGGCTGCGACGACCCGTGACCTCTGAAGGCGTCACGGGCCGGCTGCTCTCGCCGCCCGGCTCTCCGTTCCACGCACCGGGGCTCAGCAGGCCGTCCTTGGACGTCGCGGGCCGGGGCCGCTTGGGTTGCGGGGGCGTCCCGGCCGGAGACGGGGAGCCACCCTCCGGTCGCGGGGTCTCACGCTCATGCAGCTGGGGGCTCTCGCGCGGCCGCTCGGGCAGCAACCCTGCACCCGCGCCCCGCTCAGAGGGTTCCAGCAGAGTCTCCGAGTTCTCCAACATCTCCTGGAGCAGCCGGCGCTTCTGATACTCCGGACCTGCCGGACATGACACAGGGAGATTGGGATCGACCCCGAGTCAAGCCACTTACTGCATAAACCCGGTGCCTTCCGCAGCCAGCGCTAGCTGCACTCTCTCCAACTCTCCCCACCCAAGTACCAGGCTCTGGTCTAAGTGGTCGTTTTCAAGAACCCGATGAGATTGATGGCATCATGAACTTCCACTGTACAGATGAAAAGGAGACCCGCAGAGATTGCAGAGTTTGCTCAGAATCACACAGTAAAGGTCTGTGGCATGCACTCAATTTTGCCGCTGGTCTCTTTCCAATTTTTTTTGGTCAAAAAATGGGTCTCACCGTCCCTATTTGTAAATCCTACTGGAAGGATTAAGTGCAACACGCCATTTGGTGTCGCTCCTTCTTAGACCAGCAGGAGGAGCATTGTGACCAGAAGACAAGCATCCTCGGGGGCACACGTTCATTCTTCATCGTTTAGAGTTACTTTGATCTGTGTGCTGCAGCCCAGAATGTTTACAACCTACTAAAAGTCAGTCACTTAAAACTCTCCAACGGGAAGAACGCCTGTCCTCCCTCAGCCGTTCTCACTGATACCTGGTTGAAAAGTTTATGCGCCAGTCTATTCCCTCCACAGTCTGCCCACTCCCACCACCTGTTGCTCAGACTTCTGTCCTACAGTGGTGGCCGGTCCGGTCCGTTTCTCTGTCTTTGGACCTGAAGTCCCCTCCTCTGACTCCACCTGTCTGCGCAGCACTACCTGTGCAGAAGTTCTCAAAGGGTGGTCCCACAGCACATGCTCTAGTCTTCCTTAGTAATACCATTCACAGGCTTTATCACAGATGTGCTGAGTCAGGAAGTCAGAAGCACGTCTTCTCTGTGTCATGTTTGAGATCCACAGCCCCACCTTGACCTTCAAGATGCAGCTAAAATGGTTTCTCCTACAGACAGCCTTCCCTAGCTCCTCCCTGTACCTCAATGGTTAAGTACTTTCTATAAACCCCAGGGTCCTTTTCTGAGGAGCACTCGTCCTCAGTGTGAGATGTAGTAGACAGCAGTCTGGGCCACTACATGCTTTTCATGCATTTAGTCGATGCATGAAAAGTAGACACAATTCTCATGTCTGCCTCATAGCTCAGGATTGAGGGTTACAGTTTACTTTGCATAGTTGGTAAGCTGTAGGATGAAACGTTTGGACACATGGGTCTATGTTCCTGCCACATGTGAAGTTGCCCATGTGATTCTGGGCCCTGGATGCACGAGCCCCCAAAGCCTGATATGATACCTGACACATAGACAGTGCCTGCTCAATGCTCAGTAAACTGTGGAGCTGACTAAGGAAACCCTCTGATCTCCTCATGCACCAGAGACAAGTCCCTCTTGCCAGCATCATCAGCTCCACCCATCTACCATCCAGGGCAGACAGAAAAGGACAGGCTGGGGTGGAGTTCCATCCACAGCTGGGAGCCTCAGCCCCGTCTCATGGAGGCAGAGATGTGTGTCCCTCGTGTCCCCTACAACACTCCATCTCTTGTTTGCATACACTAGTTTTTGAAACTTACTGGCATTCTTGAGTCCACTTAGATAGCTGCACTCTACAGCAAGTGAAGAAAACTGCCCACCCAGGACTACCCATCCCATGCCTGGTTGGTCCTACCTGGCTGGTAGAAGTCCGGAGCCAGCTCCCTCGCCAACGTGCGGGCAATGTTAGACTCCTGGTTGGCAGCTAGGGCAGCCTGTTCTGATGCCTCTGCCTTGGCTTTGGCATGGCTTGTCCTAAGGAGACAATATAGTGGGAGATTTAGGATCCTTCTGCCCTTCCTCCCCAACACACGGCAAATCACCCTGAAAGAGTGTTGTCACTTGGGCTATCAGTGAATATTACCCAGCTCTGTGCCCCAGACTACTGGAAGTTCCCTTAGCTAGTTTCCTGGGCACACAGGTGGACTCACTTCCTAGCTTCCCCTGCAGCTAGGTATGCTCTGCCCAGTGCATTGTGGGAAGACCTAATGGAGAGTATTTTCCGGCCTGGTCCACAGAACCATTTTCCTAGTTGTTATGCTTGAATGCAGAAGACACCAAGATCCCAGAACATGGTTGATTGAGTTCTCTTTCCTCCTCCCCCACTCTCAGAGTCCCATAGCTACAGCTCTTATCTAGAAAGAATCTCTGTCCCTTGTTTAGCAAACAATGGCCAGCTTACACTTGGAAAAGCCCTGGCATCCTTAGGTACCCTATGGCAGTGAACCACATACTTCTTACCCGGGGTAAGAAACAAAATTTTACCCTATTTGAAAGCAGCTCACCTTCTTTATCCTTCACTCTTCCTACAAACCCAAAGACCATAAAACCCTTCAACTTTCTCTTGATGGCTCTGTTTCTCCTCCCTCAGGAGAATAGCCTGGCAGTTCATCACGATAAACCCCCTTTGTTTCCAGGCCCTGGTGTGGCTTATTGGGAATGGGGGCCCAAGAACTTTACAATGGTATTTAACCTTTAACCTCTTTTCTGGCATGGGCCCCTCCTCTCCCTGTTTTGTCAGGCTGTTGAAGTCTATGGACCTCCTTCTCAGAACAGTGTTTTAGAATGCATAAAACACAGGATTGCATGGGTTGCAGCTAAACTCACCCACTGTTAACAAAATTACTTAAAAGAACAGATTTTTAATATGATGATGCATTAACAAAGTAGCTACCATAATTACAAAGACTGAGTGAGCATGACCAGGTGTGCACATGCGTGCACATAATATGACTCTTGCTCCTATAATCCCAGCACTTGGTAGGCTCAGGCAGGAGAATTGCTGCCACGAGTATGAGCATAGGCTGGGCTACAGTGTAAGATCCTGTTTCAAAAAAAAATTATATATATAAAGTATAGATGAACATAAGAGATATGTCAAAGACATCTGCAGCAATGGTAATATGACATGAAAATATGATTTCTATTAGTGACAGGTACAAATAATGTTAATGTTTCTATGGTTTATCACCTACTTCCATAACTGAAGAAAATTCTAAATTTCATGTATCATGTATCCTACCCAGATGACTTTACTGGACAAGTGTAGCTATCCATCCCATAACTGCCCTGAGCTCTGACTCCATATGACTCCATGCCACCCGTGAAGAATTGCAACCAACAAACCTGTGTTTGAGAAGTAAACGGACACTCTGCCAGCCCCAGATAGCTTGCGCCCTCCCCCCCCACACTCTTTGTCCTAAACACAATTACTACAAACCCCAGGGTGTGGTTCCTGCCCCAGAATACCCTGGGCTCAGGTCAGTAGGTCTTGAGCTGAGACCAGTCCTCAGCAATTTCCCTATCCCATCCTGTTTGTCACCTTCCTCTCCAGTTCTGAGAATGTTCTCTCAGTACACTGGATCGAGAATGCCCACCCGAGGTCATGTGTCTAGAGATTTAGGCCCCATGGATTGTATCCACAGACTCCTGGTGGGCTATGAGTTAATCAATGAGTCCATCTATGAGGATTGCATAGAGATCTCTTCCACAGCCTCACACTGGGATGCCCCCAAATAGGCTTTCATATATATATCTGGGATTTCCCGGGCTCTGCCCACCAGGGTTGGAAGTATAGGCTGCTGCTGTTTCCTTCTGGCATTTTTATAGGAGGACTTGGGATTCAAACTCAGGTCCTTCTGCTTTTGAGACAGAGTCTTAACCCCTGAGCCATCTTTCTAGCCCCAAAATAGGCTTTCAACAAGATACACTATATACCTGAGACTAGAGAGACATTTGGATCTGCTGTTGGCATCGGTTAGCATGACTGATAAAAGAACAGACCCTTGTACAAATGGCAGGCACCATCCCAAGGTGCTTATGAGGGGAAACTCACATGACCATCATAAAACGCTTTCAGGAGTTGGTGCTGGTAACCTCCTTATTTTACGTAGAAGGAAATCAAGCCAGAGACAAGTAACTTGTCCAAGTCACAGTCACGAAATGCAGGGACTGGCATTTTGGATTTTAACCCCATTACTCTGGAGTAAGTGCCACAGATAGCTAAGAGCTGACAACCTTACTGTGGCCCAGTCCCCTGCCACTCAGTGATACATGGTCAAATTGAATAAGAAGTATTTCATCAAAACTGCAAGACATTCCAAAGAGAACAGAACGCAACAGAAACGCTGAGCAGGAGGGCTTCCGTTGGAGAGGAGCTGTTTAGAGAGGTTCCATTCCAGTGTGGGTGATCATCTGAGACTTGAAGAAATCCACCCAGGAGGCTGGGGAGATGGCTTAGGGGGTGAAGTTTGGATCCCCAGGACTCGTAAAAATTAGGCGCAGCGGCATGTATGTGGAATCCCAGTACCTGCTGGGTGGAGACAGGCAGATCCCGGGCGCTCACCAACCAGTCAACCTCGTTGAAACGGTGAGCTTCCAGATCAGTGAGAGAGATGTTGTTTCGGAAAATAAGTTTAGAGTGACAGAGGCCGACACCAATGTTAACTTCTGGTTCCCGTGCATGTGGGCATGCATACCCGGGTGGCCATGTGTATCTGTGCGCACACTAAGCCACACACACACATAAAGAAAAAAATACATCTCTCAGAATTAGAGACAGAACACCCGCCAGGTAAAGGAAAGAGTGTGCACGGAGACTCTGCAACAGGGCGAGGCTCAGCATCCCTGGAAAACTCCACAATCAAAAAACCCAAGCTACTGAATCTCTGCAGATGAGTCATTTCCTTGGCGTCATGACACACAGGTCCCTTCTCCCTTTGTCTCTAGCACACACGGAAGTCCCTTTAAGTTTCTACTGCGTGACAGTTTTTTAAAAACCTTCATTTTCCCTTCAATATGTTTAATTTTATGTATATTTATTTATTCGTTTTATAAATTAATTCACATTCTTGTTTTTAAGTCTTTTTCTAATTGTGTGTGTGTGTGTGTGTGTGTGTGTGTGTGTGTGTGTATGTACATACATGTATGTCCCTTTCATTTTTAAAACTGCCTGGGAGGTAGTTGGTACCCAGGTGGGGAAATTGAGGCTCAGAGTGGAATCTTGTTCAGAGTAAAATGTAGATAGCACAAGGTACTATCTGTGTGCAAAAGGCTTGATGAGATTTCATCCTTTAATATCCAATCACTCTGTTATTCCATCCATCGCCCCTCTTTTCCGAGGAATAAATGAGGCCTAGGAGATTTTAAAGAACCCCTGCCCCCGAGCTCACTCTGAGGAAGTGACAGCATGAATGGCTTCAAGCCAAGGCCTCAGGTTAGAGTTCCACACAGTGAGGAACAGCAGGTCAGATTTCCAGCCCACGCCAGCCTGATTCCCAGGGCACACCCTCTCCATCACGCCACACTGCCACACCGCCACTTACAGCAGGGAAGAACTCGCCCATAAATGTGCACGCGCGCGCGCACACACACACACACACAAATATATGCATGTACACACACGCATGTAAGCACAGGTATGTACACACAGAGAGACATATACACAGGTATGTATATATACAGAGAGGTATATGCACACACACACACACACACACACACACACACACACACACACACACACACCAGGAAGTATGCAGGTCATGGAGAAAGGCTTGCCTTTGGATCAACAGCCAACCCTGCGCTCCACTTTTGGCTCTGTAGTTCAGGTGTGATGGGCGGAGCATTCAGATTCCAAAGAACTCAGTGATCAAGATGAATCATAGTTTAACACAGTGTTTTCAAAGTCAAATTAATGCAAGGAAGTGCCTGATGAATAAACAAGGGAGAACGTTCTAAATGAAGTTCAGATTGGACCCTGCGCTTGGACCCCTTCCTCCCACCCCTCATCCCATTCTGGGTGTGTGATTTGCCCTTAAAACCTCAGTTTCCACATCCGTGAGGGGACAGTGACGCTTGGCCCTGTGGAGCTGCTTCTGAAAGTCGACAAGAGGAAGCGGGTGAAAGTGATGTGAAAGTGATGTCCCACACCTGGCTGATGGTGACAGATGACGGGATTGGGGGAGGGGAGGGCAAGGATGGGGGCAGGGGAGCACCGAGAAGCCTTGGGTGACAACAAAAGAGTGTCATGCTGTGCACGCACCTCCCCCAGCACAGTTTGACCAGTGTGAGTGTGTGTATCAGATAAAGTCCTGTGTTTTCAAAGCCACTTTCCTGGGGAACCTGAAACCTCAGGTTGGGGGGCGGGGAGAAGGAGAGAAAAACACTGGACCAGCCTTCTGAAGAGAGATGCCCTTTTTTGGTCATGTGAGCTGAAGGACTCACACTTTCTGATGTCTTGGGAAACCCGGCTGCAGACACTGCAGGCTAGAATAGCAGCCTGCACACTGAGCCCCGGAAGCTCCTGGGGACCCTCCAGGGCATCACTGGGGTGATGGTGGGGGGATACTACCCCAGGAATGAAGGCCGACACAAAGGAAGGATGCTGGTGGCTCTGCCCACCTGTACAGCCCGTCCTTCTCTCTCCCACCGGTCGAACTCAGGGGGCTTCCTGGCTCCCAGCCAGCCACACCCTCCTTCCCTGTGTCTGCGTGTGAAGGTCAGAGGTCTATGCCAGCTGTCTTCCTTTAATCTCTCTCCATCTTATTTTTAAAGTCTTCAATTATTCTTTTTTTTTTAATATTGAGAGGAGAGAGAGAGAGAGACAGAAAGACGGAGACACAGAGAGAAAGATCGAGAGAGCGCATGGTATGTCATGGTACACGGGTAGAAGTCAGAGAAAAACTTTTGGAAGTCAGTCTCTCCTTTCCACCAAGTGGAAATCTTGGCGATTACATTCAGGTCGTCAGATTTGTGAGCAGCACCTTATCTGCTGAGCTAGCTCACCGGTCTGCCATCTATTTTTAGGAACAGGGTCTTCTACTGAATCTAGGGTCTGACATTTCAGCTAGACTAGCTAGCCAGAGAGTCCTCAGTATCCTCCCATTTCCCCTCCCCATCCCCTTCCATTCTAGCACTGGGTTACTGTAGAGAATCATTACACTTGGCTTTTATGTGGGTGCCGGGGATCCAAACTCAGAACCTCAAGCCTGCACAGCAAGCTCTGTACCTACCCTTTCCCCACCCCGGGCCATCTCCCCAGACTCACTCTCCTTTTCTATTATTCATAGCCAATCACCCACTGCCATTTTTCCTTAAGAGATCCCTTCTGGGCTGGAGAGATGGCTCAGTGTTTAAGACTCTGCCTCGCAAGCAGAAGGTCCTGAGTTCTGATCCTAGGTCCCACATAAAAACACAAGGCAGCCTGCACTCCCAGCCCTGGTGGACGGAGCCTGGGAAATCCCAGAGTGAAACAAGAAGGAGGCAAAAGCAATCCAGGATGATTCCCAAAGTCACACTTGGTCCTCCACAGGGACACACAGTACCCTCTGATGCATACACACACACACACACACACACACACACACACACACACACACGTTAAATAAATAAAACTTAAAAAAAAAAAGAGGTCCCTCCTACCCTGTCCGTCTCACCTGCTGACAGCCTCCCTCCCTCCAGACAGCCCAGGAAGCTTGTTTGTCTCTACTCTCCAAGTTCTCCCTCTTGTTCCAGATGTGAGGCTTTTGACCGTGCTCAAAATGTAGCCTGGCTTTGCTGTTTAGTTTGGAGAAGGCCAGAGTTATAATCCTCCTGTCTCAGCCTGCTGAGTGCTGGGATTACAAGGGAGACCACCATATCCAGCGCAAGCTAACCTTGGTGGGATGTATCAGGAACCCCCAGCATGAAGGCTGGCAACACTGCTGTACACACTCAAGGATGTGGCCCCTGCAGTCTCTGGGTTCCTCAGAAATGCAGATTCTCAGGCTATACCCCAAACTTAAAGAGTCCCTCAACTGTCTAGCCCCTCTCTGTTGCACGCACACATCTGAGGATCACATACTCTGTCCATCCTGGGCGGTTCCCTGCAGGGCAAGGACCTTGGATGTTTTTCTGGAAGCATCTCCCATCTCACCCACACCTGGCCCACCCCTGCTAATGAACCATTTCTTCTCTCTGACCAGGCCTCACAGTCACTGAGGCCTCTGGGTAAGGGTCTCCTGGGATGGTTCTGAGCCTGCTGGGCGAATAGAGAATGGGGGAGGGGGGAGGGCAGAAACTGGGGCAGTGGGAAGGGCAGGGAGAAGTTGCTCTCCTTGGTGGCCTTTGGATTATCTTTCAGCACAGGGTTAAAAATAAGACTGGTGGTGGGGGAATGAGGCAGGGCGATCACCCAGCAGTGCCTTTTTGGGGAGCACACACCTTCCTCCCCCACATCTCCTTTCCTTTCCCCCAGGCCCCTAGCTGCTTAGCGAAAATAGCCTTGCTTCCCTGTGAGTCTGTGAGGACCAAGCAGGTTCACGCTGACTCTGGGCCTTAGTTTGGGCGGTTCCTCCTCCCGAACCCCTTTCTTCCTCCTCCACACTCCAGACTTTAAAGACCTGTCACCTGTGCCTTGATTCCTTCATTCGCTACCTCTTTATGTAGCAACTGCCACGTGTCCAGCACGGCTCTGAGCAGCTCAGACATAACTGCTAACAAACATCCTGAACCCAAAACAGAGGAGCTTAGATACCAGTGCAGGGCTCGGAGCATCACGGCACAGCTGCGTCTAACCTCTGCCTGTTTCTACCTTCCTGGCTAAGACGGGTTGTTTTATTTTCAAATGGTAGAAAAACACACGAGGAGTGATACTTTCTAACACGTAAAAAAACGGCATGAGATTCAGACTTCGGTGTTCACATAGATTTTTACTGGAATGCAGCCACATCCATTCCTTTATGTACCGTCTGGAGTCAGGCAGTTGCCATAGAGACCGCATGACAAGCAAGGCCAAAGGTATTTCCCATCTGGTCCTTACAGAAGTCTGCCGCCCTCTGTTCTAACGCAGTCACTTGAGAAAATGTTTCTCTTCTCCTACCGAGATTAAGCCCAGTGATTGGTTAAGCCCTCTGTGTCCTCTCTGTGATGTGGACGCCTGGACAGAGTCAAGTTAAACAAAGCGAAGTCATTTGTTTAAGGTTCCAGTTAGAACATTGTGGCCATCTTGGTGATGACCACCATCGTGCCCACCAGGTGACCTTGGCACACATCCCAAACACTACAGGACAAACAAGTTGTTAGGATAGTCAGCTGAGGAGGTAGAGAGATGGTTCAGTCAGCAGGCATTAGGACCTGGGTTCAGATCCCTAGCACCTGTGTCAAAAGCTGGACATGGCAGGGCATGTCTGTAACCCCAGTGTTAGGAAGGCAGAGAGGCAGGTCCCTAGAACTCGTTGGGTGGATGGTCTAGACTGATTGGTGAGCTCTAGGTTCTCAAAACATAAGACAGAGAATGAATGGTGTTTTTTTTTAAGGTAATTGTTGAGTTATTGCTAACATAAGATAGAAAACTACTGAGACCCCCAAAGACAGTCAAGTAGGGACATTGCAGAGACACTAGCATACCCCATGGCTCGCACAGAGCTGCTGCTTCGGCTTCTGTTGGGTGACAGCCAGGGCCATGGGCCAGTCTATGTTCCATCCACCCACTGGTATCATTAATCACTGCATTTGCTTCTGCAAAGTCTCACCTTTGTTTCATCCCTTCCCTGCTTTTGTATAAAACAGCAAAATAAGCTAAGCTCGGGCCTGGAGAACTTGGAGAGAATCTCACTTCAGACACCAGCATTAAACTCTTCTTCCTCCACCCTAATCTTTGTCTGAGAAATTCTTCCAGAGTTAGCCCCACAATAGAGCAACAGAAGAAGACACCTCATGTTGACCTCTAGTCAACACACCCATACACAGTCACCATACACACACACATGCACACACACATGCATACACATGCACGCATGCACACACACACACACACACACACACACACACACACACACCAAACATATGCCAGCCACTGATATCCCAATTGTTTTTTAACAGATACTTGATTAAAAGTAATCCTATAGTCTAAAACACTGTGTTAATAAGAGACTCAAGCCGGAGAGATGGCTCAGGAGTTAAGCCTCTGCCTTGCAAGCAGAAGGACCTGAGTTCAGATTCTGGATCCCATGTAAAAATGACGGCAGCCTGCACTTCTAGCCCTGGAAAGCAGAGCCTGGGAAATCTAGTGCAAAGCAAAAAGGAGGCAGAGCAATGCAGGATGACTCCCAATGTCAACCCTGGGCTCCACAGGCACACACAGTGTCTCCCCCCCACACACACACATTTGCAGTGTGTGCAAATAAGTAAATCAAAATAAAAGATTCATTTATTTGTTGTTGAGAAAGCATCTTGCAGCCCAGGGCAGCCCCATAACCTATAGAGAGATGGCGAAAAGAAATGGTGTGAACTGATCCCCTGCGTCTCAGAGTAGCGATGTGAGCATAGAAGGGCCACGTGCACAAGGGCTTAAATAAACGAGAAGTCTTGATGTTTTTTAGAGGATGAAGTCCGAAATCCTGAATGAAAGGTATTAAATGTTCACTTAAATGAAGCCAGTGTCTGGAGGATGGAGGCCGAGGTCAGTCCTGGCTCTGACCTCTACCAGAAACTTTAGAGGTGCAGAGGTGGAAACAGCCATGATGCTGCCGAGTGTCTTTCTGAGGAGGAATGTTTTGGATGCTTCTCCCAAAATAGCTCCTTGCCCCCGCTCTGGGGAGATGGTTGTGGGAGATATGATGGGAAATAATCCACTAACAAGACAGGCAGGGAATGTACATGAAGGAAACCGATGAATGGATCAAGTACATGGACACACATCACCATCATCACAGAAATATTAAAGCTACAGCGAGATTTGACCAAGGCACTTTCCCCGAGGAAGACCACGGCCGGCTGTACTGCACACACTGGCCCAGACGGCTCCCTGGGAGAAAGCACCGCATGAAAAACATAGGCAGGAGCCTGGCCAGGAAATCCCTTATGACAGGCCCTTCACCCCGCTGACCTGGGATTCCAACCATTCACACTCAGCTAATTAATGTAGGCTGAGCCTTCACCATGAGGGGCCAGAGCCAGGTGCAGGAGAGACAGACAGCTGTAGTAAGGCCCTGCACCTCTAATGCACCGCAAATCCATCACCAAAGGGGATCAGAGGGCAAATTCAAAGCCAAATCATTACATGATTATCGGACCTTTGTGTCTTCAATGGTGAGATAAAAAATAATGACATTTACCTCAGAATGATTGGGAATCTGAAATGAGATACTACAGAGGTGCTGAACAAACCATAGCTACCATCACTATTTTTGCTATCTAGCAATATATAACATGTATAGCCTTATCTTAGCAATGTCTAAGTTTCCTTCCAAGTTTCTATCTACTGCCAACTAGTGAGAAAAAACCATGTACACACTGCCTTAAGCTCTCAGTTCTTCATTGCTTTCGATTGCTGAAGGACATTCTGTTGCGTGGATACATCTCACTGTTCATTGCTCTGCCCTTGATGGACAGGAGTGGGGAAGTGTCTCCATGTTGGGGCAAATCAGAATGATGAGACTACAGACATTGCTAGACAAGACTTTGTGTAAGTTTATGTTATTATTGAGTTATGAAAGCCCTTAAGATATGATTTGCAAATATTTTTCCTGTTCTATGGATTGACTTCTTACTTTTAAGAGTTTCAAATTTTAAGAGCCTCAATTTATCTGTTTTTAAATTTTGTCATCTGGACTTTCTTTTTTTCCAATCTGGACATTGGATATTGTACTTAGGAAGGTTTTGTCCAAACCAAAACCACAAATATTTATCCTCATATTTTCTTCTGTGTGTTTCATAGTTTGAGTTCTCCCATATAGGGAGATGAGCATTGCTTCTAATAAGGAAAAGAAAAAAAAAAGCCATGAACATCAACCTAAGGAGTCAGTTTTCCTAACCAACTAGATTCTACTTCCTTTTCACAGATGGGGAAACTGAGGAAGAGGAAGGTAAGTGACTTACCCATTGACTATTAAAGTGAAAGCTGAGCCACACATGGCCCGTGTCCTGGAAAGCTGACGAGTCTGGTGGGAGAGATGAGACGGGGTGAAAAGACTGAGAATGGAATGAACACATGACCGCTAGGACGAAAGAGCCTGTCCAGGACTCCATGGTCAGAACTAGCATCTTACTATTTGTGTTTTATAATAGTAATGTATAAGCAAGTACATGCATTGAATTCATTTTATTATTTCTTGTTCTCTATTAAAAAGGGATTTGTTAGAAACACAATATAAAATAATATGAATTCTCTATATAAAAATTTGGGAAGCAAGCAGGTTTTATTTATTTTTATTTTATTTCATTTTATTATATATATATATTTTTTTAAAGGAATGATGTTGGCATTTTGAGGTGGTCTGAAGTGCAGGAACAAGGTTGGGGGGCTTAAAGTCTTGAGCATGGCTTTCTTGTCTGTAGAATCTCAGCATGAGCAGAGTTCCTTGTGGAGTTTATAGTGAGGTAATAGACAGATGCCACTTAGAACAGGGCTGTTTATGCAGCAAGCTCCATCGAGTATTTGCAACACCTGAAAGTGGCTAAGGTGGGGGGAGGGATGAGAGGTGGGGTTGAGACATGGGTTCTGAATCAATGAGGTTATCTGTTTGGCAGGGTCCACACAGAACCTTCCCGCGCTGGAAGTCCTGTCCAGACCCTCCAGGATGGAGGGAACCCTTTCAGATCATGTTGGACGGGGTCCTTGCCGGCCTCCAGAAGCACTTCAGTGCAAAATCTCTAGCAACTGCGTGGGTGGGTGAGTGGGGGTGGGGGCCCTCCGCATCTCAGGCATAAGAGTTGCATTCACTGAGTTTTAACTACACTCCAGCCGTTTGACCTATGCAGTTGTCTGGGGGAAAAAAAATAGCTCCAAAGAAACAGTTCCCATCCTAGAAACCCGTGGATGTCACCTTATATGGCAAACAGGCTTGGCGGGTGAGATAAAATAAGGATCCTAAGATGGGGAGACTGTGTTGGACCACAGGGGCGGGCTGCAAATGTAATCATGGGTGCTGTGAGTGACGGGCTAGGAGATGAGCCACAGCGGAGGAGTGGACCAGAGTATGTGCAGTGCAGGACCATCCAAGGGTCAGGGTGAGGACCACCCAACGCTAGAAGCAAGTCCTCGCTTCCCATTCTCCCGGCCCACAAAGCACTCAGTAGGATTGACACTTTGAATGTAGCCGGGCGATGTCACCTATAGATATTTGGTTCCAGAGGAAGACAAAGAATCCCTGTGACCTTAGTCACCAAGTTTACTGCCAGTGGTGGAGGCGGTGGTAGAAAGCGAAAAGCCACTTGTGTGGCTTCAAGACCCCCCTAGTTCCCCGGAAAAGAGACCAGAGTGTGACAATCATCTGCCCAAAGCCCGCAGCTAGGAAGAGCCACAGGTGACCCGAGCTGGGTCCAGGTCCCCCACACCAGAACCCTCTTTGATGCCTTGTTCTTCCCGGCACTTCCCAGCCAGCCACTTTGTAGAGCAGTCGTCAGCCGCAAGTGGCGCTGAGCCGCCATGAGCCCCCTGCACCCTGCTGCCTGTCGGAGGGGTGTGGAGCAAGCGGTCACCAGCAGTGCTTCACTCATGTCCCTGAAGGGACTGGTCCGCTGGCTGGTAGCTTCTGCTGGACCATCGGAACGAAGTTGGGCCACACTTTAGCCATGAGAGATGTGACAAGCAGGGGATCTTAGGTCTCCTTCCCCCTGAGACCCTGCAGGCTGATCCCAGCAGGGCAGCCTTGGCCAATAGAGTTGGCCCGGAGTTTTAAGGAAGCACAAAAGAACTTCGGTTTCACAGCGGTCCGCTCATGGCTTGCTGAGCATGTGCCAGGCCCTCCGCTCCATCACAAGTACCAAGGGAAAAAAGTGCACGTGCACTTTTAAAATGACACTTTATAAATGGCCAAAAGAGTAGCCTCGAAGTAGCAGCACTGCTGGGGTGGCCACTTTCTCCTTGGGGACTTCCTTCCTATGTGTCTTCACGGGACTCCCGTTTTCTAACGGGGTTGTGGACACCTGGATTCGAATCCCTGACTGGCTGTGTGACCTGTACATATCGCTTAGCTCTCTGCACCTATTTCCTTTTCTGAAAAACTAAAAAAAAAAAACTAGGTTGAAATTAGATAGACAGGCAGATTGATTTGTTGCTTCTCAAATGCCTCCTGAAAGTGGTATACTGTTTTATAATCCTCTCTCTTTGATTATTTTTTATATTTTATTTGTTTCTGAGGGGGGAGGGAGGAGATGTTCAAATGCAAGTCATGACATAACCAGTAAAGCCCAAGGACTTGAAAGTCAGAAACAATGTAGGTTTCTGAGGATTGAACACAGGTTTTCAAGCAGGTGTCTTAATCCACTGAGCCGTCCCATCGTTTGCTCCCCAGGTGTATGCAGAATCTACTGATTTGTTTTTATGGACTAGAATCTGGCCAAAGTGCTGGATGCCCCTTTCATACTAGTTTATGAAAGTATGTAGATGTCTCTCTTACTTGTAATCCTCCTCACTAAACAGATAGCAGACTGACTTCCAGCAAAGGGGCTTGGAATTCCCCTGCAGCTCCCACCGAAATAAGAAGTTGGAAGGGGCTGAGGACATGGCTCCGTGGGGGAAATTCTTACCAGCATCAGCTGTGAGTTGTGTATCAGTGAATGGGAATGTCGCCCCCAGCTTGCAAGCCAGCCTAACACGCTGCTGCCTGGCACCGGGGGTTGCACAAACAGCAGCTGCTATTTTTGCTATGTTTGCTGAGAGGGTGGCTTCTTCTCCCCAGGGGTCGGACTTCCCACCCTGGGGTGTCCAGGTCTGCAGGGATCACCTGCCGCTGACTTAGCTTTGCCTGCCCCACCCGTCGCCCAGTGAGCTGGCCTAGACTTGAGATGGCATCCCACAGACTCAAGTCAGCAGACATCGCCTGTCTAAATAAGGACAAGGCGTCCCAGGAGCTTTCCCGGAGCCCAGGAATGTGACAGCTGAACCTTCCCTGCACCCATCCACCCCCGCCTCCGGCCCCTCCCCAGGTAGGGCTCAGCTGTGACATTCCAGTCTGCCAGAGCAGCCCGCAATGATACCAACAGCCCCTTGGCCTTACCCCAGAGTGAACGGAAACTGATAAGAAGTTGGGGAGGAATTCCAAGCAGCTCCATGGGCTCCCGAGAGTTGGCACCCAGCTGCCCTGACTGGACCACAAGGACCAGACAGGAAGAAGCCCCCATGGGGCCCAAACCAGTCTTCCTGGGAAATCACGCCCACCTCCGAAATCACTTCCAGAGAGTGCAACTGGCCAAGGCCATGCCAAGTGCCAGGCTCCAGAGGGGATGCCCACCAGAAATGGGTGCCCATTAGAAATGGATGCCCACCAGGAAGGAGTACTCACTAGGATGGGATGCCCCACCAGGAGGGAATGAATGTCCACCAAGGAGGGGGTACCCATCAGGAAGGGGTGCCCACCAGGAGGGGATGCCCATCATCACTAATTCTTACTCATACAGATTTATCATACAAAGTTATGAATATGTGTCCATGCGTGGGGAGTGGGTAGACACAGCCACATTGAGCCCAGGGTGAGGAGGACTCATCTAAAAGGCTCCTGGTGAAGGGGAGTCAAGTAAATTTCTGATGCCACAGAACCAGGATTTCAGTCCTGCTTTTTCGTTCTCTTCTCTTTTTCTTCTCTCTTCTCCTGTCCTCTCCTCTCTTCCTCCCTTGTCCTCTCTTCTCCCCTCCACTTCTCTCTTCTCTTTTGTGTGTGTGCGTGTATGCGTGCACATGTGTGTGTGAGTGTGTGTGTGCGCGCGTGCATGTGTGTGTACAGTCCCATGGCTGTGTCTCTCTTGTTGCTGCAGCCCCTGCAGTAGTGAATACCCTGCCTGGAATGTGCCTGCAGCAGTAAAACCCACACCCAGCCTACAGCAGTGAATACCATGCCCAGCACCAGTAGGCACATACCCAGTACACAGTAGGTGCACACAAGGGTGTCGAGTTTCTGCTTGGTGTAACGCAACTGACTTTGATTGAAGCATTGAACAAAAGCATTAAAAGCCAAGATTTGAACAACAGTCCAAATTGAGGAATTTGAAACACTAATTCAGAGCCCTCAATGGAGCCATGCCTGGCCTGGAGTGAGGTGATGAAGGAGAAGGAGAAAGAAGGGTCACGAAAAGGCAAAACAAGGAAGCCTTGGATTCCGTGCCTGGTGACCACTGTGACTGGTTGAATGATGAGGAAGAGTTTAGAAACAGGGCCTGGAGACACCATGGTGGAAGGATGGGGCTCTGGGTAGGCCCGAGGGATGCATTCACAGGGACAAGTCAAATAGGGAAAGGTCCAGGAAATAGCTGTATCATAGGCAGAGAGGTGGACTGGGTTGGGTGGGATGTGGGTGATGGCTAAGGACATGGGTCTTGGAGTCAGGCACCCAAATGAGTCTCCGATTCACCCTAGACGTATGGGCTCACACTTAGCAACTTGCATGATTCTACTTCCCGCAGCAGGAAACTGGATTCCCCAAAGACTCAACAAGACAATGCTCATGAGATTCTTTCTGCTCAGGAGATAAGGAGATGATTTTGTCAGCAAAGTGCTTGCCTTGCAAATACAAGGATCTGAGTTCAATCCCCAGCACCCTCCTAAAAATGCCAGGTACAGCAGCACACACTGGGGAGGCAGAAAAAGGAGGCTCTTTGGGGCTCTGTGGCCAGTCAGCCTAGCCTACTAGTGACTTCCAAGCTAAAACGTGCTTCAGAGGAAGTGGATGGTATTCCTGAGAACGACATCCAAGATAATCCTCTGGCCTCCACATATACACGCACACATCCCAACACGCACGCATAGATAAATACATGCACCAAAAAGAGAAAAGACTGCTCAGTTCAAGGCACATTGCAAAGGTAGAACCTTAAACCTCCATATGCACACACACACATTTGCACACACCAACACATAAAAACACATGTGAATAAAAAAAGGAAAATTACATTGCTTGGTTCAAGGCATATTGCGAAAGCTGAAAGAGAATGTCAAGGGGAGCGTGCGTGTGTGTGTGCATGTGCGTGTGCGTGTGTATTAGAGTGTGTCCCTGTGGAGGACCAAGAGTAACTTCAGGAATCCTCCTGGATTGCTTCTACCTCCTTTTTGCTTTGCTCTGGGATCTCCAGGCTCCATCTTCTAGAGTCAGAAGTGCAGGCTGCCACCATTTCTGCATGGCGTTTTTCTGTTTTTACATGGGATCTGAACTCAGGATCTTCTGCTTGTGAGGCAGAGTCTTAACCCCTGAGCCATCTCTCCAGCCGGACAGTTCGGTTTTGTTTTTTGATGGGTCCCCAGCAACAGGACATGGCTCAGTAATGTGGCTAATAAAACTATGTTAAATGAATACATAGTAGCGACTGCTTTTATCAGGCCTGCGTGGTTGGAACAGAAGGAAACAAGAAAGGAAGAGTGTACACAAGAAGAAATGTCCTAGACACGTACAAGCATCTGCCTGACATCACAACAGCTAAAAGACCCAGGAAGAGACTCCCAAACCAGTGCTCCTCCATGCCACCTCCTCCATCCTTCATTCGCCCCCCCCCCGAAGGTCCTGTGCCTGGGGCCAGTGAATGCAGGCATTGTATTGTACAAGGAAATGGGGATGGAAAGAAGCTTACAAAGTTCTGCTGGGGATGAGCATATAGACCCCTGGAAAAGATCTGTATGGGAAGAAACTGACTCAGAACTCAGAGGCTTCTAAAGCAGAAAGCCCAGGACAGGAGCCTGGGAGAGTCGCCCCCAGAACACACGCATTAGGGTCCCAGTGGCAGAAGAGAGGAAAGGGCGCTTTAGAGGGAACAGCGAGAGCCATAGCTCGGTGACCCAAAGGGCCAGGGAGGGCGAGTTGAGGAAAATACGTGCATTCTGTGGTGCATGGATAGGGGCCAGAAGACAACTTCCACGAGTCAGCTCTCCCCTTCCACCCTGTGGGCCTCTAGGGAGGAAGGACAGAGCTCAGGTTTCCAGCAGGCACCTTCCCACTGAGCTCTATCGCAGGCCTCTGGTCTTGGGTTTTAGTATCTTGGCCCTGCCTCCTCTCTCCTTTGCTCCCCCCCCACTTCCTCTCCTTTCCTTCCCCTCCCCTCTCTCCCATCCTTTCTTCTCTTCTTTTGTCTCCTTTCCTCTCCTGGCTTTTTCTCTCTTCTCTCTCTCTCTCTCTCTCTCTCTCTCTTTCTCTCTCTCTCTCTTTCCCTCCCTCCCATCCACTCTGGTGCTCAAAAGTCCCCAAAGCCCATGCTAAGCACACAAGTACATGCTCTACCTTGCTACTTTTGAACTACATCTCAACTCCCAATGTCACCATATTTTTCCTTTCATGTGTACATATATAGAGCATGTGGGTTTATGTGTGTGTGTGCATGTGTGCACATGTGTAATGTACGCGTGTTTATGTGCGTATGTGTGTGCATGCATGTGAGTTTATGTGTGTATGTGTGCATATGTGCACATGTATACAAGAGGGTGCTTGAGTGTGTGTCTGTGCCTGTAGGGGCCTAAGGGGAACATCGGGAATCATTCTGGATTGTTCTACCTCTTTAATGCTCTGAAGTTTCCCAGGTTCTGGAGTTTTCCAGGTTCTGCCTTCCAGGACTGGAATTATATTAACAGCCCAGCATTTTTACATAGAATCTGAGATCCAGACTCAGGTTCTTTTGCTTGCAAGACAAAGACTTTAGCCCCAAGCCATCTCCTCAGTCCCTAGCGATACACAGTGGCCAGCAGCATGAAGTCTGAGCTTGCAGCAGGCGCTGAGCAATGTTTCTGTGATGTCTTCTTTCGTGCATACTTTTCTTTTGGCTAACTTTTCATCTGCTTCTGAGTCTCTATTTATGGTAATGAGCGAGTGTTCCTCTATAAAAAAAAAATAAATTAAGGTTGAAGAATCTCAAACTTCGGGCCAGGGAGATGTCTCAGGGAAATAAAGGAACTTGATGACTTGAGTTTGATCGCTAAAGCCCACAGAAAGGTGAAAAGGAAAACCAAACGCACTTAGTTGTCTCTGACCTCCACACGCATACACGTGTACACACAGAGGAATAAGGAATAAATAAGAGTTTTTTAAAACAAGACTGAAGATACTTTTAAATAATAAAAGACAATATATCCTTTAAATAAACAGATAGACGGAAAGACAGACAGATAGACAGGTAGATAGACAGAAAGATACATAGAAAGAGCATATGGCATTTTTCCAGAAGTTTCCTCAGTAGTTAGCCTCTGGGAAACCTATCCTGACCCACATTCTCATAGCTCAGGCTTTGCAGGCAGATCCCTCTGTCTATTCTTCCAGGTTCACCTCCCAGACTGCCTTAGACTCCATATGGACAGAAGTCACCTTCCAGAGAAACCATGGTAACAATAGCTGCCCTTGACTGGGATGTAGGAAAGGCTGAGCAAGGAAGTAGACAGAGGAACCCCATCTCACCCCAGGAGTGTGAACCCCATCCTGCCCCAAGGGTATGCCAAGCAGAACTCAGTGCCCTGAGAAATGGAGTTTCACCAAGGGTCAGGGGTTTACACAGAGTGTGTCAGCAAAAAAGTAAAAGGGGCTCCCACCCTAACATGACACAGACAGAAGGTAGGATGGGACCACGCCGGCAGACAGCCCTGAGTCCAGTAACTGCACTTTGACTGACTCTAGAAGTCTACTGGCCTTTCCATAGGAGGTGTAGTCCATGGGGAAGTGGCATATGTACGACCTGGGAAAGGCCTGGCTCTGTAAAGATAGAGAAATATCTCCAGTACATACAAAGCGAAAAGGGAAAAGACAGAGTTCAGAAGAGTATTATACTATGCAACATTTCATGTGAGAAAGCTCATAGACCCTAGATATGCATCTGCCTACGGCAGGAGAAACTGTAGAAACGCCATGTGTAAGTCAAACTTGGTCCGTGTTAGCAATCTATGTCCTACCTTAATCACACATATGGAACTCTGGGAAGAAAGGAAAACAATGTGACAGCAGGTGCCTGTGATAGGAGGCAGAGGTGGCAACAGCGGGCATCAGAAGAGAAAGAGTGTAACATATTACTGATGTTTGCAACTAAATCAATGTATAATGTGTTTTTTTTATTGTGGTGCTAGGAATCAAACATAGGGCTTCACACATGCTAGGTGAGTGTTCTATCATTTAGCTATGTCTCCAGCTCTGTATTGAATAAAAGGGGAAATAGAATTCATTAAGAGGGAAAGGGACGGGGAGATGAATCAATCAGTAAATGTCTGGTGCATAAGCATGAGATCTTGAATTTGATCTCCAACACCCACATAAAAATCTGGGTGTGAGAATACATGTTTATAATCCCAGTTCTTGGTGGGGAGGAGGTCAGAAACAGGAGGATCCCTGGGACCCAATATCCAGTGTACTAGTTACTCCTTGTGTTGCTATGAGACAACACCCAAAGTCAAGCAACTTAAGGGAGAAAGGGAGATGGATTCAGCTTCCGGTTCCAGACGGGAGGTACAGTCTTTCATGGTGGAAGTGGCATGGGTTGCGGTAAAAGCTGGAGACAGGCTGAGTCACACCTATCCAGAAGGCTGAGAGCCACAAGACTGCCGCCCACTGCAAGAACAAACCTCTTCTGGAAGTAGGGGGGGTACTAATCCATCTCAAGGCCCTCCCCCATGGCTGCCTTCCTCCAGCAAGGCTCCATCTTCTAAAGGTGCCATGACCTTCCCAAACATATGAGCCTATGGGGGGGACACGTCAAATCATGACAACCAGTCAGCCCAGAAAATGGGAGACTCCCAGGTCCCAGGGACAGGTTCTGTTTCAAAAAACCTCTGGGAAAAAGCACTTGATGTTGACCTCTGGTCTATACACACACACACACACACACACACACACACACACACACACACACACACACGAGGGAGCCCACATATATACAATGCATATACACTAAAAACAAAATAAATAAAAATTAAAAACAATAGAGAGTTCCTGAAGACCTCTTGGCATAGGTTCTCTGCAAGAAGATGCCTGTCTCTGCCTGTCCCTGAGTGTTCAAAGGAGAACTGTGCAGGCCTGAGCTAGGATGCAGGACACTCAGGTGACCCTTTAATAGATCCCCTTATATAGAACCCACTCCATAGCATCTCCCTCCACCTGGTGGGTCAGACTCCCAGGGACCACCTGTTCTTGGTCACTTCTCCAGGGCCACAGAAAGCCCTGTGGGGTTAGGGTGTGAGCATCAGGTTGCCATGACTTTGGGCTAATTCCCCTTCCTATATGAGCTAATTTCCCCATCCTATATAGGGTTGCTTGAAGCCAGGGCTGAGGTCAGCCTGACACCTGGGAGATGGGTGTCTGGGCACACCCATGAAGAATTTGCCTAAGGCAGACCTCTGATTAGATAATGGTATGGGAAGACCCAGTCCACAGTGGGCAGGACCACTCCTTGGGCAGTGGCTGAGGATGGAGACTGTTGGTTAGGCCAGTCGGCAAACTAGGAAGCCAGTAAGCATTAATCCTTGCTCTCTGTTCCTGCCATGAATGTGCTGTGACCGGTTACCCCGGCTTTTGCTGCTGTGCTGTTCCTGCTATGATGGACTATGACCTGGAATTGTGAGCTGAGTAAGGCCCCTGCGCTCCCCTAAATTGTGTAGGTCAGGTGTTTATTCCAGCAACACGTTGCAAAACTGAAACAATCAGCTTTGGAGGTGAGCCCCACACAGCCCCTCCTGTCTGTGATCCTGCGGCACACAACCCCCTTGAAGGTCGTAGGAGACAAGCTCTTCCCAGGGTGACTTCTGGGTCTATGGAACTCTTGGGAATCACAGAGAGCTTGCCCTGCCTTGGGCTCTCGGGCTCTGCAGTTAATACTACCAGGAGGAAGATAGATAAGAGTTACAATAATAAAAATGACAGCAGCCAACCGGGGTGCCAGGCATAGCAGTCAGTACTTTGTAAGAACTTCCCAGAGCTTATCTCCTCATGTCCTCACAACACCTCAGCAGAAAGCACCAATTCCTGCCACCATCTGCAGCTGGAGAAACTGAAGCATGGGGAAACGGCTCTCGCCAGAGCTGCGCTCCTGAGCCAAAATGTCTGTCTGTGTTGCTCCAGAAGGCTGGTGGGAACATGAGGGGACCAGAGAGGCATGTGAAGGACCAGACATCTAACCAGCACATCAGACAGGTGAAGCAAGAGCCCAGTTTACATCTGTGCAGGGACCTCAGGGGCAGATGCTGCTAGCCATTAGCCAAACACCCATGCTTCCCTTCTTTGCCATGGTCCTCTGCAGTCAGGCAAGCATTGTCCATTCTGTTCAAAACACCCTCATCCCACACCCCTCTGCATGTGGAGCAGGGTGAGCCTGGGAGGACTTCCCTTCCCTAGGAAGAGCAGCCATGGCTTCTGGCTGCTGCTCTTTCCTCTTCCCACCTGCAGTGCAGAGTAGCAAAGGCCTGGGGCCATCTTAGGTATGAGGACAAAACCCACATTTTAAAGAGGGCAGGAGGGAAGGGCCGTGGAATAGGTTTCTAAGAGCATCCGGAAGCTGCCACATTGGCTGTGCCTGCCTGCTGAGGTGTAGAGAAACAAAGCAGAGGAAGGCCCCGCACACAGCCTCTGGGACCGTTTTTTCCTGATCTGGGCTGCAAGGGCACAGCCAGAAGTATAGAAAGAAGCCACAGAGGCAGAGAGCCTCCCAGCCCAGCAAATCCTGTCCAAAGTCGGTCTCACCTGTCTCCAGAAATGCAGTGTTCCCAAGCCTGCAGAGGCAGAGGCGCAGCAAAGGGACGCTTGGCAGAGGAGGTGGAAAGGCATTTCTGACTTTGGCTGGGGTTGTACCAAATGAACTTACAGGCTTTAATCATTCCCACTTTGAGAGGTGAAGATAGGACCCCATGATGTGTACCCAGTTCTGGATGCCATGGAGCAATGCCCTGCAGTGACCCGACAGGCCCCACAAAGGCATTTCCCACACAGAAGTTCCAGCCGTGGCAAGAAGGTTCTAGAGCAGTGCTGTCCAAAACGGCAGCAACGAGCATTTGAAATGTGGTTACTAAGCCAGGGAATGAAATTGGTAGTTAATTAAGTTAATTTAAATAGCCCCACGTAGGGACTGAAGAGAGAGTTCAGTCAGTGATGTGCTCACCACACAAGGACCTGATTATAGCCTCCACAGACCACTTAGGGATGACGCTGGTGGGACAGTGGCGAGCGTCCCTGCCTCTACAATGAAGAAACTGGGTGTGGTGGCACAGACTTGTAATCTTAGTACAGGGAGGCGGAGACAGGTAGCTCCCTGGAGCTCACTGGCTACCTAAGTATCACCTACTCTGTGAGCTCCTTAGGAGTGACTTCTGCTTCCCATGTGCCCAGACACACATACACACACACACACACACACACACACACACACACACACACACACACAGAGGAAACCAAACAAATAAATAAAGGGACTGGTCTGGAGAGATGTTCAGTGGATAAAGCACTTGCCCCACAGCCTGAGGACCAGAGTTCAGATTCCCAGAAGTCACATAAAAGCCCAGAAGACATGGCAGCTATCTGTGAAGGAAGAATCAGGGAATCCCCAGGGCAAGCTGACTAACTAGTCCAGCTAACTGGTGAGCTCTGAGTTCAATGGAGAGAGCCTGCCTTGATAAAATAGTGGAGAGTGATTAAAGAAGACACCTGATGTCAACTTTGGACCTCTCTACTCTCCCCCACATGTGCACATGTACACACACACACACACACACACACACACACACACACACATACATGTACCTGCCATACATATACACAGAAAGAAGAGGAGAGGAGAGGAGGAGGTTGGACACAAATAGGGGGCACACTTCCCACAGGAGCACAGGCTTGACAAGCTGGATGACACCGAGGCTGGCAGGGAGAACCAACCTTGCCAAGAGCCATCCCTCCAGCTCAGCTCTGGAAACCTGCAGCTAAAGGACTATTTTTAGAAAGTTGGGTGTTTACGTGCAGGGTTTGAGGCCTGGCTTTATTTTTAACTCTGCTCTGGGTCAAGGCCTAGCTGATGTGGACAGAAAGGCAAGTCAAGCTGAGGCTGGCTTTGGAGAACCAGCAGAGCAAAATACAAAATGGCGCATGGGTGGGAGGACACCCGGAGTTGCGCTTTACCTTCAGAACCTGCATCAGGTGAGGAGGGCCAGGATACAGCCGATCTCAGTCTCTACTCACCCAGCACTTAAGACCACCACGGCCATGGCAGAGAAGCCTGTGACATACAGCATCTCATTCCATCCCAGGTACCCCGAGAGACAAGGCTGTCCCTGTGCCCGCATATGAGGCAAGTGAGTTGAGGGGAGCTGGCATACTCGAGGACAAGAGCAGAACCTCGCTTCCCCAGTATTCCACGCGTACACTGCTCCCACCCACCAGAGAGAAGCACCCCAGGCAGCCAGCATCAGCCGTGACAGGCAGCCATCAGGCAGCCTGATGCCTAATCACTGCAAGACCGTCTCCTCCAGAGGGGAAAGAAGACTGAGCCTGGGCCCGGAACTGGAGGCCTGGCTGGGCCTGCTGCACTGTAGGTTTGGATTGTTTTCTTATCTGTGAAATGGGCTCCTCTAACAAGCAGCTCCTTCCACCAATGAGGACTAAGAGAGATGGAGGACCTTTGTATGGCGCCTGGCAGGGGTAGGAAATGGCACTGTGGGTGCCCCCATCCCATTCTGTGCCAGACACCGTCATGAGCATGTCAGATGTATGAACACCAGGCAGATCCTCCCTCTCTGGCCCACGATGCGGCTTCTCCCCTGAGCTCCACATAGAGAGGACACAGAGAGGAGCAGGAAGTTCAAGGCGAGTCCCCTGCACAGGCCGTGTGGCTGGTGTGCAGGCCTGGATCCTAAACCTTCCACCCCTGACCATGACTCTGAGCAAGTCTCAGGGGTTCCCTCCTGGCAGCCGCAGCATCCTTCTGACACTGCGTGCCAACATCCTCGGGCCAAGCCCTTGCAGCACGGACCCTCGACTTCCTGGAGCTCAGGCAAGAGGCAAGGTCAGGCCAAGCATTGGCCTCCCTGTGGCGTGGGGGAGTCTTGGCACAGAGCGTTTAGGAAACCTCTCCTGAAGGTGCTGGCTGCCAGCCTGTCTATTCTCAAGACTGCTGGAGAGGCTCAAACAAACAAACAAACAAACAAACAAACAAACAAACAGGTTGGGACAGGCCCAGCAGCTGGACAGGAAGCCCAGTTTACAGGGCTGGAGTAGGAGGGATAAAGATGCTCTTTCTGGTCCATGGAGCTCTGTCCTGGGCCCATTAACTCCATAACACCCCAGAAGCCAAGGGACGTTCCTTGAAGGCATCCCTCACCTGTCTTCCAGCCTCACTCCTCTCTACTCAGGCCCAACTTACCTCAGACCCTGGCAGACCCTCTACCTCTTCCTGGGCCACAGTTCCTCTGTGGAGAGCCAGACACACGGGGCCTCACCCTCCCCAAAGACAGATGGGAAGACACTGGCTCCCCTTAGATTCTCTGCTCCCCGGGCTTGGCAGTCCGACTCTTCCAAACATGCTGCACTCTCGTCCTATGAGCCTCAAGTCACAGCTGGCTCCTGTACGCTGCGGGAATCCCGCCCTGACAACTCAGGAAATTCCATGGGCTACAGTCTATGATCTCTGGGTGCGGAGGGATTTTGTCCATCTGGTGATTCACAAAGGAAGGACACGAGGAAGGACGGAACCTGAGCCTGGGGCCTTTCTTTGGTTTCAATCCATCATCCCCAGAGAAGTCAGCACACTCGATCTACAGAACTGGGATCCTCTATTAGAAACGGGGGAGACCATGCAGACACAGGAAGAAGGACAGGCATTGCTTCTGTGGGTCCAGGCAGTTGTCAAAAGTGGTCCTGAGTTCATGGCAGCCCTGACCCTGAGACAAAATACACAGTGCTGGCAGTGAGCGCAGGGGCAAACACCCTCTTGTATATCGCTGGCAGGAGGTGTCTATTGTGCCAGCCCCTCAGGAGCTATCAGGAGTCCCAGTAACAGGCACGATAGGCATTGTATGGACCCAGCAAATCTTTCCTAGGAATTTAACCTACAGATGGGAAACCACTTCTCTTGTAACAATTGCTCTTAAAATGTTTGTTAAGGCCACTGAGGTAGCTCTGTGAGTGCAGTGGCTGCTCGCAAACCTGGAGACCTGAGTTTGATCCCCAGAAGCCCACATGGTAGATGGAGGAAATGGACTTCCTAAAGCTGCCCTCTGCCCTCCCCTGGTAGATACACATTCCCCTCTCAATTAAAGAAATAAAATAATGTTTTTAAAATGTTTGGGGCTGGGGAGGTGACTCAGGGGTCAAAGCCTTAGTTTCACAAGGAAAAGGACCTAAGTTCAGAGCTGGGGGTGAGAGGTGGGGGGTGGCAGCCCGCACTTCTGGTTCTGGAAGGTGGAGCCTGGGAAAACCCAGAGCAAAGCGATAAGGAGGTAGAAGCAATCCAGGATGATTCCCAATGTCACCCTTGGTTTGCCATAGGCACACACATTCAAGTGCCTTCTGGCACATGCATACATAAGATAGGTAGGTAGATAAATAGACAGACAGACAGACAAGCAGGTAGGCAGGCAGACAGACAGGCAGGCAGGCAGACAGACAGACAGACAGACAGATAGATAGATAGATAGATAGATAGTAGATAGATAGATAGATAGATAGATATCCATTATGTACATAGGAGCGACATGGGACTCTGAAGATGGGTGGTTTAGAGTTTTGCTAGTTTGTGCTAAACCACTGTCAGATGCCATGGATCTTGTCAGGAGAATCCACTCAGTTTGCATCTTGTCAGGGACCACGAGGTGGTAGCCTCTTGTAGACACCCAGGTGAGCTGGCATTTTGCAGCAATCTATAGCTTTACTTTCCGTGATTTCAGTCTACCATGGTCCAAAGATACTTCTTAAAATTTTAATTTATTTTTTGAGACAGGGTCTCAGGTAGCTCAGATTGGTCTCAAATTTGCTATGTATTCAGGACACCTTTGAACTTCTGATCCTCCTACCTCTCCCTCCAAGGGCTGGAGTTCCAAGCATGCAGAGACGCTAAGTGGAAATTCCAGAAGCAACTGATTCTTACGTTTTAATTTGCTTCTATTGTACTCTATCATCACTGCCCTGCTGCACTACTAGTTATGGTTGGGGATAGTTTATTGTGCCTAATTGATAATTAAACTTGATCATAGGTACTTGTATGGGGAAAACAGCATGCATAGGATGCAGCACTGTTCATGTTTCTTGCTGTGTCTTGAAACATATCCCCTATGGATGGAGTGATGTGTTTTCCACTGTGTCCTAATGGTGCCTGAATGTCCCTGAGAGGGCGAGGTGACTGGCTGGACTGTCCCCTTAACAAGCTCAACAAGGACGTGTATGTCAGCAGATTCACTATAGCTTTACTTAGAGTCACCAATCAGGGCATGGAACAGTTTCACCCGCCACCAGATTTCTAGTGAGGAAAAGCAAAATCAAACACAGAGGCAAGAAGGTAGATGAAAGACTTCTCTTTCATCTCTTTAACTCTTTCGCCATAGTCTTAACAGTGGGTCATTTGACAGGTCCAATAGGGGTGGATACAGGACCTATTCTGTGTGTGTGTGTGTGTGTGTGTGTGTGTGTGTGTGTGTGTGTGTGTGTGTTTGCCTGTGATTGCATATGTGTGCACAGAGGTCAGGGGTCAGCATCAGGTGTCTTCCTCAATCTCTCCCCACCTCATTTTATGTTCTGAGCCACGGATCTTCCTGTCTCTGCCTCCCTGCGCTGGCATCGGAGGCATACAGGCTGCCGTGCCCAGGGTTTTCATGGCGGTTGTGGGAATCCCACTTACTGGCATGGCCAGCACTTTGCTGACTGAGCCGTCTCCCTCATCCTACTGCTTTGTGCTGTTCTGACCCTTCTCACACCTTAACACATGTGCTGCTTAGAATCATGTTTACAATGGTAAAAAGAAGTGTGTGTGTGTGGGGGGAAGAGACTCACCGCATTTTAAATGGCACAGCCATGGATAAGAACAGACACCCTAGGCTCAGTGCTCCGGCTCTGCCACATCTTAGCTCTGTGACCCCGGTCATGTTGTTAAAAATCTCACTGTAGCTCAGTTAGAATTAGATAGGCCAGCTAAGCGCTCACCACAGCAGCCTGCCACACCCTCAGTAAACATCATCCTACAATGCCAGCCACCAGTGAGTACCTAGGGACTCCTGTGATACCCAAGACAGGCTGGCCAAGAGGTGCCCTTGGAATGTCTGCTAAGTGTCCCCTGCTTCTGGTCCCAAAATGTCTCCTGTTCTACCTGCCAACAGGTAGGACCCAGGGACAGCATGTAACTTCTAGCCTGCAGAGTATCGGTGTGCACATGTTCATGTGGGGGTGAATACTTCCTCAGGAATACAAGCACTGTGGAGCTTAGTAGAACTGTTGCGTCTCTCTCTGACTTCTTTCCTCTTTGCTGCCTCCTTTGGCTCTTTCTTCTTTGTCCCTTCCCAGCTCCAACCCATGTCCTCTGATTTGTTATGCAAAAAACCTGAGAACTGGAGGGGGAGGTTCTGTCAAGCACGAGATGTGACTCTTGATAGGAGGCATTATGAAGTGGATAGAGCTATTCAATAAGTTCCATATCAGAAAAGTTGAACCTGCATCTATTCTAGGTATAATTTATAGGAAAGGCAGAACATAGAGAAAAGAGAGAGACAGGTTAAACAGTAACATGAGAAAACATCAGTGGAGGCTGGAGAGAGGGCTCAGGGGTTAAGCCTTTGCTTTGCAAGCAAAAGAATCTGGATTGAAATCCCCAGAAAATATTTAAAAAACGCCAGGAAGAAATGGTAGTGGCCTGTACTTCTAGCCCTGGAAGGCCGAGCCTGGGAAAACCCAAAGCAGAGCAACAAGGAGGTAGAGCCATCTAGGATGATTCCAGTGTCACATTTGGGCCTCCACAGAGGACACACACAGGGGCCTCTTCTATACACACCTACACACATGTACCACCCACACTTACACAAGTGAAAAAGAGAAGAAGAAGAAGAAGAGAAGAAGAAGAAGAAGAAGAAGAAGAAGAAGAAGAAGAAGAAGAAGAAGAAGAAGAAGAACAAGAAGAACAAGAAGAACAAGAAGAACAAGAAGAACAAGAAGAAGACGAGGAGGAGGAAGAGGAGGAGGAGGAGGAGGAGGAGGAGGAGGAGGAAGAAGAAGAGGAAGAAAAGGAAGAAGAGGGAGAGGAAGAAGAAGAGGAAGAAGACATCCTGCTATGTTACAAGGGAGAAGGATGCTCCAGATTAAAAGAGATTTAGGGCCCATGAGATGGTCCAGCCAACAAAGGTGCTTGCTGCATAATCCTGATGTTTGGTCACTCAGAATTCACATAAAGATAGAAGGAGAGAACAGACTCTACACGACTGTCCTCTAACCTCCACATATATGCCTTGCTCCATGTATACCACACACATTAACACACATATCATGCACGCAGAAACATACTAAGAAATAAAATTGAAGAAAACAGTTTAGAACTTGACTCCTAGTCTGAAAATTTGATTGAAACAATGTCATTTACAATAGTAGGAGAAGAATGCAAACACTTAGGAATAAATTTAACTGAAGAAATTCAAAAAGGGTACACTGAAAATCATAAAACATTGAAAGAAAGTAAGCTGAGTAAATAGAAAGGTGTCCCATGTTGATAGATTGGAAGTCTTAAAATTATTCAAATGAGGGCCAGAGAAATGGCTCAGAGATTAAGCCTCTGCCTTGCAAGCAGAAGGTCCTGAGTTCAGATCACAGATCCCATGTAAAAAATACCAGGCAGAAATGGCTTGGCCTATACTTCTGGTCCTGGAAGGCAGAGCTTGAGAAACTCCAGAGCAAAGCAAAAAGGAAATAGAAACAACCTAGGGTGATTTTTGAAGTCACCCTTCGGCCTCTACAGGCATGCATAGTACCCTCTGATATACACATTCACACACACACACACACACACACACACACACACACACACACACACAAACATGCACAAAGTTAAAAATATTTTAAAATATTCAAATGACAACTCTAACTACATAAATTAATTAATAATAAATATTGCATGCTCTCACTCTCTTTTCTCAAATAAAGAAAGAAATATATTTTAAAAGATATCTGAGCTTGTCTTGGAAAAGAAAAAAGTTAGGAGGAATCACTTCCCTATTTCAAAACTCACTGTGGAGCTCTAATATTAAAGCCTCTGACAGAAGAAATAAAATGGACACTACAAAAATAGACCCTTGTGTTAGTGATCAATTGATTTTTTTAGATAAGAATCTGAAACCAATTAATGGGGGGAATGAATAGTCCCTTCAACCGACAGCGCTGGGACAGGTGCAGATCCCAAAGCAAAAGAATGAAGCTGAACGCCACCCCGTACTGCAAGCAAAAGTCAACTGGAACCACAGGCATGGAAGAGTCACGCCTGGAAAAATGAAGATTTTGATCAGATGATGTTACCTCAGGCATGACATTAAAAGCCTAGGCAACAAAGGGAGAAAAATCAAAATAAACAAGCTGGACTAAAGTTAAAACCCTTGGTACTTGAAAAGATGCCACTAAGAAAGTGAAAGGAACTTTGTGTGCTAACTTCAACACTAACTTAAAAAAAAAAAAATCAAAACCAACGAGAATGGAGCTGGGCGTGGTGGGTCACACCTGTGAGATCAGCTGGAATCAGAAGAATAAGGCAGGAGGATTGCAGTTCAAGGCTGCCTGGGCAGCTCAGCCAGGTCTGACTGCAAAAACGAAAGGGGGCTTGTAGCGTAGCTCCTCGGTATTTTGTTTGTCAGGTGCAGGCAAAGCCTAGGGTTAGTTGTTAGTACAACTAACCTTCAGCCGCTCGGGAGCCGTTTCTTACTGTATCTGTGGGACAACCACACAACTTTAGACACCTCACCAAATCCCCCAGCTTCACTCCACAACCCAGATCCATGACCTTTAAAGCAGTTACAAAGGGCCAGCAAGATGGCTCGGCAAGGTGAGGCATTTGCTGCCAAGCCTAAAGATCTGATGAGTTCTATCTCCAAAGCCCACATGATAGAACGAGAAAACCTCCTAAAAGTGTGTCCACATGTGTATCTTGGCATGTGCTTATGTACACGCGCGCGCGCGCGCACACACACACACACACACACACACACACACACACACAATATAAAAACTTTTTTAAAAGGAGCCAGGTTCCCAGCATCTATGGGTACATCTTCATCTCTCTGTTTCTGTTTCCCCCATCTGGTCATTGAAGTGTTAGACCATCTCTGAGTGTCCCAATAGGTCTAGAATAACAGTACCCAATTAAAATGTAAGTCACATGAGCAAAGTAAATATTTTCCCTAGGTACCACATTTTTAAAAAGCAAAAAAGAACAGGCAAAATGAATTTCAACAGCATATCTTCCCGAACTCAGTATGTCTCAAATATAACCATTTCAACATGCACTCAAGCTGGTTTTAAAATTATGAACAGGTGACTTTGCATTCTTTTCCTACGAAGTCTCCGAAATTCATAGTGCTTTCCACTCACAGCACATCCAAGGTGGGACCAGCTGCATCTCAGGGGCTCAACAATTGCCTGTGACAAGAGATATCACGCTGGGCAGTGTAAGTCCAGAACCCTTTTCTATCCGAAGTCAATTTTAAGGGGTAAGCTTGGTCAGTGCTTCTCACCCTCCTCTCCTCCCCTCCCCTCTCCTCCCTCCTCTCTCCTTTCCTTCCACTTGGGAGAGTTGACAAGCTCCGCCCAAGAGCTGGAAGCCACAGAGGACCCAGGAGGCTGCTGGCTGCCAAGGCTGCTTCCTCTCCCACTGAGTAGACTTCTCACCAAAGCCCTAGGGAGGAGACAGCCTCCAAGGAACACTACTATCCCATGTTTCCTCCTAACCCAAAGACTCCCTTAATTGGACATTTAGCCTGGGCTTGTATGGGAGCCTGAGATACCCCCCCACCCCCACACCAGCAGCCTGAGAATACTGGGGACCCTGACCACACACTCATGCAGCCTCCAGATTTCTTCCGACTCCTTGCACACAGCGCTACGTGAATCACCTCATATTAAAAACAAAACTTTTTTTATTTTTTCTAAGTGAGGTAGAGAAAGCAGGCAGACATGCCATAGTACATGTGTGGAGGTCAAGGGACAACTTTCAGAAGCTGTTTCTCTCCTTCCACCACGAGGCTGTCTGGATTGAACTCTGGTTGCCAGCTGACACCTTTACCTGCTGGTCGATAATGCCTGGTCTTTAAGACCAAACTTGTCTGCCAGCAGCAGGGAGTGTTTTACTGCTGGCTGCCGTATACCAGGGATTAGCTCATCTCCTTACAGCCCCGTGAAGGGACAGGATCCCAGGGTCAGGGTGGGGAAGCAGCTTGGGCAAGGTCACACAGTTCATCAGTGAAAGAGCTAGAGCCAGTGTGTGTCTCATAGTCTTTGGATCCAGAATTTGAGCTCTTACTGGCTCCTCTGTCACGTCCACAGGTGACAGGGACGGTCCCATTGTCCACCTGCTCTAACTATATACACTGGGTATAATTTTTTTAATTTTTTTTATTATTATTTATTCAACTGTGTGCATGTGCGTGCGCATGTGTGTGTGTCTGTGTGTGTGTAGAACCACGGACGAATTCGTGAACCACCATGGACTCTTCCACCTCCTTCTGCCCTGGGATTCACAGGCTCCGCCCTACCAGGACCAGAAGCGCAGGCCGCCCCCGCTTCCGCCTGGCGTCTATACATGGGATCTGGGATCCGAACTCAGGACCTTCCGCCTGGAAGGCGGAGGCTTAACCCCTGAGCCACCTCTCCAGCCCCAACAGCGCTCTCTTTATGGTCTATGTAATCATTTATTATACCTATAATATAATTATAGTGACACATGCCTAGAAATCCAGCACTTGGGAGAGTCAGAAGCAGGAAGATAAGGACCCCAAGGCTAGCCTTGACTACATAGTGAGTTTGAAGTCAGCCTGGGCTATGTGAGATGCTATCAAAAAAAAATCAACTGATTGAATAAAATTATTACTATTTTATTATAAAATTACTTTAATTAAAAATTATTCAATTACTTGGTGCGTGTGCACCTGTAGAGGCTCAAAGGTGACTTTAGGAATTATCCTGGATTGCTACACATCCTTTTTGCTTTTGCTCTGGAGTTTCCCAGATTTTGACTTCCAGGTGGGAAGTGCAGAAAACCACCATTTTTGCCCAGCATTTTTTAACGTGGGATCCTGGATTTGAACTTAGGTCCTTCTGTTTGCAAGGCAGAGGCTTAACCTCTGAGACATCTCTCCAGGTCCCTCCCCCTCTTTTGAGGATTAAGGTAGATTTTATTAGAGGAGAAAAGGGACATAGAGTCTGTGAGGAGCAAGAGAGGCAGAAAAGAACTCACTTATGGACTCCAGATATGGAATCCAAGGGGTGGGGAGGGGGAAGACAAGGAAGCCCTAAAATTATTGTAATTTTCTAAGAGTGGCTCAGTGGATGAGTACTGGCTTAGTGTGCCATCCTAGCACCATAAAAATAAAAGTAATAAATGAATATATGCTCTCTAGGAAAAAAAAAGAATCATTTCAAATAACACACCCTTTCCTAAAAGGCGAAGCTTAATTCCAGAATGTTCTTTTTGACTGTGGGTAGAACATACTGTCTGGATCCCAAAGACTGAAATATAGAACAGAGTAACTTTACATCAGAAGGTCCTGGCAGACACTACCTTTGCCACGAGATCCAAGTCGGCATCGGCAGCAGTAAATCGAGTGGATTTCATGGGTGCTAATGGGTGGGGGGGGCGCTTATACCTGAGCTATAAGAGAATTATCAGACAAATCTAAAAGGGGGATGTTCTATGAAGTTCCTCCCCAGTGAACCTCAGCTGACCAGTCAGGAAAAACAAGGAAAGATTGGGAAACAGAACAGAGGTGACTTAGGAGACATGACCGTGAAGAAAGCATGCTGTCTGACATGGGATCCTGGAATAGAAAATGGGCATTAATAGGAAAACTCACAAGATTTAAATAAAATCTTGAGCCCAATGAACAATGATGTGCAGGCCTGAACACATCCACAGATACTTCCTGGTGTGTGTGTGTGTGTGTGTGGACCTTCTGCTTGCAAGGCAGCGTCTAACCCTTGAGCCATCTCTCCAGCCCTTGCAAGCATTCTATAACCTTAAGATTATCCCAACACAAAGGCTCCCTTTACCTCGTGTAAGTGTCAGAGCTAGGCTACAGAAGCCTGTTCTGCCTCCGTGGGTTTGTGCTGCTCTAATGTGGTAGCCTAGAAGCCCAGGCACGTTTGGAGTCTGGTGAGACCATTTCTTTTTGATGGCACTTCACATACCTTAACCTCTGGAATTGAGAAAGGCGAGCTCATCTGACATCATTCGGCAAGAGAGCAGCTGGGGAGCAGTTTAGTTGGCAAAGTGAAAAGCTGGGCAGGGTGATGTGTGTCTGTGGTCCTGGCACTGGGGAGGGGGGCAGGATCCCTGGGACTTTGCTGGCCAGCCAGCCTAGTCCAATCAGCAAGCTCCAGGCCATAGTGAGAGGCTTTACCTCCAGAAGTGATGTGGATGGCTCCTGAGGAATAATATGCAGAGTTGAATATGCATGTGCGTCTCACAGACACACAAAGGTAAGAGGGCCAAACTCACCCTGCCCTAATGGCATTAGACCCACCTATGAAAGCGGAGTTCTTGTGACCTAAGGACCTTTCAAAAGTCTCACCACTGGAGAGTGTGTTGAAATAGTAATTAAACTTCACTATGAGTGGGGTAGAGAGATGGCTCAGGGATTAAGCCTCTGCCTCGAAAGCAAAAGGAACTGAGTTCAGATCCTCATACACTACATAAAAATGCTGAGCAGAAATGGGGGCTGTCTGCACTCCTAGAAGGCAGAGCCTGGGAAACTGCAGAGCAAAGCAATAAGGAGGTAGAGCAATCCAGGATGAGCCCTAAAGTCATAGGGTTTCCACAAGCATACAGTGGCTTCCTCTACACACACCCACACTCACACACCCAAACTTACACAGGCAAAACAAAACAAAACAAAAAACAGCCCCAACCTCCTGCATGAGTTTGAAGTGGGGGGGGGGTAAACATTCTGCTTAAAAACAAAACAAAAAACCACTGATAAAGTCTTTCCCATTTAAGGATTAGTAACTATGTAGCAATGCGAGGCTTAGGAGTGTGAACTTCCAGAGGAAATTTGTTTTCACCATGGACACTTTATTGTTTGAATCTGAAATGTACTCTACACACACACACACACACACACACACACACACACACACACACACACACGGGAGGGGGAGGTTCATGCTTGGCATGCCTTTCTCCAGCTGCTGGGACTATTTTTGGAAGGCTCAGGAGTTTTCAGAGCTGGGGCCTGGCTGGTTAGAGCAGGTCACTAGGGGTTGATAAACCTTTGTTTCACCAGACCCACTTGTTTTCTTGCTCTCTGCTTCCTGACCCACGCAGGAACGGCCTGGAACCTCTAACGTACTCCTCCACCGCCACAAATGAAGTTGTTCCCTCAAGTCTTTCCCCATCACAATGGACTAAAACCCTCTGAGACCAGGAGCTGAAATAAACCCTAGTTTGTTTTCTTCCCCTAGTTTCTTTCTATCAAATATCAGTCACAGAGGTGCAAAAGTAACTAATGCGGGCACACTGCATTCTTTCTTTAGGTCTAGGTGTGACGCTTGCCAAATAAATCCATTGGGCGATGGATGACTAGTGACATCCACTGAGCCTCTGCTTGCTGTGAACACTGTCCAGGAGTCTGTATCCTGCTGCGTAGGTTCACCCCGGGTCTGAAGGACTTTCTTCGCCCACCCCACATCTCAATCCTCTCCAGAGCTTGCCCTGACCAGAAAGCAGCCATCCAGCTCCAGGCCAAGGTGGGTTCTGCATGACCACCTACATCCCATACCTGGATCAGCATCTTCATCCAAACTTGGAATGACTTTGATAGTCAATGCACAGCGCCCCCTCATGGTTGGAGGAGGCTTTACGGAGACCACATTGTACCCCAACATCATTCTCAGTTTGATTCTGTTTTCCTTCCCCAAAGTGTCGTTGACCCTTAGAGGGGTCCCCTTAATCCTCATCCCAGTGTGCTTCCCAGGGACTCCCCCCTTCCTCCCCAGACAGTACGGGCCTTAGCTTTCTTGGCCCTCAGAACAACCCTGTTTTTATAGAGTGATCACCACAGAGGTGGCCAAGGACATGCAACTAAGACATGTAACGACCACAGGGGGATCTGAAACTCATACACACAAGTGACTTCTTCAGGTCTCTGGGCTACAAAAGATGGCAGTGTATGTCTCTCGGTGTAGGTAGCATGCGCAACCTCCAGCCTCCATCAACAGGATCGCTACAGGCTCAGGACAGGCAAGAGCCCTTGTCCACTCACACTGCTATTCCTGCAGCTGCTCCCAATGCAACACGAGAATCACAATAGTACTAAGCGAGGAGCAAGAGGAAGGAAGAGCAATCCGGGCAGAGACTAGCGTGAGCCAATGACTTTTGGCAGGAAGAACTAAAGGGCTATTTAAAAAAAAAAAAAAAGGCCCCACTAACTAGCATAAAGAAAAAGAAAATCAGGCCCAGGACAAAGATGGCACGAAATAAGTCTAAAAAGAAAGGTGGGCATTAGATAGAAGGGGAATTCACCAATTGGCTGGTACTGAACAAATCAATCATCTACCTCTCTGAGCTTCATTTAGTTCATTCAAAATGGTGTAAAAATAGCACCTAGCTTATAAGGTTACTGAAGGGATGGAGTGAGCCTATATTGTAAATCAGCAAAGATTTACACACACACACACACACACTCAGTAGGTGTGATACACACTCAGAGACAACTTAGAACTTCATCGTTAGTAAAATGAGAAGACAGAGGGTAGGATGAAGATGATAGGGTGGGTGTTGGAGGTGGATGGATGGGTGGGGGGCCGGGTAGGTGAGTAGGGTTGAGTGAATGAAAGTATGGCGGACTGTTGGATTTGGGGCTATAGTTAGGAGATAGAATTGGGCTGATGGTGGGAGTCAATGTTGCCAGGAGTGGGTGGTGGGTGTAGGTGGGTGCATCATGGTGGCAGGCTGGTAGGACAGGTGAAATAGTTAAGTGAATACAGGTGACTGGTGGTTGAATGGGCAGTTGGATAGGTGATTGGGATGTGTGGATGGCTGGGACATAGGAGAGGATGGGAAGTTGGCAGGATGAAGGAAGATGAGGGCTTATGTGGTCGTGTGGATGGGTGGTTGCCCGGGTGAATATGAGAGTGGTAGAGTGGGGTGGATGGATGGATGGGCAGAAGGGTTGTGTGGACAGAAGAATTGTTCAGGGGCTTGAAAAGTGATGAAGGATGGGATGGCTGCTGGGTGAGCGGGTTAGTGAGCACCAGGTGTGAGAGAGAATGACTGCTGAGGGAAGAGACACAGATAGAGGCAAGCGGATGGACAGACGGACGGGACCGTGAAACCCCCAACTCCGAAGCTCCTCCGATTAACCCTGTGAAGCTCTCGGGCACAACCTGAGGTTGAAAAAAAGCAGAATCGAGCATGGTTCCTGCACCCCCACCCCAGGCTGCCTCGCAACGATGCTCTTTCCCCCCGGGAGCCCCCAGCGTCCCCGCCGGGCACTCACCTGGAGGCGGCGATCTCGGCCTTCTGGCGCGCGATGGCTGCGGCACGCTGGGCGCCCTCCACGCTGTGCTCCACCTTCTGGCGGACCTTGCTGCTCTTGAGCGGCAGCACGCGGCGCTTGGTGCCCTTGACCAGCACGTTGTGGCGGTACTTGCCCTCCTCGCGGTGGCCGTCGGGCAGCGTGGTGCAGCCGTAGCCGTGGCGCAGGTTGTCCAGCCACTCGCCCTCGTAGCGCAGGCCGCTGGAGCGCTCGCTGACGCCGAAGCCCGAGCGCTTGTCGTTCTTCCACTCGCCCATGTAGGTCTCGGTGGTGGTGGCGTCGATGTCGGCCTCGAAGGGCGCGGCGTCGTCGGCGCCCTCGGCGCCCTCGCCCAGGCTGGCGGTGGAGGCCGCGTCGCTGGCGCCAGAGCTCAGATCGCTCTTAAGGAAGCTGACGCGGCTGCGCTGGCTGCCCAGCGACACGCGCGACTCGGATCGTCGCAGCTTGCCCAGCAGCGCGCCCCGCTGGAACAGGCCGCCGCCCTTGGGCGCCCGCTCCGCCGCCTCGGCGTTGGCCAGCAGGCTGAGCGCGAAGCCGCCGCGCGGGATGGTGGGCGAGGGCAGCGCGGGGCCGTCGGGGGCCGGCGACGCGGGCGAGTCGGGGGCCACCGTCCCGTTGCTGTGCTCGCTGCGCAGCGACGACAGCGACGTGCGCAGTGGCGAGCGCACCACCACCGCCATCCCGTAGGGCACGCTCTGGCGCACCCCGTAGCCGTGCCGCATGCCGTTGGTGAACTGGCCTTGGTACGTCCCTGCGGGCGAGGAGAGCCGAGTCAATGGCGGGGTAGGAGCCCGGTCTGGGGGTGCGTGCTTGGTGACTTGGGTGTGAGACCCAAGGAGAGCTGGAACCACAGCGGGGCAAAGAATGCATGCTGCCCTGCCGTGTGTGCCTGGGGGCGGGGGGCAATGGCAAGGCAGAGAGGGATTTGCCACCATGCTGCCTGTCTTCCCTGATAGAAACATGCCAGGAGGTCTCAGTGGTCTAAGGTCTGTGAGAGTGGAGCATTAGTGTGAAGCTGTGTGTCATAGTTACATACAGGTGTCAACATAGCGGTTGAAAGGCTTGGGGCTCTGGGCACATCTGTAAAGAATCAATGGTTGAGTTAAGCCGGGAGCAAACTTGAAGGAGATTGTCTGATTGATGGAGAGCCCAGCCCATGATGGGTGGGGCTAGTCCCAGGGCAGATGGCTAACATAGAGGGAACTGAGTAAGGAAATTGGCATCCTTTGGTATACTTGGGGACATGCTGGTCTGGCAAGTAGGGACTGGCCCTCTTTCAGCAGTCCTGTGGGTGTGTGGATATGGTGTGGCCAGCTCCCTCAGTGAAGCTGGACAAGGAACGGTAACCAGACTTTTGTAAGCTAAGCATGAAATCCCCCTTTCCCCTGCAAGCCATTTAGTTGAGAATTTATCGGCAAGATGCGGAGTAACTGCTACACTGCTGTGTGTGGAGCTGATGTCCACCCCACCCCAACTGGCTGGGTGAGTTATAGAGAAGTAAAGCACAATAGTGAAGAAGTCAGAAGGAATTGTCAGGGAGCGAAGACTCCCCCTGTAAGGACACACACAAGGCCAAGGCCTGCAGCACAGACGGCATGCAGCATACTCTGCCAGTGGACTAAGGTATAGAGTTATCTGAGCAGGCGAGGTGGTGAATGGGATTTAAAGAGGGGCGCCCAATTTTCAGATGGCACCAGAGACAATGAATAGGTAAGACCCAATCGGTGGCTCCGTGCAGCAGGGTGGCTGTTTGGAGATGTGTGTACGGCAGAGTGCACACAGTGTGTCTGGGATCACGCAAACCAGACTCAGTGTGGTCTGGACTACATGGACAACTAGAGTTGAGTGAGATGCAAGCCCATCTGAGGGCCAGAAAGGGACGGTTCACAGGGTGGATGGGCCCGGTCCCTTTGGTTCTCCAGGCTAAGTGCCCAGGCACAGCTAGCCCATTGTTGGAAGTGATGGGACTATTCCCCTTCGTGAATAGATAAGACAGCGAGTTTGGATGGCAATATAAATATCAGGAAACATGAGAGTGTGCGTTTCATGTGCAAGAGACTTGTGGGTAGGCATGTGGTTTTTGACTACAGGAGATTATATGTGGTCAGGAAGTGCCTGAGTGCCCAGGGCTCCCATGGACGTGACATTACAGTGCATAAGAGGTTGAGTATCCAAGGCCACCTGAGTGCCCAGTTTGCAACTGAGCAAATATGTGAGTTTGTGGCACAGGTGAAACAGAGACCATGGGAGATCCTATGTATGCTGACAGGGGATAGGTTCGGGAGCGGTCAGCAGCCAGAGGCATGTGGGCACTGCAGCCCCGGGACAATGGCAGTGTGCATTAGCAGGGTACTCAAGTCTTGAGTAGAAAAGAGCATGGACTCCCAGTACTGCTTCTGCCCTCGCTTGCTGTGTGACCTTGGGCAACTGACCTGACCTCTCTGTGCCTCCACTTCTTCGTCTGTCAGAAATAGCAATGACCTCTTACTTTCTAGTGCTATTGAAGCCTTGAATGTATTTGTTACTCTATAAGTTGTGTGTACGATGCCACAGTTCTCCAAAGTCTAAGCTATGTGAACAAGCTGACAGAAGCTGGCAGGAAGACTTCCTGCTTCACCTCCATCCCACCATGGGGTTATCCTCAGGGTTCCACCGCAAGGTGCTTTTCACTGGATGGCTAGATTGGAAAATTAATCTCAAAGGTCAACTTGATGAGATCGAGAATCACCTGGAAGGAAGACCTTAGGCATGTCTGTGTGGGATTACAAGTAACCCTGAGCCATCTTCCCTGTCCAATAAGGAACACTTTTTAATGTTTTTTTTGTTTTGTTTTGTTTTTTGCTGTGTGTATGTGTGTGTGTCGGAGAGCACTGTGTGTGCCTATGGAGGACCAAGGATGACTTTGGGAGAGACTCATCCTGGAGTCTCTATTTCCTTTTTTGCTTCACTCTGGGATTTCCCAGGCTCCACCCACCAGGACTTGAAGTGCAGACCGCCACCATCTCCACCTGGCAGTTTTATGTGGGACCTGGGATTTGAACTCGGGACCTTCTGCTTTTGAATCAGAGTCTTAACCCCTGAGCCATTCCCCCGCCCTCCAACAATAATTCTTAACAAAGTATTGTCCCGTGCTTTGCACATGGTCCGTCGGGAGGCCTGCAGCTGTGCTCTGCACATGGATCTAGAATCCGGCCACTTCTTATCCAGCAGCCTCACTTGGACTAGGGCTGGTCAGAGCCACTGTTCTCTGTCCTGCCATCTTAGTCGCCTAGTCTCTGCCTGTCCCTAGCACTACAATCAGAGGGGTTCTGTCCAAAAATAAAAATAGATCCCACTACTCTGCCCCTTCCCGCACCAAGAAAAAAGCTGAAGACCCGTGTGACTCAGAAGATGCTCCTTAATTCCACCTCCTCCACTGTAGCCACAGAGGCGACCGTCCCTCGCACCTACCAGCAGTGGCCCTGCCCTAGGATCTTAGCGCTTGCCCTTTTCTCTGCCTGGAATGTTCTTCCTCCTGGACAGGGCGATGGCTCAGTGGACAAGAGCACTTGTTCTGCAAGGATGAGGATCTAAGTTCAACCCCCCCCCCCACAAGAATCCGGGCAATCCTGTGTGTCTATAATCCTGGCATGGGGGTGGGAGGAGATTGGCCCATCCCAAAATTTGAAAGCCAGCCAGCCTGGCCAAAATGGCAAGCTTCCAGTTCAGTGAGAGATCCTATTTCAAGGGAATAAGGTGGAGAGCTACAGAGAACACCCACATCCTGCTCGGGTTTCCACATGTATGCACACGCACACTCTTTACATGCTACTTACACACACACACACACACACACACACACACACACACACACACCTGCTTTAGTCTTTCTCACAGTGTCTGTATAACATAAGTTTCCCTTTTGTTTTTTAAAAATATTTCGTTTTATGTGTGTGTGTGTGAGAGAGAGAGAGAGAGAGAAGGCACCGTGTGGAAGATGAAGGTAACTTCGGGAATCATCCTGGATTGCTTCCACCTCCCTTTTGCTTCACTCTGGGATTTCCCAGGCTCTGCCCACCAGGGCCAGAAGTGCAGGCTGCTGCTGTTTCCGCCTGGCATTTTTGTGTGGGACCTGGGATCTGAACTCAGGACCTTCTACTTGCAAGATAGGGTCTTGACCCCTGAGCCATCTCTCCAGCCTCCCTTTTGATTTTTAACCATCATGCCTCTGGCACAGGAATTCTGGTGCCTGGAAGAATGATGTACAGGTACTTATCACAGATTCGTTAGACCGATGAGTGAAGCATATGCTTGTTACAGTGTTTATTCCCTCTCGACTTCATCTATTAGAAACCTTGGAGAGGTATTTTATGGCTCCTGTTTTCCCGATGAGAAAAAGTCAAGGCCAGGCAAGGATGAGTGACTTGCAAGGTGACATTGCTCATAGGGAGGCAGAGCCAGAACTCACATCTTGTCCAGCTTCTCAGAAGATGAGGGGGGAAATGGGAAAGGGGGAAGGGAGCACAGACAGGGCAGAGAAGATGGAAGATGGGGGGCAGAGAGAGGACATCTAATCTCTGGGTTGGAGGAGTTTGTGAAATTGAATCAACCTACCTACCTTTAGCTGAAATCTGGCGTGAGACGGGCTGACTCGGTCCCTTGCAGCCCAAGAAAACCTGAGGCTGCAACAGAGAGCGGCTCTTGGCCACCAGTTGGGGAGGAAACAGCCAGGCTATATTAGGAAACTTACAAGCAAGTGGCCAGAGGCACCAACACCCAGGGGAGACTGGGAGTGACAGGGCCCTGGGAAAGGGGGAGAAGCCAGCTGTGGGGGCGACTCTCTAATCTTGTCTATGACCAGAGGATCCTCCCTGGGGACAGGAGGCCATGTGCATGAGAGAGAGGGAGGAGCCTGCCTCTGTCATCTGGCTGAGAGGGCCCTGGCCAGGAGGGTTTCCTCGACCACCAGGCTGCCCTACTACACTCAGCCGTGATTCCTGTAGGGCATCACATTGTTCTTCGAGATCCACCAAGGCCCAAGCAGCAATCCAGCTGGTGTGGCCCACACTCCTGCCACACCTGAATGTCCTCAAATCGCTTTTCATCCTGCCTCAGGGCTTTGGTATATACATTCCCTTTGCTCTTTCCTTTGTTTCCCTTTCTTTCTTTCTTTCTTTCTTTCTTTCTTTCTTTCTTTCTTTCTTTCTTTCTTTCTTTCTTTCTTTCTTTCTCATTCTTTTCCATTTTTCTAACAAAGGTCTTACACTATAGCCCAGGTTGACTTTGAATTCACCACATATCCTAAATTGGCTTCAAATTCCTGGCAGTTCTCCTTGCAGGCAAGGTTCATCCTGCCCCCATCTCTCTTCTGTCTCTCTCTCTTTCTCTCTCTCCCTCTCTCTCCCCTTCCTCTTCTCTCTTCCATCTGTCTTTCTCTTGTTCTTGACATGTTCTTTTCTTTGCTCTTCCCCTGGCCAACTTTGATTGATAGTTTCACTTTCTCTCCTGAGCTCTTGAGCCCCCCCCCCCCCCCCCGCGTGCTGACAGACAGTCTCATGCTGTCACTTCTTGACACTTGCCCAAGCACTGTGAAGTAATCACACGATCTGGTCACTGGTTCCCGTAAGTCTTTCCTCTCCATCACTCTATCGTTGATGCTTTTGCCCACTACAGTCCCAGCATCTCACACAATTCCCAGGCCCAAGGAAGCCTGAGATGAACTGCTGACGATGTGTGACTATCTTTCCTGATGAGACTATCATGTCACCGAGGCGGGGGTCACATCACCTTTCCCTTAAGACCCAGCATGAATGGCGCTCTTAGAGTCGGTGACCTTCAGATCTGTTCAGCAAGACTAACTGTGGGCAAGGCACGTGGGAAGACAGTTCAGGTCATAACCAAGGTACACACGGTCCTGTCTCCCAGACAAAGCTCCTGCATTTCATGGAGCCTATACACCATTCTCTCCCACAATTGCTCTTTTGGTCTAACACAACAACATGGATTTCAACCTTAACTCCGATCAACCTTAACTCAGGCCTGGAGTGGCTCTAACGCATAAGTTATTAAGCCCACAAGAGCCTCATTTTGTCCTTCCATGAGGTGGAAGAGCCAAGACCTGTTCACTAGTTGTTCATTTCTGCCTTTGACCTTGATATTTGCTGTAGGCCGTGTATTCTTCACCATTGGCGCCAGAGACACAGCAGTGACTGAAGTGGACATTTCCTCTACCCATGGGGCATGGAGTCTAGCACCAGGGTAGACTAAGCTTCTTGGCCAGGGAGTCAACTAGACATACACACAGCAGGCAGCCATACACAGTGGTACACGGTCCAGGTCTAGAGAGAAGGAGTGAGGGAAGTGTACAAGTGAAGCTAAGGAAGTTACACAGAAGGTGGCAAGTAGAGAGGGCACCTAGGAAGCAGTCCATAAAGACTGGTGCACAGGAAGTGCTTTATGAAGACTATCACACAGGAAGTGGGCCCATGACACTGGTCCACAGGAAGCCCTCCATGAGGACTAGCACACAGGAAGCAGTCCATAAAGATGGGTGCACAGGAAGTGTTCCTTAAAGGTTAGTTCCCCTCTCTTCCTTTCTCTTTCCCTAAGTTTCTGGGGCCCTGTGGCTGCTGGGAAAGTGTTCTAGCCCCTCCAACCCCTAAAGGCCAACTTTTTGGCAAGTCGTAGTCTTTGCTCAGAAAAGCTGGCCCAGAAAGGATTAGCTGTAAAGATGAAAGGGAGCCAGGAAGGACAGAGAGAACCCGAGGAGAAGAGGAGGCCAACTCTGGTTTTCTGCTTGTAGAACACATGTAGGTGCATGGTCAGGACTGCTTAGGCCTGCTGGTAGTTTGGCTAGAAGGAAGCTCAGAGCTTCTGTGTCCCATGCACCTTCCCTCTCAAAGCAGAATACCTTCTGGAAGATTCATCTGTAGGATAAGAGCTATCTTCCTGGCCAGGGATTCTGACTTCGTTGGACTAGACATGGGGGTTTCCAAAGCTCTGTAGTGGTGCGTGTCCTTCTAGGGTTCACTGTGACTAAAGATTTGGTCCCCATGGTACCATTGTTGGGACATGGTGTGACATTTGAGATGTAGAGCCTAGTGGGAGGTCCTTAGGTGATAGGGAATGTGCTCTTAGAAGGGCCTGAGGAAGCTTAGTGCCTCCCTCCGTTGGGAAGTATAAAACACACACACACACACACACACACACACACACACTCACACACACACTCACACACACACTCTTACACAGTGATTACTGCCATCCACTGCCCTCTTCAGAAACCAAGTAAATGATTATCCCCCTCACCAATTTGATCTTAGTTTTTTTTTTTTTTTTGCGTGTGAGTACAAGTGTATGGGCGTGTGTGTGTGTGTGTGCACATGCGTGTGTGTCTATGTGTGTGTCTGTGTGCCTGTAGTAACCTAAGGGAGACGTCGGGAATCATTCTGGGGTGCTCTACCTCCTAATTGCTTTGCTCTGGGGGTTTCCCAAGCTCTACTTTCCAGGGCCACGTGTACAGGCTGCCACCATTTCTGCCCAGAGTTTTTACGTGGGATCTGGGATCTGAACTCAGATCCTTTTGCTGGTGGGGCAAAGACTTTAACTCCTGAGCCATCTCTCCAGTCCCTTGATCTTGGATTTTTTTTTGAACTCCAGAACTGTGAGTTAAATAAACCTTTCTTTCTTCATAGGTATTAGGCCTGTGTCAAAGTATTTCAATGGAGTGGCAAAAGGCAGGTAGTGGGACTGGGATGCGGCTCAGCAGAGGCAGCTGCCCAGCAAGCATGAGGTTCTGGGTTCCAGAACAGCCACAGCAACAGCAAGAAAGCTGGTTGATAGAAGCAGTTAAGATGATTCAAATATATAGTACAAGCTGGATGAAGAAGCAAAAACCCCTCCTTCACCTCCAGTCACATTCGCTAACAGATACCCTTTGAATATGGACGCTCCCAGCTGATAAAAATATCTTGTTGATCTGTGGTCTCTCAATAGCATAACTTAATAATTACATATCAAAAAAATCATATATCAAATGCCATCATAGAAACGACAATATTTTGAGCTGGACATGGTGATGTATACTTGTAATCCCAGCACTTGGAAGACTGAGACAGGAGAATCACTGCAAGTTTGAGGCATAGCAAGACCCTGTCCCAAATAAATGACTGTGGACATCTAAATACCCACAAGGCTCAGGGAACATTGTGAAAGAGGGGGCAGAAAGACGGTAAGAACCAGAGAGTAGGGGAGAGCTGCCAAATAGTGTCTTTTTCTTTTGTAGGTGTAGGTACAGATGTGTACATGTGTGGGATCGTAGAGGTATGTGTATATAGAAGAGGGCACTGTGTATGTCCGTGGTGGGAATCATCCTGGATTGCTCTACTTCCTTATTGCTTTGCTGTGGGTTTCCCACCTCCACCTTCCAAAGCACTTCAGGCCACCGCCATTTCTGCCTGGACTTGCTACTTGGGATCTGGGATCTGAACTGAGGTTCTTTGGCTTGTGAGGCAAGAGGCTTTAACCCGTGAGCCACCTCTCCAACCCTGAAGAAGACAGTGTCTCCTGGACATAAGGCCGATACATCCATGACTCACTGCAGCCTGGCTGACCTGCACAACAACCATCAACATTCCGTCACGATGGGGAAGGAGCTCATGTGGCCCTCTGTTCTCTGAGTGAATATCGATAGTCAGTGCTGCCTGAGGAAGGGGACTGGGACTGACAGTTAAAAGGAGTTGGGGGCTGGAGAGGTGGCTCAGGGGTTAAGCCTCCGCCTTGCAGGCGGAAGGTCCTGAGTTTGGATCCCAGATCCCACATATAGACGCCAGGGAGAAGCGGGGGTGGCCTGCGTTTCTGGTCCTGGTAGGGCGGAGCCTGTGAATCCCCCGGCAGAAGGAGATGGAGGCGTCCATGGTGGTTTGTGAATTCGTCCGTGGTTCTACACATACACAGACACACACACACACACACACACACACACACACACACGCGCGCGCGCGCGCGCGCGCACGCGCGCACATGCACACAGTTGAATAAATAATAATAATTTAAAAAAAAAAGAGGAGTTGGGAGCATCTGTAAAGAGTTATTTATTAAAGGCAAGCCCTTAGCAACTCTGTGGAAGGTTATCTAATCAATTGGGGAAGACTTAGTCCAAAGTTGCTGGGACTATTCCCTGGGCAGGCGAGTAAGACCGAGAGAACTGGCTCAGGACTTTGACAGACTGGCAAGAGAGAGAATATTCCTCTGTCAGCAATTCCTGTGAACATGGCGTGATCTCAGCTCCTGATGTTGATGTGTATGAACTCTTCTCCCTTGCTGATAACTGGAACTAAGATTCTTTTCTGGCATAGAACCTCTTGTTGCCCTAAACTGACCATGTATGTACACCAACAACAGAAGATTAACTAACTGGAGCAGGGACCCTTTGCTTATACTTCAGCAAGAGCATGGGCACATGCTAATACTGACAGCCCTTATCAAACTCAATGGATCAATCACACAAAAAGACATACAAATAGAAAGGAAACGTGGGGAAAAAAGGGAAAAGGTTCTTGGGCAATAGGATAGCTCAGTAGACAAGGTGATTGCTTGCAAACCTGAGTTTTATCCCTAGAATTCCACGTGGTGCAAAGAGAGAACTGACTCCTGAAAGTTGTCCTCTGACCTCTACCCCATGCTCCAATGTAGACATAGCTTGCTCTTTCTCTTGCCCCCCCCTCAATCTCTCTCTCTTTCTCTCTCTCAAATAAAAAAATAATCAAAAAAGAAGAAGGGGGCTGGAGAGATAGCTCAGAGGTTAAGATTCTGCCTTGCCATGAGAAGGACCTGAGTTCAGATCCCAGATACTATGTAAAATGCCAGATGGAAATGGTAGTGATCTGAACTTCAAGCCCCGGAAGGTGGCGCCTGGGGAACTCCAGAGCAAAGCCAAGAGAAGGTAAAGCAATCCAGAATGATACCCAAAATCACCTTCAGGTCTCCACAGGCACATGCAATGCCCTCTGATACACACAGACACACTGATACACAGACACATGCATGTGTGCATGTACACAAAAACTAAAGTGAAAAGGAGGATGAGATAGGGTAATATTGGGTGAAAATGACACATCCACATATCCACATCCACAGAGAGAGAGAGACAGACAGACAAACCGACAGACAGATAGATATGCCTACCATGCATCGGAGAGGAGGGCCCAGAGGAAAATCAGACATGCACAAGAAAGGACTCTCTGGGAATTGGTGTGGGAGGCACTGGGGGATGGGGAGGGAGAGGGGTGGGGGGAGGAGGAGGAGGGGGTACGGGGGGAGGAGGAGGGAGGGAGGGAACTGGTGTACCTAATAAGTTTGTATGAGCTGAAATAAAAAAATAAAAAATAAAAAAAAAGATATGCCTACCATGGAGCATGTGTGGTAGTCAGAGGACAACTTCCAGGATCAGTTTTCTCCTTCTTGTCTCTCTCTCTCTCTCTCTCTCTCTCTCTCTCTATATATATATATATATATATATATATATATATATATATACGCATTATATATATATATATATTGTGTGTGTGTGTGTGTGTATGAAACTGTCAAATATAATTAAAAATGATCCTGTCTCAAAAATAGGAAAAAAGAAGTAAAAAAGAAATTAAGGAGGGAGGGAGGTTGGGAGGGAAGAAATATTTTTGAATATGGGTTAAATATAATACATATGAACTTAATTTCAGCACTTAAAATGTGACTACTAGAAAAACTGCATATATAGCTCATATTACTATTCTAGTGGAACGTGCTAACTTAAGACATTTAAGATTGGTGTCCACAGTTACCTGCAGGCCAAATACATATATTCTTTTTTTTTAATTCATTCAATTGTGTGTGTGTGTGTTTGTGTGCACGTGTGTAAGTGTGTGTGTATGTATGTGTGTGTGTGTATGTGTAGAACCAAGGGTGAATTCAGGAACCATCATGGACTGCTTCTACCTCCTCTTTTGCTCTGCCCCGGGATTCACAGGTTCTGCCCACCAGGACCAGAAGTGCAGGCCGCCCCTGCTTCCGCCCGGCGTTTGTATGTGGGATCCGGGATCTGAACTTAGGACCCTCTGCTTGCAAGGCAGAGGCCTAAACCCTGAGCCATCTCTCCAGCCCCAAATACATATATTCTTAAGGTTTCAGTTATCATTTGTGAGGCAGGAGAGAGAGAAAGTGAGGGGGTGCTGAGGGGGTGCACACACCTATGACCTGGTGCATGGGCAGAGGTTAGGGGACAGCTTTCCTTCCAGCTGTGGACATCTAAGGATCACACTCTGGTCGCCTTACCCATTGAGCGGCTGGTGCTATCCTTCAACAAGTTCTGCCATTCTTATTTTGCAATTGAAATAACTTCCGAAGAATCTAAAGTGCCTCCTCATCCTGGTACAGTGTAGTCGTTACCAACTGGTCCCAGCCAAGGGTCCTGCCTTCTGCCTGCCCCTCTAAGAATGGAACTCAGTGCTGCCTCCAGAGTCATTGTCTATAAGATGCAGATCTTAATGGACTTTGCCTCTCTTAAGGCCCTACAGTGGCTCCCCGGTACATAGAGGGTGCTTGGGTCCCAGTCACTAAGAAACAGATTAGGAGACAGATTACAAGCAGGGGATGTTGAAAGGTGGTCTTAGGATGGAAGCAGGATTTGCCCATGGAAAGTGGCAGCCATCTGCCACAGAGGTCTGCACTCACCCCATGAACCCTCTGGAGCTGCTAGAATCATTAAGAGTTGTCTAAAGTCACAGCATGGGGCCAGGTCTTTACCCACATGCTCTGAGCAGTCACTGGCGAGGATTGAGGCAGCTCCTACTGCTGGCCAGCAAGGCCCAGCTAGGAGCCATCAGTGGGTCATTTGTAACAGTCAGGGGAATGGGGACCTTAGTCCTCGGGGGTGCTTAGATATGTCCCCCAGAGTCATCATAAAGATGAAATCCAATGTCTTCAGTTTGACCCAAGGAGTGCTCAGGTTCTGGGCCCCATAACACTTCCAGCCTCATCTCCCAGCACCTCTCGGTCTCTGAGTTCCTGTCTTTTCTGGAACAGTGTGCTCCACTCCCCGCCACCCTTTTACACTCACCATTCCCTGTGCCAGCAACAGTGTGGTCTCTCTGCCCAGTTAACCAGCACTCTACCTTCTGAGCTCATGGCAAACACCCACTTCCTCCAGCAATCCTTTGCTGATCTCTGGACCAGACTGGGGTCTTCTGTTACAGGCTCACGGATTCTCCTACTTTCCCTTTAAGTTACTTTTCACTCTATAATACAATCACCAGTGGTCTCTGCGATTAAAATGAGTATTCCTCAGGACAGGGGCCAGGTCTATATCGCCCACACACGTGCCCAGCACCCAACAGTCATGGACACCTAGAAGACACTCAGCAGCCATGTCAAATGAATGCAAGAGCCAGTTCTCTACATCTCTCTCCTCTTGAGAAGGGAACCTATGTGCCGGGCTTCTGTGGGATCACACGGGAAGTCAGGAATTCTCCAGCTCCCAAAGACACGGGATCCCTTCACACCATGGAAGAAGATACATGATTTGAGTCTGAAAAGCCCCCCGCCCCAGGCTCATGTTTTTTGGGCACTTGGTCTTCAACTGGTGGTGCTGTTGGTACAGTTGGATGGGGACCTTTAGGCGCTGGGGCCTAGTTGGCCTAAATAGATCACTAGGGTTATACCCGGTCTCCCAGCTTCCCCTGTTTTCTGCTTCCTGGTCCACTGAGAAGTTAGCAGTCCCCAACCACCACAAGCTCTACTGTGCCTTCCTCGCCATCAAGGACTAAGCCCTCTGAATCCAGAAGCCAAAAGAAGCCTTCCTGCCCAAGTTGTTTCTGATAGATATTTGAACACATCAATTAGGAATGTAACCTATATAGAAAAAGACCATAGGTGACAGTCATCCAGCTTGCCTGAGACAGAAGGATTTCCTGGATGTGGCACTTTCAATGCTAACACCAGTATGGTTGCAGGCGAATGGACAGGGCTGGTCACCCTACATTTAGGCAAGAAAGACATTTCTTCTTAGCACAAGAGTCAGTGATACACTGGTGAACCAGCTCTTCAGAAAAACAAAACAAAACCCTTTGATTTGTAGCATTAGCCAACTTCTGCAGTGTAAGACTCTCTGGTTAAGCTACTAAGAGTTAGACTTTGAGAATTTCCTGTGGCCATGGATTGGTGCATGGGTACCAGCAAGAACTCGCTCACTGCCCGTAAATATGTTCCATCAGGTTCCGATTCCTACAAAAGAGCCACATAGTCATAGGCGACCTTATTTCTGGTAGAAGTGTAAATCTTTCAGTCCTGAAAATTCACGGCTGGAGTGGAATCTGGAAACCATCAAGGCAGCAAGCCATCTGACACATTGACCACCTCTTTCCTAGCCTGTCTGCTACACTGACCATCTCTTTCCTCTCCTGTGTCGACTACTACAGACTTTACTAATCAATCATAATGTTAATTTCGGGATCCCTCACCACATCTCTAAGTAGCCAAAAAGTTAAGTGTTGTGCATAAAAGGAAAAGCAACCTGCTTTTCAAAGTAAGTGGGGTCCAGCTCTCCTTAATACAAAGAAGAATCTTAAGTCTCAGAGAGACACGCAGCAATCTGCCTGAAACAACAGTAGCTCAACCAGGGCTAGCGAACAGAATTCCCACAGTGTTCTTTCTGTCCTGCTTGCCTTGCTGCAGAAGTGGGGAGGAATAAGGAAGGATTCTGAGTCTAATTCTGGGAAACTTCCTGTTAACATTTGAGTGTGAAAGGTCCCCCTTCATGTGGCACAAGTGGGGCCTCATACATTTAAGCCTGGTCACCACTTGATTATCCTGTTTTGGAGGATGACGGGCTGATGGAGAGGAAGTCCTGCTTTCCCTCTCACCCTCTGCTTCCAGGTCTGCCAAGATGTGAACAAGCTACCCTGCAAATTCCACTGCCTCCAGCCCAGCTGGTCTAACTTTCCATGGTTTCCCACCATGATGGGAGGACTATCCCTCTCAGACTGCGAGTTGAAAGAAACCTCTCCTCCCTTACATTGCCATGACAATGAGAAAAGTAAATAACACACCAGCTCTTTTTGCACCTTGAAAGCTTCTTACATGACAACATACAAATATTATTCGTGTATTGTTGAATGTCACAGGAGTCATATAGGCTCATTGTAAAACGTTCAAATGGATGAGTGGGTAGAAGCAAAGACCTCCATTCTGCCTCTCTAAAGTACTGTTAAGCACTGGCTGTTGGGACCCACAGGTACAGAAACACATGGCGAGCTGAGCACGTGGTTAGAAGCTCATCATTCTACTTCTGCTCCCATCCCTGGCCATGAACACAGGGCAAGGACTGAGTAAACACCTGTTTCTATTCACTTAACATGCCTTCAGCCCCCTTTCCAAGCAATGCAGGTGGCCCATCGCTGTGGACTTGCTCCAGGGTCTCATGCATTCGTTTAATAGGCCATTTGGTAAGTGTTTTGTGCTTCTCTGTGTTCTTTCCACAGAAGTGCCAAGGCCTTGCTTCTCTGGTTCACCTGCACCTCCTACACCTCAGTCCCTCCCCTGGCTTCCAAATGCTACCGTCCATCAAAACCCCACAGTCTCTGGTTTCCTGGGATCATGACAGACAGCCCAAAGCGGAGGCACTGGTGCCATTCAGAAGAGCTCCCAGGAGCAGGGTCGTGTTGCAGTCATGGGTGACACCCCTTAGACTGCAGGGCTCTACCACCCCCACATCCAGGGCTGCTGCCCCATGACACCCCACAAGCTCACACAGAAGTTGAGGATTAACTGCGCAACATCAGCCAGGTGCTGACAACCCAGAGCCCGTGGGCCTGGGTGAAAGGCTCTTGGCCAAGCCTGGGTCAGCTCAGTACCCCGAGGGTTGCCAGCAAGCCCGATGTCTAGAGAGCTGACTGGGTAGGCAGAAGCAAGAAGGGAGGGGCTCCAGGCTCAGAGGCAAACCCAGCCTCCTGTGCCCAGCACAGGCTGCCACCCTCAGTCCCAACTGGCATCCTTCACCAGTGCATTCAACACTCCACTCCTAACCTTACCAATCTCAGCATGTGGCATGACCATTCTTGCCTCTCACCCCCTCATTCCATCTATCAGCAAAACCTATCACCTGGCTGCTGCAAGACTATGTAGTTCAAGCCGCCATCCTTCTCACCAGGATTACTAGAAGTCAACCACGCCAAAATGGTCTCTTCTGGACCGGGTAGCTACAGGCATCCCATGAGACAAAAATCAGATCCTGTTACTCTTTACTTTTTAATTTACTTTTTAAGCATGAATTTGCTTTTCACAGTGTCAAGGATGGAACCCCTGCCACTGGGCGACCCCCTAGCACCCTGTTGTTTTCATCATCCCAAGTTTTCTCAGGGTAAAAGTCAGATTCTTCCCATGGCTTGGGTGGCCCTGCAGAGAGTACCCCATCTCCACGCCTTGCTGGCAGGAACAGTATAAGGCTATCATGTCCTCTGAACAGCTTGTCAAGAGCACACACTGTCCATCTGGCCTGTCGCTGATGAGGTCACACCTAATCACTTGGTTAGGAAGATATTCACTAAGGATTCCAGCTTCACTCAGTAGTGGAGGGTGGGAGAGAGGAGGAACTAAGAAAGCAGAGATCAGAGGGTAAGTAGGTTTTTCTATGCATGTATGAAAAATGCTGAAGAGTAACATCCATTGATAAATGTTAAAACAATGAGAAAAGGGGGCCAGTGCAATAGCACAGTGGACAAGGTACTCGCTCAAGAACCTGGTGACCTGAGTTTGATCCCCAGAAGCCCACATGGTGGAAGGAGAGAACTGACTTCTGAAAGTTGTCCTCTGACCTCCACCCATGTGCCTGTCAGGCAGGTGTGTCCCTTCCCTCTGGCAGATAAATATCTTTTAGAAACATAAAAAAATAACTAAAAGATGCACAGAAAAAGTTACTTAAGCATTTCCTGTCAGTATTCCCCCAGAATCCATTATGCAGAAACTGTAGTTTTGCTTTGTGGGAAAGGGAATCATTTTTGATTCAGGAAATGTCTATACTTGATGATAAATCACCAAAGAAGGAATCATTTTCTACATGTTTAAGAGGCCACGAAGATATCAAAATTATATTTAAGACTGGCTTTTACATTTAAGATTTGGGTCACGTGAGAGATAGGATGACTTAGAATTATGTTTTTAAAGGTACACGACATACTTGTGGATTCATAAACATTAGTGATGGGTGCAAAGTCCTAAAAGTTGACTTGAGGAGCTGGGTACCAAACTGGTGGGAACGAGACCGCTCATAGGAGTCCCGTTCTCTGTTGTTCCAGAGGAGAAGGGTTAAGTGATGTGAGAAGAATTTAAAAACCACGAAGAGCTCCTAAGTGCTGGATTCGAGACTATTCTGCTTACAAAAGGCAGAGTGTGCCTGTCCTAAGTTCTTACCCTTCCAGGTGCTGCATGATATGATCTTTGCTCTTTCGCATGTAAACTATAAATAGATTGGTCCATAATCAGGGAATCAAGTGCAAAACCAAACAAGTAGTAGAACATGGTGCTGGCCGAACCAATAGAGTCTCCTGTAGGCTGCGTACACCCCAGATGTGGGTGTGAGGGTCTAGTCCTTACCACCCACTCTCTGCAGTGGTCAGTCAGCACGTGCATGTATGAAGTGTTCATCATTGGCCAGCAGGGAGAGTCCAGGAGACCCTAGGACCCTTGAGTCACTCCTGCCTCCATCCTGACCAGTGCAACAGTGGACTCCCAGCAGCTGCCCCTGAAGAAGGGAGCTGCGAGACAGAGGGGGACTGGACCTCACACTGCCTCTGTGACTCAGATTTGGAAAGAGACAGAATGGAACAGGGACAATCCTCTGGTCTGCAGCAGGAAGCACCCCCTGACCCCTCACCCCACACTCTCAGCAGGAGACCTCAGAAAATGAGACTCCGCATGCCTCCCCAGGGTGCGGCCAGGCCAACAGCTGCTGGGGGCACAGAATTAGCAAGTCCTGGAAACCAGCAAGCTCTGTGAATCCCCCGGGCCTGCCTTGGACAGGACACGCCTGCTGGGGCTTGGCCAGTCGGACACATGAATCACACAAGGAGGCACGGAGAGGAAAGACCGTGTCCGCTTTCTTGTCTCACTGAGGGGCACTTGTCCTCCCTGGGGTCAACGGCGTTTAATGCCAAGAAGCTCCCCAGACAGACGGCGACTCAGCAGCTGTTGAGGGACCCTCTGACTATGAGCTGGGACTTGAGGGTCTCGAGATGAGGAAAATTCTGCTGATTCTTCATACGAAATGGGCTCATGCCTGATACAGCTTCCGTCTGCCAGTGGCAGGTGGCTGGGCAGAACTAAGTGAATCAACACCTTAGCTGGTTCACAGCTCCGAGATTAAAAGCTACTTTGGAGCTCAAATATTGTCCCAAAGACATGGACAGCTGTGATTCAAGCCATTCTGAGTGGATTCGCCCTGAGAGGTATAAAGGGCAGACAAGAAGGAGAACATGTATTTTGGTGTTTTTCTACACTAACTGTCTTACATGTATTATCTCATTTCATCAACCAGCTGTTTAGGGAGATTTCAGTACACATGCACATCCGTGTGTGTGTATATCACAGACATGTGCGCGCGCACACACACACACACACACATACACCACATACACATCCCCATGCATATATGTACACACACATTACACACACTACACAAGAATCACACACATACATACCCCACCATGCACATACACACACCACACATGCACATACATACACATGCACACTCACACATGTACATACACACATGTACATACACACATGCATACGTACACACACACACTACACATGCACATACACCACACACACATACACACACCAGTGGAAAAAGGAATGGAAGATCAGACAGGGTACTTAATGTCTACATAGTTAACAAGTGGCTCAGCTTGCGTCTGAACCCCCACTGAGGCACTCTAAGCCCCCAAGTACTAGGTGTTATGACTCCCGCTGATAATGTCAATTCTCTAAGAACTGCTGCACTTGGTTTTTAATAGTCATGAAGGAATTTCAAAATAAAATCTGTTGTTTGCAGAAGGCTGGAGAGGTGGCTCAGGGGTTAAGCCTCTGCCTTACAGGCAGAAGGTCCTGAGTTTGGATCCTAGACCCCACATATAGACGCAGGGCAGAAGCGGGGCGGCCTGCGTTTCTGGTCCTGGTAGGGTGGAACCTGTGAATCCCCAGGGGCAGAGTAAACAAGGAGGAGGTGGAGGCGTCCATGGTGGTTCCCGAATTCGTCCGTGGTTCTACACACACACACACACATACACACACGCACATGCACACGCACAATTGAATAAATAATAAAAAAAACTTTTAAAAATTTGTTGTTTGTAAATCTGAAAAATGAACAAAAATCCCCATTGCACTAAGAAATTTATTGGGCAAAGAGTGTTCAAAGTAAATACATGGAAATAAATTTTAGCTTCATGAGCTAGCAACAGTGGGAAAATGAAATTAGAAACTCCAGTATCAAAAAATAAACTACATAAGCATAAAATTTATAAAAGCATACAAATCCCTGACTAGCCTAAACTCTGCTGAGTGAAATTAAGGGAGGCATATGCCTTGTCCAGGGGTTGGAAGACTCGCTATTGTGGACATGTTTATTTTCTCACATGATCTAGAGAGCTAAAGCAAATGCAGTCAATTTCTACAGGCAGTTTTTACAGAAATAGCAAGCTGATTTTATAGTGCATATGGAAATGAAACCACAATAGTGAATCTCGGTAGGAAGGACAAGGTTGGACAACTCACTGTAATTTTGAGACTCACCATAAGCTTGGTAAACACACTGGAGGATTGAGAGTTTCAGGATAGTCTGAGCTACATGGTTAGTTTCAGAGTAGACCTGATTCCCTAGTCCAATAAAATAGATTTACTATAAATCTACAAGAACGATGGCATGGTTTTGACATAAAGACAGACAAGTGGGCTGGAAGAAATATATTCCTTTGGGGATCAGATAAATACATGAGGAAGTTCCTTTAAGTTCACCTCTGCAAGGAACCCATAAAATGTAACACGGTTACTATTAAGTCCTCTACTCTGACAAATGCACTGAGCTGGTACGTTTAGAGTCCATGATACTAAATGAGTTTAAGTCATTAGTTTGAGCAAGAAAAAGTGAACTTGAAAACAGCAGAAACAAAAGGAAAACTGGGTCCCGAGTGCAGAAGCTTGGGTTCTGGACCTGGTTGCCAGAGGTGAATATGAACATCTTGGGGCTGGGGAAATGGCTCAGGGGTTAAAGCCTTTGCCTCACAATCAAAAGGACCTGAATTTGGATCCTCAGATTCCATATAAAAAAGCCAGGCAGATATGGAAGCAGCCTGTAATTCTGGTCCTGGAAGACAGAGCCTGGGAAACCTCAGAACAAAGCAATAAGGAGGTAGAGCAATTCCAAGATGATTCCTGATGTCACGTTTGGACTTCCACAGACACACTCAAGTGCCCTGTGGCACACACTAACATAGACACATGCATGTATGCTCGCATGCACACACACACACACACACACACACACACACACACACACACACACACGCCCCTCTGGGGCAGTCTTAACAAAAGCATCACACACACACATCAGACTCTATTGATAGTGCTTTCTGTACACCAGAAGATCACTAACTTCCCTGGAAGATAAAAGAGAAAACACCTGGCACCACACATAAGGAGCAAGATACTGCTTACTGCTCATCTGTTTGCATTTTCCTCTGTAGATGCGAACAGAGAATCACAGTGTGAAATGTGATGTATCTCACACTGCAGTTACAGTCGTAAAAGTTTGAAAGCCACAGGATGGTAAACGAAAGGACTTTAAGAAGCCTAAACGATAGGATGCATACAAAATACTGAGCATGCAAGATGCCACGCTTGTCAGGCACCAAGCATGCGCGATGTAGAACATGTGAGATGTCAAGGGTACAAGATGCCAGGCACGCAAGATGCCCATCATGTAAAATGTGTGTTATATGGTGAGCCTGCAAGATGCCATGCACGTGAGGCATCAAGTGTGTGAGATACTGAACATGAGAGATGTTAAGAGTGTGAGATGGCAGAGCCTTCGAGCTGCATGGGCATGCAAGGTGCCATGCATGCAAGACGCCGAGCATGGGAGATGTCGAGGGTGCAAGAAGCTGAGGGTGTGACATGCCCAGCGTGTGAGATGTTGACTGTACAAGATGCCGAGCATGTGAGATACCAAGTGTGCAAGACACTGAGCCGATGAGATGCCGAGTCTTCAGGCTGCTGAATGTGTGAGAAAAAGCAAGCTTGGGAGGCGCTGAGTGTGTGAGGTGCCGAGCCCAGAGCCTATTCCACGGTGAAGATTCAAGAGGGTGCGTGCAGCTCTTCCTGTAGTCCAGGTGCGCTTCGGGGTGTTCAGCCTTAGAGGTGACACTCTTGCCAGTCTAGGTGATTCTGAAGAAGGGTGTTTATGATGGTTACTTTCCCTGGTTACTTGGGTGGATTTAAATCACCCTGGAGGCCAGTTCTGGATATGCTGGTGAAGGCATCTCCAGAGGACTGAGCAAGAGGAAACCCCACATGGAATTAAAGGGGGAAAGAAGGAAGCTGGAAGCGTGCGGCACGTCCCTTCTCCCTCTGCTTCCCGGTCTACTGTGCTGTGATCAGCCTTTGCCTCAGGCTCCTGCCTGTGCCTTCCCTGCCCCGACACACCGAGACCCACTGAGACTGTGAACCAAAACAAGCTGCTTCTCGCTGAAGAAGTATCTGTCAAACACTGTGGTCATAGCCATACAAACGCCAATCATCTGGGGTTCCACATTTTTCGCCCACACCGAGTTCCATGATTATGTGGCCGATCCTGTTTTGTACCGTTGAGCATCATTTATTAAGATTCTTATTAAATGGGCTGGAGAGGTGGCTCAGGGGTTAAGCCTCCGCCTTGCAGGCGGAAGGTCCCGAGTTCGGATCCCAGATCCCACGTATAGACGCCAGGTGGAAGCGGGGACGGCCTGCGCTTCTGGTCCTGGTAGGGCGGAGCCTGTGAATCCCGGGGCAGAAGGAGGTGGAGGCGTCCATGGTGGTTCGCGAATTCGTCCGTGGTTCTACACATGCACAGACACACACACACACACACACACACACACACACACACACACGCACGCACATACACACACACATGCGCACAGTTGAATAAATAATAATAAAAAAAATTTTAAAAAAGATTCTTATTAATGACAGATATTTAATTACTTGTTATTGTCACATTCTATGTCTACCTCTTTTCTCACCAGAAGACCTTGAGTGAAAATACACATGAGCCCTGTCTTGGTTATGTCCTCTGTAAAGTAGGGGGAGGAACAATACCTCCCCATTCGCTTGGGAAGGTTTAAAGTGCCATGTTAGGTGTCTGGATAGCACTTGCATGTAGTGAGCACTTCAGAGTTGCTAAATTCTATTGTCAATGTCATTAGCTAAAATACTGTTATTGTTAACACTGTTAGCTTTATGGGAAAAGTGAATCAATCCTGGGCCTGGTTTTCCCACGCTGATTGTTGTTAGAGATGAGTCTCAGTTGGCCCAGCCTGGCTTCTAACTTGCTGTGCAGCCAAGAATGAGCCTAAACTCCGATTCTCTTAGGATGGCAAGTGTGCACGTTGCAACGGGCCCCACTGCACCTTTGATGATGAATTCACGTGTGCATAAGGTTACTTTCGGCATCTGAAGAGTATCTGAGAAAACATCTCACAGAGAAGCTCAGGTTGTGCATGTTCACATGCACACACCTCCTGCTGCTACAGTGTGTTTATGAACCTCTGAGGTCAACAGCCTCAGAAAGCAAGAGTCACAGCTAGGTGGGTGGCTCATGTCTCTGGTGTGGAGCAGTAGGGAGGGAGGCTGAGACCGGAGACTTGCTGACAGCTCCAAGTCAGCTGGGGCTTTACAGTGAGTACCAGGCTAGCCTGGCTGCAGAGAGAGGCCCTACTGGAAAGAAGAAAGGAAGGAAGATGGAAGGAAGGAAGGAAGGAAGGAAGGAAGGAAGGAAGGAAGGAAGGAAGGAAGGAAGGAAGGAAGGAAGGAAGGAAGGAAGGATACAAAAAAGGATGGAAGGATAGAAAGAAGAATGGAAGGATAGAAGGAAAGAAGGAAGAATAGAAGGAAGGATGAAAGGATGGAAAGATAGAAGGAAGGATGGAAGGATAGAAAGAAGGAACGATAGAAAAAAGGAACGATAGAAAGAAGGATGGAAGGATAAAAGGAAAGAAGGAAGGATAGAAGGATGGAAAGATAGAAGGAAGGGAGGATGGAAGGATAGAAAGAAGGAAGGAAGGATGGAAGGATAGAAAGAAGGAAGGAAGCATAAAAAGAAGGAAGGGAGAGAGGGAAAGAAGGAAAGGAGGGAGGGAAGAAGGAAAGGAGGGAGGGAGGAAGAGGGAGGAAGGAAGGAAGGAAGGAAGGAAGAAAGAAAGAAATGAAAGAAGAAAGGAAGAAAAGGAAAAGAGAAAGAAAGGAGCAGAGGAGAAAGGAAGGGAGGGAAGAGAAGAAAAGGGGATGGACAAAAGGAAAGAAGAATGGAAAATGGAAGAGAAGAGCTGGAGACCGAGACTGGAGAAGGGAAAAGAAAAGGGAGGGGGAAGGGAAAGGGAAGAAAAGAAGGGAATGGGAGGGGAGAGAAGGGGAGGGGAGGGGAGGGGAGGGAAAGCTGAGATCCCAAATGGTTCTACAGAGCCGAGTCTGTGAATCTCGTGGAAAGAGCCAGGCAGGGCGTTTCTACTTTGGGGCTGGGGTATGCCAGAGCTTTAAGTCAGCAGCTATTTTTAGCTTTGCTTTATATGGTCAGGGAGGAATCAGGGCTATAGTAGCACGAGTGTGCGGAGGGGTCCCTAGCTTTCCTCACCCCACCCCCTTCTCAAGCCAGACTTAAGAGCTTAACTTCCAGCCAAAGAGATGCTTGGGGGAGAGAGCAGCTGGCAGGAGGTGGGAATGACGGGGCTCCAAAGAACAGTCGCTTTCAAACCCTTTGACCACAACCCGCAGGTCAGAAATATATATTACACCATGACACATGGAAGCACAGATGCTTTTAAACATACACATATGTTCATATACATTCTATATGTAATATTTATATATATATTGCATATATAGTATTGACAATTGAGGATATATTTATACATATATATAACTGAAGAAACATTTCAGGAAATAATACTCTATCTTATTTTCTGTGAAAGATTTAGGTGGTGGTCTGGGGAGATGCTCAGAGGTTAAAGCCTTTGCCTCACAAGCAAAAGGACCCAAGTTCAGATCCCCGGATTCCACATAAAAATGATGGGAGGATATGGCAGGAGACTGTGACTTTGACCCTGGAAGGCAGAGTCTGGGAAAACCCAGAGTGAAGCAATAAGAAGGTAGAGCAATACAGAATGATTTTGGATGTTACCCTTGGGCCTCCACAGGCACACACACTCAAGTACCCTTAATGGATCCACTAGGCACCTACCTAGCAACCAGGTTCAATCCTCAGAAGTCACATGGTGGAAAGGAGAGAACTGACTTCTAAAAGCTGTCCTCTGACCTCTATGCGTGTGTCATGCATGCATGTGTCTTTCTCTCTCTCTTTCTTCTCCCCCCCTCAATATAATGAATACTAAAATAGGCTGAGATTTTCCAATCTGTGGCATGTTCTTAAATGTTGGTCCTTAACGCATTGAATTTCCATCCTGGAAAGCTCCTCTTTTCTTTGCTTTAGTGCAGGTGATGGTGGGCAGGGCAAGCTCTGGGTCTCCTGATTTCTGGGGCCTCTGTCTTTTTGTCTTGGGGAACTCTAGGCTTAGCTCACTACTCACTGCAGGAAACCCGTCTGGATACTTGAGTCCTTCTCTTGCTTTAGTGGGGTCCTGCCTAGCATCTGGCACTGCCTGGAAGTACAATTTCCTTATTCTTCCTTCCTACACCTCCTCGGGCAGTGTAGTGCTGGCTTTATAATGCACAATGAATGTGTTTTAAATGGATTGATAATACTAACAGCAAAGGTCATTTCCTGAGTGCACACACACTGACCCCATCAGAAGTTTTCCAAGAGATCAGAAGATAAGAATGAGGGGGTTGAGGCTGAGCAGGGCAGGGTCATGGCCCAGGACTTCCAGGTCCCCAACTGCTCCTATCACAGGATCTTATTTACCCATGGTCCTCTTGGGCCACCCAGGACAGGGCAAAGGGCAGGGGCAGGTCCTTAACAAACGCTCAGGGAACCGATGACAGGTTGATTAAAGAGATTTTCCGAAGCCGTGGCCATATCTAATTTTGGAGAGTTACACCTCGTGTGTGGCTTGAGAGACTCCATGAGGTCTCCAGGCTTCCTCGATGTGCTGCTGTCTCATCTGGGAGAAGCCTGGGCCTCTGGCAAATCAGAGCCAGCTGATCTTCTGATCACCGGGTCTCCAGGGACCCTGGGTGCCCCTGAGCTCCAACCTGGGGCTGCAGAGCCCAAGCAGCAAGATCTTTGCTTAGGATTCCAGCTCACACTCTGCTGTAGCCCATTACCACTCCTGCTACCAAACATTCTTGCTGCTCCTCAGACAGGCTGAGTCCGACCCCTGCCCAGGGCCTTTGCATCTCCATTCTCCCCTCTGTCGTCCAAGCCTTCTCTCTAGTTTTCCCAACCCAGGTCTGAGATCACTTTAGACAACCCCACTCTCTTCCCTCTAGGCTATTTTATTTTTCAGAACAGTATTAACTTCTAGGTTTCAGGGATATATATGTAAACATTTCAGGAAATAATACTTATCTTATTCTCTGTGAAAGATTCAGATGGTGGTCTGGGAAGATGGCTCAGAGGTTAAAGCCTTTGTCTCACAAGCATAAAAGACCAAGTGTTCAGTGCCGCTGGATGCTTTGGGAAATGTCGGCAACCAGCCATTGGCCTCATGTTCACCTCACCCCAGCAGCATGAGCCCCCATGATCCCCCTCCCACCCCCTGGAGGGAGAGAAGAAGGAAGAGACGTTTGACACGTGCCTCAATACATCCCTTCAAACTCTCAAAGCTTATGTCCATTTTACAGCTAGGGAAACTGAGACTTGCTCTCTGCCGAGTCCCTGGTGCCTGGCATCATGCCTAACATGAACAACCTGAGCTGAACCCCAGTGATTCGGAGAGGTCTGGTGAATAACTCAAGGTCACCAGAATGTATCCTCGGCTCAATGCCGTCCCAACCAGTGCTCCAGAGCTGTCCTATGTGCCCTCAGAAACCGAAGGAACACAGCCTCGCTAACATCCAGACGCGCTCAAGGGCAGGGCCTTGCCCAGGCTGCAGGGGGGCTGCTCCCAGGCCGTCCAAGGGCCTCGGCTTGGGCAAACCTCCCACAGCCGGCTTCTGGCTCCCTCCTGCCCCCAGACCCACTCTCACAGTGCCTCCTCCTATCTTCTGCCACCAGCAGATATTCTACAAGGGACTTCTGGTGCCCACTACAATTATTTTCTAATAAGTCACAAGTGTCAAGTTGTATAGCATCATTGGATCAGTCTGAGTCAGAGGCTCCCTAGGCACGAGGGCCCGTGTCTGTGGTTCCAGACTCCGGCTGCTGAGCAAGGAGGATTAGGAGTTCAAAGCCAGCTAGGCTGCAAAACCAAACTCTGTTTTAAAGAAAAAACTGAAGCCAAACATTTTCTGTTAGGACCCAGTTGGTAGACGCTTTAGGCTTCGTAGGACAGCTAGGTAGAGACTTCCAGGTGTTGCCAAAGACTGCTCTTTGAGTTTTTCTCAAACAATTAAACAAGCAAAACCTCTCTTAGTTTATAACCTATACAGAATAGGGAGGAAGCAGTGACCTGTAGCTGCCTGGCCCTGATTTCTTTTCTTCCCTCCCTTCCTCTCTCTTTCCCTCCCTCCCTCCCCCCTCCCTCCCTTCCTTCCTCGCTTCCAAGACAGGGTCTCACCCTGCTCCCGGGCTAGTATGGAACCTAGGTCCATCAGACTTTCCTGCCATGGTCTCCCTGGCAGCTGAGGCTCAATGTGGACCGCGGCACCAGCCAGGCAGCTCTTAAAAAGCTTTAACAGGTATCGAGTTTGCCTGAGGAGCTTGTTGAGAGCATCTTTGGGCTCAGATTCAGAGCTGGCCGGATGGCTCCGCAGATTGTCTTCACGTACCTAAAAACACGAGTTTGGTCCCTAGAATCCAGCTAGAGGTGAATGGAGAGAGTCAACGCCACAAAGTTGTCTTCTGACCTCCACAAGCACGCGTGGGACATGCACATGCCTACACACACACACACACACACACACACACACACACACACACACACACAGCATCTAATTCAGAAGGTCTAAACAGACCCTGAACTTCCCATCCAAGGATGGATGATACTGATTCTATCAGCAGCATTCTGAAATGCCCAATGCCCATTTTATGGATGAGGAGACTGAGACAGACAAGTGACATGTCAAAGTCATGCCCGGTAGATGAGGCAGTGATGGCTGCCCTGCCATTGCTCACCCTGCCCCCACATACCTTTGGTAGTTTTCTAATGAATCACAGTGGGAGTTTTTTTGTGAGCACAGAAAACGTGTGTGTGTGTGTGTGTGTGTGTGTGTGTGTAACTCATGATGCTATCATTGTTCTGAACCTCTGCCTAATCTCCTCTCTTCTGGGATAGTTCCCAACTCCTACTTTCATGATCACAACCTTTCCACCAAGATTCAGCTCTGCAATCACATCCTGAGAGCCTTCTCTGCCCTTCTCAGACCCCCCGGCATATCCTCCCACGGTTCTCTGAATGTGTCTGTGTATGACTGCTTGCCCAAGTGTCTGCCTTGGAAGCCAGATGCACTGATGTAGCCATAGAACTGGTGGTAGAGCATTGCCTAGAAATATGTATTGAATAAAAACTAAGTGAATGGAAGGGCGGATGGGTGAGTGGGTAACGAGTTGGTGGATAGATGGATGGCTGAATGGCTGAATAAATGGAGAGAAAGGTGGATGAGTAGGTAAATGAGAGATGGATGGATAGGTGGATGGATGGTTGGATGGATGGATGGATGAATAAGTAGCAAGATGGATAGATGGATGGAGGGATAAGTAGCTAGGTGGATGGCTAAGTGAATGAGTGAATGGATGGATGAGTAAATGGGATTGTGGACAGATAAGTGAAATGCATGAATGGGTGGATGCACGGGTGAATGGATGAAGGGTAGATGGAGAAATAAATGAACGAACATTTTCATGATCTATTGTTTGAAAATAAATCCCATGGCAAAGTTGAAACCAACCCCTAATTCTGCTAACGTATAATCTAAAATCCATGCCAAGGCTATTTATATACTTAGCAAATCCAAATATTTGCATGCTAACGGGTGTGTGCTGCACGGAGTCTTATCAGACAGGCTTGGCAATAAGCATTTCTGCCAATTTTCTCAGTAGCCCCTGTATTTCCCTTCACTTTTATCAACAAGAAAACGGATGCTACAGGAGGTAGAGCGCTTGCCCAAAGCCACAGAGCACAGGGCCCACCAGCCTGTCTGATTCTGTGCCAACTGCCCTCGGTGATCCTGGTCCTCCGTCCCTCGCCCCAGCCCTGCAGGCCGCAGCCCGACTCACCTCCATCTGCGTAGGTCTCGGTGCCGTAGCCGTCCTGCAGGCCGTTGTTCCAAGTGCCCTCATACTTGGCACCGCTGTTAGTGCTCTGCCGGGTGCCGTAACGTCCCTTGAAGCCGTGCGTCCACTCGCCCTTGTACAGCCAGCGCCCCTTGGACTCTATGCCCAGCCCATGCCGCTTGCCTTGGCTCCAGTAGCCCTCGAAGGTGTTTCCGCTGGGCCAGGTGTAGACGCCTGCCACTTCGAAGCCAAAGTTCCAGGAGCCCGAGTACTCGCCCTGGCCTTTGGGGCCGGTACACAGCCCGTGCCCGTGCGCCTTGCCCCCCTCCCAGCCCCCACAGTACGCTCCGCCATCGTCAAAGTCAAAGCGGCCCCCGCTCATCGCATCCTCGCCCACCACCACACCCCCGTCCTCCAGTTTGGAGCGTTGGGGTTACCCCGATGCCCTCCAGGCACCTTCAGGCTGAGCCCCCAGACTCACCACCTGGTACCAGGAGGTGGGGAAGAAGATGCCAACAGAGACTGAAAGAGTCCTGGAGCCCGGTCCGCAGCAGGGGTGCTGGTCAGTGCCATGCCCAAGAGTCCCCCTTAGTCAGCCAAGAAAGGCTGCAACTTGCAACGAAGCAGCAAGCCCCCGCAAAGTTCCCACGGGGCGTCCCAAGTCAGCTTCCATGGAAAAATGGCGTGATTCCTTTAAGCACAGGGCCAGGGATGTAGGCGAGGGGTCCCTCAGCCTCTCCAAAGAGGGGCAGTCTCGCAACGGCAGCCCAGTTGAGTCCCTGCAGCCCGCAGCAGACGCTGCTGCCAGCCCCAGCCCGCCAGCAGTCGCTGGCCCCCCCTTCCCGTCCACCCCAGTGGGCGTGCAGCTCAGATGGCCCCGCTGCCCCGCCCCTTCTCCAGCCCTGCCCTCCTCCTGGGATAGAAAGGTCAGGGTTGCCCTAACAAGGCCATTGGAGCTCAGAAGCTGCTCCCAAAATAACGGCCCTGGCCGCCCGGCTTCCTTCGGAGCAGGAGGGAGGGGGTTTCAAATGGGGTGTGCCTGCACGCCCAGGCGGAGGATCTAGTGGGGGGCTCTGGAGCCTCTTGGGGCTTGTAGGGTCAGAACTCCTTTCCAGCCCAGAGTCCCCTGGGTCTGCAGGCAAGAAGAGGAGCCCAGGCCCTGCAGAACGTCCCCAACCCTGGGACACTGTGCATTCCCCAAAGGGCAGAGGGTGGCAGACTTTGGCCCCCCACCTCCACCCCTAGCACCCCCTAACAGGACCTGGGGTTGCAGTGCCACAGCTCCAACTCCACTGAGGAATCCAGTAACCTAAAGAGAACGGAATGGGGGACAGTGGCAGGAATGCTTCTGAAAGCAGAGGGGACCGGGGAGAGCTGAGGTTCCAGCCACAGTTTGGAGCCCAAGGCAAGACAGACCTTGGGGAGGTCTCCCCAAGGGCAGAAAGAAGGCACCAGACCAAGGCCTTGGGGGAGGCAGCTCAGCTGGTAAGGTGCTTGCCACACAGGTATGACAACTCGAGTTAAAAATATAAACCCTTTTTTTTTTTTAAAGTCAGACATGGATGTGCACTTGTAATCCCAGCACTGGGGAGACAGACAGGTGGATCCCCGGGGGGCTCTCTGTTAACCAGTCTAGCTTACTTGGTGAGCTCCAGATCAATGAAACTCTGTCTCTAAAAGCAAGATGGGCGCACTTGAAGAACGCCACTAGACATCCCGGTGCCCTGGCGCCCATGCGCATCACATGAACACTCATGCACACACGGAGGAAAAGAACCGGCACTAGTCCAACCCCTTCCCCTCTCTCCAGAAGGGCAAGTGCTTCCCTGAGCAAAGAGAAGCCTGCCCTCCCTCCCATACTCTGCACGAGTCGTGGGCGGGTGATGGAATGAGGCTACTCCGAAGTGCTCAAGGGTCATGGATTTTAATAAGAGAATTAATAGGTGATAAATTGAAAGGAACAAATTGAAAGGAACAGTTTTAAAAGATGATATAAAAAAATAAGCTTTCATCCCCCTCTTTAACAGAAAGTAAAATACAGGAATGCAAATTTTACTTCCCAAATTAAAATACTGACTAATGTTTACAAAAAAAAAAAAAATTAATTCCCCCTTCCAAGTTTACCACTGCGCCTAAGATCCTGTGAGGCCATTCCTCCCAAGGCTTGGGGGGGGGGCGGAGTCAAGAGCCAAGGGCCTGGGTGAATACAGTGCCCAAAAGCTCCAGAGAAAAAGACAAATAAATCTCTGGGACGAGATTATAAATCCCGATGACCCAGAGGTAAAAGAAGTAATTCTGGGAGAGGTAAAAGTCACCAAGACAGAGCAGGGAGGCACACACACGCATGGTGTGTGTGTGTGTGTGTGTGTGTGTGTGTGTGTGTGTGTGTGTGTGTGTGTATACAGCAGGAATGAAAGAGGGATAAAAAAAACAAGGCTTGGGAGAGCATTAAGCTCTTACCTAACTTCAGATGTCTGATGTGTTTCCAAAATGGGTAGAACGTGTTCTCTTTTCCAGCCCACTGATCACTGGTTCTTGGGGACCTGGCTCTCTGATGTGTACAGTTGCAGACCTTAAGGAGCCGCTGGCATGTCCCCAGTTCATCACCAGATAGGAACATCAGCCTCCAGGAAGCAGCAGTGGACGGATGTGGAGCAGTGGATCACACAGGCAGACAACTATTCAGACAACTGGCATCTAAGAACAATTTTCCTGCTTCCCCTGACGATTTAGAAAATCACAGGTTTCTTTGAAGCTCCTCAGTTATCTAAGTTTTATGTCCCAGCCAACTATTATAATGTGACCCAAAGTCAGGTGGGTCCTACGGAGTTTTTCTATCCACACACATTTGCCCTGTTCACTCACAACTGAAGCTCTCTTCCAGAAGAATCACCTGGGATCTTAAAAGCACAAGCAGTCACAGCCCCACCCCAGACCTGTAGAGTTGAATCATTCTGGGAGACAACCTGAGTAGTTGCATTTATTTAAAAGCTCCCGGCCAAACTGAGGTCGGTCTCCTGCCTTAAAGCATTATAAGTGTGATAGTTAATGCTGGGGGTCAACTTGACCACACCTGGCATTAACTAAGATCAGCTGTCAGACTCCCTGAAGAAATTATCCAGATCAATACATTTACAATACAAAGACCAGCCCTAGATCTGATTGGAACCTCCCAGTAGCAGACCAGATAAAGGGATCAATAGAACAGAGACTCTCCAGGAACCCTCGAGTCTTCAGCCCTCACCCACTAGCCTAACTGGACTGAGCCTCCAGGATGTCTGCAGTGACTTAGCTGCCTCCAGAGTCAGCCACCAGCCATGTTGCCTCCACCAGGAAAGACTGTTTCTTCCCTTTGGAACTGTAAGCTAAGTGAATCTCCCTTTCTCCCTTAAGTTGCTTGACTTTGAATGCTCTCTCACAGCAATAGTTAAGAGTAACTATTACAATGAGTTTCCAGGCTAAGGAATGACTCAGGGGTTAAAGCCTTTGCTTCGAAAACAAAAGGACCTGAGTTCAGATCCTCAGATTCCACATAAGAATGTTGAGTGGTAATGGTGGAGGGCTGCAATTCTGGCCTTGGAAGGTGAGGCTGGGAAAGTCCAGAGCAAAGCAATAAGAGGTAGAGCAACTGGATGATTCCTGATGTTACCCTTGGGTCTCCATATGCACACACTCTCAAGTGTCCTCTTGTACACACACCTGCATGCACACACACACACACACAACACATACATGCATGCCAAAAACCCACTGAGTTTCTAAGTAATAAAATGGTTTAACAAAATTTATAACTCTGCTTATTTTATACAGGCCATAAAAGACAGGCAATTTTTGAATGAGATGTATTCTGAGTTGTCTTTTCAATCTTATGAATTTTAGGAAAAGCGCGCCCTCTTGTGGCCATATGCTCATTACAACAAACAGGAAAAAAGTTCTCTTGAGACAGCGTCTCTGAACCCGGAGCTAGGATGGTGGTCAGTCAACTCCAGGGATTGTCATCTCTGTCTTCCCTCAGCACTGGAAGTACAGGCACATGTAGCTATGCTCCACTTTAAAACAAAGAGAGAGAGAGAGAGAGAGAGAGAGAGAGAGAGAGAGCGAACACATATATCACACCGTGATGGTCAGAGAACAACTTTCAGAAATCAGTTCTCTCCTTCCACCATGTGGGCTTCCAAAGATCAAACTCAGGTCACCAGATTTGCTAGTATGTGCTTTGCTGGCTGAGTGCTCTCTCTCTCTCTCTCTCTGTCTCTGTCTCTCTCTGTCTGTCTCTCTCTGTCTCTGTCTCTCTCTCTCTCTGTCTCTCTCTCTCTGACTCTCTCTCTCCTTCTCTCCAGCATGGGTTCTGACCAGAACTCGGGTCCTCATACTTGAGTAAAGGTTTCCCCAGAACCATTCCCCAGTGCTAAAACATTTTGAGAAGCAGCTATCACATTCTTTCCTCGCCCTAGGCCTGACTCTCTTCTGCTCCCTGATCTGCTTTTTTTTTTTAATTTTTTTTATTCAATTGTGCACATATGCATGTGTGTGTGTGTATGTGTGTGTGTGTGTGTGTGTGTGTGTGTGTGTGTGTGTGTACGTGTGTACGTGTGTGTAGAACCACGGACGAATTCGGGAACCACCATGGACTGCCTCCACCTCCTCTTTGTTTACTCTACTCCGGGATTCACAGGCTCTGCCCTACCAGGACCAGAAGCGCAGGCCGCCCCCACTTCCGCCCGGCGTCTATACATGGGGTCTAGGATCCGAACTCAGGACCTTCCACCTGCAAGGCAGAGGCTTAACCTCTGAGCCACCGCTCCAGCCCCCTGCTCTGCTTCTCGAGGTGGGTCCACCACAGGCTGCCGCCTGGGTCACAGCAACCTCTGTGCTTCTGCATGATCCATAGCTAGTGCTCCAAGTCCGGGTGCTGTATGGCCCATGGCTGTAGATGAAGTAGGATGATGAGTGGAGTCCAGCCTGGGCTACACAGTGCGATGTCCCTCCTCACCCACTAGGTTAGCTCAACCCATACATACCAGGAGCCAACCCCTTTTAAACTGCCCCTGGGCTCCCCTACCCAGCACCTCCCACCTCACCTGCTCAAGTAGCAGAGGCCCCTGGTTCCTTCTGCCAGGGGTGCCCTTCTCTCGTGTCCACATGGTTCGCTTCCTGTCTTTCCCCAGATGCCACTTTATCACAGAATTTCTGACCCCAGCAAAAATAGAAATCCCAGCCTCTCTCCTGCCCTCCACTCTAACTCCTCAGCCAGCTCTGCTCACCCACTCATTACCTCTCCCCACTGGCAAGGGGATGTTTGGACACCTGGTACAGTGCTCCTGTGCCGCACACTCCAGAAACCCCCCAAAATGTGCAGTGAATACTGACAAAGGCTCATTCTGCGGGCATACACATCAAACATGCCCGAATCCATTCTCCAAGGTGCATCAGAGCTGTCGCATCCATGAAGCTTCTCAGCCTTCTAAGTCATATCCAGAGTCAAATGTTCCCATAAAAGACATAAATATTCAAGTTTGCCTAATTGGGTCTGAGCAGGGTCATTTTTGACTCCATGATTCAGTCATGGACTTTTGTTGTTTTTGGCTTGGCTTTGTTTTACTGGTTTTTGTTTTGAGACAGGTTCTTGTTATGCAGCCCTTGTTTTGAGACAAGTTCTTGTTACATAGCTTTTGATTTTCCTTGTATGAGAATTCCAGGTGTGTGACACCATGCCGAGATCCATTTTCAGGAACATTTTCACTGGGATTTAACTTACAGGTCACTGCTACAGATCTGAAACCCCTGTCTTCACCTGCCTTTTTCAGAAACTTACTAGGTCATCTAAACTTTGTTTAAAGACCTTAAAACACTTAGCAGCCCATCTTAATTTTGTTCAATTAGCAGTGCTCCTACAGGTGAGGAAAAACACAAGTTTGACTGGGGGGGGGGAAGGTAGAAGTTAATTTTACAACCCAAAGTTTAAAGATACTCCTTGTGGCTCCCAGAGCATGACCTGTGAACCCCTGGGAGTTCCACCCTTGTAAGGAACCTGAAAAGGGACCATCTTCCTAGCATGGAGACATTCATTCTTCCACTGGTGTTAAGTGGAATTGACTGGCTGTGATGTAGTGTGTGACACAGAAGGAAGAGGATGTCTTCAAGGCACCCAAACATCAAGATTGTCAAAAAATGTAAAATGGATATGACTCATCAAATTTTTACTCTGAAGAAACTTTTTCATTTACAAAAATGTTGCTTTGCTTAACTTCTAGAATGAAGTGTTGAGCCGTAATGCACATACACAGCCCACCACTAACATTAGTCACAACAGCTGTGACAGCACTTTTCACCCCTTGCGCACAGCCTTTGTATTACACGCCAGCAGATACTGAGTTGCAGCTTTGGGCTTTCCTAGGAAAGCCTTCCTAGCTTTCCTCAGGTGCGCATGGCTCAATCGTGAAGCCAGCAGACCAGTGGGGTGCTTTGGAAACAAGACTTTCCATCATGTTCCCACCGCTTGATACAGTCTGTGATTTTGGCAAGTTATAAGGGCAGCATAGATTAAAACAAACTATGTGGTACGTGTAAAGTCAACTTGACTCACCTGAAAATAATGCTCAACCTCCCAGTTAAAGGGTGCAGACTGTCTCACCAAACTTCACAGGGAATTTTAGCATGACTGGCCAGAAACTTATTAAACTGTAGCATGAAAAATATTTTTCTTCTGGGGTTTTTGAGGTGGAAGGACAGTTTGGAAATACACATATAGAATATACAAAACTCAAGTAGAAAAACAATTGACTGTAAAAAATGTCATACATACATGAAAGACCAGAGACCTGCTAGTGTCAGACAGACCTGCCCCGAGTGCAGTGGGCGCCTAAGACATTTGTCCCTGATAAGCAGCGGCAGCAGAGTAGCTCAGGACAGTGTCTCTCAAACAGTACAGGGCAATCACCTGGTTTAATCAAATTGAATCTAAACTTTAGACCGCTGCGATCAGCATAAAGAAACCTGTAATGACAGTCTGTAAAATAAGAAAAGTTTAAGTAGTGTAAACGCTAATGCTCTGGCTGGCATCTATCATATAGCACGTTTGGTTTGGTTACAAAACCATGAGATGTTCTTGGCTGCCACATCTGAAACAGGTCTGCAAAGTTCTACTTGACAAAGGATTTCACCCTCCACTGCAGCTAGTCAATAACTACGGGAGTCTTCATCCCACAGGGACATTTCTAGTTAAGAGGAATTTCCTTTGACCTGCTTGCTTTAACAGAATGGAGGAACTCAGTAAACTTAAAGAATGGAAGATTGAGATGCCAAGAAAAGTTTTTATTGCAAGCACAGTGAGCAGAAAGGTCTTCGCACACCAAGCAGCCTCAAGGTCTGCTGTCAAATACACCTCCAATACCCTTCATTGGTTTACAGCCTCCTATCAGCTTCTCGCTATCAGGTGTACATCATCTCTGCCATGTGGGACATTTTCTTGGGGATGTACAAGTAATACTCCATGTAGCCTGATAGGTCCTCGATGGTCACGTCATCCACATAGACTCGCGCTTGCTCAGAACAGGAGCGGGGAGAGCCAGAGAGAGTTCTGGAGTGCAGTGACTGAGAGTAGTCCTCAAATGATCGTCGTTCTGGGGCCAAAGGAGGGACATTCTGCAGACCTGAAAAGGAATACACTTCCATATCATGCCATCTCTTACACTGGCACTCTTTGCCTACACATGCACATGGCTTGCCCTGGCTTAGCTTGGAAACGGATTGAAAGTCGGAGAGAGTGCTGGCCTTGAGGCTTGCTTGGGACACTTGGGTAGCATCAGAGGAGTCTTCTGCTGTACTCTCTGATGGGAGCCTTGGAACCGAAGTTCTCAAAGGCTCAATGACTGCCCCTCTGTGATTAGCATCGAGTGGATCAGAGCTTTCTCCTGCATTGAACTCTTTTGGGGCTGACATTCCCAGCCCACTGCTGCCATCAGGGGCCTCAGTCTGGCTTTTATGCTTGAGCTGGTTGCTGGCAGGAGATGCTATTGTACTGCAATGTATGAACTTTGGAGGATGAAGGACAGGAGACTTGGAACGTCGGCGACGCTGGGTTCTCACTGCTCCACGTGAAGACTTCCTTGTAGATCTAAGAGAGAAAAATATACAAGTTGGAATACAGAGCCCTCCCGAGAGAATCTTACCTCTGGGTGTAAGATCATAATGCCCCCCCAACACACACAAAAAGATGCACATGCCTCCATTTTCAAATTGCCTGTGATAGTCTCAGTTGTCAATTTGACACCTGAAAGGTGAATCTCTGGGCACACCTATGACAACGCAGTTAAGGCAGGCTGCTGGGCATGCCTGTAGAAGACCACCTTGACTGCTTTAATTCAAGTGGGAAGACCTAGCCCATTGTGAGTGGTAAATGTTTTGAGTAGGAATATGAACTGCTCTTGACTTTGGGTATGATGTAGCCAGTCCCCAGGACTCTTGCTGGTTGGTAACGTTTCTGCCATGAAGGAAGGTGACCCAGGATTGAGCTGGAATAAAATCTCTTGTTGCCCTAAGGTTGGGGGGAGGGGGTCAGATATTTATTGTAGCAATTAAATCATGAAAGTAAAACACTGCCTGAGTCTTTGTGTTTCAAAAAAGTTCAACATCCAGGCCGGGGAGATGACTCAGGGATTTGCCCTGCAATCAAAAGGACTTGAGTTCAGATTCCCAGATTCCACACAAAAAAATGTCGGGACAGATATGGCAGTGAATCTGTAATTCTAGCCCTAGAATGTAGAGTAATCCAAGATGAGTCCTTTTGTCATCCCTGGGTCTCCACAGGTGTACACATTCAAGTGTCCTCTTATACACGTGTGCACACACATATACAAGCACGTTAAAAAAAAATTCAACATCCCCTTCTTACCAAGCTATAGAAAAAAAAAAAAAAAAATCACTGGGCTAGACACGTAATGTAGAATATCTGCTATCTTCATTCTAGAATTGTGGGTGTGGAAGATGCACAGACAAACTGATGCTGTAAAGCCAAAATACTGTCCCCTCAGCCTGACTGTAACTTTAGTAAGAAGGCTAATGCTTCAAAAAGCCAGAATGCCAGTATTATCAAAGTATCCTATTTAGGACTCTCCTCTATCATTGGTAATAGCCAATAAAAACCAAATGATAAAAAACAACATGGAACTGGGATAAAAAACATGGAACTGGGGAGAGATGTCTCAGGCAGTAAATGACTTGCCATACAAGTACAGTATGAAATATGTAGTATGAAAACCTGAGTCTAATCTCCAACACCCCTCTAAATAAAAGCCGAGCGTGAAGGGATATGCACTGGAAAGCAAAGACATGAGAATCCGTGGGATTTGCTGCCCACAGCAGTCTGGCTGAACAGGGCAGCTCCAGATTCGATGAGGCCTTGTACAAAAAATGATGCGAAGAGTAACTAAGGAAGACACCCAGTGTCCACCTCTGGCCTCCACAAGTGCACACCTCACACATGTGCAGATGTGTATAAATAGGCCACATAATTTGGAGTGAGACTGAGACTTCCAGAAATTGAGAACCATTAGATACACTACATAACTATTTACAAATATTTAAATGATCAACTGAATAAAGAAAAAAGACTTAAAACTACCAAGCAAATGGAGGGGGGGGAAGAACCAAACAGGACTTATTAAAAATGAGAATGGGGCTGGAGAGGTGGCTCAGGGGTTAAGCCTCTGCCTTGCAGGCAGAAGGTCCTGAGTTCGGATCCCAGATCCCATGTATAGACGCCAGGCGGAAGCAGGGGCAGCCTGCGCGTCTGGTACTGGTAGGGTGGAGCCTGTGAATCCTGGGGCAGAAGGAGGTGGAGGCGTCCATGGTGGTTCCCGATTCGTCCGTAGTTCTGGACACACACATACACACGTGCGCGCACATACATACGCACACATGCACAATTGAATAAATAATAATCATAAAAATTAAAAAAAAATGAGAATGAACTGAGCAATATGACAAACATCTATAACCCCAGCATTCAGGAGGATAAGGCAGGGGGATCGGAAGCTCAACACCAGCCTGGGCTACACGGTACTGTGGGAAAATTATAGAAATGCAAGAAAATGTGATCTGTGAAGAGAGAATAGCTAAAATCTTTTCTGAATTTATAAAGAAAATCTACAGATACAGAGTTATACAGCACTAAAAACGGAAAGACCTTAAGAGCAGCCAGAAACAAGACAGATTATTTCCAAAACAACAATTGGGTTGAAAAGTAGTATTTTCACAGAATGCACAGGAAACAATGACCAGTACCCTTCAAGTGATCAAAGAACACAACTGCCATCCTAGAAATGCGATTTCAGGTATATTACATCTATCAAAACAAGAATAAAATATAGCTATTTTTAGAGAACACCGAATGTTTAGCAGCAGGACACACTGTTACAAAATTCCATGGGTCGCTGCTCCTACCTACCTACTTATGGTGCTAGGAAATGAAAACAGCCAGGGCTTTCTGTATACTAGGCAAGCACTCTGCCACTGAGCTAAGCCATTCGAATATACTCAACATGGAGAAAGCAATGCAGGTCTTACTAACAACAGATTTTTCATTAAAGGAAGAGACTGAATGTGTGCAGTGGTGCTGGAGTAGAACTGTGAGCAAAAACCATAAAAATACAATCAAACATAAACTAGCACTGAGAGTAAAAAGTAACACAACTGACATACTGGGTAACTACATCACTGAAGTCAGGCAATCCAAGTAAGAGTTCTAAAGAGATTTATAAAATAATATTAACTAACTGCCAAAAAAGAAGAAAAAATAATTAAGACAACTTCCAAACAATGGGGGGAGAAATGAATTTTTTTTCTAGTTTTTTTTTTTAAAGATGGGGACTCAAGAAAGGGAGGTAGAAGAAAATAGAAAAAAAGCACAACACTGGACATGGTGGTACTTGTCTATAATAACAGCAATTGGGAGGCTGAGGAAGGAAGATGACCCACAGGTTTGAAGTCCGCTTGAGCTACATAGAGCATTCTAAGACAAGCCTGGGCTATAGAGTTAATTAAGACCATGTATCTCAACAAAACAACACAACACAACTAAGGGAAGTAACAAGAATTAAAATGTTCTAGAAACTTGAATACACCAAGAATCAAAATTAACGTAAACCCCAAAAAACATTAAAAACCTTATGATTACATGGAACAGAAGAAAATAAAACTAAATCATAGCTATTTATACAAGATATATTAACAACTTAAGAGCATAGAATGATTAAGAAGATAGAAAAAAAATATACTATTCAAGAAAACTGGACTAGCTATATTGCTTACAGACAAGGTAGACTTAAAACAAAAACTATTAGGAAACTACATTAAATAGGGCCGGTGATGCACCTCAGCTGATAGAGGACTTGCCTGCCATGGAGGAGGCTGAGTCAGATCTCCAGCACTGCATTCACCAGGCCTGATAGTTCACACCTATAAGCCCACAACAGAAGTATCAGAAATTCAAGTTGCCCTTGGCCAAAAAGTTCAAGGCCAGCCTGGGCTACAAGAGAACCTGAACTAAAACCAAACAACAACAAAATCCTAAGTAATAGAAGTTTCAGTTTTCCTTGAAGAAAATATCCTAAACTTGAATGAACCTAGGGCATAGAACCTAACCAAAGTCTGATGAGATGGCTCAGTGCGTAAAAAACCTGCTTACAACGCTGCTAACCTGAGTTTGATCCCCAGAAACCAACATGGTGGAAGGAAAGAAATAACTTCCAAAAGTTGTTCTCCGACTTCCACCCATGTGCCAAGGCACACATATACATGCTCCCCCCTCTTCTAAATAAATTAAGGTAAAAAGAACCTAACAACACCAAAATTAATAGAAAATGAAAATATAATTTAAGAGGAAAGTAAACAAATTCAAATCTATGGTGCTATTTCAATAAAGTTCTCAATCACTATCCAAAAAAAAAAAAAAAAAAAAATCCACAAAGACTCAAGTAACATTTAAAAGCCTGACAATGAATGAAAACTCCTTTAAAATGAAAATACAACATTTAGAAGATTTGACTTGGATCAGGACACATAAAAATTCACAACTGAGAAGAATTATGAGGCCAAGTGTGATAGCGCAAGCCTGTCATTACAGCAATAGGAAGTGGAAGCAGAAGAAAAAAAAATTGAGGCTAGCCTAAGCTATGCAGTGAGTCAAAAGATAGCCTGAGCCAAACAGTGAGCCCTATTTGAAAAGAATCACTTTGTCTGGAGTTGGCTTATAACATATACTGCTCCTGGACACTTGGGAAAGAAAACCCATTCTATCTTAAGGTACAAGGATAAGTTGCGGGACCCATCATCTCAGAAAGGAGCTTACCCATGCCAACTGTCCTTTGATGCACATGTGGTTTTAGGTTTGGTCTCATCTGCTGCTGTTCTGACTGATGCTCTGATACTTGTGCCTTCTCCAACAGACAGAGATATGATAGACCTAAAGACAAGAACAGACTTCACAGTTATGGCAAACTTACTATCTTCACAATCTTAAATGCAATTTTTACTACTATCTATCTCCATTTCTGCAAAACTTGTTCCACTTTTAATGTAAATTTTCCTTCAAAATCAAATTCAAAGATCCCTAAAAGCCCATGGTTTCAAAAATCATAAGCTAAAGAATGATTCTCAAGTATAACCAGCAGTGGGGTATAAATAGACTTTGGGCTGTTTATCTGGGGCAGATCAAGTTTATATCCAGACAGAATGCTAATGAAACTGACCCCTTACTTTATGAAAGCAAACCAGAGCTGTGGGAACAAAATAGAAGCATAACTTTTAGGAGGGTCACCTCAACTGGCAAAGAACGTATACTTAATTAAGTATTATACAACTTTTAGAATAATATCCCAGTTTTTACAACTTATATGAGTAATGAGTTCCCAGTAAAGAACATTAAAAAAAAAACAAAAGCAAAAGAGAACATCTAACCATGTAGCAATCCAGAGACTATAAACATTAACATTTTGATATAAATTCTTCCAGAACATATACAGACATCATATTCATATATGCTATGGTATTAATAAAGGATCTTTACAAAAAAATCTATTAAACTAAAAAGACATTCATTGAAATATAATTAAAAAGATACCCTAAACATCTACGAGAAAAATACCATATTTTAGAAATGATGGCATATCCATACAATAGGTTCTTAGGAACTTACTAAGAACCACATTATAGGACTGTGGAAAAGGCTTGCACATACGAGGACCTGAGTTCAACCCTTACAACCTTCCCAACACTGGGAAGGTGAAGATGGTAGAGCTAGGCCCTGCTGGCCAAGCGGTCAGCCTGGTCTACTTGGTGAGCTCCAAACCTGTGAGACCTTGTCACAGCACAAAGGTAAATAAAACCTAAGGAGTAGCATCAAAACTGCCCTCTGGTCTCCACATGCACACACGCACATACACAAGTACAGTACAAAGCCAACCATGGTAGTTCAATTGTAATGCCACACATGCTTCTAGCACCAGCATTACAGATACACAGGCAAGTTCAAAGTCAGCCCAGACTACTTAGCAAGACTGTGCCAACCCTACCCACAAAAGTTCATGTACAAAGTTTTAATAAGAGCATGTTTATATTAGGAGAAACAATATCGATAAACACCTGTACATTATGATCTCAACCACTGCATCTGTAATCCTAGCATCTGGAGGGTGAGGAAGATTATAAGTTTGTAGGCCATCCTGACTAAAGAGCCAGACCATCTCAGGAAAAACAAAAAGAAACAGAAAAGCAAAACCAAACAAGTATATAGTGTTAACATACAGATGGTCTAGAAATTGAAGTGAACAAAACTTGTTTTGTTTCATGAAATTTATTAAAATTTTCTGTAACATAATTACTTTATAATCAGACTAAAAGAACTGTTGTTTTCATAACAAATGCAATGACATTTGTCCCAATCAGAAAAATACCACTGAGAAATAAAACCTGTTGAACAAGATTGTGCTAAATTCCTGGCAAAGCTTCCTTATGAGTCAGTCAGTCCTTCAGAAGTTGCCGGCAGGGCATGGTGGCACCAGAACCGTATGCTTCACAGATCATGCAAGTCTTACGCTGCTCAGTCATGCTAATGACTCATCCCTTCTATTTGTATTTGCTTTTCAAATGCTCCCCACTGCTCCTGTGGAACATAATTTTTCCTATAATTTTAATGAAGACATGCTACGAATATTTACTTTTCAAGCACACAATGCAGATACTTTGCAAAATATTTTATAATGGTCAAAGTAATTTTTGTACCATTAAATGGCTTAATTTTACAGTATAGTTCTTTAGAAGACTATAGATAATTACAAGATTTACACACTAAAAGATTCATATTTTATATGCATCTATTACTGTACATTATCTTTCATAGCTTAAAAAATATTTCTACACTCAAATATACTGTAGCCACAATCTGTACTAAGTACCGAGCGCTAACCGATTGCACCACTGGAGCTCCATGTAGTCACAATCTGGATCTAAACTTTCTCATTTTATTTCATTTCTCAACTGGCTTGTCAAGTGCTAGAGATGTAGCTCAGTGGTAGGATGTTTACTTACCATCAGCAAGGCCCGAGTATTACATTTCCTCTCAAAAAACAAAGCAAAACAAACAAACAAAAAAAACCCAGCAGCAACAGCAATAAAATGTGTTTAATTCCATCACTCAAAACACAGATAGGTCTTGAGAAATGGCTAAGGGCTTGATCCCATGTAAAAATGCCAAGTGGAAATGACAGTAGCCTACGCTTCTGGCCCTGGAAGGCAGAGCCTGAGAAACTCCCAGAGCAATGCAATTAAGAGTGATCCAGGATGATTCCCAAAGTCATCCCGTTGGGCCTCCATGGGCACATACAGTGAGTGCCCTGTAAGACACGCACATACACCATAAAAAGATTGAGATAGGAGGATCACAAATTGAAGTCCAGCATGGACTATGTAGTAAGAACTTGTATTTAACAAAAGCCTGTCAAAATACTGGTATGGCCATCTTGGGAAAAAAAAAATAGGGAGACACAATAATTTTCTAAATGGAAGCAAATGTAAGCTCCTTAAAATCAAGCAAACCTATTTTGTAAGTCAAAAATAGTGCTAGCAACAGACAAACAGCTACTGACATCTATTGACTTTTCACTTTGGATTAAGTGCTGAATATATTTCTTCATACTGTCTTCAAGGAACCATATAAGGAATGATTATGAGTCTACAGCCAAACACTCTGGGTTCAAATTCTGACTCTGTAACTTATCAATATGACTAGTAGAAAGTGATTTAATTTGTTTGAGTCTCTTCCATAAATTGAACCAACAGTAGCAGCTAACAGACTATTTTCTAAGATAGTAGGGAGTGTTAATAGGTTTAAAGTACTCAGAACCATAAGTAGCAAATGTTGGTGATTCTTACTACTACTTGTCATAAGGTTTTCTCCTCCTAAGCTTCCAGTATTTGATTTCCGTTGATTAAAAAAAAAATTGTACTCATCAAAATTTTGAAATTTCTTCTGGCTTGGGACAAAGAACTGTGACAAGAAGAGATCTGCACACAACATTCTGCAAAGGTTGAAATGTTAATATTCAGACAGCAGCTGGTCTGCAGGTGTTCTAATTAGTTTGGCCAAGAGATCTAAGATTATTGATCTCGGTGACAGAAACCAACTGAATAGAGGTTTCCATAGTAATAGATGCAGCAATCAGAGACCATGAAATCAAAGACTTCTATTGGGCCAATTGACTATTAGTGAAAAATACAAAAATTCCCTTGAGATACACAAAGAAATCCTTAGTGGAATACTACTTTATGACCTTTGGTTAAAACAGGGGAAAAGGGGTCTCTTCAAAGTTAAGGAAAACCAGAACACTTATCTTTAAACTACACATGAAAAGTGACCATCTTTGGAAAAAACATTGAGAGGCACAATAATTATACTTCCAAATAATTATAATTTTCAAGTTCAATTGTGCAGATTTTGGTAAAATGTCACATTATTAGCATTTATTATCTTCTATGAATAATAAGGAACAGAAGAGGAAAAGCGCTTTAAAAGGACTACTTAAAACTTGTAACAAATAATTCCAAACAACTTATTACATAATTAATTACCCTGATGCATCCACTCTTAATTTCTTGAAGGCAGTTTGTAGACTCTCCTCCTCTCCGTCCTTGGCTTCGGATTTCATTGTGAAACTTTGCACTACTACGGATGTTCCTGTTAATACTATAAAACAAATCAAAATAAAAATGAAAAATGGTAGAACCAAAAGTATTTTGGCTAAATATTTATATTCTTATGCTATCTATCGATCTTGAGAAAAACATGTTTTCATTTCTAAAAGCAAAGCTTTAGTGTACATAACCAGGAAACTATATAGGTTTTATTTCTTAAGAAGAAAACATGAAATAATACCAAAATATGTATGCACCATGACATACTTGGTGCCAACATTCTATTACAGTTTTGGAAGCAAAATAATCTGAAATCTATGCTGTACTACATTGTATCAAGGCAGAAAACTTTCCCACTTGGCTTATCTAGAAACTATGAACAAACTGATCTTTACCATCAGAAAAAAAAAAAACTACAGTACTCTGATTCTTGAAAATACTGACTTGTCTACTCTTAACAATTCTAACTTTATGACACATGAGAACTGTTCTTTAGCGCAATTTTGATCCAAATACATAAAAAACAAGATGTTACTGTTGTTAGAAGAGGATTGCAGATTTATCCAATCATACTGTTATTTTATACTCCACCCATAAGACTGACACTTCCATTTAGTTTTTGTTAAATAGATTTAAGTACTGTAATTATAAACAAGAAATAAACTATACTTGTAACTCACAAAAAGGTACGAAATGAAACAATTTATTTGGTCCAGAAGAACTGCTGTTCCCTGTGTGTGACTTTTTGCATTTCTTCTCTTAACTTGTTTGACTGACAGTTGTTCTGTTTCTCCCATCCCAATTTTTATATTTAATAGAAGGAAGGAGCTAAACAATCAACCGAAGCAACAAAACGCACAACGAACAGATTTATGCTAATAATTCTTCAATCTTCAAATTATCTTTTCACTCAGGATAAAAAAAATTAGTATCAAACCTTGAACACCCCCAACAAAAAGAAAAAGCAAGTAAGTATCCAAACAGAAAAAGTAAAATAAAAAAGAGACTTTTTAAAGCAAGGAAGGCCCTTTACCTCTATTTCTAACTTGGCACTCCTAACCCCCCCACCCCCCACCCCCCACCCCCCCCAGGCACTCTCAGTGAGAGCAGTGCCTCTCTATAGATCCTTGGGTACTGTCTGATTCTGTATCTACTCAAATTTATCAGGAGAGACTACATGCTATTGTGAGACCACTAGTATTCCAAACTCAAGATGTCACAATGTTCAGTTTGTTTATGTCCCCTCTCAAAAGAACTGGGCTAGCTTTTACCTCAACATAAGAGGGTGCAGATTCCCTCCTCATACGTATTTGGCTGGTTTAACAAAACCTTGTCCCCCCCACCACTGCATGCTTTATCTATCTCCAGTTCATAGCAATGTTCTGTTTTCTGCGCATAGATCATAATATTCCAATGAGTCTGAAGCTCCACAGCATCTAAAAAGGTCTGCCACAAGTTGTAAACAAATCTTTTCTGCTGCCACAATTACACAGAAGTTTGATTTGTAATTTGTTCTTTTATAACACCCTATGGTTAACACAATCCCAATCTGAAGAACCTCCACGAACTCTTTTCGGAATGTCAGTGGAAATTAATATTTGAAACCACATCATATCTAAGGACACAATGCTGACTTCTACTTCATCAGCCACTAGGGACACAAGGGTGCACCAGACACTTAGAGGGTCTGGGAAGCCCCTTATTCCTGTCCTCCAAGAACTGACAAGTTTCTGCTAAGAAGCTTTCCACCTAGACATGCAACTTGTAATTACAGAGCGCTGACTTAATAGCATGGCAGAGGATCACCTTAGATGTTAATACAGACTCGGTCAACCTCTTGTTGATACACTACCACATCTATCATTAGAAACCAAACAGGTCCAAAATAAGAAGTCTGACCACCAACTAAACTTTGAGAATGAAGTTCTCCTGAAGTTGTTTTTGGCGCTCCATCATTTTGCTTACTCATCTTTTCTGCTCAGCTACTTCCATTACCTGCGAGCAAGGTGAGCCTTAGGCACAACTTAACACTAGAACACGATGCTTGCACGACTACGGGGTGTCCCCGGCCCGCGCTCCTTCCAGCAACCAGCTAACTGGACACTGGACTTGCCCGGCTTCCGCAACGTTACATTGTGGGAGACAAGCATTTCACTGCACTGACTTCTTGGGGAAAAAAAAAAAAAAAAAAAAGCCTCGTAACCACTCAACATTATCTTAAGTCAAACCACGCCCCAACATTGCTGACTTTCTCCGTTCCAAGCCTAATTCCCCATCCCAGGACCCCGCGGAGACCCGCCAACAGCGAAGCAGGGAGGGTCCCGTGCGAGGGAGGGTCCCGGCAACCCCGGAACATTTCCCAGACCACCGGGAAGCCAAGCTCGTCCGCCACCCCTCAGAGAGCCAGGGCCCCGGGGGTGGGGGCCCGCCGGACCTCGGGGCGACGGCACCCCCACCCCCGCGCTGCGGCCGACCAGCGCGCTAGTCCTTCCACCAGCTCCGGGGCGGCGGTTACGCGGGGTCAGCAGCAAAGGTCAGAACGCGAGGGGTCCCGGCGAGCGGGTCGCGACGCGAGCGGGGCGCCGTCCGGGGCCCCGGCTCTGCCCGCCCGGCTCCCGCGGCCCGAGCGGAGCCCGAGCGCCCGCCGACAGCGCGGCTCCCGAAGCGGCGGGAAAAAGGCGGGAAGGGGCCGGAGGGCGAAAAGGGGAAGCGGCGGCGGGACGGAGCGCGGGGAACTCGCGGGCGGGGACGGCGCGCCGACGGGAGGGCGGGAAGCGGCCGGGACGCGGCGCCGGCCCGTGCGGGCCGCGGCGGGGCCCAGGCTCAGGCCGAAGCCCGACCCCGGGCCGCCGGCGCCGGGACGCGACGCGGCGGGAGGCGGGTGCGGCCGAGTCAGCGCCCGCGGGCCGGACCCGGCCCGGCCGGACCCCGACGCGACACCGCCGCGGCCCCTCCCCGGCACGTCGGGAACCTCACCTCCTCGCAGCTGGGGCGCTCCCGGGGGGATCCGGTCCCCGTCACTTCAGGTCGTCCCTCCGCGACCGCCGCGCCTGGCTGACCCGGATCCAAACCCTGCGAGAGGGCGGCCCGCGCGCCTCCGGAGTCGCACTGCGCCTGCGTCACTCGGGCACGCGCCCCGCCCCTGCGCTCACGCCCCGCCCACCCCGTGGCGCGACAGCACAGCCGGCGGCGACTGCGCAGGCGCGCGGCGGAGGCCCCGCCTCTCGAACGCCCAGCGCCAACCCCCTCTGGTGAAGCACGTGCGTTCGCGTCACTTCCTGTTATTCTTTTCGCTCCCTCCTCCTCCCCCCTGCCCCCTCCCCCGGCGTGAGTTGGCCTGCGGCGAGGCTGTTAGGCGCGCCCGCTTCCTCTTGGCAGTCAGGTGAGCAAGTAGGTGCGTCGACATCTTTCTCCGCCTCCGCCGGGCCACCTCCGCTTCCAGGGGGTCGTCTGATGCTGTCTCTGCCTGCCGGAGTTACCAAGGCAACCAGATTGCCGGAGCGTTGGTTCCCACCGATACCCCTGGGGGACGCGGGGCGAAGTTTCCCAGATGCTGAGATCTGGACGTCCTGCAGCTTCCTCGCCTCGGGGGCATCTTTCAGAGCCTTGCAAAGAAGAGAAGCCCGAAAAGGTTATGGGACGCCGCCCGGGTGATGAAGGCTAGGCAGGAACTGGGATTGAAATGCTGCCTTTTTTTTTTTTTTTTTTTTTTTTTTTTTTGCAACAGGGTCTCACTCTGATCCAGGCTAGTCTAGAACTCGTATTGATATTTCCGCCGCAGACTCAAAGCAACTTGTGTTGTTTTCGGTTTCTCCTGGAATGATGTTAGTAACATCATTGTTCTGTATGGTTACAGCAAAGGTTTTTTTTTTTTTTTTCAAGCACGAATTATTTTTGAAGATTTAGTGAGAAATACAAAAATATGAGGGAGATGGACGAATATATCGATTTTTGCAAAAGGGTTTTAAGCAGTTTGCCTGTCTATGGTTTTTAGGGTTCTTTTGTTACTGCCCTGATAGCAGCAATAGGGAAGGGAAGGGGGGAGCTATGTGTGAAGTGGCACCGCTTCTGTCCGCAGGACCCGTTCTGCCCCTCTAGGGGTGCCTGCCCTTTGAACTGACTCTCAAATCCTGGTGGAAAAAGACTGCGTTCCTCAGTAGAATTGGTTCTGGCAGCTAGAACTTTAGTGAATTTTCCCCTGACCCCAAGCTCTCCTTGTTGATCCAGTCGCCTAGCTGAATTGGCTGCTGTAGAGGGTTTACTCATATCCAGCTACAGCTAACCTGCGGAATGCTTGGATTTTGTCTGGGAATGAAAGCTCCAGTTCTTTATATACCATCAAAACAGTCCCAAACTTCCAGCTTCAGGTGGTTGGCTTGAGCGTTTGCTTTGCTTTATTTTGTGTTAGGCAGAGCCTGCTGTGTTGCTCAGACTGACCTAGAATTTGAGATCCTCCTTAGCCTCCCTACTGCAGAGATTACAGGCACGTGCCACCGTGTCCAGTTTAGGAATTTGTTTTCTTTTAACTTTATAATGAGTGAAAGCCATGTGCATTGAGAATATGCCCTGGGACAGCAGAGGGGGCTGTGGCTCCCGTTCAGTCATGCCATCCATCAGTAAGGCAAGCAACGGATCCTCCAGTGCTTTGTGTACCATTCTGATGCTGTGGGTTACATGTATTAAATGTATTTTTAGCTAATGATGTGTTCACCTTATGACTGACAGGATGTTTAGGAGGATATGACCCCCATCAGAAGTTGAACATTGATACAGGGTCATTAAATCATGTGGTGGGTCCAATGCTTTAAATTCTTAAATTTTTGAAGTTTAAACTTTATTTCAATTTAAATAGCTGAGCCTTGGCAGCTGGCAAGCAATGAAAAAAATCAGTTGTGATCCAGTGGCTGTCCTGTTCTGATTACCAGTTATGTACGTTTTCTCTCATTTAATATCCATATGATTTTACACATTGTACAAATGGGGGTGACCCAGGCTCAGCACCCCTTGCCCTGTGTCACAAAGTGCTCGTAAGTTACAGTTGCAACTGTCTGGAAAATCTGCTCCTCCACGTTTGTCTTTTCTCAGCAGCTCCTGGAAAATAATGGGGAAATGTACATCTTTTCCTCAGAGGTTGCAAGTTGAGCTGCATCAACACCAAATAAGCACCTTTAGCCCCCGCTGTCAGTTATTGGCTTGAAGCAAAGTCTCCACAAATCTGAGGACAGGGACGATGCCTGTGTCACCATGGAAGTCTCAGAGCTGAACATAATTCCTGGGCCTTAATGGACAATTTTAGTGACCTCCTTTTATCTTATTTCCACCCAGTAGGACGTTAAATACTAAAAGGTTAAAGCGTTTCTTTTCACATAAGCACAACTCCATCATAAATTAGTTGCTTTCTGAGAAGGTGACTCAGAGCACTTGGGAAGTAAGAACTTCTTAGGGCAGTGAGGACTTAACTCAACACACTTGGAATGACCCAAGTTCTGAGTCATTGTACAAAAGGCTAGCTCGGTGCATGGCATTTGGTGACCTGTGGTGAGATGGCCCTGTGCCAGTAGTATAGACTCTTCTTGCTGGTGAAAAAACCCTGGATTGTATGTGGATCCGAATTGGCTTGGCATTAGTTTGGATCACATGGGAATGCTGCTCGATTAAAATGCCACAGTAGGTGTAAAATGCCAGGGCATCTTTCTTGCTCTACATGTCTAGGTGATTGAATGGGGAAAAAGAAATTATATATATACATTTTTTTGTTTGGGAAGAGTCTCATATAGTCCAGGCTGGCCTAAAATTTTCTATGTAGTCAAGGATGACTTTAAACTTACCTCCCAAGTGCTGAAAATACAGGCATGTGCCACTACCCTAGTTTTATGCAGCAGTAGGGACCAAATCCAGGGCTGTGTGTATGCTAGGCAAGCATCTCACCAACTGAGCTACATCCCCTACACCAGGAAGATAGCATTTTAAGAGGTCATTTTTGGAGGGGAGGGTTAGGGTTAAGGGTAGGGGTGTGTAACTGTGTAGAAGAGGGCACTTGAATGTATTTGCCTGGGAAGGCCCAAGAGTGACCACTCTGGATTGCTCTACCTCCTTATAGTTTTGCTCAGGGGTTCTCAGGCTGGGCTTTCCAGGGCCAGAAGTGCAAAGCTATCACCATGCCCACCTCGTGTTTATTTGTGGATCTGGGATCCTTTTGCTTGCAAGGCAAAGGCTTTTAACCCCGAAGCCCTCGCCATAGTCCCTTAAAAATAATTTTGATGAAAGCAAGTTCGGTCTTTTTTTTTTTTCTTAAAGAGTCTTGAGGATTTAAAATTAAAGTGTCTCACCTGTCCTGGGCTTGGGGGTGGAAGTGTGAAGTCTCACACAGGAAGCGTGAACCACTTAAGCAATATTCTGTGCTCCGTGCCAGCGCTAAACCACTGATGGAATGAGTTAAAGAAAGAACAGGGGCATCCATTTTATGAAACTAACTTCTGCCAGGCACGTAACAGATTAGAAAGATTACTAACTCCTAAGACACTTGATCCCTATGCCAGATTTTAATTGCAAAATAGACAAGCAGTATATCAAGGATAGAAATTAGTCACATGAATACTACGTGATTTTTCTAAGAAATCAATTTTGTATATGAAAAGAGAAAGAAATAAAAATTTTTCCTTAGTGATAGGCTGCCATCTTACCAGTTAGTAATCTAGAAAAATAGTCTTTACCTGTGTTTTCAGGCTCAAATTATTTATTCCTTACTCTGGTAACGTCTTTAAATGGGTTTAAGGTTAAAAAAAAAAGTAGTGATAACCATTTGTGAGGTGGAGGTATGGCTTAGTCAGTAAAGTACCTGATTTGTGAGCATGAGGACCAGAGTTTGATCCCCCGAGCCATCTAAAACTTCAGGTATGATGGCAGAAGTGTGTGGTCCCAGCCCTGGACACAGGAAGATTGCGGGGGCTCACTGGCCAGCTTGTTGGGCCAGTGATTGGTGCCTGAAGGTCAGTGAGGGACCTGTCTCAAGGACATTCCTGAGGATGACACCAGACGTTCTCTCTCTTTCTCTCTTTCTCTCTCTCTCTCTCTCTTTCACACACACATTCACTGCACATACATACATGCACACACACAAAACCATCATTCACAGCTTCATTTACAAGTGTAAACTTCATAGCTAGCTTATGAACCCAGTGCTTTCAATATATCCATTTCACAGGTGAGGAAACTAAGACTCAGAATAATTAGATAACCCGTCCAAGATTGCTTTTGACTGGTAAGTGACAGAATTGGTATTTGGTATAGTCAGCCCTGCTCTACGAGCCTCCTAATCTCTCTCACACTGTTTTTTAGCTCCCCTATGTCCACACCCTGTACACCCCCTGACCCCTGAGCTTGAAGACATGATCACCCAGCTTTGAAACCACTGCCAGCTCTGCTTGTCTTGTATGGCCTTGAATATATGAATATATGAGGCCCTCTCAAATGTTCCCAAATTTGGTATTTCTTGGGGTCAACAAGATTGCTCAGTTGGCAAAGGTGCTCGCCACCAAGCCTGACAATCTGAATTCAGTTCCTGGAACCCATATAATAAAAGGAGAGAACCTGGGCTGGAGAGGTGGCTCAGGGGTTAAGCTTCTGCCTTGCAGGTGGAAGGTCCTGAGTTCGGATCCTAGACCCCACATATAGATGCCGGGCAGAAGCGGGGTGGCCCGCTTCTGGTCCTGGTAGGGCGGAGCCTGCAGAGCAGAGTAAACAAGGAAGAGAGATGGTGGCGGTCCATGGTGGTTCCTGAATTTGCGTGTGGTTCTACACACACACACATACACACACACACACACACACACACACACACACACACACACACACAATTGAATAAATAAAAAAAAAAAAGGAGAGAACTGTATGTAAATTTACTATTAAAGAACAAGGTGGGGCTGGAGAGTTGGCTCAGAGTTAATACTCAGGTCCCATGTAAAAACCACTAGACTGAATGGCAGCAGCCTGCACTTCTAGCCCTGATGAATGGAGCCTGGGAAGTCCTAGAGTGCAAAAGTCCTGGGAAGTCCTAGCAAAAAAGAGAGAGAAGCAATCTAGGATGATTTCCAAAGTCACCCTTGGTCCTCACAGGGACACACATACACATGCTAAATAAATAAGTCTTAATTTTTAAAAAAAAAAAAAGAACAAAGGTTACCTGATAATAAAGGCTTGATTTGTTGTCCGTATCATTATTTTTTGTATGTCTGTGTGTGTGTATGTGGTGTATGTGTTTGCTCATGTGTGTATGCTTTTGTGAAGTTACACAACCACCTGTGCGTTAATCAAGTTAGATTTTAATGACCTCTAAGATGTACATTTTCCCTCTTTATTTGTTAATTTGTATCTCCAATAAAGTTCTAAGTCAATCACCACAAAATTTTAAATAAATAAAATTTCTTACAGTTGACAAAAATATAAGACTAAAGTCTTGCATTGTTCTGACTTTGCTCTGAATATTGCTAGTTGAAGATGTCGAGTGCTCCTGTGTGTAGATACTATTTACATATCTTTAATCTCCACAATCCTATTCTGAAATTCCTTCGGGACCAGGACAGGTGATAGTGGGAATTGGGAAAAATGGAGGAGCAAAGGGAGCCATATCCATCAGATTCTGCCCTGCCATGGCCACAGGACTCCTCTGTCCTCTGGTCCAGTGTGTACTTTCCCCAGACCTCGCTGAACATCCCCAACTCCTGGAGGGAACAAGACGGTCCCTGGTACTTGTCACCTGCAGAGGGCGCCTGGGAACACAGCTCCCTCTTACTGTAACGCTCTTAAGAGGGGCTTTTAAGACCCAAGGTCACTTGAGTGAGTAGCTGACTTTGGATCTCATGAGTTTTGCCATTTAAACAGTGATTGCATCAGGAAAGGTTAAGGTGGAGACTAGAACCAGGAAGTAAAGCTGCATGTGGCAGGCCCGGTGGGTCAGCAGAGGTTCCTGAGGTGCACAATGCTGGTTATGGGAGAAAAGTTCAGTTTGTAAAGACTCATGGGATAGATACTTCACATTTTTCTATGTATAAACTCCAGCAGAGCCTAAAAATCTTTTTAAAACTAAACCTTAAATGTGCAAAAGACAGGTTAGGGTTGGGTTAGGGTGAGCAGGTCTTTTCATCCTGTATTTCTTAACTTTAGCTGGGCCATTGTGAGATTCCCCAGAAAACAAACCCTAAATTGAGAATGGCAGCCATAGAATGAGACATTAAGAAGAGATGCAAACAGCTCACAGGAAAGATACATGACCTTTAAACATCTGGAAAAATGCTCAGCCTCTGTCTTCAGAAGAAAGTATCCGACAGTGCACTGAGACTTTTAAGCCCATCAGACGGACAGAAGTCTCACAGGTCAGTGGCTCCCCGTGAGGATGAGGATGGAGGGGTGGTTGTGCAGTGGACAGCAGGCCCTTTCGTGCATTGCTGTGGAACTCTGTGGACTGCCCTATTTGATTTGTTGATGGTCAAAACTACGAGTCTAGCTGGCTACCCTGTAGATGACGTGTGCATGCATGTAATGATTTCTGGGCAAGGTTATTCATCAACAGTAGTTGTAATAGCACATGCACACAGACATACTCTCTGGAAAGAGCTGCTGGTTATCTAAGGACAGAACCCTAAAGTAAATGAAGCAAGCTGGCTAGCTCAGGGTGTGTATTAGAATTGCTTGTATCTTGAAGATAGTAAACTGGGAGAAATGTTTGTAGGGATGATCATCTCATTCAGCTTTGGGGGGGGGCAGGTTCCAACTGAAAAGTTTGTGTCCTCAGAGCTGGTGAATGGAGACCTTGCTGTGTCCCTCACTCCTATCTGAGACCAGTCACTGCTCTTGATGGCTCTTGGACTCCGTGGGCACTCAGCTTCTCAGGAAAGTGCACCATGTTCTATATGCCACGTTTGAGTTTGATTTGCCGCAGTTTCAATTTTGCACATCTTAGTTGGCTTTATTTGCAGTTCTAAAAGCAGGCAGCAGTTCGGACCAAAAACAGTCCACTGCTCTACTCTGCCACATGAGCGGGTTGTATTTATAGCCAGAGAGTTTCTCTCACCTTAAAAAAAAAAAAATGGAAAAAAAGCAAGAAAAATTCACAAAGACCCCTTGGATTCAGGTCCCTCTACAAACTTTCTCCCCACCCTTTCAGAACCATAGTCAGTTCCTCTATCACCACCCCCGCCCCAACACACATCATTCCTGAACATCTTGCTACCTCCGGTGACTGTTCACTGAGATCCAGGTGCCGACACTAGACCCAGGTCCCTCCTGCCTCCTCTTGGCCTCTGCCGTTCTCTGGCCTGTCTTCTTATCTCCTCCACACGTTCCTGCTGTCCACCTGCTGATCATCTGATCCTGAATCCACACTCATCCTCCCATCTTCGCTCCTTGCATGGTCTCATGTCAGAATATAAAACACCACTTGCTACAGTGATGGTGGGTGCTGGAAAGATAACCAGGAAGCACACTCAACAAGAGGAAATCCTGAACAGCAAGTCCTTCCCACCCTCAGAGACAGAGTCTCCCAGGCCATTGGGGAATCATATTCAGAGCGATTCCATTCTGTAATGTTTGTTTGACACAGAATCTCTTTTATAACCCAGACAGACCTAGAGCTCATGGCAATCCTCCTGCCTCTGTCTCCCCAGTGCTGGGATTACAGGTGTGAGCTCAATCCCACACTTTGAGTCCTAAGTCCCTGTGCGAAAGGTACTTTAGTTCACTTGTGCAGTGAGGCGACTTCGACATTTTCCCACTGGTCTCATCTCCCCAACTCCCATTCTCTTTGGGGGGGGGGGCGTATTTCAGCTACCCCAAACTCTATGCATTGTTCATGTTTGTGGTCCATGTGCAGGGGCCTCTCTGCTTTCGTTCTCCCGGGACACTCTTCTGGCGTAAGGACTCACAGATGAGTGTTGTGGCTCAGATGCTGTGCCGACGACCTTCACTGCCATGTGGCCACTCCAGACTTGCCCCTAGGCAGGATGGATTGCCGTGGAGCCACCTTGAAGATGGCCTCAGCCCTCTCAGCTTTCATCCGGTCGCTTCCCATCGATATCTCACTTCGTGTGTTACCTAGACCTGCAGACACTTCCGGGTCAACTAAGTGGTCACCAAGGTCAAGGAGAATTGGGGAACTGGTGCTGCCCTGCACATCATCACCCAGGAGTCCTTTCACAGCTCAGATGCCAAGCTGATGCTGTGGTGGGGGGGGGTGTCCTGCAGGCTGTGCTTGGGAAAAGCAGAGCAGATTCCCTCCAAATCTGACCTCCCTCCACCCCACTCTAGGCTGGAACCAGAGTCTCGCACGTGCTAGGCAAGTGCCCTACCGCTGAGCTGTATTCATAACCCTTTTGTATTTTTTTATTTTGAGGGGCATCTCATACAATCCCCCACGCCGGCCTGGAACCCACTCTGTAGCCCAGGCCATTCTTGAATCACCAGGCTCAGCTCCCAGTTCTGTGCTAGCATTTCTTAGCCTGGCTTTGGGGGATTTGGGACCTTCCAGGAGGGTGGGCCAGAGTGCTGCTTTCCCTCCTCTGCAGCACCTGAGGCCTTTCTGCTTCCCACCCGTGGGAACTTTTCCCAAGCTTACATGGCCTTCCCCACCTGTGGCTTACAGGACAGCTCAGTCCTCCCATCCCCAGGTCGTGCTCTTAAGCTGAAAGGGGAGGATATGGGAAATTAGGGAAACATTTTTGTTGTTCATCAAACCAAATCTCAAGTCTGTAATTACATGACACAAAGACACATACATGCAATTTCAGTACTCAGAAGGCCAAGTCAGGAGGCTTCTCCTGAGCTGTATAGAGAGTTCCTGGCCAGCCTGGGTTACAGAGCACAACCCTGCCTCAAAAAAAAAAAAAAAAAAAAAAAAAAAAAAAAAAAAAAAAAAACATCTTGGGGCTGGAGAGGTGGCTCAGGGGTTAAGCCTCTGCCTTGCAGGCAGAAGGTCCTGAGTTCGGATCCTAGACCCCACATATAGATGCCGGGCAGAAGCAGGGTGGCCCACTTCTGGTCCTGGTAGGGCGGAGCCTGTGAATCCTGGGGCAGAGTAAACAAGGAGGAGGTGGAGGCGTCCATGGTGGTTCCCGAATTCACCTGTGGTTCTACACACACACACACACACACACACACACACACACACACACACACACAAACGCACACATGCACAATTGAATAAATAAATAAAAAATCAGACTCAATAAAATTGAATTCTGGTCTCAGATATGAGCAATAGCTGCCCAGGCAGCAAAGAGAGCTGTATATGAACCAGGCGTTAGGGTCTATCACAGAGACAGTCCAGGTTTCAATCTTGAGAAAGATCTCACCTGTCTTGGTAGGTGTGTCCACCCCTGGTGTGGGGGCACTTTGGATGACATCTCACTAAGACTGCAGAAAGGCTGGGGTGTTTGTCCAAAGGAAGAGTGCACTGCTGCTGTAAGAAAGAGCATGGGAAAGGGGCAGAGACCCCACATGTTCCCTGGCTTCGGGTAACGCCTACTCACTGTTGACAGCACATCTGTATCTCAGCCACACCTCTGTATCCAGTGTCCTGCCAGTCACTGGCCACAACACCTGGTGAGACATGACCTTCGTGGAACTGGGCCCCACTGAGCATAGTCTTCTCACTTTTGCTGGTCTCTTTTCATTAGACCAATCAAACTGAATCAGAGTCATACACCACTGTCTGGCTGCTTGATTACTTAAGCCCTCCCCTATGACCTGGAAATATTTTAATGTGCTAATATTTTCTAATAAAAATAAATTTAGCAAAGGAAAAAAGATGCCTCTGTTGAGAAGTGAGCAATATAAGGAAGTTTTCCCAGTCCTTCAGGGTGACCACGATAGCATCTTTTGTCCTACAGCTGCAGAGTGCTAAGGGCTAGGTTAGCTGTGCTGGTGGCCCGTCTCTCCACACCCACCTCTGCTTACATAAGCCCTGAGACACACTGCCCAAACCTCTGGGCCTCTGTTCATGCCTCCAAAACATAGGGGTAAAGTGGGGCCTATCTTAGCTTCTGTTACCCATGCTGCTGCTGTTTCTTTACAGTTTGGGTTTTGTCATGTCACTAGGATGTTGAGCTGGCCCCACACATCCACCTGTTTCTTTTTATGCATTAATTACAAGTTGTAAGTGATAAGCTAGCAGCTGGGCATTTGCTTAGACCCTCACAGATATGTAAAGCTGCCTTGTGACCCATGTCTTTTCCAGTTGGGGGAACACAGCCCATCGTGCTAGTAATATCTTGTTGTTTCTTATTCCCATCCCTCTGCCCTAAGATGTTCAGTACTAGGGCATCTGTCTGTGACAGTGCAGTCCAAAGTCCAGTAACAGGTTCTAAAGAAACCTGGCTCAGCTAAGTATCAGTTGATGTGAACTGACCCATTGCTGAACTCTGTGGAGTCTTCCCCACGTTGATGACTAATACTTGTGTATGACTCAACTGCAGACTTCCACTCGGCACCCTCTCTCTTGCAGTTACCTTGCTAGTACTTTTAATGCCCACGAAGAGTAGAGTTTCAATTGGAAAATCCAAAGTCAACTACTATTGTGAAGCATTTTATGTCATAAAGCACATTCACACAAGTGCCAGTTTAGATCCTCCAAACACTTCTAGAAGTTGGGCATGCTTATCTTGGAACTGTAGATGAGGCCCAGAGAAGTGAGGTCCCCTATGGAGCCCAGGATGGCTGAGTCCACCTGGGAGACCTTGTTCTTTCTAAAGCATGGGCCCTTCAGAGAGAGCGTGCCAGGAGGTGAAAGTTGCTTGGGAGAGACAAAAGCCATCACTGTCTGAAAGAAGAAACCAAACAGCCCTCCTTCAGGGTGGGGGTTGGTTTTAAGAGCCGACTGCTGGACCTACTCCCGTTGCCTGGAGTGAGAGCCTGGGGCTCAGATCTGGGTCCCCCTCAATCTCTTCAGAGTCATTGCTTCCTGGGGGGATCTTGGATGAGTGGCTGCACTGAGTCACAACTCTCCACTTGCACATGGAAGTAATCACTACTGTCTGTCAACTCGGAGCTGCTCAAGGATCTGGTGTGGTGGTTTATGTGTTGTGCCCCAGATCCAGCAAACTGCTGTTTCTACTCCCTCCCGTGGCTTTTAGGGGCCCTGAGGGACTATGTGGCAATGCCCAGAGGCCTTTTTTCAGTTGCATTGACCTGGGAGATGGTACTGAAGGTGCTGAATGACTAGTAGATAGAAACTATAATTCATCAATTATACTGCCTCAGGGACCCTAAAATGTGGACCCTCGGGGTTCCAAGGGTGAGAATGCTGGCCTATACCCTGCCAGCCCTGGATACTATCATTGTGTTTAATCTTGCTGTTTAGTAGTAGTTTATACCTCTTTATGATAACAGATTTTATTGACTATTATATGTTGTTGCAGTTCGCCTGCATGGTTGCTGATAAATGACCACCAAATGGCTTAAGGGAACAAAGGTTTATTCTCTCTTACAATTCCTGGTTACAGTTCTCAGTCCAGCTTGACAGGAGAGCTCACCCCAACACCAAGGCCAAGGGAACTGGCCACACTATTTCTACATAATGGCTGAGAGAGAGATGATCCTTATTTGCCAACATGTCTGACCAAATGTACAAAAGGATGCCAACTCTCTCAAACAGCTCTGTTTTATTCCAGGGCCTAATCCCACCTACAAATGTGCCCAGAGCTCAAACTGTCAACAGTCAAGTTGACACCTGTACTTAACTATGACATATGTATTGTTTGAATTTATCATGATGACAGTGTACTCTTTATGTATTTCTTTGAAAAGCCATTAAAGATTTTTTTAATTATTTGACTATTAGTATGCCAACTGTTCTTAAGATTCACTCATGAGCTCCAAGCCAGTCTGAGCTGCATGGGAAGACTGTCAGAAATGAACGAACAAACAAACAAACAAACAAATAAATAAAGGTGTCTGCTGGCTTTCCCTTGAAGAATATGGAATTTCCGAATGGGGTCTAGCCAGTCGTGCTTAGATTCAAGTCCCCCTCCCTCTGCCCTGCAGAGCTTCTCCATCGATCTTCCCAAGCACCTTCTCTCAGCGCATGCCTAGACCCATTAGTCACCTCTCAGAGTCACGCTTAGCCTCACCACAGACCCGACTCAGAAAGTAGAATGTGTTCTGCAGCTGATCTTGAACTTGGAATACCCACCAGGGAATCATCTGCCCAGACACCAAGAGAAATCCTTGCCATCATTTGTTGGCTGTGGAACCCGAGATTCACCTACCCAGTGAATCTCCAGGACTGTCACATCTGGGCCACCTGCCTGGTGCCCTGTGCGAGGCTGCTGGCAGGGGCTCTGCTGGAACTTGTTCGTCCTCCCTCACCCCCTCTGGCTCCTGTAAATGTGGCAGCGGGAGAAACACCATCCATCCCCCTCCCCGTCCGTCTTCCACCTGGTTCAGAGCAAGTCACAGCCAGCTGAAGGAAGCATCTCTGGTTTGTAGTCTGAATATTCCCATGGCAGAAATGACACACACTTGCCTGCAACCTCTGCAAAGGCTGAGAAATCACCAGCAGCCGGCCGTCACGGCGGCACACTCTCTTATAAGTCACTCGGTTGACCTCCTTGGACCTCAGCTTCCTTACTAGTTGAGAATTGGAAACATCTACTGGTTTTCAATCCTCAATGTTCTTGAAAATATTGCCAATTAGATAAAGCTGGTCAAGAGGCATTACAGATTTGGAGTTTAGAATAAATCCAGGTCCACTTGTTAAGTTTTCTTTGTCTGCCAGCAACAGATGTTCAGAGGGAAAAAGATAGGGAGAAGATGCAGCCAAGCAGAGAACAGTTCAGGATGGACACCATGTGTTGTAATTTGTCTGCATGTTGCTGATAAATTCGTGACCAAAGGGCTTAAAGGAACAAGGGCTTTTATTCTGGCTTAGGCTTGTATGATGACAATTGTCTAGCAGGAGATCTACACCAGCACCAAGGGCCAAAGGAACTGGCCACACCAAATTCACATGACTCCTGAGAGGAGTAATCCTTACTTTGCTGAACCAGCATGTCTGACCAACTATTCCCTCCATCTTATTCACCTGCCCAGCAACTAACCCCACCCACCAGGAGCTGGGTCTTGCCCATCAATCAGACAATCTCCTGCAGGCTTTCCCAGGGCTCAACTCAGCTACCAGTTCTTCATAGCTGTGCTCAGAGCTCAAGCCCTCAGTTGTCAAGTTGGCAGCAGTATCTACCACGCCATGCTACCCAAGTGTTGGTTGGATCCTTTCAGATAAGTGGTTCTTAACCTAGATTTTGGTGGACTTTTGGGAGGAGAATGTCTGCTAATATCATGAGCTTGGAATTTCTACTTTTCATTCAGTTCCTGGAGGCTCTTGAGTCTCCTTCAAACAAGGGCCATTGTCTTAACTATTTTCTAAGCAGAGACGTTAAAAAATACTTTACACTGGAACACACATGGTAGAAAAAGATTGACTTCCAAAAATTGTCCTCTGACCATATTCTCTCTTTCTGACTCTCTATTAAGTAAAAAATGAGAGAGAGAGAGAGAGAAAGAGAGAGAGAGAGAGAGAGAGAGAGAGAGAGAGAGAGAGAGAGAGAGAGAGAGAGAAATCACCCCAGCACCATGGCACATATATGGAGGTCAGAGGATAGTTTTTGGAAATTAGTTCTCTCCTTCCATGTGGGTTTTTGGGATTGAACTTAAGTCCCAAATTTGCACACAGGTGCCTTTACCCACTGAGCCATCTTCCCAACCTTTAAAAATATGTTGAAAGGATTTTTTCCATAAGGCTATTTTGTAACCTGCAATTTGCTAACTCTTAGGGCTGGAACCTAACATGTTCCCCACATGTTGGAGACCAGCCAATGGACTTTGGAGGAAGAGATTGGATCCCAGGGTTCTGACCTGATCAGTGACTGGATCTCGAGGGACTGTCGTGTTGATAAGATACAGGAAGTGAAGCTCAGGCTAGCAGAAGAAAGCAGGTCTCTGCTCATGCCCTTGAAACATACACCTTGTCCTGCCCCTTTCCTGTGTCCCTGCTTCCTGGCTACTGCCCCATACCCATTTGCTATGATGCCCTCTCTCACCACAGACCCAGAAATAAGGGATCCAATGAATCATGGACCGAAACCTGCAAAGCCATGAGCCAGTGTAAATCCTCCTGAGTTGTTTTCTTGGGTATTTTGATTCTACAAGGACTACTGACTCTAGTGTAATGATAGGCTAGCTTGTTTGTTAATACAAACAACAGTTTGCTTCATTGTTCAGCCACACCTGACTTAACCTCCCTTTTGTAGGCTGTTCAGGATACAGCAACTCCTTTGCCATCATAAGGAACAAGTGTGGATATAACTGAGATGAGAAACATGAGAAAAGAAAAATCACAGAAAATATGAACACCTGACAAAAATGCTGCTTAAAGGGCATAAAAGGGTGAAGAATTATCCCACCGTAAGCAAAAGTAATCAATGAGAGACAAAGGGACTGATACTCATTTTCAACCAATCACATGTAAGTCAACAATCTTTTGGGCAGCTGCTCTTTTATAGAGTCTGTGACAGATGCTGGGGACTCCACAAAGCAGCACCAGCATTGACTTCACGAAGTGTTGCAGTTACTCTTTGTGTTGCCAGTGAATCCACGCCCAAACAGCTTAAGGGAACAAGGGGTTTTATTCTGGCATATGATTCTTCGTTACAGTTTCTTCTCCAGTTGGCAGAAGAACTCATACCAATACCAAGAGTCAAGGGAACTGGTCACACCAAATCCACAGGACTGTTGAGAGGAAAACAATCCTCACTCACCAGACCAGCATGTCTGGCCAAGTATATAGAAGGATGCCAACTTCCTCAACCAGTTCCTCCATCTTATTCATTTGCCCAGGGACTAGCCCTGCCCATCATGGGTTGGGTCTTCCCCATCAATCAGACAATCTCTTGCAGGCTTGCTCAGGACTTAACTACTCATTTCTCAGGTGGACACCAGTATCTAACTATGACACAGTGCTTATCCGCAAGGAGAAAGCTGGAGAGATGGCTCAGGGTTTAAAATTCTGTGTCGCAAATGAGGTCCTGAGTTAGCCAGGTATCAAGTAATGGTGGTAACTTACACTTTTGGCCCTGGTGGGCAGAGCCTGGGAAATCCCAGAGAGGCAAAAAGGAGGTAGAAGCAATCCAGGATGATTCTCAAAGTCATCCTTGGTCCTCCACAGGGACCAAGAAGAAGAAGAGGAGGAGGAGAAGGAGTCAAGACGAAGAAGAAGAAACAAGGCAGAACAGCCAAGGCCTTCCATTCACAGTGACCTTGAAACTTGCCCTTGTGACAATGACCTTGGCCACAGGAGCACCTGAATTTCTCTCTCCCGTGTATGTTTCAGCCTCAGCGGAGGCATCTTGTAAGTTTGCATCCAATGCAGGCATCACACCAGGTCACCCCACAACAAAAACTTTTGAATTGCTGGAACCGGAAGCTCACCGTTCCCTGACTCCACCCCTTCCTGCTAGTTTGAAACTTTTGCTAATCCATCTTGTAGATGCCTCCTCTGATTGACTTAGAATCTCCCAAAGCAAGTTTGTCATTTTCCTCCTTCCTGCAGATCTAAAGGCCTTTTAGCTCTTTGGGTGAAGCACCCGGCCCTGAAGTCGGCTTCTCTGGTCTGTGGTGTCCTTCTCTAGCAGAAGAGCCTCGGAGCCCCCTGTGGATTCATCAAACCAGGCGCATGCCCTGACTTTCCAGCAGAGTTCACGAACAGATGGCCCCAGCATGGGGGAGCAGGTTGAGACCTTTGAGGACAGACTGTGCTGGTGATGCTGGAAAAGGTGTTCCCACTTCCACAGGTGGTGTGGAGAGTGGGGATAAGATGGGGTAGCCTTAGCTGGGAGACCTAATACTGTAAAACTGGCCTTCCATCTGCCTGTGTATCTTAGTAGAGCTTCTCTCTCTAAGTGAGAGCTGACCTCCCGGGAGTCTGGCTGGCCTGTGGATTGGACCCAGCTGGTCTAGGATAAGCCTGAGACTGGGGGCTAACCAACAGTTTCCATGGGATGGATCCCTTACAAGAACGTCTTCAAAAGATTTTTATTAGATCCTGTCAAGTTTGTCCGATGTGGTTATTCTGCAGCCCTCTTATCCTGGAATGAGTTTGGGGTCAGATTTCATGGCATTTTAGAAAGGTAACACAGGGCTTCTCTGCATGCACCACTGACATCCCTAGCAGGGTCACAGCAGCACCACACCAGACACACTCATCTTCAGGGAGTAGGGGGATATGCAAGACTGCCAACGACTTCAGATCAACTCGAGTCAGGGGCTCTCTCTGAATGAGTGTGTCTCAAACCTACGGGGGCTAGATAAGAACTGGTTTTAGAACATGCTAGACTTTAGAATTGCAGGGGATTGGGTCATAGGAGGCTGCTGTTCTAGGATGGCTTCAGGTACTGACCCAGCAATGTCACTCACAGCCACTTTCTGCCACTTCAACTCTGCCGTCAGCATCAGTTCCTGTAACGACCCTGCCTGCCATCAGCGTGACTTTGCCAACATCAGTTCCCCTAACCCTCAAGGATGGTAACCAGAGGTGGTGCTTGAGACTTCTTGGGCTCCCCACTGTTCTCTGGCAAAAGAGAGATTCTTTTTTTAGTGTATGTGCCTATGTGTTTGCAAGAATGAGTATGGATACAAGTATGTGTGGGTGTGTTGAGGCCAGAGATTAATATCAGAATGTCTTCCTCTGGTTGTATCTCTACCTTTTTTTTCTGAGTCGGGGTATGTTAATGAACCAAAGCTCACTGTTTCAGCTAGACCGACTGGCCAGTGAACCCCCAGGATCGCTCCCCAGCTTTGAAGTTATAGTCATGAGCCACCATGCTGGGCTTTTATGTGAGTACTGGATCTGGACTCAGGTCTTCATGTGTGCACAGCAAACACTTTACCATCTCCCCATCCCCATGGGAATTCTTGCACAGTAGACCAGGAGCATTGCACCTGAGTCAACCGGACCATCCCTGGACCACCTGGGGAATGTTCAGGGCTGACTGGCTCAGATATTGAATCAGTGATTGGAGCAAGGAAAGGCGGGATGGCCCTGGCTGACTTTGATACCTAGGGCCAGATGTAGAAGAGAGAGAGAGAGTTATTTATCTTAATCATCTCATTTACAGGCTAGCTAAAACTCAGGGCTGGCCATTACTCTTACTAAAGTTCCATTAAATGTGCAGCACCCAGCCTGACCGCACACACACAAAGTTGAGTCCTGCCAGACTTTATTTATAATCAGAGACCTGGGCACAGAATGTCAATCCAGGCACGAGACTTCTGATTATAGAAAGGAGACGCAGGTTATGGGAAAACTTTCTTAGCTTCTAGTGAATTCTTGGGTTGCCCGCCTGAGAGCCAGAGAATCAAATCCTTCCAGACATTTCAGGTTCAATAAGAAGGCAGAGCAATCCAGGATGATTTCTGGTCTCGCTCTTTGGCCTCCACAGTTACACATATTCAAATGTGCTTTTGCACATGGACACCCACACACACCCACACCCACACCCACACACAACACAGTGCCTTATCTCTATTGTTTCAGGCAGTAGCTTTAGGGGCTCTAGAAAGCACCAGTGGGTTTGACACCAGTGGGCTTCTGTACTTCAGTTTTCCCATGAAAGCCTGTGATTATAATTTCTCTCAGCCTTTCACAGTTTTTATGAAGGGATGAGACCTCCATTTCTAGCAGGTGGCATCCCCAACACCTTTCTACTAGTTTGGCTCCCTACAGTCTCAACCTCTCTTCTTTGTTAAAAGTGACCATCTTTACTGTTACAGAAGACTAGTTTGGGCCCTTGGATAGCTGATTATCTTATACTCTCTTGGGATAACCTTTTGCATCTATGATTAACCCAGAAAAGGCTCACTGGTTGTGAAAATCATGAAGTAGTCACACATTTGGAAATTTTGACCTTTGTATCTGAAGCTCTTATTTTAGAGAGCTTTCAATCAAATGATTGTGTTATTGACACCATGAGAAAAACTGACTTAAAAAAGAAAGTAAGTGCTTTTTTCCCTAATAAATTAAACATTCTCCCAGAGGAAACCAAAGAACGCTTTCCCTTCCTCTCCACCCCAGGTCTCCCCCAACACCTGGTGACAGCTCTTAGCATGCTGTGCTATAATTGCCCAGTCCCCCATGGGAACACAGGCAGTTTGCTGAGAAATAAATTAAAACAGCTCTTACACATTTGGAAGGATGAGTGACTTCGCTCATAATTAATGAAATACAAGCAAACAATGGCGGCTCACAAGTGCAGATGGAAAGACAGAATTAGCAAGCTATTATTTCAGGGCCTCTAATAAGGACTTGGCAGGAGAGAATGTGACTTTCTTTCCCCAAGGCACTGACTGGGTGAGACAGGAATGCTTGCAAGGAGCGCCTCTGTTACCACACTAGCATTCAATCAAACCTGGCCTCCTTCACCCTGAGGCACTGTGACCTCTTGAGAGGAGGTGAAAAAGTCCACAACTCCATCTAGAGACAGCAATTAAAATTTCACCTTCAAAATCTCAAACCCATCTAGTTGATAAAATGTGTAAGACAGGGGCCAAGGCCGGCACTCTGTGACAGAGCACTTGTTTGACATGCGTGCATGAGGCTCTGGGATGCACACCAGATAACTGAACAAAAATAAAGTGTGTGTGTGTGTGTGTGTGTGTGTGTGTGTGTGTGTGTGTGTGTGATGTGTTCTCTCTCTCTGTAGGTACAAGAAGCTAAAATGACACTACAATGAAACAATGACACAAATCCCAGGTGGACATTGTGTAAGATAACTAGACTAGTCTCTCCGTGAGTCAGCATCTCAGTGCTAAAGCTCAGCAAGCACCATTTGAGATTTAAACAAACAGTACAACTTATTTGGTGGTCCTTGATTGAATCCTGGTGGAAACTAGTTATAAAGACATCCTGGCAACTCTGGAGAAGTTTAAATAGCAATGAGATTATTAAGGCCTTGTTATGACTTTTTTGAATATAAAAACTGTGTTTTACGTAAGAAAGTGACTTATGTTACAGTTAGGCATTGAGATTTACATCTGGAATCCCAGTACTCAGGAGGCTGGCTCAGGAGGACCACCATAAGCTCAAGGCCACCCTGGGTGGTACAGTGAGTTCCGGGCCTGTTGGGACTACGATATGACACTCTGTCTCAAACAACATCAAGAAGGAAAGACAGATGAGAAACTAACTTGTGTTAGACGTGAGGTATCTATTACTTTGTATTTGCTGATACTCAGTAGTATCAGGTGAGTAATAGCAGGTGAGAAGTATTGTTATTTTATGAAGTATTTTTTACTGAGCATGTGTGGTAGCAGGTGGGAAGTATCTATTGCTTTGCAGAGGACTGGCTGAGCAGGTGCAGTAGCAGGTGGGAAGTAGTTATTCACTTATGGAGTATTTGCTGAGCATGTGTGGTAGCCCACATCTGTAATTCCAGAACTTGAAAGACCAAAGCAGTAAGATCATATGATAGTTAATCCTGAATGTCAACTTGCCCACACCTGGTATTAATTAAGATCAGCCATCAGACCACCTGAAGAGATTATCCAGATCAATACTAGACCCCACTGGAACTTCTCTAGATCTCACTGGAACCTCCAAAAGGAATCATAAAACAGGAGACTGGGAAGAAAAGAGACTCTCCAGGAATCCTCCAGCCACATGGATGTCTGGTATGACTTAGCCTGCCTACAACTTCAGTCAGCCAGCCATGCTGCCTCTACCATGAAAGACTGTATCTTCCCTGTGGTACTCTAAGGTGAATAAATATCCCTTTCTCCCTTAAGTTATTTGACTTTGGCTGTCCTCTCACAACAATAATTAAGAGTAACCATTACAGATTATCATGAATCTCAAGACAGCCCAGGCTAAAAAGTGAGATTTTGCCCATATATACACACTGAAATACACACACACACACACACACACACACACACACACACTCACACACACACATACACACACACATATATCAGTATTTACTTGTGAAGATATCATTGTAATGCCTGGAAAATTTATTTCAAAGTACTCTATTCCCAGCTAAACAAGAGAGGCACTGTGTTGTGTGTGGGTGTGGGTGTGGGTGTGTGTGGGTGTCCATGTGCAAAAGCACATTTGAATATGTGTAACTGTGGAGGCCAAAGAGCGAGACCAGAAATCATCCTGGATTGCTCTGCCTTCTTATTGCTTTGCCCTGGGATCTCCCAGGCTCCACCTTTCAGGAGTGGAATTGCAGGCTACTGCCATATCTCTTGGCATTTTTATGTGACATCTGGGGACCTGAACTCAGGTCCTTTTGTTTGTGAGGCAAAGACTTTAACCCCTGAGCCATCTTCCCAGGCCGAGAGGCACATGTTTTTTCGGCAGTGATAGACACACAAGTGTCCATTGAACTATTTCTTTTGTTTTCTATATGCTTGAAAAGTGGAAAAAAGTAAATTGAAATACTTACGGAAAAAAATTCCATCTTTTACCCAGATCCACATAGGAAAAAACAAATTTAAAGTCTGTTGTGTGGCTAGAGTGCAGGGAAGTGTCCACATTTCTAGATCATCAACACAGAGTGCAAATTAGGGTCTCTTGGCAAAAGTGTAGCCTTTGAGGTGGCACAATGCCACCATTAGGAACTTACTATGTAGATTTATGAACCTACTGCATAGATGTGGTCACACAGATATTTATGAACAGGACTTGGCATCTTTTTTTACAACAAATTAATAGGAACAGGGTATATGTCTATCACTGATATTATAAATTAAATTGCACAGCCCATCTCTATAGTAGAACTGTTTTAAATGTGAGTTAGACATTTTGCACTGCTCGGACTCTGGCGTACTGCTGAGTAAAACAGGACCAAGGTGTTGCAGTCCGCCTGCATAGTTGCTGATAAATGACCAGAACACAACTTAAGGGAACAAGGAGTTTACTTTCTTACGATAGTCCGGTTACAGTTCATAGTCCAGCTTGACGGGAGAACACACACCAACACCAGGGCCGAGGGAACTGGCCACCATAACGGCTGAGAGATGGACAATCCTTACTTGCCAGACCAGCATGTCTGGCCAAGTATACAGAAGGATGCCAACTCTCTCAACCAGCTCTCTCTGATTTATCCAGGACCTAATCCCACCCACCATGGGCTGGGTCTTCCCCAGCAGCTAGACAATCTCCTTCAGGTTTGCTCTGGGCTTAACTCAACCATCAACTCTCTACAACTGTGCCCAGAGCTCAAACCCTCAAGAGTCAAGTTGACACCTGTGCTTAACTATGACACTCCACCCCTTGTCAACTTGACACAAAAACAATAGCACTTTTAAACTGTAACCTTTCCTTGTCCCCACAGATGTTAAAATATAAATACATTCCATGGACAAATTTAAAATGTTCTCTCATTAAAACTTCAGTTCCAATATTTTAAAAGTTCAAAGTTTCTTAACCTTAAATTAAATACTTTAAAACAGATAAAACATTAAAACAGAAGGATCTTAATAAGAAAACATTAAAAAGAACAAAGTCCAGCAAATCACCGCATCCTGTACTTCAATGTCCATCTTCTGCTGCTCATTATGTAATCAAGGCGGCTCAAAGATTCAAGGCATTCTCAGTCCCTGTTTGCAGCTCGAAGTTGTAAGAGCAGAGTTCCTCTGAACCAGGCTGAATCTCCACTCGCATTTGTCCTCAGCAGCAGTCCCACAGTTCTGGCATCTCACACACAACTCTGGGTTCTCCTCTGCAGCTTTAAGCTTCACCATCTCTTGCAGGACTCTACGCCTGCCACTTGGTGCCAAGCTTTAGCTGCTCTCCATGAACCCTTCAGTAGTACATGAAAACCAGTATCACCTGAGGGACGCTGCCAGATTCCGAAGCGAGGTTGAAACGCAGCTTAGTCCACTGGAGCCACAGCTGCACCAACTTCAACGCGCTGACACTGAAAAAGCCTCTCTTCTAGGCAACCAAACTTGCAAAGGGCAAGAAACAGCTTGAACTTGGGCTTTCGCCCCCTGAAGGAATCTGAGCTTCCAAACCATGAACTTGCCATACGGTGGTTTCCACGTCCTCCACCGTCTCAGTGCAAGTCACTAGGTTTTCCTTCACTGATACTCATTTGTCCAACAGCAGCAGATATTCTGCTGCCTGCCCTTTGCACATCCAAACCTCCAAAGTTGCCAACACAGCTCTCCTCTGTCAAGCAAACCAGTCCATCGTCTTTAAATTCAGCTTAACAAAGTCTTTGTTCCCTTCATCACAAATTGGGCCCAAACAATGTCTCTCAGCAATTGGCCCACTAAACGCTGAAGAACGGTATTTGTAAATCCACAAAGTGAAAATTTTCAAGAATTTCCAACTTTGTCCAGCAGAACCGTTCAAAAGCCACAAAATCCACAGTCAGATTTATCAGCAACACCCCACTTCCTGGGTACCAAATTCTGTTGCAGTCCGCCTGCATAGTTGCTGATAAATGACCAGAACACAACTTAAGGGAACAAGGAGTTTACTTTCTTACGACAGTCCGGTTACAGTTCATAGTCCAGCTTGACGGGAGAACACACACCAACACCAGGGCCGAGGGAACTGGCCACCATAACGGCTGAGAGATGGACAATCCTTACTTGCCAGACCAGCATGTCTGGCCAAGTATACAGAAGGATGCCAACTCTCTCAACCAGCTCTCTCTGATTTATCCAGGACCTAATCCCACCCACCATGGGCTGGGTCTTCCCCAGCAGCTAGACAATCTCCTTCAGGTTTGCTCTGGGCTTAACTCAACCATCAACTCTCTACAACTGTGCCCAGAGCTCAAACCCTCAAGAGTCAAGTTGACACCTGTGCTTAACTATGACACAAGGCAAGTCAGTGTCTGTCCTCATTGTCACTGAATCTCTGGGGCCTAGTGAGGGACCTGGCACAAAGGGGCTCCAGTTGGTATTAGTCGGGGATCTGGTACCCGTCTTGAACATGACAAGCTATCTAGATGCAATCAAGTTCATAGCAAGAAGGCTGATTTTCTGCCTCTGCAAACATCCAAGGTCATCCTTCTTTAAATTTGGGGATATGGTAATGTTCCTCACCAGAGGCAACCCTCCTTTCTTTCCTTTCTTCCCTGAGCTGCACATCACCAGACCCTCCTAATCTGACCTCAAGGTGAAAAGCACAGGCAGGGCCCTGGGTTGGAATGTCAGCTCCACCAGTTAATAGCTGGGTGACCTTGGGCAAGGTCATCTTCCTCTTCAGCCTACTCTGTAAAACAGACTAGGATTCAGTGCAAAGGCCAAAGGGGTAGGCAGCTGTAACGCCCCTCGGAACCGTGCCTGGGCACACAGAAAGTGCCATGTGTCCTTTGACTAAATCAGGTCGTTCCCTTCAGTCCTTAAGAAGCCCTTCAAGAGAGAGAAAAGTTAAAAAAAAAATGATGCAGTTTCAAAGAGAGCTGTCTCCAAGCCACTGCTTTTGAAAAGGAACAAATAATGTCGGTGCTGCTCGTCCATTCTAAGAGGTGTTTCCCTAGAAGGTGGAGAGCCGCAAATGCGTTATGATGGTAGAGTCTTTGGCAGGTGAACACTCTGGGGGGCGCGGCGCACCCGCTTTGGGTTCCCCGCATTCTTCCCTCGGGGAGGACCCGGCTGGTCAGGGGGGGAGGAAAGGGGGGAGGCGGAAAAAGAGGAGGAGGAGGAAGAGGAGAAGGAAGGAGCCCCGGGATCCCCCTCGCCCCTCCCCCAGCGCCCAGTGAGTAATGACACCGGCGGGGAGGGGGAGGGAAGGAGAGGGGCAGGCTCGCGAGGCCATGTGATGCTGGGCGCCAGCGAGCCGCCGCCGAGCCGCCTCCTTCCTCCTCGGATCTCGGGCTGTCATGGCGACCCCCAACAACCTGACCCCCACCAACTGCAGCTGGTGGCCCATCTCGGCGCTGGAGAGCGATGCGGCCAAGCCGGTGGAGGCCCCCGATGCTCCCGAGGCAGCCAGCCCCGCCCATTGGCCCAAGGAGAGCCTGGTTCTGTACCACTGGACCCAGTCCTTCAGCTCGCAAAAGGTAAAGGGGGCGCGGGGCGCGGGGCGCGGCCGGGAGGTAGCGGACTGGGAGGGAGGGGACGGAGCTCCAATCTGCTCTCCCCAGGGGAGACCGCCCCTCCCAGGGCCCCAGAGCCCAGCCCCGATTCCAGGAGCACTGGGGGATCGAGTCGAGACAAAGGCCTGGGGACAGATCTGTCCTCCAGGAGGCAACCTGGTGGGGGGCTGCGTATAGGAGCCGGGGAGGGGGTGTGTGAGAGGGGTCTCCCTCAGGCCAGGGAGACCGCTGCACCGCTGCTCACTAGGTGCTGAGGGTTCTCGGGGTACAGCTCTCTGCCCCTCGGTTCAGGTTGGGCCCTTGCTCAGTCTGGGGCTTGGAAGATCTGTCCCCAATCGTCACCCCCTCTTCACATCTTTCTAGCAGAGAAGGAAAGAGTTAACCCACCCCCTCAAACGGAACTCGCTTGCCCATCAAACCTGTGTTTTGCTCTTAAAGGCACAGGCTGACTTTCAGCCCCTCGAACCCTTCTCTGACTTTCTGGGGGTGACATTTAGTCCATTCGGGTCCTGTCACTGGGTTCTCTGCTTCCTAGGAGTTATGTCAGGGACTGTGCCCCTGTACCCAGCGCTTCTGAAGGATGCAGTCTCCCACCCCGGTGGTTATCTTTTCTCTGGTTTGCGGGTTCAGCACCATGGTCAGAGCCTGATTCCTCTGGTACCTAAACAGCTGCTTCTCCTGGATTTTTCTCGGACATCCCATCCCCTCTTTGGAGAATCCTTCTGTTCCATTGCACATTAAAAAAAAAAAAAAAAAAAAGCCAAGTCAGTTTCTGAAGCAAAAGGACGTTGTAACCAAAAGACTCGGATTAGAGTTTGAGTCTAGGTTCAGTTTGATCATCCAGAAAATGGGACAGTGATGTTACTAGCCACCCGGAACTCCAGACCCTCTATCGGGTTGCAGGGAGGGCCGTTGAAGGGTGGCACAACTTAATGTTCCATGCCAGTTCTGGCTTACAATCATCAGGCCATCCTGGCTAAGACACGGGCTGGTGGATTCTGCCCCAAGCATGCTGGCCAGGTAGGTCTGGAGGTCCAGATGCAGCATGTCCAACTCACGATGCTGAGGAAGCTCTGCTGACCATCATCATCATCTTTGAGTGGTATCAGTTAAGAATCTAGAGCCTGTGGCTCATGTAAGAGCCAGCCTTCTAGTCCCTATTGTAGAGCTTTAGACACCTTCATTTGCCTCTCAAAAGCTTGGGTGTTCTAATTTGTAAAATGAGGAGCAAAGGGGGTTTTAAGAGAATGAAGTGAGAAATTGCACAAAAAGTGCTGGTCGTGATCCCTGGCAAGGGGTCAAGGTTCAAAGTGCTAGGTAATGGGGTGGGCTGTAGCTCAATGGCAGAGTTTGTGCTTAACGTGCACACATGAGGCAGTGGGCTCCAGCCCCAGCACCAAGGAGAAGGAATGCTGGGTAAAGAAGGCCAAAGTTAACCAAGGTCACTCTGGTACCTGCCTATGCAATCTGCATGTGCTTGCTGAGCATGGCTGGCACTGTGCAAGGCGCTGGGGATGTGGAGACAGTTTGGGCTGATCTCCAAATCCCAGAACCTCTCCCCTCCAAACTTTCAGGAAGCAAGGTCCTTTGGCTGGGATTGGCTTGAGGGAGGGGAAGGCATCACCCCTTCCATCCCCCAAGGGATCCCCTTGCTCTTCCCTTCCGGAAGTTTCCTAGTCAGTCTCAGAACAGGATCCTGGTGGCTCTGGAGTCAGAGATGGGGCTTGTCACAGAAGCCCTCCTTTTGGTCAAGTCTCTCGCAAGCATGCCTAGGTATCCTCCTAAATCCTTTTTCAGGGATCCCCCTTGCTCTAGGGGCATACAAAGATTCCAGAATACAAAAGACTGGAAGGAAGGACTTGAGTTTGGCAGTCGCATGACCCTGGGGTATCTCCTATTGGCTACTTACTGGCTGAGTGACCTTGGACAAGTCACTTTATCTTTATCTCTTTGACCCAATGTCCTCATCTGTAAAAGGGGACTTTTTCATTATCTCCTACAGATTTGGGGAGGAGGGTAAAGGAGCGTTTTGAGGCCACAGGTATATTGTTAAGAGCCTTATATGCAGTAAGAGCCTAGCAGGAGTATCGCTATCCTTTCCTCTGGCCCTGAAGATCATGCTTGCAGTAGAGATTCCCCATGAGTGCATGTAGGAAGCTTTCCTTAACGGTCCACAAGTTATTTATAGCATAAACAGCCCACCTCCAAGAGTGATGGAAACTCCCTGGTTACTGAGGACTGTTTTAGACCCCCAAACAGCAAGATGATGTAGACTCTGAGGCCAGACAGCCTAGGCTGCAACTCAGCTCTGGTTCTGACCAGCTGAAGAAGACACACAAGTTGCATGACCTCTCATGCCAATCTAGGTGGTAAAATGAGAGTAAGATCAGAGCCTCCTGGCCAGGGCCATTGCGAGGAGGCTGTACAAGCTCTGGTAGGCATCCGTAGAAAGCACATAGTATGTACCAAGTGCTCTGTGAGAATGGCTGCCATGGAGACACCAGCTGTTAGCATGAGCCAGATGTGAGGACTCACACAATAAGCACCTGCTTTATACAATTGCACAGTGAGAGTGAATATAGGGGGTTGGAAGGCATGCAGGGATTGTGAGCGTGCTCCAAGGGCTGTTCTCACTCTAGTATCTTCTGCCCCTGGGGATAGAAGCAAGATTGAAAGGGATAAAAGTATACGAAATAGAAGAGCAAGACTCTGGGGCCAGTGTCCCACTGTCTGTATCCCGTGAGCCTCTCTAGTCCCAAGTTTCCTCAACAGGGAAAGATATGACACAGTCTGCCTCTTCCCCAGAAAAGGATTTCCTTCGTTCTTTCTTTTGTTCGTTCATTTGTTCCTTCCTCCCTCCCTCCCTTCCTTTCTTCCTCCCTCCCTCCCTCCCTTCTTTCCTTCCTTCCTTCCTTCCTTCCTTCCTTCCTTCCTTCCTTCCTTCCTTCCTTCCTTCCTTCCTACCTTTCCTCATTTCCTCCTTCTCTCCTTTTTTCTTTCTCTCCTTCCCTCCCTCCCTCCCTTCCTGAGAGCCTTTGCCTTGGGCATACATGCCTCATACCTGCCAGCTTTTTAAAAATTAAATTTCTACTTGCTTAGCTGGGTGTATGTGGGCCAGTTACTCATGGACTTTTTTCCTCTTCTGTAATCTTCAGATACTAATAAATGTTAGGATGGTCATGGGTGTTAGTGCCCACCTCCATGGTATCTGTGAGGATTGAATGACTTAATGCATGCAGTGCTCTTAGCACAGTGGAAGGGAAGGGAGAGTTACCTGGTAAACTTGCTGTTTCTATCCAGCTGAGTCTTGAATGTATGACTCTCCCCCTGCAGTTTGCCTAGCTCTATGTTCTCCATCCCATCCTCACAGGCCCTGCCACTGTCCTGACTGAAACTTTGGGGGAACCCCTAGACCAGCCTTCAGCCCCCAGTGAGGAGGCCCAGATCTGGATCCTGCCACATACCAGTCCTGATACTTAGGCATGGCAGGGGAGGGCAAGGGCTAGAGGGTGACCTCTGCCCCTATACCTGCTCTTCCCTTGTCTTTCAAACTCTTGGGCGCATCCCCCACTTTAGCCTTATCTGTGCTGTGTGCTGACCTGCTTCTGTTTGGGTGCCCACAGGACAGATTGAGAGTCATCCTTGGTGGCCCCAAAGGTCCTAACTTGGTTGCAGTCAGGACAGAGTCAGGGCAAAGCCCCCTGGACTCTTCTCCACATACTGTTTTCAATAAAATAAAACACAGGGCATAGGGTTATTAGATTGGAAACCACTTTCAGATACTGTCATAAAGACAGACTTCAAACAAAAGTTATATGTCATGACGTGTTTTCCTGAGTTAGCCCACTACCTAGCACGATCTGGTGGCGAATCATGAAGATGCCATCGTGAGTCTACACAACACTCCAAGTAACTGCAGCAACTGTGAAGCCCGATGCATGCCACAGTCACCACCCACACCCTTAAGGGAGAGGCGGCTGGTGGTGGCTTCCACCACTGAAAAGAGAGGTGTCACTGTCCTTTCTTGTGGAGACTCCCTGGATTTGCTCCTGGCCCCGGTGTTTGGGAGTCCCCCTCAGGGTCCTGTGCACCATCCTCTCCACATCTGTCTGTCTCCCTGCCCCAGCAAACCCTGGCTTCCCACTGCCTTAGATGAGCGAACACCTGTGTACTAGCTGTTCTATCTGGAAACTTCTTCCCTAAGGTGACCACTCCCTCACCTTCTCTGTGCTTCGCTGAATGCCACCTCCACAGGGGCCTTGCCCTCAGGAGCCACCCTAATTTTAACTGTCCCCCCATCTCTCTGACACCCCGATCTCCAGCTCTGCTCTATTGCCCTCACTGCTTGTTGTTGTCTGCCCCACGGGAGTGTCGGAGGGGCAGGGGTCTGCAACGTTCACTGCAAGGCCTCTAGTACTTAGCACATGGCCTCAACCAACAAGTACCGAAAAAGTGTATGTGTTGCCCATTAGCTGCTTCATGAAGGAGGCATTTGGTAAACACTGTGTTGGTGCATACCCACAGTGGTAGCACTCGGGAGGTAGAGGCAGGAGGAAAGACGTTCAGAGGCATCCTTGGCTACACGGGGAGAGCAAGATTGGCCTGGACTACATGAGACACTGTCTCAAAAAGAAAAAAAAAAGTATTTGATTCTATAAGCCCAAAATTGTTAATAAAAATAGCCTTAATTTTTTGGGAAGAAAAGAAAAGTGTATTTGGGATAAATAAGGCTCTGAGACTCTGAGTGTCTATGTGGTCACACAGCTACTACATGGCTGGCCAGGTCAGGAACAAACCACTCCACGGTAAGCCATCACAATAAAGAACCAATGGATATTTTTCAGGTATCCACAGAGAGAGTCGAAGGCTATTCACACAAAACTGATACTACCTGGGTCTGGTCAAGTGTCCAGGAGGTAGAGTGGCAGATGGCCTTGATGGCTGCATGCCCTTCCCTTGGGCCTGGCTCTGCTCTGGGGCCCCTCCCCCACAGCGTGGCTCATGGCTGCAGCCTGCAGCTCAGCTAAAGGTGAAAGTGTCCTCCACGGCCACCTGCCAGGGTGACCTGAGGCAGCTCCAGCAGGGCTACTGTGCCTCTAAAGATAGTCCCCACTAGACAGCAGGCATACCTGACACCCTCAGAGAGCTCCAGGGCATGACCCAGGGAGTGGGTCCTGGGAAGATCCCCACCAGGATAGAAGACCAAGGTGAAGGGCATAGGCCTGGTTTGGCCTCTCCTTTCTATTCATCTACAGCTCCAAGTTTGGCCAGAAGGCTCCCTGGTTTGGCAGAGGCAAAGGTTACTGGGACAGACGGGAAAAGGGACCAAGCTTTTGTTCCCACCCAGTTCTACTTTGAGGTTCAGGGGCTTCCCAGGGCACAGCCTAACCCCTCCCCTATAATGTGCACATATGTGCACCTCATACACTCATGCTGCACACCTCCACACCCTCACCCTGGCCGAGTGCATACACTTTCCTTTGTACAGTGCTGGCATGCTGCACTCGTGCACACACAGACGCGTGTACGCACATTTGCCCACTCATACCTGCCTGCCCACACAGCAAGAGCAAATGGAACCTGCTCAGGATGCTCACTCTGCAGCGGTTCCTCTTGGCTCTGGCAGAACCGAAGCTCCTCCCACTACCCTAGAGAGCTGGTGGGAGGGAAGGAAGGAGGGATATGAAAGGGAGGTCCAGAGAGGGGTGATGAGAACTCTAAGGTACACAGTAGAGTGGGAAGACAGCTGGTCCTTGCGCCCAGCTCTGTGCCCACCACACATTTTCCCCCAGCCATGGGATTGGCTTTTAGCTGACGGAACAATTGAATCTGCATGTGTCAGAAGTTCAGGGGTGAGATACCTCTCCCTTCTTACAGGTCACCAACAGAAGTGGTGTGTGGCCATGTCAGGACCAACTATTCAGCTCCTGTGTCCAGAGCCTCATACAACCTTGCAGGAGTAGACTATACCCTCCATCTAAGCGAAATCAGAGAGCAGACAGGTTAAGCGACTTGTCCGGTCACACAGCAAGTATCCAGTAGAACTGGCCTTCAATTCCAAGTCTCTTAGTCTCCCAGACCTGGTCTAATCCAAGTAACTAAAATGTATTACCCCTGAAATTTTACTCCTCCCACAGGTCTTTGAGGGAACACAGTAGGGTCCCCAGAGCAAGAAGCTCCCAGAAGTAAGGTGGGGCCTGGAAGGTTAGTGGCTGGATTAGAAGAGGCACAGTTAAAGGTTTTACCCCTGGTACCAAGCACCTCTGGGTGCTGAACTGGTGCTTGAATAGAGGGTGGGATGCCCAGTTTAGAATCTGTCACCTAGGATGTATGTGGGGACATGGGATGTCCAAGGAGATGGCCTTTGCCTTTTCCAGGGATGGTTTCCTAGCCTCAGACTGAAGCCAGAAGGTGGGGAGGACCAAATAAAAGCACAGCCCCTCCTATCCTCTCACCCCTCTCTGGATTTGCAACAAGGCTACCCTCTTTCTGAGTCTCCATCCAATGAAGACTGACAGTAATTTGCCTGGGTGACAACGAGCCAGCCATCTTCCAGCTCCAGAACATGAGGCAGGATGTGGAGAGTGTCTAACCTCTTGACAGTTGTGTTCTCCTGTCTTTAATGCTTACCTGGGTCCCCCAGAGATGTAAGAAAGATCCAAGAGAGCCCAGCCCTGGGACTCCCCAGAGGAAGCTCTTGGGGAGAGATTTGGGAGTTGGGACCCACTGCTTCCAGTTTTAAGCTGGCTGCTAGACTACGGTGTGATTCTGGGCAAGCTGCCGGCCATCTCTTGGCTTTGGTTTGCTCCTGCCCTGCCCGCTCCAGGCTGCTATGAGACCAACCAGGCCTTCAGATGGAAAGGTGTTTAGAGACAATCAGAGGCTCCAAGAATGTCGGCAGGTTATTTTCACCTTGTTTTTGCAACAGACATTTAGGTCTTGATTATAATGACACTCGCAACCCTTGTGAATTTCCTGGCCTCCTCCGGAGGCCTGGGTGTGTATCTACACCATGGAAACAATAACCATGGATTGAGTGACCTCTATGTGCCAGATAGGGGCTTGGAACTCTTTAATAATTTTTTATTATTATTTATTATTTATTCAATTGTGCATGTATGCATGTATGTGCGTGTGTGCATGTATGTGCGTGCGTGTATGTGTGTGTGTAGAACCGCTTCTGCCTGGCGTCTATACGTGGCGTCTAGGATCCGAACTCAGGACCTTCTGCCTCCAAGGCAGAGGCTTAACCCCTGAGCCACCTCTCCAGCCCCAGGCTTGGAACTCTTAATATTTCCATTTGTAAATGAGACCCGAAGATTTAGGGAGTTCTTGCCTAACGTGTCAGCCCTTCAACCCCCAAGCCATGCTGTCCCTCATCTCAACCTGGGGCTGCCTTCTTCCAGCCCCCAAACATGTACTTCTGGGCCCTATTTGCCAGCCAAGTACCCAAGAATGGGCTGCAGCAACAGTGTCCCCTCTTGTGTGTGACCTCTGACCTCCCTCCCTGCACGCCCCGCCCATCCGGGCAGAGTGTCCCCTATGTCCGCCCGCCTTCCCCCTCTCTGACCCTGGCACCTGCAGGTGCGGCTGGTGATCGCCGAGAAAGGCCTGGTGTGCGAAGAGCGGGATGTGAGCCTGCCGCAGAGTGAGCATAAGGAGCCCTGGTTCATGCGACTCAACCTGGGCGAGGAGGTGCCCGTCATCATCCACCGTGACAACATCATCAGTGACTATGACCAGATCATCGACTATGTGGAACGCACCTTCACAGGAGGTACAATATGCTTAGGGACCCCCCATGGGCTCACATAGCATCCCGGAACCTTGGCAAGCTACCAGTGTCACTCAAAGGAATCATGGGCTACAGGCAGGTGCTCATAAGAGTCACAGAGCCTGGACATACTAATCCCTAGGGCCCTGAAACCCTAGCATCCCAGGGAAGGGCATAGACGCCCCAGGCTGAGTGAGCTACAGGCCTACTTCACAGGACCCCAGAATGCACAGGCCTACCCCTGCCATCAGCGTTCCCTCGGGGTCTGACAGGCAAGGTCAAGATTTCCCAGGATTTCCTAGTAACCTGTAGGCGTGGTCAGAGCCAGACTCCCAGGAACCCCATAGACACAGTCCTGGACATCTCAGAACCCTGCAGAACCCTGTGTCTTTTTCCCCCTTTGTTTTGTGCTTGGACAGTGGGCCTGGACTTATGGTGTTCTTAAGAATATGAATTTGTGGGGCCAGAGTGATGGCTTAGCAGGTGCAGGTGCTTGCCACCGAGCCTGATGATGGAGTCAGTCCTCAGCCCATGTGGTGAAGGCAGATCAGTGGCTCCTGCATGTTGTCCTGTGACCTCCACCTGACGTCCATGGCACACGTGCGCCTCCCACCACAAATAATGTTAAGGAACATGGATGTGCAAGCAGAGCATGATGCTGGAGGTCTGTAGCCCCAGCAATCAGGAGGCAGAGGCAGGAGGACCAGGATTTCAAGATGTGGCAAGTTGGAGGTCAGCCTGGCCTGCATGAGACCTTGTCTCAAAAAAAAGAAGAAGAAAAGAAGAAAAAGAAGGAAGGAAGGAAGGAAGGAAGAAGGAAGGAAGGAAGGAAGGAAGGAAGGAAGGAAGGAAGGAAGGAAGGAAGGAAGGAAGGAAGGAAGAAGGAAGGAAGGAAGGAAGGATGGATTTGCTGGACATGATAGCACATGCTTCTACTCCCAATATTTAGGAGTCTGAGCAGCAAGGGGTATGGGTGAGCAGTCTCTAGTTTGAGAACAGCCTGAGCTGCCTACTGAGACTATTAAATGACCAAAAGTCAAGGAGGGGTAAGTTCTAAGCATCCAGGGTTGAAACCCGTGGAAATTAGGGAACGTGACCCAGAACCTACCTGGCCACTGTCTGGCTCTAAAAAGACAGCTTGGTTGAGTCCTGTGAGGCAAGGAGGTAGCCACTGGACCACTAGGCTTCCTGACATTTAGCGGCTGAGTCCCAGGAGGGTAGACCTAGGACTACTGGGCTCTGCTAGGGCTGAGTGGCTGGGCTGGGGCTGCTCATAAACCCTGGCCCAACCTTTGGCATTGCCCGCAGAGCACATAGTGGCCTTGATGCCCGAGGCAGGCAGTCCGCAGCACGCACGGGTGCTGCAGTACCGGGAGCTGCTGGATGCGCTGCCCATGGACGCCTACACGCACGGCTGCATCCTGCACCCAGAGCTCACCACCGACTCCATGATCCCCAAGTACGCCACGGCCGAGATCCGCAGTGAGTGCTGCCGCTGTGCCCTCCCTGCGCCTTTCATGGCCCCTCGCTCTGTGGCCTCTCTTCGCCCTCTCCCTCCTTTCTCCTCCTCTTCTCTCGCCTTCCTCCTTGCCTCCCTGCTCCTATTCTGCCGCCCCATTCGCAGGCTGCACAGTTGTCTGTCCTCCTGAGACCCTTGTCTCAGATCTGTGGGATCTCCTTTGGAGCCCCAACTGCAGGTCAGAGACTGGGGAAGGGTCCTGGGGTCATTAGCTAAGAACACTCAGTGACCTCAGGCATGGGAGTTTCCATAGAAGGCTGCCCACGCATGGCAAGGCCTCTAGTGGGGCTCTGGTTTCTAAGTCATGGTTACCTGTGTACCATTCTAACCACCAGCCTGCACTTGCCCATAACTAGTGGGTAGAAATTGGATCCAGCTTGCAGGGATATGGCTGGAGGTTCTGGGCAGAACCTGGGGGCCCGTGGACAGAATAGGTGTGACCATTCTAGTAGGTCCTCAGTGCCCAGTAAGTAGTCACCTCCTTTCCCTCTGATGTGCAAAGGTGGGCAGGGGTCAGGCTGTGGGACTCAGGCCTGACTTTCAAAGTCCCTTGAATGAGACTCAGGATTCGTTTAGATGCTGTTGCCCTCATTCTGTCAGCAACAATATTGAGGGCCCTAGGCAAGGCTAGAAGGCAGAAGGGTGCATAGCAGGACCTAGAGAGAGAATCTCAGGCTCCCACCCAGGCAGGGCAAGGAGAGACCTCACAGGGACTCTGCAGTGGTCCGAACTTTTCCCTAGAGTCAAATGAGAATCACATGGCCCTGGGTGAGAAAGATACTTGATCTTCACATTCATAAAATGTCCGTGAGACTTAGTATAGTATATTCTGGAGCTGGGAAATGTTTACTAGTACTGTATCAGGCTGAGGTGGGAGGGGAGCAAGGAGACCTCAGAGGACAGACTCCCCCCCCACAACACACACTGGTAGTCACTCCTTTCTTCATTCATTCTCTTCTCTCTCAACATCCTAGCACTCATTGAGTCTTGCTCTATGCAGGCCTGGTCTGGGCTTCCAGGGAGCAGAGACAGCATAGCCATACAGTCTACAGGGAGAGAGCCCTATGAGCCTTGGGGATAAGCCTCCGCCACTCTCCATGAACCCCTCCCATCGTGCATCCAAACCAGTGCCACCAAATTTTGCAGGAGGCTGAAATGTAGCCTAGTCTGCTTGGACCACAGCTGTATCAATTTCTTTGTGCTGACTCTCAACTGTAGGCAGCCAACTCCTCTGAAGGACAAAAAGCAGCTTCATTTTAGGTTTTCTTCCCCTGAAGGAGTCTGGATTTTCATAATATGGAATCTCCACAGAGAGGGATTTATTCATCTCTGTCACTGTACTAGTGCGAAGCATGAAGCTTTCCTCAGTGATATTTTCTCTGACAACCACAGCTGCTCTGCTGTCCCAAACTTCCAGGCTGCCAACACAGCTGTCCTCTACCAAGCAAACCAATCTATCATCTTTAAAATCAGCTTTGCCAAAGACCTTGTTCCTTTCATCACAATTCGTACCCAAACAATTCACAACTCTCTCAGCATCACTGTCTTCCAAATGACCCGCTATATCCTGCTCAATAGCTTTTGTAGCACACAGTCTCAAAGTCTTCAAACATTTCCAACTTCTCAAAAACACAAAACAAAAAAATGTTCACAAGCCACAAAAGCCACAAAGTCAGATTTATCAGCAACACCCCACTGTTCTGGTACCAAATTTTGTCAGTTTCATATCAACATTTCATTTCTGTCAGTTTCATATCAACATTTCATTTTCTGGTACCAGATTCTCTTAGTCTCATGGCAACACACCACTTCTTGGTACCAACTTCTGTTCCAGTTACTGTGCATCTTGCCAATAAATACACAAGGAGTTTTACCATGGCTTATGGTTATCCAGTTATAGTTCTCAATCCAGTTTGGCAGTAAAATCCACACCAACCAGGGGCCAAAGGATCTGACCACACCACATCCATAGGGCTGCTGAGCAAGGGGCCAGATGACATGTCTGACCAAGTATACTGAAGAAAATCAACTTTCTTAACTGCCTCCCTCAGTTTTATCCACCTGTCCAGGGAATGTTCCATCCACCATGGACTCGGTGTTCCCCATCAATTTGACAATGTCCTAAGACTTGTTTAGGGCCTCACTCAACTACTAATTATTTACAGATATGCCCAGAGCTCCAACCTTCGATTGTCAAATTGACAACTGTATGTAACTATGACGGCAATAGCAATAGGATACAAGTCTATTCCAGAAAGGAGAGATGTAGGGCTCTGAGTTTTGGGATGGTCTGGCACATTCAGGGAGTGGGAAACACTTGGGGTGACTGAGCTGTAGCATGCAGGGATAAGGCCATTGGACAGATGGCCAGCTCAGTGGAAGATAGAGCAGGTGACAGGAGACGCGGCTCCTGGAGGCAAGGTGGGATGTTATGTGAAGGCAACAAGGGGTCTGAAGATGCTGTGAACAGGGCCAGGAGCAGGGTCAGGAGCGTGTACCTAGCAGCTCTTCAAAAGAAGTGGGAAGAGGATGAGGAAGCCCGGAACTGGCATGAAACCACCCAAGTGGACCAGGTAGAATGGTGGCACACTTCTGTAGTCCCTACACTCAGTCTGGGTGCCTGCTATAAAAGACAGGCTGAAATCCTGTCTCAAGGAGGAGATGAGAGATGACTGGGAAGTGCGCTGAGCAGTAGACAGCTAGAAGGGCTCAACCATGAGGAAGTGTGAGGAGTGAAAGAGAAAGGGCCCGAGCATGGATCATACTGTCTCTCCTATTGGCTGGTACTTGGGGCAGGATGGTGTCACATCCATCCCAGGGGTGGGATAGTGTGTCATCCATCCCCTCGGTGGCTGGCCGGCACTGTGGTTTCTTCCTTGACCAGTGATTGGATGGACTGACTTTCTATTGTGTCAGGGAAGGGGAGACAGGATCTTTCCTATTCTGTCCCCAGGACATTTAGCCAACGCCACCACTGACCTCATGAAACTGGACCATGAAGAGGAGCCGCAGCTCTCTGAGCCCTACCTTTCTAAGCAGAAGAAGCTCATGGTGAGTTCCCCAGCCCATAATCCCTTCCCTCCCTTCCCAGCCATGGACAGGGATAACTGGGAGGATCTGATGCTATGCAGAGGATCAGCAGATGGTCTGGCATAGAAAAAGCCTGGATGGTTCCTCTAGTCTTGTCTGTTTGATCTGGGACAAGTCACTGCCACTCCAGGACATGTGTTCCCCATGTCTTAGATTGTGTCCCAAAGGCAGAGCACCGTGCACAGATTCTTGCGTAAGGCAATATGGAGGGAGTGTGCGCATGAGACTGGGTAAGGGTGGGATGGACAGGGAAGAACCTTAGCCTCATCTGATCCCATGGGAAGCTCTGGAGTATTAAAGGCACCATTCAGTAGATCACATTTTAATACCCCTATACCAGCCAGTCATTGGTTACAAACCGTGTGGTCAGCTGGGAGTCATTTTCCACGTCTCTGAGCAAGACAGGTCCTCGCTGGCTAGGAGCAGTTCTCTGGGAACCACCAGCACACAGTGGCAGCAGCAGCAGTAACATATCAGTCCCACAGCAGGGATGAGGGCAGGATAGCCAAATTCACGGGACAAGGGCAGTCCCAAATGATGGAGTCTTGTAATGGTGGGGCACGTCATACATAGGGATAAGGGTTTGGGGTAGAGCCTCTGAATCTCTGGATACCCTGTGTTCCACGAGGGCAACTCATGCTCCGGTGCCTGCTTGTCATGCCGCAGGCCAAGATCTTGGAGCACGATGACGTGAGCTACCTGAAGAAGATCCTCGGGGAGCTGGCCATGGTGCTGGACCAGATCGAGGCTGAGCTGGAGAAGAGGAAGCTCGAGAATGAGGGTGGGTGCCAGCCTGGGGTGAGCGGCTCAACCCACCTGCCCACCCCCTGGTCTCCTGGTTAAGATCAGAGCTTGGGGAGCTGAACGGTCTAGGTCTGAGTTCCGGGGTAGTGAGTGGTCTTGATGAGACTCTCTCCACTGGTGTCCCCTGCATGTGGAGTGGGGGTGATGACATGGCTGCTGTAACACTCTGAGGGGAGACATGCAGAGTGCTCAGGTCAGGCAGCACACAGCATGCATTCACTCCTGTGGATGAAGGGGGTGATGTTGTGACCATTACCCCACCTACCATCCTACCTGCCCACACAGGAATGTCTTGGGCTTCTCCTGCTGCAGCCAGATAGTCAAGTTCAGTGTCCAACATGGACTTCCTGTTCTTGACCAGGTCTCTAGCTGACTTGTCAGGTTCATTCCCACACCACACCTCTGCCCCTACAGCCTCTCCAGCTTCATGTGCTCTCCACCAGCTCTGCCCCATTAGACTGCACACCATCTTTGCCCAGCCCTTCTTTGAGTCTCTCTGTGGGTCATTCCATCTCTTTTCAGAAATCTGCTAGTCTTGTCTCAACAGTGCAGGTGAACAGAGCACGTGCAATATCTCCTGACCTACCCCAGCTTCCTACATGCATGCATCCATGTGTATGGGAAGCTACAGCACAGTGTCAGGAAAGAGGGTTTGGAACTAGACAGATCTGAGTTTGGGTTCTAGCTTTACTGTCCAGGGTGTAACACTTGGGGACAAGCTGCTTTCCCCATGGGAAATTCAATCATTTCACTTGTAAAATGAGATGGCGATAAGACCACTTAAAAAAAAACCTTAACCTCAGCCAGCTGTGGTGGCGCACACCTGTAATCACAGCACTCGGGAGGGTCATGAGTTCGAGGCTAGCCTGAGTTGCATAGTGAGACCCAGTCTCAAAAACACAAACAAAGCCCTTCCCCTCACTGGACTGTTGTAAAAACTCAGTGCACTCATCCAGCACAGTGCCTGGCCTGTGGAGTGATGCACATGGAAGGCCAAAGGCAGACCCCCTGTCCAGATGGGGAAACTGAGGCTCAGAGAGATGCAGTGACTCAAGGTCACAGAGCTCATGGGCACCACCAGGGCAAGAACAGGCTCACAGCAGGCACCCCAAACACAAGCCCCATGCAGGGACTGAGTCTTGAATGTTCCATGTACTGAAGCCGACTGCCTTCGGTCTTTCTAGATAACAGTATGAGTAAGCAAGCAATTATGCACACAGAGGATGAGGAAACTGAGGCACAGGCAGATTCAGTAACTTTCCCAAGGTCTCAGAGACAGAAGTGGTGCAGCCTGGATTCAAACTCTGGCTCTGGAGTTCTAGTTCTTAGGCATTCACTCTGCCTCCCTCTTCTCTGCTTAAAGGGCTGACAGAGAAGGGGCCTGCTTCCCAGGCTGGTGTGAGGATTGATTAGAAAGTGCACATGTGGGGTTTAGCACTTTGCCTAGCAGGCAGAGTGGGGGTCTGTCCATGAACATTAACTGCTGATGTGATCCAGGGAGGCAGGGTCTGAACTGGGTGCGGGTCAGAGTTGAAGGTCCTAGAGGAGGACTTTGGACATGCCTTCATGGGGGGGGGTCCCCTATCCAGCACCCTGCTGCTGTATTTACCTTTGCTCTGGCCTGAGGTGTTCAGGGAGGAGGCACGGGGTCCTGCCCCATGGCGGGATGATGAGGTTGCTCAGAGTGGAGAGGCATGAACACTCTCTGTGCCCTTTGGGGCTAAGGAGGTGAAGAAGTCTTGTCTGGTTGGATGCACATGGCCTGTCACTCACTCACTAGCGGTGGCCCCTAGTCTGCTGGGTCCAGGGTGGGGAGTCCTGCAATGTCACAGTCAAGTCCCCTGGCACAGAGCCAATGATGCAGAAGCAGCTTCCTGACCCTCGATTCTCTGAGGTCCTCTGCAGGATGTGAATAATGGAGCAGCAGGTCATAAACACAGTGAGGGGGGAGGTACTTTGCACAATGCTGGTGCTGGCGAAAAAATGCTCTAAAAATCAGTTTCAAATATCATGACCATCCTTTTATTATTCAATTATTCATTGATTATTCAAATACTTATTGAACACCTAGTAGGTGCCAGATCCTGAGGGGATTATAAGTGCAACCCAGACATTGTTCTTGCTCTTAGACAGTTTATGGTCTCAGGACATTAGCCAAGTGACTCTGTGAGAATTTCAGTGATAAAATGTGAAGATCAAGAGTAAAATGGGGGGGCTGGAGAGGTGGCTCAGGGTTAAGCCTCTGCCTTGCAGGCAGAAGGTCCTGAGTTCGGATCCTAGACCTCACATATAGATGTCGGGCAGAAGCAGGGGAGGCCTGCGTTTCTGGTCCTGGTAGGGTGGAGCCTGTGAATCCCCTGGCAGAGTAAACAAGGAGGAGGTGGAGGCGTCCATGGTGGTTCCCGAATTCGTCCGTGGTTCTACACACACACACACACACACACACACACATTCATACACACACATGTACACATGCACAACTGAATAAAATAATAAAAAAATTTTTAAAAAAAGAGTAAAATGGGGATAGCTTGGGTGTAGCTCAGTTGGTAGAGTATTTGCCTACTATGTGTGAAGCCCCCAGCACTGGGAAAGCCAGGCATGGTGGTGTACTTTTGTAATCCCAGCACTTGGAGGCTGAGGCAGGAGGACTACCATGAGTTCAAGACAAGCCTGGACTACATAGTGTGTTCCAGGCTAGCCTGATTTCAAAGTGAAACCTTGTCTAAAAACAAGCAAAAAAACATTTTTTAAGTAATGGTTACTCTTAACTATTGCTGTGAGAGAGAGAGCACTTAAAGTCAATCAACTTAAGGGAGATTTATTCACCCTAAGGTTCCAGAGGAGAATACAGTCTTTCATGGCAGAAGCGGCATGCCTAGCTAGCCGAAACTAGAGTCAGACTAAGTCACTCCCATCTGTGAGGTTAATGGGTGATGGCCGAAGGCTGGAGGATTCCTGGAGAATCTCTCTTCTTCCAGTCTTCTGTTCTGTAGTTCCTTTTATGGGAGGTTCCAATGAGATCTAGGGAAAGTTCCAGTGGGATCTAGGGCTGGTCTTTGTATGGTCCAGGTAATCTCTTCAGGTGTTCTTGATCATCTTAGTTAATGCCAGGTGTGTCAAGTTGACACCCAGGATTAACTATCATAAGTAAAAAAGTCAGGAGTAAAATGGGCGGGGCTGGATTGTGGCTCAGTGGCAGAGGCTTGCCTAGTATGCACAAGTTCCTGGGTTTGTTGCCCAGCATGCAGAAATCAATAAAGTAACTAAAATGGGCAGCACAAAATAGAGAAAGCTTGTTGGAAGAAGTGGTGGTCAGCCTGAGACTTGAAGGATGACAAGTTGCCTAGTGAGGAAGAAGAGGAGGTGCCTCCCCACCTGACAGATGCCATGCATTGGGAAAAAATGGGAGCTCCCCAACTTGTGTGAGGCAAGGTGAGACTGCAGAGTTGGGGCGCACTAGTGAAAGCAAGTGCTCAAAGCCTGCAATTACCAAGTCAGATTTGTTCTGGCAGTTACTTAGAGGGTTTTGAGGAAGGGATTGTATCCTATCAGTTAGCTTTGCTGTGGTAATAAAAACATTCCAAATCTGGGAGACTTGAACGCTGAGCCTTTGATTTGTCCATGCCTAGTGGCTTGGCAGTGTGGGCTGGGCTCAGCTGAGAGGCTTGTCTGTGTCCCACACAGAGACAGCCGGCTTCACTACTGAATTGTGACCAGCCAGTGACCAGAGGCCTTACTACCATGTCTACTGTCATGCCAGCTGTCAGCAGGGGCCAGTTAACACGGGCTGATTCAGACTTACTGACAGGTGGTAGGTACAGTCCAACCCAGAGCATCTTGAGAGTGATGTGCAAACCCTTCTAGGCTTTTGCTTGGTTATGGTTCCTGGAGGGGCTGTGACTATCAGATCCCCATCCAGCACAGTAGTGTGGAGAAGGGGGCACAGACTTGGAAGTGCAGGCTAAAGATAGGTGGTTGTCCCTACAGAGGCTCTGGCTTCAAGGCTGTGGTACTTGTGTCCTGCAGTGGCTGAGGACAGAGGCCCGTGCCTAGGACACTTGGATGCCGTGTGTCTGAGACTGTTTCTCTCTGGATACAGCTCAAGGTGCCAGTATCATCTGCGGCCCGAGAAACAGGCAGAGAGGGGCGAGAAGAGATAAATAGATTCTCTGATGTCTGCTCAGGAAGCAGCACTGTGGAGAGCTGCGGGGGAGGATCAGCAGGGCTGAGCACCTCCCTGGGGTGTGCAGGTCCTGGGTTCACAGCTCCACAGTGGGACCCTCTCCATGAGATGCAGCTGACACTCAGACACACCTGACAGGGAATGCTCGGGCCTGAGGCTTTGAGGAGGATGCACCATAGAGGAGAGAGGACATCTTGCATAGACACACGCCAGACGGTGCTTGGCCCGTGCACTTATACGGACATACATAGTAGCCATCGGTATTTGCCTACAATCATACACAGGCAGGGCACGGTAGTGACCCACATGTACAAGCTCCTGAATACATCTGCAGACAAGCAGCCAGGGGCACGTGGGCGGCGTACACTGCGTTTACCACCACAGGTGGTGAGCCACATCACATGGGCACCGATGCCCACGTGGGCAGAGCTGCATATCAGCAGTCATCTGTGTGGATCTGTGCAGGCAGACCCAGGGGTGAACGTGCAGACCACACTGCGGCATGCAGACTCAGGCAGAGCCAAGCACGGCCTGCGCCTGTTGAAGGGGCCTGAGCACAGGAGGAGATGCGTGCTGTGCCCGTGTTCATTTGCATGTGGAAAAGAACTGCAGCAGGCACAAGCAGACTAGAGCCAGGGGGCCTTCTGTGCCACCTACCATGGGAAGTCCAGCACACTCCATGACCTGCCCCTCTTACCCTCTTGACTAGTTTTTCCTGCATCTAGGCTGGGTATGTCCCCAGGATTCTAGCCCAGCCTGGGTCTCAAGCACACTCACTCCCTTGCTGACATTAAGTGACCGGGAAGTCCATTCTTTAATCCTGCCACCTTCCACTGTCCTGATCCCCTGCCACGCTGTCTGAGAACTTCATGTGAGTTCTTTGATCCACCACAGAGAGTATGATTCACTCTCCTTCCCTTCTCCTGATTCGTCATACTTACTTTGCCAACCCTTAGGCCCAGGTAGACCCAATTCATCACCTGCCCAATGCCTGTACCTGTGACCCCACCCTAACCCTAATTGAAAACAGGGAAGCGCAAAGACTCTGGTGGGACTCACCTGCATTCGTGGCACGAGCAGGAGCTGACCACAGCCCACTGCTCCTTTGTAAGGTCTCCCTGATCCTTTTCCCTTCACGGCTTCCCCGTGCTCACTGGCAATGGATACCTCTACATGCACATCACCATGGAAATCAAAGTATTAGGAGGCGGCACTTCGCAGCCCTGGTCACCAGCAGCAGTTGTCCAAGGCACACGGGGCTCTTATCAACTCTGGTGTATCTTTGCCAAATCACATTTTGACATCTAAAATTGGAACTTTAAATGGTTCTCTCTTACCTTGGTGTGGGTGTCTTACATCAGATGATTACTAAAATGTGATGGATATGGTGGTCCATGTAGCAAGAAGGAGTGATCCTTGAACTAATTAAGACCAGTCCCTCCCCTCTTGCCCTGACCCATCCTTGTGATTCTGCCCAAGGACCTCACATCAGTGCTTCTCTCCCTCTGCCCCCGCTCCATCTCCCTCTCTGCTGGCTCACCCCCTTGCTGCTACCGCCAGTGCCTTGGTTTTTTCGTTCCTCCCAGCTCAGGGAATGTTCTTTTCTTATCTTGTGCAGTCGACCAGTTCTCTCTGGGATGCTGAACTCCTCCGGTTCTTCCCCTTCTCTTGGACTCCTTCCAAGCAGGTTTTCATGTCAGCATTCCACCACAGCTGCTCTTGTCAGGGTTACCGGGGTGCTAGTCACAGGGCTCGGACCCCCTCTTTGGTGACTCTGCATATCACCCGAGCATTGCTAAGCACTCGTTTCTCCCAGGAAGGTTTTCCTAACCACACTCCCTCCGTTTTTCTCCCAGTCCCTGGGCCAGTCCTCAGCTCCTGCACTGCTCTCCAGGTTGGATGGCCTGAGTTTGGCCACTGGTCCTGTTCACAGGACTCTGAACTGTTGCTCCTCCCTTACTGATCCTGCTTGCCTCTATTGGGGGCTTGCATCTACTAGCTGCTGATTCACACCCTCCCGAGGATGTCCATCAGTCATCACTAAGCTTGCAGATTGAAAACCCAACCTTTGATTAGTAGTTCAAGCTCAGTTCACGCTCTGTGACTGTGAGCCTCTTGAGAGAAGACGTGTCTTGTTTTGTCTTCACACCCAGCACATGCTACCAATGAGCGCCCGTGGAATGATGAATGAATGAACCTGTCATGAAGGAGAGGGGTTTGGGTTTCGATGGTGGAGTGAGCCTTGTTGGCTCTGTGGGAAAAGAAATGTTCAAGCAGAGTGAACATTTTCTCAGGAACATGGCCAGCCTGAGTCTCTGGTGGAAGAAATGAGGGGAGGGGGACAGATCACACAGGTGAGGCTTACAGAGGGTCTGCTGGATGGGGATGTCAGTAGAGGGTTTTGTCAGGATCCCTGTGGCTACTGTGCTGAGTATAGACTCCAGGGGGCAGAAGTGAGATAGGAGGGGACTGTCAGGATCATGTGGGGAGAAGACAGTGGCTGGGATGGTGTAGCGGAGATGATGTGTCTTGTCTTGAAGATAAAGCAGATGGGAAGCGCTGACAGACAGGCGCTCGTTCTAATAGTGTTCGTAAGTGTAGCTACTGCAATGGCTTGCAGATGGCAATCCAGAATTTCATTGGACTTGCTGAGTTTGGAATGTAGAGTGATACCTCCATGACGCTGACCAACAGGCAGCTGGATATTTGAGTCTACAGTTCAAAGACATATTTGTAAGCCTGTAATGCCAACGCTAAGGAGGCTGAGGCAGGAAGATCATAAATTCAAGTTCAGTTTATGAGCTCCTAATCTCAAAAAAATGTAAAAAGGAGGGCTGGGGATGGAGCCCATTTGGTAGATTCATGCACAGAGGCCTGGGTTCAAGTCCCAGCACCACCTCAATGGAGTGTGGTGGTGACACAGACTGTGATCTCAGCATTCAGAAGGTGGAGCAGAAAGATAGGAAGTTCAAGGTTACCTTCCATACTTATCAAGTTGCTGGCCCAGGTGAGCTACCTGACACCTTGTCTCCAAAACAAACAAACAAACAAGCAGGTAAATATGTAAGTAAGTAAATGAGAGAGTAGATACGTTGTGATTTCAAAGTCAGTTGATAGAAACAAGAGTGGGAGCCAGGCACAAGGCTATGCTGAAATCAGAGGGCGTGGCCTTGGGAAAGCTGGCAGCAGAGCACAGCTAGGACTTCCAAGAGAGAAGAAAGTGAGTGCCCAGTGTCCTCTCTCCCTTCAGGGCAGAAATGTGAGCTGTGGCTCTGCGGCTGTGCCTTCACCCTGGCAGATGTCCTCCTGGGAGCCACCCTGCACCGCCTCAAGTTCCTGGGACTGTCCAAGAAATACTGGGAAGACGGCAGCCGGCCCAACCTGCAGTCCTTCTTTGAGAGGGTCCAGAGACGCTTTGCCTTCCGGAAAGTCCTGGGTGACATCCACACCACCCTGCTGTCGGCTGTCATCCCCAACGCCTTCCGGCTAGTCAAGCGGAAACCGCCATCGTTCTTCGGGGCTTCCTTCCTCATGGGCTCTCTGGGTGGGATGGGCTACTTTGCCTACTGGTACCTCAAGAAAAAATACATCTAGAGCCAGGCCGGGACCTGGTGTCTGACTGTTGGTGTCTCTGTGCCGTGTGCTTCCCAACGCCCACTCAGTAACTCACTGTCCCATGAGCACTGGACAGCACCCCTGCCCCCTTTTTCTGAGTAATTCTGTCGTCAGTGTGGCAACATTCCATAGTTTAGAAGTAGACGTCGCCAATGCCGTGACTTGAAACCACGGCTCTACTACAGGAGAGAGAAAGAGTGTAAAAGAGAAAAAAAAAAATCAGAAACAAACCGACAAAGAATGCCTTTTCTTCCGATTCAAGGTCTCAAGACGTTTCTGTGGGGGCTGGTTAGGATCTGAGGTGAGTCTCAGGATGGTCCACCCAGCAGGGCACAGGTTCTGGGAGGTGCCAGGGCTCAGAGGGCTGACCCCTGGCCTTCCCTTCCCTCTTGCCAGGGACTCTTCCGTGGAACAAAGCCAACACCAAGATGCGGCTCATCTTCCTAGGACCTCCAGCTGGAGAGTCAGAGCCCCATATGGAAGGCCCCCGAAGATCAGAAGGGGACCTCCTTCTTCTCCTGGACATGAACTGAGACGACGCTGGCTCCATCCAAGCAGTGGCACCCCAAACCTGGCTGTGGCTGGGACCAGCACCACGGGCACACCCTTCACTGCCCTCCTCCTCATTGGCCTGCAGTTGAGGTTTGGCACTTTAGAGACCCTCAAAGGCAGCAGCCGTCAGCCACTCCTATCTTGAGTAGAGTTCCTATCCCATGTGGGACCTTCAGCAAAAGCCATGTTGACCTTTCAAGGTCAGTCTCAGCTCAAGAACAGGGGCGGATCCCTCACCACTTCCTTTAATGCCCATCTTCCCATTATTCCAGAGACTCTCCAGTGCTGCATGCAGCGGGTCTCTTCCAGGCTGCTCCCCACCCCACACACATACATACCCTTGAGCCTCACTTCCCTGTGCCTTTTGCACACTGGGAAAGGGTGTGACTTCCACTTAAGATTAGAAACCCCAGACAATCACCAATAAAGCATGCAGGAGGAGCAGCTGCTTTTCATTTCTAAATCATATGGTCCACCCAACTCTTGTTTCCAAGGTCGGGGCAAAGGAATAGAGCTGGAAAGTGTCACGTACAGTGCTTCAGAAGAGCAAGCATAGTAGGCATGGTGGGGACCCCTTGCGATCCCAGCAGCTGGGAACAGGAGGGCTTCCAGAGAGAGTCTGGCCTTCACAGTGAGGCCCTATCTCAAAAAAAAAGGGGGGTGGGTGGGTGGGTAGAGCACTTGCCTAGCACTTAAGAGTCGCTGGGTTCAATCGCCAGTGCTCCCAGAGAAAAGAAAAAAAAGCAACCAAGAGCTTCTGGACAGACTTTTTGGACCTGGGACTTTGACATAAACCCACCTCACCTGGGCACAGTGTTTCACAGTTTACAAAGCATGTTTATATCCATTTTGCTTACATTCTCTTTCAGGAGTGCCCAGGCTACTTGCCCCCACTCTAATTCTCGATTGGGAGAAATGTGTTAAAAATGTCCAAAGAATATTAAACCAAGAGTATAACTTGTACCATACAAAGCATGGTTTTATTTATTTTGAAAAATAAGTGTAAAGACTTTGCACATGTTTTCATCAAGGTTAAAAGAAAAAAAATAGCCAAGGGCAAGACAGGGCAAGAGATCACAGATACTGTCTGGCTTTGTCCGCTGCACTGGACTATCCAGACATGCATGCAGACACTCTTCCAATGAAAGTTCCACTCGAGAAGTGTAACACACAGATCCTAGTGGGGTCAGCTGCCCTGTGAAATGAGGACACAGTTCCTCTCTCCAGCATAGACTCTTAGAGGGCCTGCAGTCAATCTCATCTCTGGAGGAGGCAGGCGTCTGCTTGTGCCTCCTCTAGTGCTTCCGCTCACAATTGTATGTCAATATACATAAATTCAGGTTAAATGTCAATGTAACTGTCACCAGCCTTCCTTCCATTCCACATGCTGACAGGCAACCCCAGAGAAGTCCTTGTGCTCCTTTCTGAACCTGATTCCTAGCCCATCTTCTCTCTTCCACTACCTACAGCTATATTCTCTTCACTCCGCCAGCACCTCAGCTTCTTGGGGTGATTTATGTGGTGGACTCAGGGTTTGTGGTCCTTCCTTGGCTTGCTGTAGTTTTCTGTTGTTCTGTCATGATTGAATGCGGAAGTATTAAGGGCACCCCAAAGAATCTTGTGTCTTCCATAGTCTTCCATACTACTATGGGGGAGCCCTTGGTAGTCAGAATCAATCTGCCCAGCTGGAAGTGTACCCTACCTACATCTTTGCCTGTAGTTTTAATCGAGGGAGGGGGCTCACAATGGCCAGTCTAAATGTCCGATTCCATGGAAACACTGATGAATTTCCAACAGATGTGTTCTTCCCTTGGGAACTATAATCTCTAGACCACCAAAATCCAAACTTTCAGTGCTGTGAAATATAGTATTTTTTCTCACTGCTTGATAGAACATCTACAAGGCACCTTCAAGAAGGAAGGATTTATTTTGGCTCGTGTTTTGAGAGAACATAGTCCATCAAGGTAGGAGAGCAAGGCAGTAGGAACAGGAAGTAGTTGGCCACACTGTGTCCTCAGTCAGGAAGCAGAGAGAGAGAGAGACAAATGCTGGTGCTTGGTTGGATTCTTCCTTTTTCTCTTTTTATCCAGTCTAGATAGGGAATAGTGCCACCCACATTCAGGGTGGGTTTTTCCCTTCTTAATGAGATCTTTCTGGAAACACCCTCAGAGACAGACCCAGACATGTGTCTCCTGGGTGATTCTAAATCCAGACAGGTTGACAATGAAGGCTACCCATCACAAAAGCAAGAGTTTTATGAGTGGGTTGCAGCAGGTAATCGTGGGAGTAGTCATTTCCACTTCCATCTCAGCACTGCTGGAGCCATGGAGAAACAGAATTGTGATTGGTTTACTACCTGCTGAATCCTACAGTCTACAATGCCAGCACTGAGGAGCCTCCGGCTGGGCTGGAACAGAGCCTCCCGTGGCCCATTTTCAAGTCTAGCTGCTTCTAGAGGAGGGCAGACATTACACAGGTATAGTCACATTTTTGCATTTCTTTGGCCCTAACATCAACTCTTTGCTCAGAAGCAGTGCTGTGCAGAATACCAAGACTGGAACCAGGGCATTCATAAGTCTGTGCATACAATGGTCAGAGAAGACAAATCCAAATGTGGTACCTAAATTACCGCTTCTTTGTAATGGAAGCACTTCAGTTTACCCAGCCTGCCATTAACAGGGCAGATTTCTCTGGTTGACTGGAGCCATGGCAGAAACTCTGCGCAGGCTGTACAGTGAAACTAGCTAATTCAGCGCCAGTAAGAGGAAGAACATGGTGGTGTGTCCATTTACAATCTGGAGCCCAGTTACCATGGCCAGTTTATGGGTGAGTGATTCAGTGAATACAAAGGAGACTGAGGGAAGAGAATGACTGGCACCTCAAAACAGGGCCTCCTCTGGGTGGTCATAGATCTGGTCTCCTCTGTTCTGTGTTCCACATCTTCTCCTCAGACCCCCCTCCCTTGCTACCAGTCTTCCAGCTTGGTACTCCGCAAGCTCCACAGCATCCAAACTACTCCAGGTACAGGGTTATCATATTGTTGTTTCTATTTTGGTAAATGAATGAATTAGAGGTATTGCCTGGACGTCTGTTCACTAAAAGCATTTACCTTCTGCCATGATTTCCGGGGCATTCCTTAGGGTTGCAACCATCCACTTTCACTTGGTGCCAATTTCAAGTTCCTTCTTCCTCCATCAACTGATTACAAGGACTCACTCTGCTGTGAGAACTCAGGAATGGACTGAGGCAGAACAGAAGGCATGACCCACACTGCCTCGCTGTCTTCTGGAGACACAGAACGCCCTCAGAGCAGGCCTGGCAGGTGTGGCTTGACGGATCTGGTGACACCCGGTTGAGCTCAGGTTGCATCATCCCTGCTTGTCACATGTGCAGTTTCTTCCAGGGCCCAATGGCAAGCCAGATGCCATTTCTAAAAATCACATTTTTTTATTTAATCTGTAGAGCAGGCTGTGACCTTGTTCCAAGTGATAGTGCAGTGCAGAGATTTCTCTACCCAGGTTTGCTGGGAGCTCCACAACAATGGCCATCTCCTGGACAACTTCAATGTCCCTGGATGTGTGGGGCCACGAAGCAAAACTCAACTGGAAGAGCATCTTGGAACTGCAACTCCAATCTGCTTTGAGTCAAAACTAGTAGTGCTATGGGCTGCTCAGATGATGGAGAGAGAGAGAGAGAGAGCACACATTGTGCGTGCGTACATGTGCGTGTGCATGTGCGTGTGTGTGTGTGCTGCCTCCCAGTTCCAAAGCTTAGCCACAATGTCTCTTATTCTTAGCAGTGGGTGCAGCTTTGTGCCCTTCACTTACAGAGGGCATCTTGACTCTGGGAAGAATGTTCTAACCATTTCAATTCCAGACAAAAGCAAAGATGACTGCTGGGGAGGGGAGGGTCCTGGGTATGAACTTTCTCTGTCTGCTGGAGGAGGAGCAGGGCGGAAGGGCAGTGTGGCTCTGGGCACAGAATCCCTGGCAGGAGAACCACAAGTATGCATCACGCACATGCTTGGAGCCCCTGCACTGGGCCAGACTCTGTGACTAAGACCCCCTCCTGGGCCCCAGGGAGCTTCTAATCCAAGGACTATAGAGGAAGGTAAAATGGGGCAGGACAGAAAACAGCTGTTGCCAACAGTAAGTGAAGGCTTTGCCTGGTTGCTGGGGTGGCAGAAGGCCTGACTCATCGGTAGGAAGCGAGGGAGGTTTGCTGATCCTGCTGAAATTCCTAGGTAACCACCCATCACAAAGATGGAGATACCCTGGCTCAGTTCAGAAGTATGGAGGGTCTTTAGAAAGACTAGTCCAACTGAGCTGTGTCTCCACCAAATGCCTCCCATACTGCATCTTTCCTAGGGGTGTCTGTGTGGGGACAGCATAGGCCTGAGGAGTGGGGTAAAGGAGGCGGAGCATGCTGAGTCTTCAAGGTGAACGCTAAGATGTTTTTTTTTTTTAATTTTTATTCAATTGTGCGTGTGCAGGGGTGTGTGTGTGTGTGTGTGTGTGTGTGTGTGTGTGTGTGTGTGTAACCATGGGCGAATTCTGGAACCACCATGGACACCTCCACCTCCTCCTCCTCCTTGTTTACTCTGCCCTGGGATTCACAGGCTCCGCCCTACCAGGACCAGAAATGCAGGCCGCCCCCGCTTCTGCCCAGCATCTCTATGTGAGGTCTAGGATCCGAACTCAGGACCTTCCGCCTGCAAGGCAGAGGCTTAACCCCTGAGCCACCTCTCCAGCCCCATAAGGTGTTTTAACAAGCATAGTTGGGATGGGGAGATGACTCAAGGGTTAAAGACTTTGCCTCTCAAGGAAAAGGACCTGAATTCAGATCCCAGATCCCGTGTAAAAATGTCAGGTGGGTATGGCAGCAGCCTGCAATTCCAGCCCTGGAATGTGGAGCCCGGGAAATCCCAGAGCAAAGCCATAAAGAGGAAGAGCAATCCAAGATGATTCCAGATGTCACTCTTAGGCCTCCACAGACATACACACTCAAGTGCCCTCTTGTATACACAGACACACAAAAGAAGAAGAACAAGAGGAGGAGGAGAAAGCATTATCCTTATTTCATAGTGGAATAACAGGCTGAGAGGGGCCAAGTGACCCACTTGAGATCACAGAGCTCAGAAGCTGACAGTGGAAGTCTATGTTAGCCTCACTTCTGTGTGTCTCTAAATGCTTTATGTGGCTTGGAATTTGCCTGAAAAATATCAGGATGGTGTGATGGTTAATCTTTATTGTCCATCTCATTGGCTTAGGACATACCTAGGAGACTAGTGGAAGAAACTTCCCCCCTTCCCCCAACTGTATCATTGATTACCAGGCCAATTCTCAGTGGTGACTCTGCTATACATGGTATGATACCTAGGAGGCAATCCCCAGGCTCACCTAACAAATGATGATTGGCCTCTCTAGATGATGGTTGGCCTCCGAGCATACCTGTAAGAGACTGTCTTGATTGCAGAAGTGATTTGGGAAGACCTGGCTCACTGTGGGCAGCTTCATTCCTTGAGCTTGGGGTCCAAGGCTGTATAGAGGGAGGGAGCTAGCAAGCACAGGAGACACACAACCATACATGCATGCACTGATTCCTTTGTGTGATGTGTGTGTGTGTGCGCGTGCACACACGTGTCCTCTGTGGAGGCCTAAGGGAGACTTCCAGAATCTTCCTGGATTGCTTCTACCTCCTTTTCCTTCACTCGGAGATTTTCCAGGCTCCGCCCACTAGGACCAGAAGTGCAGGCCTGCCGTTTTTAAAGTGGGACCTGGGATCTGAACTTCTGCTTGCAAGGCAGAGTCTTACCCTTGAACCATCTCTGCAGCCCATGCATTGATTCTTTGCCCTTTGCTTTCTGTGGATGTGATGTGACCTGCTCTTGCTGCCGTCACAGTGGACTGTAACCTGGAATTGGGAGCTGAATTAAGTAGCTTGGCTCAGGTATTTTACTTCAGTGAAGAAAATGAAAGTGAAACCTGACGATTCTCTTACCCTACCTCCTTGGTGACTGTCAAAAATGTTTTGGTTTGGGAGATTTTTAATAGGACATCTGCAGTTAATCCTAGGAATTACGTTTGGCTCCTTGTATCCAAAAAGCCTACATGAGCCAGGGGGTCAGGCAGAGAAAAGGAGGTGGGCAAGGCTCACTCATTGGCTTCCACTCAGCCCTGGGTGGGAGTTTCTCTTTGTGTGGTTTCCTCAAAATAAAAGGCACACCAAGCTTGGGAAGCACTTTTGATAAGCCCAACAAAAAAATAGTGCAGAGAAGATTCTAGGTCACTGAGACTCTCTAGTCCTCCCCTACCACTTATCAGACAAGAAAACCGAGATTCAGAGAAGGTAAGTGACAACTTCGAGATCATACAGAATGGCAGAAAGAGCGATGGCAGAACCCTGCCCACACCAGGCCTTCAAGTTGAGGCACAGAGCAGTTCGTATTGTGCAGGGCATTCAGCCTTCACGGACTATCCACACAAGTCTTTCGTTGCAACAGCTTCTGATAATGAGAGGAAAGCTGGGTTTTCCTTCTGAATAAAAGCCTCGGGGACTAGCTGCACGGCATTGAGCACTTTCTCCTCTGCCTTGAGTTTCTTTTTCCGTAGTAGTATTTGACCCCCTTTTTTTTTTTTTTTTTTTTTTTTTTTTTTAGGATTAAGGTATAGTTTATTAGAAAAGAGAAAGGTTGGAACTCACGGACTCCAGACGTGGAGTGCCATGAGGAGCTAGGGCGCCTCCATGAGAAGGAGAAATAAAACAGAGCTCATGGCACTAGAGGGCCATGAGGGGCTAGATCGCCCTTGACCCCCTTTCTATCCTTCCATACCCAAAAGAATGTTTAGTGTTTCCCCAGGATAGACAGGCAGTTTTCCGTTCTTTGTTCCTGGCTCTTCTCCATGAAAATGCAGACATGTGTCAGTTTATTGCTGAAGCCTGGCACAGAGCTTTAGCTGGAAGGGATGGGCTTTGAGTCTAAACTCTTGGGTGGGAGAGGACTGTTCTACTCCTTAGTTCACCGTTTTACTTAGAAACTTAGTGTTGGCTGCTGCTGAAGGACCGTGCATAGCGTGAAATGATTCTTATCTTGAATCCAAAGGGTTTGACAGACGCGTGTACAGGTGCCAAGCAGGTCAGGCTTATAAGTGAGCAGGGCACAAAGGCACATGTGTGGCCTCCAGAATGCAAAGTGGCCTAATCTGAGTGGCGAAGCCCTGCTCTTTGGGGTTCTGTCCACGAGCCTATCTCTCCTTTTGCCAGGAAAACAGCTCCCAGGCCTGACTGCTCTAGACCTCAGGATCCTATGACAGAGAAAAGAGCAAGGCAGGCTGAAAAACATCTCCACTTAGCCAGAGTCACGGTAGCCATGAAATACCTCCTATGAGTGATTTGAGAAAGAAAGTATCTTCCACTCTCCAAAGGAGACTGAGTACTTGGGCTCTGGGCTTCCATCGGAGTGTTAGAAAAGAACACATGGGGCTCAGCAACATAGCTCAGAGGAAAAAGGCACTTGCTGCACAAGGCTGACCACCTGAGTGGATCTCTGAAACCCACAAGGTGGAAAGAATTCCTGAAAGCTGTTCTCGTGGCTACTACATGCACACCACAGCGCGCACGCGCGCGCACACACACACACACACACACACACACACATACACACACACACACGCAAATGGAATACAAGATGGCTAGAGATGTAGCTGAGTTGGAAGAGGACTTCCTAGCATGTGCTGAACCCTGAGTTTGATCCTCAAGATTGTATAAGTTGGGTGTGGTGGCAGAGGCTGATAATTCCAACATTTGGGAGGTGGAAGAAAGAGGGTAGAAATGGAATGTCATCCTTGGCCCTATGAGTTTGGAACCGGTCTGGGATACATGAGACTGTCTCAAACAAACCAAAACAACCAAACAAAACAAAGTCAAGGAACACGCAATTCTGGGGTAAAGAATTCCATTATCTCCAGTGCACTTTAATCAGCATGTTTACACAGGGGATCTGTGTGTATATAACAGTTGCAAGAGCCGCTCTCCAAATACAATCTGGTACACAGACAGTGACAGATACATACGGAAGCGCGTAAGCAAGCCTCCATGTATAGAAGTAGAACAGTGCAGAAGGATTCTGGTCACAGCCCCTAAACCTCATGTTCAACACCTGGGGTCAACACTTTTCAAAAAGATGAAATGGCCTGTTTCAATGGAAGACCCACATTCCAAGCGTCGCCAAAAGATGTTAGCCTCTCTGCCTTCTCCAGATACCAGAACATTCTAAAGGAGGTCAAGAGCTGGAAGTCGGGGAGCCAGTAGCTAAAAGCACATATGCTCAGCCTCTGACATGTGTCCTCTCCTTTGGTGCTGGCAGATGGCGTCCACCTTACAGAAGGCTTGTCCACGTGGTCACACGACTGTCTGGAGTGGTGACCTCCATGTCATGGCTGCTGAGCCTCACCTCTCACCCATGCCAGGCTGCCTCACACAGGAGGAAGGCAAGCTACTGGGAGGAAGAGGGAGCCACAGAAACTCAGGATGTAGCCAGAGGTAGAGCTTGCCAGCATGGCTTCCAAAAAGGGTGTTGTAAGTGCCAAGAATGAGCATGTGGCAGAAGCCTAAGCCGCATGGAAGGCTGGGCAACTGATAGTTTCCATGAGCACTCAATGTGAGAAAAGGTCTGCAGTCCGAAAAATAACAAGTGAACTTCTGGAAATACCCTGCGCCTGCTTCCTTCTGGCACTGAACAGGAAACCTGGAGAGACTTGGACCCCTGGAAACAACTCTGCTGTCTGCTCTACTCCCACCCCCGAAGTATGGATGGAAACTCCAGAGAGGTGATGAACCTCTTTGCCTATGTTTCTTCCTCTTGAGGGGTAACATCTCACATCATCTGTTTTAATAAAGTTAACCTGTAGTTCCACTATATATTTAAAATATATATATCCTTATATTACAACATTACCAAGCTCCAAACCTAAGCTTAGGCCAGGCTGGTCAATCTGGAGCTTATCAACTAATGCTGGTACTGGGCTCTACCAGGGAAGATACATTCAGAGCAGCTTCAAGGACGCACAGCCAAAAGGCCGGGATTCCGTGTGAAAGGCTTTAGGAGACAGATGGGAGAGGACAGGGGCTGCCTTATCAGACTGAACTGTGCCTGGAGACTTAACCCTTCCCACCACTGACAGGAAGGCTACGGGATGACAAGGCTGGATGGTGGGAAAATGCTACAAGGAGGGGATAAAAGGCTGACTAGTGAGTTCAAGGCCAGAGAGCAGGCCCAGGGTGGTGGGTGGGTGTGGCAAGGGAGAAGGGGTGTGGCTGAATTCCAACACTATTGAGGAAAGATGTCCTTGCCATGGGCTGCTTCTTGCACCAGAGACAGACATTTTACTTCACTTCTAAGTTGTTCAATCATGCCCTGAGGGAAGAAGGTCTTGAGCCACAGTGAAGGGGACAAAGCGTTCACTGTCAGCCCTTGAACCCTGCTCAGTCCACATCACTGGGATGTGGCCAAGGAGGTTTCAGCACCAGCAGGCACTTTAAAAAATTATTCAGCTTCAAAAAATCATCAAATTATTAAAATTTCTGCTTTCCAGTTTTATTCTTAACAGAAGAAACCACCCTGTGAGGTGGAACTCAATACCATATGCCAAGAGCTTGGCTTGAAAAAGTTAGTGTTCTAAAAACAAAACAAACAAAACAAAACCCCACTTCAATACAATCTCCATGTGCCAAAGTGTAGCAGTGGAGCTCGGAGCTCGGTCAACAAAGAACAAACGCCATGGTTCCCACTAACACTACCAAGCGTTCACTCAAAAGGGGAGAAATGGCATTCTTACTGCCCTCAAACCCAACATAGAACACAGACAGTGTGGACTGAAAATCATGGTTTGCTACACAGAAACCATCCAGATGCTGCAGTTCCATGGCCCAAGTCGGTAGCTGGTTCCAAACAGGTGCAGCTGTGAATGCGTCACGGAAGAAACAGATCCTTCATCCAGAGAACCTGCTTCAGGCATTGGGGTGCTCTATAAGGAACCCTGCTGGTAAATGTTTATGTGGAATCAGCCAGGGAGGGGTGCAGCATTGACATGGCTGCTAAACTCAGAAAAGAAGCAGAACCAGGGGGCCGGCGACAGAAGTGTCCTGGGACTGAGGCTTCCTGATTCTGTCCTTTGCTGCGCCTTGGCTCTCCCTGCTAGGGACAAAAGGGTGTTTCCAACTGAGGTCGTATCTCCTCAGCACTGGAGAGTCCCCTGACAGGAATGGGAGCACTGGTGCCCAAGTGGGACTGCCAAGGAGTCTGAGGACTAGACTCCATCCCACCCCTCCAAACTGCCTGGCAAGCTTCCTCTCTAAAGCGGGACCAATAATTCAGTCAGCAACTGGACGAAATAAGTGGAAGATATATTAGCCACTGTCCTCTGTCCCCTAGTTTGTTTCTCTTTTATTTCTTGTAACTGTCTTGCTTCAAAGTCAAACAACTGCTCCGCGGAGGAAGTCCTGGGGAAAAGGATTTCAGATACCAAAACCCATATGTAACGTACCATCCCAGCAAACCAAAAAAAGTGCCAAACACTTTCTGGGACAAGTCATGGAAGTAAATGGCCGTGCACATGAACATCCATATCCATATGAAAGTCAGGGTGCCCAGGGCGACCACCAGCGTGGTGATGGCAGGGTGGAGGTGGTGGCTGCGGTCCAGCCTCACCTCCTGCAGCACGGCCATCTCCTCCACGATGATCAGGGCACAGAAAGCCAGCAGGAAGGAGTGGCCCGAGATGTCAAAGCCGTGCCAGAAGCCCCCTTCCAGGTGGCACTGCTGCTTGCTCTGGTGCTCCTTTCGTACCCCCTCCAGGGCTGGCGACTGGTAGCAGCTGCCTGTGTAGTGTTCGATGCTAGAGAAGAGGGCTGTGCAAACGTACCAGATGGCCGTGCCCACGAGCAGGCTGCTCAACCGTCGCAGGACCAGGAAGGCCTTGCCCGTCAGATGGTAGTTGGTGAGGGCAATGAAGGGCAGGAGGAGACCCACTGTCCAGGCCCAGGCCACTTTAACAAAATACCTGACAGAGGAGGAAAGCGCAAGTGAAGAGCGGACATGGCAGAGTGGAAACAAGTCATCATGGTCGGTCTCTAGGTCCCAAAGGAAGGAAACTGATCAAAACTGTCCATCCAAACAGTTAGTGTCTCGAGCTCTTAGTATGTGCTTCGTTTACTGAGTACTTTATTCAATTGCAATTTATATGAGGTGCATACTTATATACAAAGAAGCTGGGCCACAGAAGAGTGATGGCCTAGGATTCAAACTCAGGGCCTACAATTTTAGTGCTATGCTATTTGGTCAGGAGCATGTGATAATTGAGTCCACCAAATACCAGATGATTTTACACACATTCCCTTCTTCCCTTGCTTCCTTTTTGAGACAGGGTCTCATAGAGCCCCAGCTGGTTTCCACCAGGATGTCCTTGTACTAATCTTCTGCCTCTACTTCTGAGGTGCACCGTGTCCAGCTTTACACAGTGCTGGACTTAGGAGTTAGGAGAACACAGAGCCCTCCTAACGGAGCTACTCCCCCAGCCTCCACTGTGTAGACTCAATCCTTTGTCAAGGCCATAGAACACAGCAGCAAGCGCAGACTGAGCCTCACGTTGGCCAGCCCCCAGAGCCCACGCTCTTTCCTACCTGACCAAAAAGTCTTGCGACCAAGAGCTTTACTTCAAGCTGCAAGACCAGAGTTCAAATCCTCACTCTGACTCTACTTGTTCCTAGCCCTTGAGCCCTCAGTTCTCTCAGCTGCTGGAACTGAGGGCAACGGCTTTCACGCTCTCTTCCAGATCTAGTGAGTCACCCCAGTTCCCTCCCATTAACTGGTTCTGTGTCTGGGAACAAAACAGCAGAATCCATGGCTACCCCCCAAACAACAAGGGCTGGTGTGCCAGGCTGCTCCACTCCTGACTCATGGGACCAGTTTAAAGCAGCAGGTGCCCTGTGTGCCTTCCCCTGTGCTGGTGAAAGGCGGCTGGCCTCGGGACCAACTGCAGAAAACACAGGCGAAAAAGGCATGAGGCCACTACCACCTTCATCTATTCTTAGCCTAGCGCCTGGGGGTGGGTGAGGACCAAGGTGGACCAAGGACAGAACGCCTCTTTTCTGGATCCAGTAGTTTCTCAGATACCACCCGAGGGCCTGTCACTAAAACTTTCACTGGCACCGATATGGAGGGAGTTGGCAGAGCCAAGACCTCCCAGGCAAGCTACCAGGGAGAGGAGGCAAGGTTTAAGTAGATAATCAGAGTTGGGCAGATTGTCAAAATGCTGGAGACGCTATCTCCAAAGCATTAGGCTCACATCAAGGAGCAACTGCATTTCCAAGTTCCCTGTATTGCTGTCACAGTACCTTTGTGCAATAAACTTAGGATATAATACGGGAGTTTAAAAAGAAGTGAGTGGGCGGAGCTAAAGAGATCGTCCCACAGGGCTCAGCAGAGATTGCTTTTCTGGGCAACAGCCATGCACTTTGGGTGACTGAGAAAGTCCAAGGAAATCCTAGGGGAAAGGTCACAGCCGCGAGGGGCCGGGGACATGGGGGGGGGATCATGTCACCAGCTGGAGGAACAAAAAACTCTCCGGGGCTTGGTGGTGGTGGGAGTGGGAAGAGGGTCTTTAAAAAACAATAGAGAGGTTCTGCAAAAGGGCCTGGAAAATGGGGGGGGGTCTGATACAGACCCGCAGCAAGGAGATGCGAGGGAGCAGCGACCAGGATCGGTTCGACCTCGGAGCACCCCAGGGTACACGCACACCCCGGGATCGGTCCCTTCGGGCTGTCCCGGCTGAACCCGCAAACGCGAAGGGCGAGTGACAGCAGCTAGTCCCGGGCCCTGCGTGGGGACAGGCGCGCGGCCGGCACCTCGGGAAGGAGGGCTGCGGCGGGCCGGGGCGGGGGGCGGCGGGCCGGGGCGGCCGCGCAGGAGCGGGGTGCACTCACACGTTGAAGAAGTTGCGCTTGTTGCTGAGGTAGCACTCGGGCAGCGGTGACAGCTCCTTGAGGACGGAGCCCGCCAGCATGACGGCCACCAGCAGCCAGGGCAGGTAGCGCCGCACCGCCGCCCTCACCAGCGTCCCGCGGAGAAACCACGAGCAGCGCTCCAGGTGCTCCATGACGGACCTTCTCGGCCACCGTCCGCCTCCCGGAGTCCCCTTTGGGCCACCGTCTTAGCTCTTCGCCCGGGCGGGCGGGCGCCGCCACCTCTTTTCGGGCGCATGCGCGCGGCGCACAGGCCACGCCCCCTGAAACAGGAGCGCGCGCTCCCTCTGGTGGCCACAAGAGGCCTCTGCAGTTTGGGTGTCTGCAACTCCGCCCGCCGCCAGAAGGCGCTCGGTGAACGCTGCAGCTTTCACCCCTTGCCCTCTGCCACCTGCTCTTGGAAAAAGCTGCGGTTGGAGGTCAATAGCGATGAATGTAGTTCAGTAAGAAATGAAATTATAAGAATCTTGAGCCCAGTTTAGTGCCTCATGCCTATAATCCCAACACTTAGGATGTAGAAGAGGGAATTCCACAAATTCATGGCCAGCCTGGGCTCCTTAGTGTTCCTGATCAGTCAAAGTTATGTAGTCTGTCTCATAAACAAAACCAAAACCGAACAAACGAAACAAAAGATAGTGAAATCTGAGTCTCTCTTAGCACAATGCATATTCTGTGCTTATAATTTTTTAAAGTGTGCAGGAGAGATAGCTCAGTGGGTAAGGCACTTGTGCACAAACCTGAAAGTTGCCCTCTGACCTCTACCTGGTGTGCCAAGTCATGTATGGGTGCATGCATGCATTCTCTTTCCTTTCCTCTCTCTCCCTTCCCTCTCTGTCTCTCATACATAAAGTATTTAAAATTGTTTTTTGAAAGTCGCTTTGAGGTAAGCAATCTATTCATCAACAGACTATACAATACCTCTCTCTATTTCTAACTTTGCAGCTAGCAGCCGGACCCGTGTGCATCAACGTACATGGACACCCCCACTCCAAACAATGGAATACATTCTTCAACTCCTAACAAATAGCAATGAACTCCCATCCCCTTTGTGGACAGATGCTATTCAAACACATTCTCCGCTAAATCCAGGTACAGAAAGTAGGGGGTTGATCCGTACTGAATTAATTTTGAGTGCATGAATGAATAACTTTCAGGTGAGAGAATCTTGGGGAGGATCTTCTTGTCACTATCTTATGCCTGTACATCATTAGACATGCATATGAATGAAACCAGAGGCATCATGGGAAGGGATGTACAAAAAGAGAAAAATCTTACTTAATCCAAGCCTGTCAGTTAGAATAAAGAACCATACAAATAGGATCCTTAGCAACCAGTCCATCCATCCCCGTAAGACCCCATGAAGACACTCCAGGGACTAATCTGGGTCCTTGAACAGACTCATGCAGGTAGCTGTGGTCACTCTCCACTCTGCTCTCTCTTTGCTTTTGTTTGCTTGTCTTTGTTGTCTTAAAATGTATTTCTATTCATTCTTTGACAATTTCATACATGTATACAATGTATCTTGACTATGCCTAGCCTTGCCACTCCCTTCAGATCTTCCTCCAGACACGCTCCCCTCCCACCTTAGTGTTCTTTGTTTTTTTTCATGCCTAGTCCAGTTAGTAGTCTGCCTGAGAGCATGGGTGTGGGTCATCCACGGGAACATGGCCAACTTACCAACAGCCCCACCCCTAAAGGAAAACAACACTCCCTTCCACAGAAGCCGGCAACTGCCATTAGCTCCTGAGTCAGAAGTGAGGCCTCACGAGCCCCTCCCCTATCCATGGGGGTGGGGTAGGGGTGGGGGAGGGGTTCCCTGGCTTGATCATGTGCAGGTCTTGAGCGAGTCAGCACAGTAGCTGCGAATTCATGAACAGCGTCTTTGCTCTTTAGCAATCTGCATGCGCCTCTTTTTCAATTCTTTGAAGAAGACACCAAGAACCTAGAAACACCAGGTTCAGGGCTGGGAGAGGTGGCCTGGGGGTAAGACTCTGTCTCACAAGCAGAAGGATCCGAGTTCAGATCTCACATCCCCTGTAAACACTCCAGTTATAAATACTGGTGGCCTGTACTTCTGGCTCTGGAAGACCTCTAGAGCCTGGTAAATCCCAGAATGAAATCACTTTTGGTCCTCCATAGGGACACACACACACACACACACACACACACACACACACAGTAGATTGAGGCAGGAGAATATTTCAAGTTCCAGACTATCCTGGGCTACAGTAGGGTGAATTCAAGGGTAACCTGGACTACATTCAGTAAATTTATGGAAGGATTTCAAAGAGATCAGCAGAGACTGTGATTGTCATTTGGCCAGACTAGATGTGTGTGTGTAGTGTGTGTGTGTGTGTGTGTGTGTGTGTGTGTGTGGTGTGTGTGTGTGTGTGTATGTTTTTATATATATGTAATGTTTATATATAAGCAAGATATTATGCATATATGTGAAATTATAGGACATTTGGCTTACACTGCCTTCTCATAAGGACACTTTATTCTTTATAACCACATTATAATTTTATAATTTAATGGTCATGGTCTCTAAGGAATTCAAGTTGCCGGGTTGGTTTCCACTGGAAAAGACACCTTTATTTTGACAATACTTTTCATCTGTTTTAAAGTGAATCAGCTTGTCACTTAGTTCCAAGAGCAGATCATTCTGAAAAGGATGTGTTTTTTGTCAAAAGTTCTATGCAAGATACTTTTTAATGACACAATCTCATGCAGCCCAGGTTGGCCTTGAACTCATCCTCTGGCCTATACCTCCCAGGTACTTGGATTACATCCATTTGCCACTACACCTGACTCTTAAACTATTGTTTATATTGTTTATAATTTATTTGTTATTGTTTATATATTTGTTTATGTCATTTATAATTTATTTGTTGTTTGTTTATTTATTTATTTTCTGTCTTCCCTACTTAAAAGCCAGTTCCACTGACACATTCGACTAGACTATCTACAGCCTGAGTGTCTACAGCCGTGTCTGACTATTACTAAGTCAAAGTTTTCATTGCTGAATAAATTGATGAATTTATTGTTTCTGGTGCTGGGCCTCAAATCCAGGACCTTGTGCAAACACTCCTGAACTATATTCAAACCTAAAAAAAATTGCTAATATATTTATCTATGGGAAATTGTTTTTCAACTGCTTCTTTACAAACAGAAGAGTACTAACCCAAACTGACATCTAAGGAATGCTTATTTCTTTGCTTTTAAGGAGTTCCCTGGGGTTAGTAATAGCTGTGAAAGGTGTTTTGTGGTCCATGAAGTCTGGAAGATGTGGAGATGAAGTGTAGGTTTGGCAGAAGATTCCTGGTGCTGGGAAGAAGAGGGGGGTAGGTCAGAGCAGAATTTTTGGGAGAGTTGTGCCCCCTCCAAGCTGAGGTCTGATGGTGGCTTGGCCAGCGACCAGCCGGAGAGAGGAGCAGTGGGAAGTACTTGGTCCAGGAAGAGTGACCAGCAGGGCCCATCTGTTGGCTGGAGCTTATGAAAGTAACTTACTCGGGGTGAGGGAAAGGGAGAGAGAGAGAGGAAGAAGAAGAGAAAGAAGGAGAGGAAAGAAGAGGAGAAGAGGGGGGAGAAGGAGAAGGAAAAGAAGAAGGAAGAGTAGAAGGAGAAAAAGAAGGAGAAGGAGGAGGAGGAGAGGAAGGAGGAAGAAGAAAAGGAGGAGGAGCAGCAGCAGCCAGGAGGCAGCTCTCTCTGTATCTACAGTTCCTGGCCAGTTCACTGTGGTGTTTTCTCTGAGCTCTTTCTGTAATGCCTTCCTCACTGGTGACCTCTGGCCATTGCTCTTTTTGGTAGAAGGGAATGGCCAGTCACTGCCTGGAGTGGCAGCTGAGCAAAGCTAGTGCCTGTTTTCTAGCTGCCAGACAGCTATATTCCCTGACTGTGTTTCAATACACCACACACACACACACACACACACACACACACGCACACACACACACACACACACACACACACACACACACTCATCATCCTATCTACTCCAGCACAGGGGCAACAAGACTGGTGCTGGGGACCTGCCTTTATGGACCTCCCTCCTACACCCCCACCCCCACTTCCTCTGCTGACCATACTTCCTGCAGACCCCAAACCCTCCTATCTCAGGCGGCCTGGGAGGAGGGAGCCGTTGTCGCCAACAAGCATGTGGGTAATGCTGGTTGGGGTGGCTCTCGACAGCAGGATATGCTGATGAGGAGGCAGGAGGATCACGAGGACTGGTAAAATCAGAAGCAAAGGGACATCTCAGTGCCAGGGTGGAGGCTTTCTGCAGGTGGAGGGAAACCATCGGGGTGGAGGTGTTTAGAAGGCATCAGCCTGCTCTGTTTCTTTCCCTGGTACACCACACAGGCATGCTTGAAAATACTTGTTGAACTGTGTACTCAAGGTCTGTTAGATGGCCAGCAAGTAAAATCAAAGACATGGTCAAAGGACCAGAGTTTGGATCCTTAAATCCCCCCAAAATGGTGGGTAGAAGTGGTGGCCTGTCAGTAATTCCAACCTCAGAAGGAGACTGGGAATTCCCAGAGCCAGCTGGCTTGTCAGACTAGCCTTATCAGCAACTCCTGGGTTTGTTTTGAGACCCTATTTCAAAAGGTGAGAGAGCAACTGAGGATGATGTTGATATCAACCTCAGGCCACCTCACACCCTTACACATGTGCATTCACGCACCTGCAAACGCACATGAAAATGGAAAAAAAGAAAAGAAACACATTCATGAAACTACACACTTATTTGTTATAGTTCACAAAATCCATTAAAACAAAAACATAGGTAATCAATAACGACCACCACAAAATGAGAAAAGACAGAGCACATGGAATAAAGTGCTTAGGTTCTGGGAATATGGCAGGCACTGGGCTCAGTGTTGAACTGTTCTTGATGGTTCTCCTTCTGACAAGGACTCCCACAGACTTCATATTCGCTTCCAGCTCTGGCGACAGTACAGACCGCACAGCTGGAAGTCCAGCAGAACAGGATTCAAAGTAAGAGCCGTACAATTCCTTGCCATGCAGGATTTCAACACTTCAACACATACCGTCTCCCAGGCCTGGTGGGGTACCACTCGGTCACTGTCTGCTTTGGGATAATCTCACATGACCCGCAGCATTTTGCAGTTTACCAAGTCACAGTTCCATACAGAGTTCGGACCTCATGTTCTACTTTAGATGGAAACCCAGGTGTGGGCTCAACAGCTGCATGTTTAAGCCACTTCATGTTTTCTTTCCCAAAAAGCCAGAATCATGTCTTGGTAACTGTGTCGTGAGGAGAAGCATGTGAATCCTGATGTTGCTAGGAGTCCAGGTATACAACAGAGGCACAATAAATGCTCACCTCTAAAATAAACCTGGGGGGGGGGCGGTGAGATAGTTCAGCAGGTAAGATTCCTGTTTGCAAACCTGGTGACCTGAGTTTGATCCCTGGAAGCCCACATGGTGCTTCTCTCTCTCTCTCTCTCTCTCTTTCTCTCTCTCTCTCTCTCTCTCTCTCTCTCTCTTAAATAAATGAACAAAATATATAAAATAAGAACGGTTTCTTGGGGGTGTGTACTATCGCGCCTAGATTGGCAGGACAGTGCCACGGTTCCATTTAGCAGATGGGGCAGGTGGCTCAGTTCTCATGCTTCGGAAGGAAGTGGAGTGTCTGTCCCATGGTCCCTTCCCTCCCCCTCCCTCTTGAATTCTTAGGATGGGTCAGGCGGTGGCCACTGCCCTGAGCAGGAATGTGTGGCCCGGTGGTGGGACAGGGGGCGCTGACACTGGACTTTTCTACTCCAGCTGCGCCCGCCAGCCACACAGCAAATTCCACAGCCACACCTGGCGGTGCAGCCGTCCCAGAAAGACCAGGGTGAGGATTTCCCAGTCCTCTGACCCTGGACTACAGGGCGAGGGCACTGGCGGAAGCCTGGGGCATCCCTAGGGCTCGGGCTGCTGCGCGGAATCAAGTCTCCTCTCAGGGACCGGTGGGAGGAGACCGCCCTGCTCCTCGCCTCCCTCTCGGTGTCTGGACCCGAAAAAGCCTTGGGGAGGGCCAGTCTCTGCAAACCCCCCGCTGACACCCAGCACGGCCCTACTGGAAGAGACACCTGGGTGGGCCCTGGTTTCAGGACCCTGGGATCCGTGGGAAATCGCGTCCTGGGCGCTTGGCTGAGCTAGCAGGAGTCTTTCCCTACGGGGCAGAGCTCCCTCTTCTGACCTTCCTCCCTCCCACCCCAGCTCCCATCCTGTGTGGGGAGAGAGATGGTGGGGGAAGAACCAAGGCTGGAGCCCCATCTCCTTAGCTCCCCGTTCTCTCGTTCTCTCGGGGCCTCCCTAACCTGGCCTTTCTCGGCTCTTCAAATGAACCCAGGTCCCACCCAGACCCGGAGAGACAGTGTCTGCCGAGTCTCTCTGTGTGGCATCCTGTTCTCTCTCCCCAGCTAACCCCAGTTCGGTCTGTTTTCTCCTGACTCATCTCTTGTTACCAAAGCCATGACTAATGAAGGGCCCTGGAAATTCCTGGGTGGTGTATGGGGCAAGGTATTTGTGTGTCTGGGTGGATAGTGTGTGTTAGGAGGGTCGGAACCGAGTGTTGCTATTGGTGTGACAGCTTCTGCTCAGTAGGATTTTAATTTCATACTTTTCCGGAGAATTTATTGAAACTTTTTTTGAAAACCATACTTCATATGCTCAACCTTGTGGACAACTAGATGAATCTTTGGTATGCATTTCATCTGCATATTTACTATCTGGATCATGGCATTAATCATATACAAATATTTTATATGGAACTAGATAGAGACAGGCTAGGGGTAGTGCTCAGTGGTAGGAATTTTCCAAGCATGCCTGAAGACCTAGGGTATATCTCTAACACCAGAGAGAAAGAAGAGAAAAAAAGAAAAGCAAGGAAGGAAGGAAGGAAGGAAGGAAGGAAGGAAGGAAGGAAGGAAGAGAAAGAGAGGTACAAGAAAGAACTTGGGGCTAGAAAGAAAGAGAAGAGAGAGAGAGAGAGAGAGACCTATAAGAAAGGACATGGAGCTGAAGAGATAGTTTGATCAGTAGAGTGCTTGCCACGGCAGCTTACACACTGAGCTTGGATTCCCAGCCCTCATGTGAAAGGCTGAGTGTGGTCGTATATGTCTGGAATCCTAAGGGGGGGAATACAAAGACGGGAGGATTACTGTACTTGCTAGCCTGCCAGTGTAGCCAAAGGGATAAGCTCCAGGTTCAGAGAGCCTTGACTCAAGAAAGTTAGATGTGCAGCCATTGAGGAGGATACCTGATATTGATCTCTGGCCTCCACATACATACATGTGCACACACACACAAACACATACACATATATACACACACTCAAAGGAGCTGGAAGATCTCAACACACTCACACATACACACACACACACACTCAAAGGAGTTGGGAGATCTTAACACACACACACATACACACAAAACAATTGATAAGCAAGGATATGGAAATTTTAATTACCTTGATTTATTTCTATATATTATTTACATGGACCAAATCATCCTACTATGTTTCTCAAAATACAAGATCACACCATAAGTATTTTGGTTATTTTTTTAAATTAATTAGTTTACTTCAGACAGAAAGTAGAGAAGGTACTTACATGTATGTCACGGTACACGAGTAGAAGTCAGAGGACAATAAGTTTCTACTATGTGGGTTTGAGAAGAAGGAAACCAAAACAAGTCAGTCACCTGGTTTGTGAGCAGGTGTGAGCCATCTCCCAGCCTTATGTATGTAGTTATTTTATGAATTACAATCTGTAGTTAACCTGTAAAGCCCCCAGAAAGAGTCCCCTCCTGCTGTGCATCAGCACCCCAAATTAGATGCTGCTTTTACCTCTGTCACTCTGAATTAACTGGACCATATGAGCTTTGGTTAATAGGAATCCAAATCAAGTTCTCACACTGACTGGACACACACTTTATCAACCAATCTTCTTAGGTCTGCTCCTTTCATCCCCTCCCCTCCCTTTCCCTTCCTTTTTTTCTATTCTTTTCTTTTCCAGTACTGGGGATTGAATTTAGGGCTTCACACAAGCTAGGCAGTACTCTACCACTGAGCTCTCTCTCCTCTCCTCTCCTCTCTCCTCCTCTCCTCCCCCTCCTTTCCTCTCCTTCCCTCCCCCCTCCTCTTCCCTCCTCACCTATCCTCTCCTCTCCCCTCCCCTCCCCTCTCCTCCCCTCCCCTCCCCTCTCCTCTCCTCCCCTCCTGTCTCTCTCCTCTCTTTCTCTCCCTCCTCCTCTCCTCCCTCCTCCTCTCCTCCCCCTCCTCTCCTCTCTCCTCCTCTCCTCCCCTCCTCCCTCCTCTCTTCCCCCTCCTCTCCTCTCTCCTCTCTCCTCCCCCTCTCCTCCCCTCCCCTCCCCCCTTCCCTCCCTCCCCGCTCCCCTCCTCTCCCGCTCCCCTCCCCTCCTCTCCCCTCCCCTCCTCGCCCCTCCCCTCTCCTCCTTCCCTCCCCTTTCCTCCCTTCCCATTTCCCTCCTCCTCCCCTCCCTCTCCTGTCCTCCCCTCCCCTCCCTTCCCCTCCCCTCTCCTCTCCTCTCCTCTCCTCTCCTCTCCTTTCTTCTCCTCCCTTCCCCTCCTCTACCCTCCCCTCCCCTCCCCTCCCCTCATCTCTCCTCCTTGCCCTCCCTTCCTCTCCTCTTCTCTCTCTTTTTTTTTTTATTTTGAGACAGGATGTCATTAAATGTCACAGGCTAACCCTGAACTTACCACCCTCCTGCCCCACCGCCCTGAGAGGAGGCCTGCACCTCCAGGCCCTGCTTGGAAACCCCTATTACTTGACCCCGTGGTACAGATGAGGAAATCTGGTCAGAGACAGTCTATGACTCGCCATAGGTCACGTAGGGCTCTAGACTGTGAAGCCCTGGACATCACCCCCTAGATCACTCTTCCTCCCTTTGAGTGGTCCATGAAAGAGGCAGTGCTGACATCAGGCAGAGAGAGAGAGAGAGAGAGAGAGAGACGGAGCAGGGTGGGGATTGGCAGTGTGCCCTGAAGTACTTCCAGAATACTCAGACCTCAGCACTGACGCGATTCTTTCCAGCTCCACTTGCTGCACCAGTGACGGTCACCTAGCTGCCCGGCTGCCTCTGGGCTGGGGACCCAGACCTGGCTTCAGATCAAATCCTGGCTTCCAGATGTATTTGCTGTGTGCTCTGGGCGCCTGCCTCCCTCTTTGAAGCTACGCTTTCAGCTGTTAAAAAAAGATTAAAATTCTTGTACATAGTTAAGGCAGTGATAGGTGGGAAAAATGTGGCTATGGAACTGCTGCTATGCCTCACAATGATACCTTAGGGAGGTTCTGCTGTATAAATGGGGAAACAGAGGCATGACAAGGCTAAGCAGCTTGTTAACCATATTCTCTGTTTCCCCAGGTTGCAAGACCAAAAGGATTACTCAGACCCTGAATTTTCAGTTTGGTCTAAGAGCCCTGAGGAGCACAGCCGTGGAAGGACCATGACAACTTCAGAGCTCGGTGGGTAGTATTCACTGGGTACAAAAGGCAAAGAACAGCAACAAAATGAGGAGCTTCTGGTTAATTTCCCTGTAGAAGGGTCTGTGTCTTGGGGCAGTCTGCTAAATGACTTGCTGATCTAATCTATGTCCTCAGTCGACAGAACACTGTATTCCTGACCAAGCGTCACCTAGACCTCCCCCTGGCATTGGCAGACATCTCAACCAAAGCTGTCTGCAGCAAAGACCTTCTTGCCTTATAGACGCTGGTCATTTAGCAGCGGCCTGTTGCAGTTCACCTGCATGGTTGCTGATAAATCACCATCAAACGACTTAAGGGAAAAGGGGTTCATTCTCTTATGATAGTGTACTTACAGTTCATAGTTCAGCTTGACGAGGGAGCACCCACCAACACCAGGGCTGAGGGAGCTGGCCACACCATCTCTACACAACAGCTGAGAGAGGGATGATCCTTACTTGCCAGACCAGCATGTCTGGCCAAGTGTACAAAAGGATGACAATTTCCTCAACCAGTTCTCTGTATTTTATTCCAGGACCTAGTCTCACCCACTGTGGGCTGGGCCTTCCCCAATAGCTAGACAATCTCCTGCAGGTTTGCTCTGGGCTTAACTCAACCACTAATTCTCTACAAATGTGCCCAGAGCTCAAACCCTAAACTGTCAAGTTGACACCTGTGCCTAACTATGACACGGCCAAGGCGAGGGCTATGCAACAGTGAGAGTCACCCACAGATAATCACTACATGGCTGGTAAACCTGAGGTTTACCCAGGCTATCCAGATCTACACTGTTACCCACCACCCAACACAACCTCAAATATCATTGGAAGAAGTTCCAAATCCAGAGAGAATTCCAGAAGAGGGGAGAAATAAGCAATCACTGAATCCCCAAGACTTGAGTCAAGTGGCACGATATATGTGCTTACTTAAGGTGAGATTGATTGTCCTTAATTTGGGTGTCATTGTCACTCTTCTTTGTGGCTTCAACAACACTCACACACCACCAGCTTAGGGGAGAAAGGGAGAGTTACTTGTGCCTATAGTGCCAGGGTGGATATGGCCCATTATGGTGGGACTCACATAGCAGAAGGCACATGGCTGGAGGCAGAAGCCACCAGGAAAGACAGAGAGCAAGAACACCGTGCAAGAGGAAACAGAGCCGGGTCACCAAATCTCCACCCCCTGTGACCCACCTTCCTCCAGCAAGGGCTCCACCCCCTAAAGGTGCCACAACCTCCCCAAACATCAACACCAGCCAAGGATGCAAATTCATGAGTGGGGGGGGGGCAACTGACATTGGATCAGGCTTGATTATTTCCTGACCCCACCCAGAACATTCCATCCAGTGCGAATATGCTACAGGAAAACTGGGGACCAATCTTTGTCCACAGGGAGCAGCGAGGGCCACAGCATCTCTAGCTATACCGTGGTCACGTCACTCTCTCAAAGATGCCAGAAGACTGAAACCAGGGATGGGAAGTTCTATAGCAATTGCCAGGCAGTTAAGATGGAGCAGTCTCCACGCGCAGCTCAGGCAGCCTGGGCCTGGGGCATGAGTCCGTGTTTGGCTCTCCCATCCTGCCCTTCTAGTATGGCAGAGGACTGCATTTAGCCCTTGTCTGCACTCCCTCCACGTCTCTCACCCCACAGCAGCCACCAGCCAGGCCGGGGATGCCCTGCCACATGCAGGGGATACACCCCCCTGCAGGGGAAGGTGTGTGCTTTGGCAGCCACCGCTGTCTGAGACGCGGAGGAGCAGGCTGGGCTGCGGTCTGCAGCTAAGATTCCAAGAGTCTGGGAAGGACCTGTCTGGAGGGGCCTGGTCCCTGTCCCCAACTCAGCACCACCAGCTGGGCAGGGACTCAATTCGCCACTTTCACACTGAGGTCAGCCTGGGGATTCTCAGCTTTAAAAATATATATTTATTTATTTATTTATAAGAAAAAGAGAGGAGGGGAGTCTAGTTCAGGCACCAGCAGGTCATGTGGATAATGGTCAAAGGACAACTTTGGGAAGTTGTTGCTCACCTTCAATCATGTGGGCTCGGATGGTCAGGTCTGCATGTAAGCATCTTTACCCTCTGTTGTAGTTAGATACAGGTGTCAACTTGGCAATTGAAGGCTTAAACTCCGGGCGGCCTTGTGAAGTGTTGAGCCCTGGGCAAGCCTGCAGGAGATTGTCTGATGGATGGGGAAGGCCCAGTCTGTGCTGGGTGGGACTAGGACCTGGGCAGGTGAATACGATAGAGGGAACTCGTTAAAGAAGTTGGCCAGACATGCTGGTCTAGCCAAGTAAGGATTGTTCCTCTCTCAGTAGTCCTGTGGATATATGGATGTGGTGTGGCCAATTCCCTCAGTTCCTGGCGTTGGTGTGGACTCTCCTACCAATCTGGATTAAGAACTGTAACCGGACTATCGTAAGAGACAGTAAAACCTCTTGTTCCCCTTTAAGCTGTTTCATCGTGAATTTATCTGCAACAATACACAGATATATATTTTTAAATATGTATTTTATTTATGAGAGTGAGAGAGAGAGAGAGAGAGAGAGAGAGAGAGAGAGAGAGAGAGAGAGAGAGAGAATGCATGCCATTGTCTACAGGTGGAGGTCAGAGGACCACTTTCAGAAGTTAGTTCTCTCCTTCTACCTTGAGGATTGATTTCAGATCTCTGGGTTTGTTATCTTTTTTTTTTTTTTTTTTTTTTTTTTTTTTTCGGGTGCTGGAGACCGAACCCAGGGCTTCACGCTTGCTAGGCAAGCGCTCTACCACTGAGCTAAATCCCTAACAGATCTCTGGGTTTGTGAGCAGGAGTCTTACCCGCTGTCTCACCAGCTCCTGGTTTTCATATTTTGTTTATTTTTTAAAGGCTGTCATTTAAGAATACTGTTCTTCTTTCATATTTTATTCATTTTTGAAAGCGTGAAAGAGTGCTCATGTAAGCGTGCCTTGCGCATAGGTGGAGATCAGAAGACAACTCTCAGAAGTGAGTTCTGTCCTTCCACCATATGGGCTTCCAAGGATTGAACTCAGGTCTCCAGGTTTGTGAGCAGGCATCTTACCTGCTGAGCTATCTCGCTGACCCCTCACCTTTGTGTTTTTTTAAAAAATTTTGTGTTGTGTACCCCTCCTGGTACTAAAGGTACTCAAAGAGGAGAAAACTTTCAATGCTTTCCAAACCCAGAATTTCAGCAATGTGCTTGAATCACACACACACACACACACATGCACGCACACACACACACATGCACGCACACACACACACAGACGCATATGCACGCACACACACTCGCATGCATGCATGTACAGACGTGTACTCATGCATGCTTCTGGACACACAACATGCTGCATAAGCACTCATGCACATGTTCATATTTCTAGAGTGTCACGCATGCAATGCACAAGTGTAGTTGTAGCCCCACAGGTGAACACGGGCGTGCCCACACGTCATGCGCACACTCACAGTGCCTGTGCTGTTTACACTCACAACAGTGTGATGAAGCACATGTTCTTTCTGTCACTTGGACAGATGAGGAGGAAATGGTTGCGCTATAGTAAGTGGACCAGAGGGGTTTGAATCCCTCTCTGAATCACGCCACATGGTGTTACGTTTGATTGGCACCACAATGGATATTCTTATAAGTTTCACCTCATATGTCTGATTTGGTTGGATGTAGAACGGAACAGACTAAGATACTAACTTTTCTTATATTAACGGGGCCTTTGGGGCAGACTGGGCATTGGATGTGTGAGGCTTCCGGCCTGAGACTTGGCACACAGTAGATACTCTCAGCCTAGAACACAGTAGGTGCTCAGGGCTCAGGCCATCATCATATTCGTCCACACTGAGGTTGGGGGGCTTCTCAGGGAGAAGTCAGACCCTCTCCCGCTGTCTTAATCTTCAGAGGCCTGGCAGGCAGAGACCTCCTTTGCTCTGGGGTCTCCCTAGGGGGTTCTTCCCAGATTCCTGCCCCTTTTCTACACCCCTGCTCTCCTGGCAGCTCAGCCAGGACTCTCTGCACACTCCAGGTGGCAGTGGGACCAGCGGAAGAGAGCCAGAGAAAGAAGCCCACAAAAGCAGCGGGCGGAGCCTCTATCCACAGGTGGGGACTAGACTGGGAGAGGTCGGCTGGCTGGGATGTCAGATGTCATTAATTCCCCTCCCCAGGAACTGTTAAAGTCCCTGCAGGGCTGGCCAGGGGATCTGCAGATGCTGGCAGCCTCTCTGGCTACCTCCTGCCATTTACTGGTGCTGTCTGTCTTGTGGTATGAGCCCCCAGGAAGTCTGCTGCCTGCTCTCCTTCAGCTTTGCTCGCCTTTCCCTCCTCTTCCCCTCCCTCCTCTTCTCCTCCCTCCCCTTTCTTTTCCTCTCCTCTCCTCTCCTCTCCTCTCCTCTCCTCTCCTCTATCCTCCCTCTCCTCCTCCTCTCCTCTCTCCTCACCCCTCCCTCGCTTCTCCCTCCCCTCTCTTCTCCTCTCCTCTCCTCTCCTCTCCTCTCCTCTCCCGCCCTTCCTCCCCTCCTCCCTCCCTCCCCTCCACTCCCCGCCCTCCCTCTCCCTCCTCTCCCTCTCCTCCGCCCTCCTTCCTTCCGCTTCTTCCCTTCGCCTTCCCTTCCTTTCCCTTCCCTTCCCTTCTTCCCTCCCCTTCTCTCCCCTCCCCTTCCCTTCCTTTTTCCTATACATTCTTCCCCATTCATTTATTCCTATCATTCTCTTTTTTTCCTTTCCTCCCATGCCTCTTTTTCATGTCTCTTTTTTAATGGCTTTTCTCATTTTCCCCCCATGTCCTCTGATGTCCCTGTCCTTCTCTGCCATCTCTTTCCTGAAGTGATGGCACCCAGGAATCAGAGGGCTGCCTGCCATGTGCCTCAGAAGAGTCAGTCCGCCTCTGCCAGCGCTGACTTGGCCCAGCCTTGTGGGACTGGTGAAGAGGTGTCTGGCCAGAGGGGATCCCTGTCTGTCTCCTGGGTGGATGGGACAAGGCTCTGGCTTTGAAGTGGTGGCCACTTCCAGCCCAGGGCCCGGTCTGTATTAGTCTCTGTCTGGGCATTTCTTCCCACCACCCAAGCCACCAAGACCACTGGGGAGGGAAAAAGGAATGCTGGGTATCTGTACCACAGCTGGGTCAGAAGGTCTGTGCCAGGCCCTGTGGGCTGGCAGTACCCAAGAAAAACCCTCAGAATTTAGCTCTTTCACACCCTCCCGTTCTAGACAACGGTTCTGACGGCACCAGGAAAACCCCTTCAGCTATGCCCCTGCCGTCCAGCACTGTGGTCCTGACAGGACTCCTCCTTTGGACCAGCCACACAGTGGGGGCTTTAATGATCCCCAATGCCTCTCTGGCCTTGGTCGGGCATAAGGACACAGTCGTGCCACCCCTGACTGGCCTGGGGGTGCCTCATTACCGTCGGAAGCGCCACATCTCTGCCCGGGACATGAGTGCCTTACTGGACTATCACAACCACATCCGGGCCAGTGTGCACCCACCTGCTGCTAACATGGAGTACATGGTGAGTCCTGCTTAGCGCCTCTTCCAGCACACACCCAATGGCTCGCGTGGCCTGGAGTGAGGGGCTTTTGAAGAGTGGCCCCTTCACCAGCCTGTAGCCACTAATCAGTGGCTTGATTGTCAGCGATTTCCCACCTAAGTGGTGGGAATTTGTGAGCTCATTTTACGGGTGAGTAAATTGAGGCCACTCTCACATCCACAGTGAATCGGGAAACGGGACTGCTGTGGGTGAACCCTGCCGGGGGCTGTGCATTGTAACCCTCTTCCTTCAGGAAGCTATTTTCTTTCCAAATGGAGGAACTGAGAATCAGAGGAACAGGTTTGCCCAAGCTCCCCAGGCAGGCTGGCAGGCCAGGTTTGCCTTCTGCTAAGGTTGTGGTTTCGTTGTTGTTGTCATTATTATTATTATTTTTTAACCTGCACAAAATCTTGTCCAAGACTGTTGGCTTCGTGCTGCAGACCAGCAGGGGGTGGGAACCCTGGAGCTTTCCAGACTATTGTCTCTCTGACACACCCAGGCCTTGCTCAGCCTCTGTGGAGCCAGGGTTTGGAAGGCCCCCACCCACAGGCACGTGGGGCACCTCAGGCTGAGGAAATCTGACAGCAGAGAACAAAGCAGGCAGGGCGTCTTCTTTCCTGGTGCCTCTCTCTCTTTCCATCCTCCAGAATTCAGAACCCTGGATGGGGAGGAGGGCCGCTCTTTATCAGAGCGCCTTCCCTAGGGCCTGGGAGATAAGCTGCCAGCCCACAGAGACTGCTCTAGGGACAGAGTTTCATGTACCGCCCCTACTGGACAACGGGAAATGCTTATCCTTTATCCACCGTATATACTGGCTCTTGCTCAACACTGAGCCGGCCAAGCTTTGGGGACAGTGCCGGAGAATAAGGCTCCTTCTCTCAGAGAGCTTCTATGGAAGGAAGAGGGAGAGGAGATGCGGGCCACCAATGAGATGCTGAGATGTAGCTTCACATCAGGGGATGTGCAATTGTAGAGGGGTTGGGGCAGAAGAAGTCGAGAGCAGCAGAGGAGGGAGGGCTTGCCATTTGTTTTTTCGCTGACTCATTCATTCATTTATTCTCCCAGAGACTGGCACATAGAAGGCCCTCCATTTTCCAAGCAAATGACACATTGATTGAGTCCCAGCGGTACGGGCGGCACTAACCTGGACAGGCGTTTAATTATTGCGTGTGCTACAAAACACAGAGACCACTAGCTGTCTCCCCTTCGGAAGTGCTGGTGTCCACATTCCTGAGTTCTCCCCCTTTCCTCTGTTTTCACTAAAAGAAGAGTCAGTTATGGGGGAATGTTTGGGTCTCTTCCATTTCTTCTTCACTAGCCGACCTGTTGCCCACAGAATGGGGGTGTGATGAAGCCCCTTCTCCATGCCTACAGACCCGGGGCTGTCCTGGGTCACACGTGTGTGTGTTTCCTTGCTAGATGGAGACATTGCTAAGGATTCACTGCCAGCAAACAAATGTTGGCTCAGAGAATCACGAGGGACTTGGAGTTGGAAGAGAACTAAGATGTTTTTGTTTGTTTGTTTTTTCTTCTGCTTTTCCTGTTTTTGTTTGGAGACAGGGTCTTGTCAGTAACAGCAGATGTGTTAAAGTCTCTTGGCCGGGGACTTTAATCACACTCCACCCTGAGGGCTCTTCTGCCTTCCCGTGTCCCTAAAATGTTCCTTGTTTTTCCCTTTTAAAAAAAAATTCTTTTAAAATGTTTTATTTATTTATGAGCGAGAAGAGGGTGCATGTACACATGTCACGATGCTTGGGTGGAAGTCAGAAAACAGCTTTCTAGAAGTCAGTGATCAGCATTTGCCACATAGACTGGCAGCAATTGAACTCAGGTCACCAGGTTTGTGAGCAGTCACTTTTACCCGTTGAGCCATCTCCCTGTCCCTGGCCCCTGTCCTGACTAATCCCACAAAGCCCAGACTCTTCTTAAACTTCTGACTCTCCAGCCTCGCTTCTGAGATCCCAGGTGTGTGCCCTCTCTGGAAACTAGGATATTCTCTTGTATATCCACGATCATTTGATGTTTCATCCATTAAAAATAAAGCTTTCTGTTTTAAGCATCACTTTTTCTAGCTATAAAATGTAGAGAATTCCTTTGTAGAAATAAGCATGAATAAGAATGAGGGGGGGGAGGGAGGGAACTGGTAAAAAATTTTAAAATGTATAATTAAATTTTTAATAAAAAAAAAAAGAATGAGGGGATTTTTATACACACACACACACACACACACACACACACAAACCAACCAAAGTAGCCTGATAGTCCAATGCAGAACAGAGTTCATGTTGCTGTGTGTCAAAAACCAGTTGTGTCTCCACACATTTGCATGTATAGGTAGAGAGTATTTCTGCAAGAAGACAGGAGAAATATGGGGGCTACATGTCGAGGAAGGCTCAGTGTGGCTTCAGAGCTGGTCAGGGAAAGAGGAAATACAGCCCACCTTGCCTTCTCTGAATGGTTTATGTATCAAACTCGTGCATGTCTTCAGATTTCAAAAAAAAAAAAAAGCTTTGGGGTTAAATTTTTCTTTCACATATGTGTCTATCAGGGGTGTGTGTGTGTGTGTGTGTGTGTGTGTTTGCATGCGGGTGGGCACACATGAGTGGGCATATGTACACAAATGCACTGGCATGTGTGCACCTATGGAGGCCCAAGGGTGACATCAGGAATCATCCTCTATTGCTCTTCCATCTTGTCGTGTTAAGTCCACACCATGCCATTTAGGGCTAGCCTGGCCAGCCAGCTTGCTTTGGGGATTCCCAGACTCCACCTTCCAAGGCTAGAATGATAGTTGGGGTACCCGTCCCCATCTTCTCCCTTCCCCTCCAAACATTTTTGCATAAGATCTGGGAATCCAAACTCAGTTCTCTTTGCTGAGAGGCAAAGACTTTAACCACTGAGCCATATCCCCAGTCCTTGAGTTACAGTTTTCATGTGCACATAAACCTATTTTGACAAGGCACCGAATCACAGTCCCTGTCTTGTGTAGGGACTGCAAGACCCTTTGGGATAAGTGTCCTGGAATCCCACATGGAGTTGAGGGCTTTAGCCTGTTGTATGAATATTATACTTGGGCTTGAAGTCGAAGGCTTTTGTCTAGAACCCCAGCAAAGTCCCAAGGAGACAGGAAAGGTGGAGCAGCCAGCACAGGGCATCTACACACATGGCTGAGGTCGAGGTGGCTACTTCCTCTGGGGAAATTTACGGCATTTCTTTCACCAGGTCTGGGATGAGCAGCTGGCTAGGTCTGCGGAGGCCTGGGCCGCCCGGTGCATCTGGGCCCATGGACCCTCGCAGCTGATGAGATACGTGGGTCAGAACCTCTCCATTCATTCTGGCAGGTGAGTGAACCTTCACCCTTCCTTCATTCAGTCATTCAACAAACATTCTCTGAGCACTTACCCTGGACTGGGTGTTATGCACCATGGTGGATACCATGGCAAAGGAGGCAGACAGGCCTTGTAGACATAATGGCCTATTCTAGTTAGGAGAAGCCGGTGATAATGGGGTGAATCAAGTCCATCCTGCTTCCGGAGGAGGGATTCCAAGGCTTGGCTTCTATGTATGATAAGGGGGTGGGAAGGGAAGAGAAGCTAGGGCAGATGGTGGGGTGGGAACACAGGGCTGAGGACTGAGAAAGAAGAGCTTCCCTCCTGGCATAACTTTCATTACCTTTTGAGCTCCTGATCCTGGTGTGTGGGACCTGGGGAAGCTTCATCCATATTCTGAAATTCAGGGTCCCTGTCATAGTTGGTATAGTTGTCAACTTGATGGTTGAAGGTTTGAGCTCTGGGCACATTTGTGGAGAATTAGTGGTTGAGTTGGGCCCAGAGCAAACCTGCAGGAGATTGTCTAGCTGATGGAGAGGATTAAGCCCTGGAAATAAAATACAGAGAGCTGATTGAGGAAAGTGGCATCCTTGTGGACACTTGGCCAGACATGCTGGTCTGGCAAGTAAGGATCGTCCCTTTCTCAGCTGTTACGTGGCGATGGTGTAGCCAGTTCCCTCGGCTCTGGTGTGGTGCATGCTCTCCTGTCAGGCTGGACTAAGAACTGTAACCAGTAATCATAAGAGAAAATAAACCCTTGTTCCCTTAAGGCTGTTTGAGGGTGATTTATCAGCAACCATTGCAGGTGAACTGCAATAGTCCCCAAACCTCTGTATCCTCGAGAAAGTGTCTCTGCCCATAAAATCAAGCTGCTGGCCTAACACAGCTCTTTCTAGATATGTGGATTTCATAAGGTTGCAAATTTCAAAAGAAACATTGATGAGGACTGAGGAGATGACTTTAGTTGGGAAAGTGCTTGCGGGCAAATACAAGGACTAGAGTTTGATCCCCAGAACCCATGTTTAAAAAAATGCTGAAGAGATGGGGTTAAAGGGTTAAAACTCTCTCTCACAAGCAGAAGAACCTAAGTTCAGATCCTGGATCCCATGTAAAAACAGGATGCAAATGGTAGTGTCCTGCACTTCCAGTTCTGGAAGGCAGAGCCTGGGAAATCCCAAAGTAAAATAAAAAGGAGGTAGAAGCAATACAGAAGGATTCCTGAAGTCTCCTTTGAACCTCCACGGGCACATACAGTGTCCTCAGACATACACACACACACACACACACACACACACACACACACACACACACACACACAGAGCTAGGCATAATGATATATATTTGTCATGTTGGTTCAGGATGGGGGAAGGATGAAGATAAGTGGATCCCTGGGGCTTGTTGGCCAACCAGCTCTGTCTAATCAGACAGTCCCAGGCTGCTGGAAACCCTGTCTCCTAAATCAAGACAGATGGAACCTCAAGAAGAACATGCAAGGTTGACCTCTGTCCTCCATACATGCTAGCATACATGTGTGTACCCAAACGTATACCCCACACACACACCAACACACATATACATGCAAGACCCTTGTAAGATATTTGGCCATAGTCACATCTTTTTCATGTCACATTGGGAAGATGATTAACACCCCCATTTGCCAGTCTGCCATGACCCCAGCCAATTAAAAGATGGAACCTAGGCTAGTCCTGTCAATTGAGCTCTTCAGGCCCTGGGTGTTCTTGTAGCATTTCCCATCACTGAATGGATGAAGCCAGCTCCAGGCTTGGGAGCTATAGAGCCCACCCCGCCCCTCATAACCCTGCAGATCTTGATACCAAGACCACCAAGGCCCCGCCCCCTCTCCCCTGCCACGGCTGACTCTTCCCTGACCGATGGCTATCTCTCCAAAGGTTTCCCTTGCAGTGCATGTGTGTTGGGGCACAGAGGAGTTGGCATGAGTCCTCCCAGGGTGACCTTTTATTGTCCCTTTAAGTTTGTGCCTCCGTCACACAGCAACTGCAGAGAACGGTGAAATAAATACCTCCTGCCATCTCCCATCCTGTGTCTCAGAGATAGTCCACCTGCCCCCCTCCCCCATTAACTTCTAGATCTTGTCCTCCTCAGGTACCGCTCCGTGGTAGATCTTGTGAAGTCTTGGTCTGAGGAAAAGCGTCACTACTCATTTCCGGCTCCAAAGGACTGCACCCCCCATTGCCCGTGGCACTGCAGTGGTCCTGTCTGCTCCCACTACACCCAGGTACTCCCTGTTGATCTAGGGTGATGCGGAGCAAACTCTGGCACCTCAGATGAAGAGAGCTGGTGGGAGTGGGGGAAGAAGTGCAAACAGACATGCACGCCCTGGGCCTGCCTCTCTGTCCACAGTGGTGGAATTACAAGTACAAAATGGCCCACTTGCCTGGCTTACGCATCACTGGGAATTGAACCCAGGGCCTCCTGCGTGTTAGGCAAGCCCTCTACCACCCAAGCTGCATCCCTCCCCTTAAGAATGTTCAATCCCAAACTTTGTGTTCAGCCTCCAATAAGACAATGACTTTCAAAGGTTGTTCACTAAAAGGAAAATGTAAAAAGAAAGAAAATTAATAGAACAGCATAGGAAATGTTAATTAGCCTTTGGCACCCATGAAACTAAATATTGATTTATAAAGCTTTTCATGGGTGCTCTGGAGGTCAAACCCAGACCATTGAGTATATGTCCTATCATTGATTTATATATTAGGACCCTGTTCATGGAACCTTTGTGCTTTGCATTGCGTGTGTGTGTGTGTGTGTGTGTGTGTGTGTGTGTGTGTGTGTGTGTGTGTTTGCAGATTTGTGTACCAGAGAATACTTGAACATATGCACCTGTGGAGACCCAGGGTGACATTGGGAATCATCCTGGATTGCTCTTCCACTTTATTGCTTTGCTCTGAGGTTTCTTAGGCTCTGCCTTCTAAAGTTGGAATTTCAGGCTGCCGCCATTTCTGTCTGGCATTTTTTACATGGGAATTTGGATCTTATGGAGCTGAACTCCCATTCTTTTGCTTGCATGGCAAAGGCTTTAATCCCGGGGTCATTTCTCTAGCTCTATGCTCTGAATATGTTGGATACAGTTAAAAAAAGGGGGGGGGGTCCTTGGGAAGCATTCTATTTTAGCACCTTGGAACTGCCAAGTTGTCTCCCCAGGAAGACCTTACCTAATGCGCCCACCTGGAGCTGAGCAAGGGGGCACTCCTGGGTGCCTCCAAGCCTGGTTCAACCTGCCTGTGTCTGTGTGTCGCAGATGGTGTGGGCATCCTCCAGCCGGCTGGGTTGTGCCATCCACACCTGCAGCAGCATCAATGTGTGGGGCAGCACCTGGCAGCAGGCCGTGTACCTGGTCTGCAACTACGCCATTAAGTAAGTAGCACTCCAGGCAAAGGGCTGTGGGGCCGGCAGGAGGCCCCTGAGAACTCAGAGACATGCACAAATGTCCCTCCTTTTTCTGCTCCAGTACCTCCAATACCGTGCATTCTGGCAACTTGAGGGAGTTGGCTGATCACTTGAGGGAGTTGGCTGATCACTTGAGGGAGTTGGCTGATCACTTGAGGGAGTTGGTTGATCCATTTGTGGTGCTGGGGACTGAACAGAGAGCCTCGCATATATTAAGCGAGTGTTTGACCCCTGAACTACCACCTCAGCCAGCAATTCTTCTTTACCCAAGTCTGAGAATTGCTCGGGAGAGAGAGAGGGACAGAGGGGGGAAAGGGAGAGAGAGAGAGAGGGAGAGAGAGAGGGAGAGAGAGAGAGAGAGAGAGAGTTGGGAGTGTGGGGGAGTGGAGGGAACAAGATGGGTAGAAAGGCGGTGTACTGATGAGGTCTATAGTGAGGAATGTGGCCTAAATGGGCCCATTTACCCACCTTTGCCTCGCCGTGGAATCAGACCTTCACGACAATGCCAGGCAATGCTGGACCTGCCCAAGCCTCTAGCCACAAACGCAGTGCCAGCCCCGTGCTGATCCCAAGAAATAAGGCAGCCTAGGGCAACATGTATGGGGGGTATGTGTGCAGTGGTTGTGCACGCGTGTGTGCTCATCTTGGATGCTTTATATCCTCATTGCTTTGCCCTGGAGTTTCCCAGGCTCCACCTTCCAGAGCTGGAAGTCCAGACTGCCACCATTTTCACCAGCATTTTTTTTTTAAATGTGGGATCTAGGATCCGGGCCTCAAGTCCTGCTTGTGAGGCAAAGGTATCAACCCCTGAATTATCTCTCCAGCCCCCAAAAGTTTTCCATCAGCCCAAAGAAAACCCTGTAAAGTAAGCATTAAGCAATAGCTCCCTTCCCCCTCCCTGAAAGGTGATGATCTTCTGAGGGGCCATTCCAGTGAGTGTGGGTTAGGGATGGAACCCCGCATAGGACTGCTTGTGGCCCTGTGACTGGGTTGTACTTGTCAGCTAGTCGTGCTCTCATTTGCAGTGTTCCTTTGCTAGAGTGTGTATTCTCTTGGGTCATTTCACATGAGAGTAACACCAATGTTCAAGAAAGGAGGTGACTTACCTTAACACTGGGCCAAAAACGCAGGACCAGAGCTCGGATCTGCTCCTTCCAGTGAGAATGGTAAAAACAAAACCAGCGCATGCCAGCAGGCATACAGTGGTCAAGCTCTGTGCCACATGCATGCACACGGGGTTCATTCGACCGTCATCTCCAGGGAGGGAAGAAATGAAGGCTTACAGATGTCATGTGTCCAAGGTCACAACTGCCACGGGACCCCAATGCTGAGATTCAAAGATGTGCATGAAGGTTGCTCACCTAACACTCCCCTGTCCCCTAACCCTGTCTCTGGGGCCTTTTCTCTTCCAGGGGCAACTGGATCGGTGAGGCACCCTACAAACCAGGGAAGCCATGCTCTGCCTGTCCCCCCAGTTACCAAGGCAACTGCAACAGCAACATGTGCTTCTCTGGGCTCAAATCCAACAGGCTCCTGTGGGTCTGAGCTGCCTCAATGATGCCTTGCCTCTGGCTGAGCCTGACTCTGGAGCAGTCCCCCACAAAGCCAAGATGGAGAGCGGCCCCCATGGATCTGGATTTTCCTTTCTAGAGTCCCTTTCTCACACACTCAGAAGGAATCAGAAGAAAGCTGCCTCTTCTCCTTCCATCTGAACTCTGGGAAGAAAACTACATTTTTCCATTATCTGGATTCTCAGCAGCCTGGGTGTGTGATGGGGGTGGGGGTTGCAGGGAACAGAACTGGAGGTTTAGCTGTGGCTCTGACTTCCAACTGGACTGTCCACCCAATGGAAGGCACTTAGTAAACAACCTTCAGTCACAAAACCAGTTTCATCCATCTGATTCCAGCCAACCTGGACAGCCCGTTGGGAGCTGGTGTTACCCCTGGGTTGGGAGGATCTCAGGTTCCAACTTAAGCAAAGAAAAAAGAAAGGAAAGGGAAGGAGAGGGAGGGAGGAGGGATGGGGGGAGAAAGAGAGAGAGAGGAGAAAGAAAGAAAAAGAGAGAAAGGAAGGAAGGAAGGAAAGGAGGAAGGAAGAGGAAGAGGAAAGAAGGAAAGAAGGAAGGAGGGAAAGAAACAAAGAAATAAAGAAAAAGAAAGAAAGGGAGAGAGAAAGAAAGAAAGAAAGAAAGAAAGAAAGAAAGAAAGAAAGAAAGAAGGAAAGAGAGAGAAGGAAGGAAGGAAAGAAACAAAGAAAAATAAAGAAACAAAAAAGAGAAAAAGAGAAAGAAAGAAAGAAAGAAAGAAAGAAGGAAAGAGAGACAAAAAGAAAGAGAAGGAAGGAAGGAAAGAAACAAAGAAAAAGAAAGAAACAAAAAAGAGAGAAAAAAGAAAGAAAGAAAGAGAGAGAAAGAAAGAAAGAGAGAGAAAGAAAGAAAGAGAGAGAAAGAGAAAGAAAAAGAAAGAAAGAAAGAAAGAAAGAAAGAAAGAAAGAAAGAAAGAAAGAAAGAAAGAAAGAAAGAAAGAAAGGGAGGAAAGAAAGAAAGAAAGGGAAGAAAGGGTGGAGGGGATGAGAAGAGAAGAGAAGGGGATGGAGAGGGAAGGGAAGAGAAGAAATGAGCTTGCTAACATCTAACTTTGCCCCCCCTCCCCATGCTTCTGGGCCAACCACAGGGTCCAGCTCATTCTGCAGTTGAGGACATCGAGACTTCCATTTGCATTTCTGCCTTCCAAGTAAAGCTCATCCTGAGACCCCAAACCCAAAGCTCCTTTGGAGGACCTCTGTGTGGGCGTGTCCTTCTCCCTGCTGCACTCCGTGGGCCTGGGTCTCTGTCTGCTCTACCCCTGTGTATTTTTCTGTCTTCCGCAGGACTTGATGGTTTGCTCTCCTTTTTTTTCTGCCATACAATCTCTTTCTCATTCCAATAAACTAGTTCCCCTCTCCCCACCCCATCCCACCCAGAGATCATAAAACACAAAAGTCCTTTTGTCTCTAGAGATAGCAAAATCTCCTTCTTAGACCTTGCCCTCCTCCCACTGCCTCCCCACCTCTTGCTAGAGGCGCCTTTCAAAGGAAGTACCTGGATAGGGACACACACACACACACACACACACACACACACACACCTTCCCTTAGAGTCCTTGTGTCCTCTTAGACCAAGCGCATCCTCTTGATCCTTTCTACTCAGGTTACAACTTGCTCATGTCACCCCCTCTCCCCTTGCACACCCAAGAGAGTCCTGGGCAGTGCTTCTCATGGGGTCTCTATGGAGGGGTCAAAAGAGAAGACAATTGGCTGTGGAGGAGAAGGGACAAGAGGACACTAGCTGTATTGGAAGAGGGAAGGGGGACTGACGCCATCCAGCCCATTGTGTGTGAGAACTTCGCTTCCCCACTCTGCAGAAGAGGAGTGGGGTCTAGGCTGAGTGTCAGTTTCCAAGTGTTGGAAATGAGCTAGACAAGAAGGCCAAGAGGACTGCTCCAGGTTTATGATTCCCCAGTAACAGCTCATGTTAAAATGTCTCTTTTCTGGCTGGGAACATGCCCAACTGACAGACTACTTTCCCTGTTGTATCAATAGACAGACAAACAGACAGATAGACAGACAGATGTAGACAGACAGACAGATAGATAGATAGATAGGCAGGCAGGCAGACATACAGACAGACAGGTAGGCAGGCAGACAGACAGACATACAGGCAGATAGGCAGGCAGACAGACAGGCAGATAGGCAGGCAGACAGATAGGCAGGCAGGCAGACAGACAGGCAGGCAGGCAGGCAGACAGATAGGCAGGCAGGCAGACAGACAGGCAGGCAAACAGACAGATAGGCAGACAGACAGACAGACAGATAGGCAGATAGGCAGGCAGACAGACAGCCAGATAGGCAGGCAGACAGACAGACATACAGACAGATAGGCAGGCAGACAGACAGGCCGGCAAACAGACAGATAGGCAGGCAGACAGACAGGCAGATAGGCAGGCAGACAGACAAGATAGCTGAGGATACAGCTCGGTTGGAAGATCAAGCATAAAGCTCTGAATTTGATCTCCAGCACTATGTAATCCAGGTGTGGTGTCACATACCTGCAATCCCAGCAGTCAGGAGGAGCAGTAGCAGGAGGATCAGAAGTTCAAGGCCTGCTTCAGATATATAGCCAGTTAGAGGCCAGCCTGAGGCACAGGAGCCCCTGCCTCAAAATACATGTATACATTATTAAGGGCCTTACATAAGAAGAGTCTCGGAGTCTCATAGCTGTGTTCTGGAATGTCAGAGGTTCGTGACCCACTGGACTGAGTAGCATCATATAATCCTTGCTAGTAAGGAGCAGGTGTGGGACTCAAATCCACCTTTATTTACTCCAGCGTCTGTGCTGTTTCAACTGCTTCCCATTGCCTCCGTGTATCCTTAGGACCCAGACAATGAGAACGGCAGCTGGTGGCATTTACCAGCTGCTTGGGTGGAACCACCTGCTCTTCATCTGCCTGAATGATTGCGGCTATTTCAAGGCGTGGGCACGTTCCCGTCCCCATTTCACAGGTGTAAAGAACCAAGGCTGACACAGACATTCAGTGTCTTAACTCTTCATTTTCCTGTCTCTCACCTCAGAATAGAGAGACATAACGGGTGTGGTAACCTATACCTGTAATCCCAGCATTTGGGGTTCTGAGGCAGGGGATTTGCTGTGAGTTTAAGGCCAGTCTGGGCTATAGAGTGAGACCTTGTTGGAATAGGAGGAGAAGGAGGAGGAGGAAGAAGAGGAAGAGAAGGAGGAAGTGGAGGAGGAAGAGAAGAAAGAAGAGGAGGAGGAAGAGGAGGGAGAGGAGGAGGAGGAGGAAGGACATTTGGGCAGGGAGTGTACACAAATAAGGACAAGTCTGCAGGTCATGCTGCTCCCAGGTGGGAATTTTTTTTAGCTGGTCTTCATGTTCATCATTTCTGACACATCCTTGGGGAGGAGTCTGGGACCAAGAAGTGAGCAGGTGGTGCTTGCTCCCCCAGAGGCCTGGACCCTGCAGATCTGAAGATACCCCCGCAAGAGTGAGCCGAATATGGATTGTTCTGTGGCTGTTCTAGAGAAAGGGGGATTGTTGGAGGAAGCCTGCTTCTTTTTCTTTTGTTAGCAAGAATGCTTCTGGGTTGGAGGTGTAGCTCCTTGGAGCTCTTAACCTACCAGGTTCAAGGTTCTAAATTTGATTCCCCAGCACCACCAAAACAAGCAATTAAATAAGCAAGCAGAACTGAAGAGATGGCTCAGGGGTTAAGCCTTCGCCTGGAAAGCAAATGGACCCAGGTCCAGCTCCCAGATTCCATGTAAAAACACAGGGTGGAAATGGCATAGGTGAGACCTGCACTTTCGTCCTTTGTAGATCAGGACTCTAATTGCTTCTGCTTCATGTGTCATTCAAAGTAATACATGAATAAATACTCAGAAAACTCTCTGCATATTGGCACATTAGTCAGTGAAAGCATCAGCAGTACTCATTCACATAGATGGGATGGACAAAGAACAGCCCACCACCAAACTGGGCCCATGACCTGCCTTTGTGCACGAAGTTGTGGCAAAACGCAGCCAGGCTCCCACATTCATGCATCGTCCTCTATTGCCTTTGTGTTTCAGCAACAGACATGAGCAATCACTCCAGAGATTGGACCTACAGAGTTTTCAGTGTGTACTATCTGGCCTTGTCCATCCCGGAAATCTAGAATGTTCCTGTATCGGCTTAAGGATGTAGCTCACTAGTAGAATGCTTGACTTGCATGCATGGAATGTTCTTGTATTCCCAGTACTCGTATTAGAATGAGGTAGCTGTCAGGTGATGAGCAGAACACTTTATCAGAATTGGCATCTTACCTGGGAGGAGGAAGCAGCATTCTGAAGTGGAATGGCACAGTCAGGTTTTCACTGGAGAACATATCCATGACTACCCTGATGAAGACGAGGCATGGCGAAAGCCACATTGGATGCTGGCAGCGCAGGCAAAGGGCTGTTTTAGAGATCCAGGTAAGAGATGAGGTTGGCTTGAACAAGATGTTGGCCCGAGGAAGAAAAGGGATGAGCTTCTGAGACTGGCTCCAAGGCATGGGTGCTCTGGGTGGAAAGCAGAGCGAAAGGCAGATGCATGCCTTTTTTTCAAGTTTGAGAAAGAAGAATGTGAAAGAGAGGTGAGGACGGGAATAAAGGAGAAGGTCCTGGGCAGACAATGACGAGGATGCCTTGAAGTTCGTGGCTACCATGGTTTCATCTGCTCCACTGGGGGAGTGCTGCTCTGCCCTAGCGATGAGGGGCTACCTGGGAGTAAACACAAAGAAGGCCAGACACTTTGGTTGATCCTGGTTTGTGGTTTTGTTAGGGAAAGAACTGGGAGAGAAGGAGCAAGGAGTGAAAAGAAGGGGTTGGGACTAGAGAGATGGCTCAGGTTTAGACCTCTGCCTTAAAGCAAGAGGACCTGAGTTCAGATCCTGGATCCCACGTAAAAATGACAGGCAAGGGGGCTGGAGAGATGGCTCAGGGACTAAGTAAGACTCTGCTTCAAAAGCAGAAGGTCCTGAATTCGGATCCCAGGTCCCACATAAAAACATCAGGCAGAGGGGATGGAGAGGTGGCTCAGGGGTTAAGCCTCTGCCTTGCAGGTGGAAGGTCCTAAGTTCGGATCCTAGACCCCACGTATAGACGCCAGGCAGAAGGGGGGGGGGGGCTGCGTTTCTGGTCCTGGTAGGGCGGAGCCTGTGAATCCCAGGGCAGAGTAAACAAGGAGGGAGGTGGAGGCGGTCTATGGTGGTTCCCAAATTCGTCCATGGTTCTACACACACACACACACACACACACACACACACACACACACACACACGTGCACACGCACAACTGAATAAATAAATAATAAAACAAAATCAGGCAGAAATGATGGTGGCCTGGTGGGAGGAGCTTGGGAAATCCCAGAGCGAAGCAAGAAGGAGTTAGGAGCAATCCAGGATGATTCCTGAAATTACCCTTGGTCCTCTACAGGGACACACAGTGCCCTCTGATACACACACACACACACACACACACACACGTGCACACACGCACGCACGCACACAAAGAGAAAAGGAAAAGAAAAGAAAAGGAAAAGAAAGAAAAGGAAATGAAATAACTGGCTGCAGCTATAATCTGGGCGTGAAACAAAAGGAAGGCCAAAAGAATGTGATGCAGGAAGACTCAGAGAGCAGAGCACTAGCCTGTGCCCATCCATGTGACTACAGGTCTCAGGAAGTGGTCAAGAAAGTGTTCTGGAAGGAGAGGTTGAGCAGACGACGACATCAACTAGCTGATTTGAAGAAAGGACTATTCCTGAGGGACCATGACTTAAAAATAATAATAATAATAATAATTTTTATTATTATTATTATTTTCTCTCTCTCCTTATCCCTATTCCTATCCTTTCTTTTTTCTCCTTATGTAGCATTCTGTCTGCATGGTTGCCAATAAGTGACCATCAAATAGTTTAAGGGAACAAAGGATTTATTCTCTTATGATTACTGGTTACAGTTCATAGTCCAGCTTGACGGGAGAGCATGCATCAACACCAGGGCTGAGGGAACTGGCCACAGCATCACTGCATAACAGCTGAGAGATGGACAATCCTTACTTGCCAGACCAGCATGTCTGGCCAAGTGAACAGAAGGATGCCGACGCTCTCAACCAGCTCTCTGTATTTTATTCCAGGGCCTGATCCCACCCACCAGAGGCTGAGCCTTCCTCATCAGCTAGACAATCTCTTGCAGGTTTGCTCTGGGCTTAACTTAACCATCAACTCTCTACAAATGTGCCCAGAGCTCAAACCCTCAACAGTCAAGTTGACACCTGTGCCTAACTATGACACTTTACAACCCTTCATTTCTCCTGTCAGACTTCCCTCCCCTTTTCAAGTCTTTTCACTCATGTAGTGCACTGTGTTTCATTTACCTTGGCTTTGATGACATATGTCTGACATGAGTCATGCTCCAGCAAGTGTCATAGATCCGTGAGTGTATCACTGAGGATAGTATCTTCCTTTTCTTCCTTACAGGTGTTAATTTCACAGGTCTCTCAGGGAGGCATGCAGCTTCTTTTTTTTTTTTTTTTTTAAATGTTCTATCCACGAATTCTTTATTTACCTTAAGGACAATCAGTAAAGTAACCACTCTTTTCCCTATGTATTTCTTTTTTTATTATTATTTATTCAATTGTGTGTGTGTGTGTATGTGTGTGTAGAACCGGGCAAATTAGGGAACCACCATGGACCGCCTCCACCTCCTCCTTGTTTACTCTGCCCTGGGATTCACAGGCTCCGCCCTACCAGGAATAGAAACGCAGGCCACCCATGCTTCTGCCCGGTGTCTATACGTGGGGTCTAGGATCTGAACTCAGGACTTTCCGCCTGCAAGGCAGAGGTTTAACCCCTGAGCCATCTCTCTAGCCCCAGAAGCATGCAGTTTCTTAAGAGCTTTCCCTTTCCAGATGAGATGTTGATAAGATGGTTTCTATGCAGTTCTTGTGAAAGCGTACATATCTGCCATGAAATCATATATATGTCAGTCCTGTCATGCCTAGATGTTGCAGTTCATCTACATGGTTGCTGATAAATGACCATCAAATGGCTTAAGGGAACAAGGGGTTTATTTCCTTAGGACAGTTCGGTTATAGTTCATAGTCCAGCTTGACAGGAGAGCTCACGCCAACACCAAGGCCAAAGGAACTGGTCACACCGTCTCTACATAATGGCTAAGAGAGGGATGATCCTTATTTGCCAGACCAGCATGTCTGGCCAAGTGTACACAAGGATGCCAACTCTCTCAACCAGCTGTCTATTTTATTCTTGGGCCTAGTCCCACCCACCATGGGCTGGGCCTTCCCTATCAGCTAGACAATCTCTTACAGGTTTGCTCTGGGTCTAACTCAACCACTAATTTTCTACAAATATACCTAGAGCTCAAACCTCCAACTGTCAAGTTGGTACCTGTGTCCAACTATGAGACTAGGAGATAGTGTCTGGCCCACCACTGTTCTACTTTAGGCTCTTGCAATCTTACCACTCTCTCTCCCTCAATACTTCCTGAGCTTGGTGTCAGGATAGATACAGGTTAGATGTCTTGTTTTTGGTCAAGCAGTCTGTAGTCCCTTATTTTCTGCCATTTGGCTAGCTGTCTAGTAATTGCCTTCTGTTGCAGAAGGAGGTATCAAAGTTGAGTGGGTATAATAACAGGTATTTAAAAGACAATTTGATGTAGTGTCTTCATAGCTAAATTTTCATAGCCTGCTCTTCCCCTGGGACCTATGACCTCCCTTTTCATGAGTTTTTATTCTAGTTTACAATAATAGGGATGTGTTCCCTTCTGACAAGCGGGCCTTAAATCTGAGCAGAAAGCTGTTGGTTGCCTCCTTGATATTCATGCCACTATTACACAAATGGTTGTTTCTTGCCATAGTGATTGTATTGAAATTTGTAGATTTCACAGGTTGATGAGATTTTTGACTGCTTCCTCCCTACCACCACTCCTCCATAGCTATTTGGCAAGGAGGAAACTTCTAGACTAGTTCCAGCTGGTCTTTTTGTGTGTGTGTCCATGTCCTATTATCCACATGTGCTGCATCTTCAGTAATAGGATCTTACTGTCAGTTTCTGGGGGACAACCAAGAGCAATAGCAAAAGCCCATACTGTTTGGGGGGGGGGCTTTGAGACCTCTTCACCAACAATTTACCAGAAAGTATCACATATCTGTTGTTCTAGTATTATTTAATTGCTGTGAGAGTGTGACTTTTAGGAAATAACTTACCAAAACAAACATACACCAGGAGAAGCAAGGGCTTTGGATTCCTCTGAGATGGTGCACATTGGGCACCTCAACCCTGTCTCTCACAGCCAGGCCGTGAGATTCCACACGTGACTAAAGTAAATGGGGAGTTAGCAAAGAAAAAAAAGACAAAAGGTGGAAGGCATGTCGTCTGCAGGAAAGGGAAAATAAAGGAATCAGAATTCAGTGACTATATTCAACAGCGGATTGTCAATAGAATGGGGTGGGGGCAGAGCAGCAAAGGACCTGGGCACTCATGGGTCTCATGGGTCTTGGGTTGCTCCATCCCACCCAGAGTGAATGATCTGATCATGGTTGTCTTCTTTAGACTACAAGTTCTATGGTGCATGAGTGACATTTGCTTTGCTCATTTCTATATAGTAGATGAACATGATTGGCCCCCAAGAATGGGAGAGGAGGCTGTGATTCCGACTATCCTCCGTATCCACTGTGAAACTCGGGGCCAGCAACTTCTCTTTGCACCTCAATGTCCTTACCTGAAGGTTTAATTTAACACTGGGGAAGCCTGCAAGCAGCTCCCAACGTCCAGTCTGGCATGCAATAAACTCAACTTTCCACCACCCTTCCCTTGACTCCCCCACTTTTTCCTGTGCCGCACCCCGCCCAAAGTGTGGAGTCATAAAACTCCACCCAACCTGAGCTCTTACCCACCTCCCCAACCCTTCCCGCTGGACCCCTTTTCTTAAATCAGAGGGCCGATGTTCCTAACATCTGACTCTAGGGTCCCTTAATCCCAGAATGAAGGGCTGGGGACCCAGAGCATGAGTGGACCTTGGGTCTGGCCCGGTTGCGGTTGCCATAGCAAAAGCGACAGTCCCCAGCCACAGGTTCCCTAAGTGACTGGTTACTCTTTAACGTAACCACCCACCTTGGGTGATTAGAAGAATCAATAAGATAACCGGGCGGTGGCAGCTGGCTGCGCTCACTGCCTTCCTGGTGGACGACTCCGGGTCGCCCCTCTCCGGCTGTGTGTGGGCCCCAGCTCCTCCATGCCCCCCAGTGTCTGGCTGGGTGCATTTGGCCATGGTCAGTGTGAACATGCCCCTTGGGGCTCCAGTGGAGACTCCTTATGGTGAGTGAGGTTAATAGCTGGCTCTTCTGGGGCCAGGGAAAGGGGGGAAAGAGAACGACTGGCCGGGATGGGACCATGGTCAAGTTTCGGAGGACACGGGATACCTGGTGCATTTCTGATGGGTTCAAAGCCCCTCCAAAGGTGCCTTGAGAATGACTGGAAGCTCAGAAGAGGCGCCAGTTTTGTTCTTTAAGGTATCTGATGAGGACATGGCTGTGTGGGGTAGGAAACATGGGGTGGAGCTGTGGGAGCTTGTGGCCTGGCCTTGGTTCATTTTGCCTGCGGAAAGCTTTGCATAAAGCCTAAGAAGGTAGGGTCCTCTTATCAATGCAACCACCTATAGCCACTGGAAACAGTTCTGGGCCTGTTCTTTAACCAGCTGGGGTGTAGACCTTGGTGAATGATTCCCAAGAATGAGGCTGTTGGTCCGCCATGCCTCCTGGGGGATGAGGTTTAAAGCCCAGCCTAGCAAGAGCCTTAGAAACAGAACATGATCCTGGGTTGCCTGTGTGCTTCTCAGAAGGGAGACTGAGGAAGTATGCTGCCTACTGACTGGAGAACCTCTTTGGGTGATCCCCCAAACTGGAAGCAGACCAAATGAGAGTGACCAAGTAGACTCATAATGGAATGCTGTCCCCATCATTATGGAGCCCCAAATTTGCAGATCTGTGTGCCCATGGGGAGGAAACTCTAAATTGCAGTAAGCGAAAGCAAAAACCCATGTCTACTTTCTGATAACAAGCCGGATGTAGTCATGTGTGTGTGTGTGTGTACACATGAGTTTGTATTTGCAAAGAAAATTCTGTTGGGGGGGCAAAGGAACTGGTGACAGCTTTGTTTCTGAGGTAGAAGATTGAAGAGAATATTTTTCTTTTGGGGGCGTCTAGATTTTTCTAAACAATCAGATATATTTTACCAACCTATAAAATCACATGTGTATCTGTGCATACTCAGATCTTGGCATCTGGAATGCAATGGATTGTGGATCTAGTTGCATTGCAAGACGCTTGTCCAAATCATTCAACAATGAAATCTTTTATTATTATTATTTATTCAATTGTGTGTGTGTGTGTGTGTGTGTGTGTGTGTAGAACCACGAACGAATTCGGGAACCACCATGGACGCCTCCACCTCGTTTACTCTGGCCTGGGATTCACAGGCTCCGCCCTACCAGGACCAAAAACGCAGGCCGCCCCCGCTTCTGCCCGTCGTCTATACGTGGGGTCTAGGATCCGAACTCGGGACCTTCTGCCTGCAAGGCAGAGGCTTAACCCCTGAGCCACCTGTCCAGCCCCTCAACAATGAATTCTTGAATCTATTTTCTCTTCGGTAAAATGGAACTAATTTCACTAAGTTGGGGATTACAGGGGCATAGTTAAAGGGCTAGACATAACTTCATCCACAGTTAAAACTCCATTGATTTATGGCCAGACAAAGACTCATTGGCTTCTTTTTTTTTTTTTTTTTTTTTTTTTTTGAGAATTAAGGTAGAGTTTATTAGAAAAGAGAAAGGTTGGAACTCACAGACTCTTCATACATGGAGTGCCATGAGGAGCTAGGGCACTTCCATGAGAAGCAGAAATAAAACAGAGCTCATGGCAATAGAGTGCCATGAGGGGCTAGGGAGCCCATGAGAACTCACAGTGCCTAGGCATGGAATTCATGAGGAGCAAGGAACAAGAAACAGACTCATGGCACTGGAGTGTCATGAGGGGCTAGGGAGCCTCCAAGAAAAGTAGGCAGCTGGAAACAGACTCATGGCACTAAAGGGCTATGAGGGGCTAGATCGTCCAAGACTCTTTGGCTTCTTTTTTTTTTTTAATTTTTTTTATTATTATTTATTCAACTGTGTGCATATGCGTGTGTATGCGCGTGTCTGTGTGTGTGTGTCTGTGTATGTGTAGAACCACGGACGAATTCGCGAACCACCATGGGCGCCTCCACCTCCTTTTGCCCCGGGATTCACAGGCTCCGCCCTACCAGGACCAGAAGCGCAGGCCGTTCCTGCTTCTGCCTGGTGTTTATACGTGGGATCTGGAATCCGAACTCAGGACCTTCCGCCTGCAAGGCGGAGGCTTAACCCCTGAGCCACCTCTCCAGCCCCTTCATTGGCTTCCAAAGAGGCCAAATAGTCAATTTCAGGGAAGGACAGACCTTTCCGTTATCTCAGGCTAGGCTAGTTCCTACAGAGTCCCTCCTAAAGGATAATGTAATAATAGTATCACCCAATAGTATCTACTTGTCTCCTATGTTTATACACTTGGGAGGACATATATATGTCTTCTCGACTACATTCATGTGCAGTGTTTACCATGTAGGCGTTATCCAACAGAAAGGTGCTAACATGGATAGATGGATGGATGGATGGATGGATGGATGACAGATTAGTGATTGGACAGATAGATGGTTGGATGGAAGAATGAATGGTTAAATGATGGATAGTTGAGTGTGTGTATGGATATATGGATAGACTGATGGATAGACAGATGGATGAATGGATTGGTAGAGCATTTAGAGGAACACATGTATATAATAATGTCTAAAAGACCCCATCTTCAGACAAAATAGATCTGGATTGGTGCCCCACTTTTGACTTTTCTTTCTCTTCCAAAATGCATGACTTCCTGAGGAATTCCATAGCTTTAACTGTCACATGAACTAGGGAAGTGTATTAGGAGGCTTTGACAAAAAATTCTCATTCCGATAAGAGAAATAAATACTTTGAGGAAAGCAAGCAAAACCTTCTCCTGGAGACAACAGGAGCCGCTCCCTAAGTTTCTCAGGTGGAGGTGAGCTCTTGGTGAGGGTCTGGTACACAGCAGAGCCTCGGTTAGAGGCAGTGGAGGACATGAGCTGTAAGGACCAGTGCCCCAATACACAAATACTTAAAATAGTGCCATAAATCGAGTTGTTTCCTAATTTGAACCCATAGCAGAACAGTCTCTTTGTTATGGCGACCAGGAGGTGAACTTGGACTTCCTGTGGACATCCAATGTGCCCTCCTGGCTTCTGATTCTGCCCTGCACTTATTGTTGTTCTGATTAGACAGTTGGTGTGAATTGTGTCTGTCTAGACACCTAGACTATAAATTCCATGAGGTCAGATACACTGGTGGTTCGTTGGACCTTGTTGGTCTCATAAAGTATGGCATGATGGTTGGCACACAGAGGCGTCTGTTGGATGAACCCATCTGAAGTTTTGAAGAAATGGCTGTAACAATGATCATCCTCCCTGCTGGCCAGGTCCAGGCCCTTGCTGTTCTTTTGGCCGTCCTCACCCTTGGGCTTTTGTTCCTCTATCTGTCCCATTCTAGACCCAAAGTGGTTGTCCCAGGATCAGGCATCATGCTGACCCTCAAGTGCCTGAAACTGGAGAGAAGAGGAGTGCCACATACTTTTTTTTTAGGCAAAAAGCAAAACAAGTTTTCTCCAGAAACCTCCCAGCAGACTTCCCTGGGTTCAGGCAAGCGTGAAGTCAAGGTGGGGAGAAGGACAGCGAGGCCTGCTTAGCCTCGTGATGCTCCTCCACTGGGCTTAGCACACTGCTGCTGAGTCTGTGCTGCGGTGGGTTTCCGGACCACTGTACTGTTGGTATCTTGGCTGGTAAATTCATTATGGAGGGTCATTCTACTTCTGCTTCATCCACCAGAGGACAGTAACATCTCTCTCCATCAGATGTGCCTTCTGACAATATCTCTAAATAGCCCGGTTCTCCACCTCCCACTCCCTCACCCCTATCCCCTGCCTCAGGACATCTGTACATTATATGGGAGCAGGAACAACCATGGGCAGTGTCTTCCACAGTGGGGTATACTGTGACTCATGGGTTAATATTTGCTTTGGGTGCCAAGATCTAGCTAATTTTGGTGTTGTCCTGAGCAACTGTGAGACTGATACTATGGCATGTGCATTATGTGTTAATTTGACTCCTGGCATAATTTTTTTCTACCTTTGTTTTCCTTGATAATTAATTTTGCCCCTTTAGTAATTTATCTTTTCTGTAAGTGTCTCGAATCTACTATAGAGCCAGACTTATATTTGCCTAATTCTTTTTTCTTATATTTGTTTGACTCATACTTCATGAGTGGATAAATCAATGGAAAGATGGACGGGTGGATGAATAGCTGTCAAAGGAATGATTATATAGGCAGATTGATGAAAACATAGTGATAGGTAGGTGGATGGGAAGATGAGTGGAGAGACAGATGGGTAGATGGATTGGTATATAGGCAAGTGGATGGACAGATAGGGAGTATGATGGACCACCAGTGATGTATATGATGGTTGTAGAGATACATGAATACATATGATGAATAAATAAGTAGCTGGATAGAGGAGCAGCTGCTTAGAGGATGGGTAGATTGATAGAAGATGTGATTCGAGGGCGGATACATGAGACAATGGATGGATGGGTGGATAGATGAGGGATGGATGGATAGATAGATAGATTGATAGATGGATGAATAGATGGATAGATGGATGGATGAATAGATGATGGATGGATAGATAGATGGATAGACAGATGGCTAGATAGATGGATTACAAATGGACAGATGGATAGGTAGATGAATGATTAGATGGATAGATGATAGGTGAGTATGCTGAGAGGGCTGGAATAGCTTAGAACAGAACAAGTAATATTATCACCTTGGATAATATGATCACTGAACAAAGGCTCCATTAGGGAAATAGAACTGTTTCCAAGTGCCAAGTAAGTCTGATTTTCTTCAGAGCTAAAGATCTAGTCCTTTCAGCCAATAGCATCAGACCCAGAATAATGCCGTGGTCAGGGACATTCTGGTAAGGATCCCTCTCTTTTAATTTTTTTTAAATTTTTTTATTTATTCAGTTGTGCGTGTATGCATGTGTGTATGTATGTGTATGTATGTATGTGTGTGTATATGTGTGTGTGTGTGTGTGTGTGTGTGTGTGTGTGTGTGTGTGTGTGTGTATAGAACTACGGACAAATTCGGGAACCACCATGGACGCCTCCACCTCCTCCTTGTTTACTCTGTCCCTGGATTCACAGGCTCCGCCCTACCAGGACCAGAAACGCAGGCCGCCCCCACTTTTACCTGGTGTCTATACGTGGGGTCTAGGATCCGAACTCAGGACCTTCTGACTGCAAGGCAGAAGCTTAACCCCTGAGCCACCTCTCCAGCCCCATTTTTTTAATTTTTAATTTTTTTTTAGTGTGAGTGTGTGTGTGTGTGTGTGTGTGTGTGTGCGCGTGCCTGCGCATACATGTGTGTCTGTGGCTGAAGATACCCCAAGGGTGACTTCAGGAATCACCTTGGATTGTATTACCTCCTCTTTGCTGTGCTCTGGCGATTCCCAGGCTCCACCTTCCAGCTCTGAAAGTGTAGGTCATTCCCGACTAGCATTTGAATGTGGAATCTGGGATCTGAACTCAAGACCTTCTGCTTCTGAGGCAGTCTTAACCCTCGAGCCATCTTGCCAGCCCCAAGGCCTTCTCTCTTAAGGCTGCGTAATGTTGGGCTCTTGGCTTCACTCTCTGCTCCTCAGATTCTTTTAGTTTTGTTGTTTTTGTTCTTGAAACATGATCCCACTCTGACCGGGGACCCTGGAACTTGTGCAATCCTTTGCTTCTGCTGGGATTACAGGTGTGTGCCCCCATATCTGACCTCAATTTCTTCATCCATCAAATAAGTGTTTGGTGGTTGTGAGGATTTCATGATCCTACAAGGAGAGGGTACCTTAGATTGCAGCATGCTTTGCCCCTGTAGAGGGCACTGGGCCCAAGCAGAGTAGGACTTTAGACATGGGGCTTTGAATGTTCCAATTCTTCATTCTCAGATTACTAATCTTTCCTACCATCGCTCCCATCCCCACTTTAACATCTTCCTGCCCAACCTCAACTTAGTAGCTTCTATGTCTCTGTGGTTGACAAACAAGTGAAACTTCCAGAAACCAACCTATTTTGGGTTTTACTCCAGACTTGGTGGGCCAATGGGTCAGGTCAGGGCACGACACAAGTTCCACACATCCATCACGTTTTATAGAGTTCTAGCTGTGATTTTGGGCATCTCAGTCAGTTGGAATTTGGAGACTATTGCCTTACCTCCTCCCATTCAGCAAAGGGAGGACCAATTCTCCCATCTTCAGTTCCCTGAGTACAGATATAGGCATGTGTCACCACACCCAATTTGTATGACACAGGGTCTCACTATGTATCCCAAGCTGGCCTCGAACTCATGATAATCCTATGTCAACCTCCCAAGTACAGGGATTAGAGTTGGGAGCCTCCACACATGACTAAGATAGGAAGATTTTTTGGGGGGGGGGAATGTTTGTATAATATTTTGAGACAAGGTCTCGTGTAGCCCAGGCTGGTCTGAAACCCATTATGTAGTTGAGGATGATCTTAGACTCCTGATACTTGCTCATCTCATGCGCCACTAGGCCTGACTTTAAGGCGGGAAGTTTTATATTCGTTTTAGAAACAAGGAAATAGCCTCAATTTTCACAAGTGACTTCCCCTGTGCCATCCATTAACTAGATGTATTGTCACACCAGACCATCACTGTAGCTGGACTTGTGCCCCTCTCTATAGTAGCTTCTATTTCCCACTTAGGAATCTATCTGGGTTGCCATGTAGTCTTGTCTCTGGGTTTGCTTTGAGGGCACTGAGCATGGTGCTGTTCAGGTAGACCCTGCTCTTAGTCTTTCTGCACAGTCTACCTGAATGAACCATTTCATGATAGGAATCCAAAGGTTCAAAATGTTTGAAAAACCATCCAACTAAACTGCTGTGTTTCATGTTGATTTCACCCCAGTAACAGACCATACGATGTATAGGTGGGTTTACATTAGTTTGGGTAGTATGACCTGATGTAGCAAGTGAACCTCAAAGATGAGTTTAAAGTTTATTTGCTCCTATTGCTTAGTCATCCAGAAGCTGTAGGCGTGGCACTTACCACTTCTGCTGCTACCTCATTGGTGAGAACTAGTCACATGGCATCAGTCCAAGCCCAGGCTGTCACGCCATGTGTTCCTGTTCTAGGCAAGTTGTACTCTAGAAATAGCTCTAACTATGGAAAAGATATATGAATGTTTCGGTTACACAGTTGAACATCCGACCCACAGGATTATACATACACATGGGTGCACACATGTGACATATGGCTGACAAAATTTGAACATGTAATTTTTAGAACAAATAGTTTAATTTTTAAAAGTGCATAGATACAGGAAAAGTGAAAAGCAAGATAGACCGTTTCCAAATGGTGGACTTAGATCTATCAGCGCCCACCCTCCTTTCTCTGCCTGCAAACTTCAGTGAAGCTTGAAATTTCTCGAAGTAACTTGTGGAGGAAGATGAACTTGCTAAAATCTGGAAAGATGTCTCGGGGGTTAAGCCGCTGCCATGCAAGCAGAAGCACCTGAGTTTGGATCCTCAGATCCCACATAAAAACACTAGGTGGAAATGGCAGTGGCCTGCAATTCCAGTCCTGGGAGGCAGAACCTGGGAAACCCCAGAGCAAAGCAAAAAAGAGGTAGAGCAATCCAAGGTGATTCCCAAAGTCACCTTTGGGATTCAACAGACACATAGTGCTCTCTGATTCACCAGAACCCCCCATACAGAAAATATCTGCCAAACTTATAACTGAAATTACATAAGATAAATAAAAAAGGAAGAGCCAGATACGGTGGCACATGCTTGTAACCCAGAACATGGGAAGTGGAAGCAGGAAGATCAGGAATTGAAAAACTGCCTCGCCCACATGGTGAATTCAGGACCAATTTAAGCTATGTGAAACTGTCTCAACAACAAGGACAAAAAGGTTTAGCTTAAAAGTGTTTTGAATACGGGCTGGAGAGGTGGCTCAGGGGTTAAGCCTCTGCCTTGCAGGCAGAAGGTCCTGAGTTCGGATCCCAGATCCCACGTATAGACGCCAGGCGGAAGCGGGGGCGGCCTGCATTTCCGGTCCTGGTAGGGCGGAGCCTGTGAATCCCGGGGCAGAAGGAGGTGGAGGCGTCCATGGTGGTTCGCGAATTCGTCCGTGGTTCTACACATACACAGACACACACACACGCGCACATACACACGCACATGCACACAGTTGAATAAATAATAATAATAATAAATAATTTAAAAAAAAAAAAAAAAAAGTGTTTTGAATAGGGCTAGAGAGGTGCTCAGGGATTAAGACTGTCTCACAAGCAGAAGGTCCTGAGTTCAGATCCCAGGTCCCGCATAAAAACACCAGGGGAAACTGGTGTTTTGAATAGCGACCTTAATATATAGATGTTGGATGCTTTCTATGAAAGCCTAGACAGTAAATATTTCAGAGTTTGCAGACCAGATGGGAATCTGCTAGTCAACTCTGCTATTGGAGCACAGATTTAATACATAAATGAATGAATGCAGCTATGTGCCAATAAAACTTTGTTTACAAAAGCAGTCAGTAAGCCAGATTTAATCCAGAGGTTATATTTTGCTGTCTCTTGCTATATACTACATTGAATTGGGTTAAGAAAAATTCAAGTTTATTAGGGTTTTTGCTGTTGATGCTGCTGTTTTGGTTTTGTGCTTGGGGACAGAACCCAGGTCCTTGCACGTGCTCGGCAATCTCTTGACCACAGAGTTACAGCCAAAGCCCTAGAGCTTTATGTGTTATTTCTAGAGTACAATTCCATATAGTCTTCTCCAGAAATTACAAACCAGCAGTGCCTGTTTCAAGCTGCTAAGGACTCCAAATCTATTAATACCCCATGCATAATTGATGTTGACGTTATTAAATGATTTCTTTTCTTTGTCTGAAAAAATAATTTGTTTAATTGAAAATCCTGGAAGATCTGCTCCCTTATATGAACAGGCTGACAAGATGAGACCCTCTCCCCTATTTTACTTTCATAGCCACTTCGGATACTCTTCACCAGACAGCAGGCAAGGACAATTCCCAGGAGCTCAATGAGAGTAATACCCAAAGCTGCTGCAGCCACCAGTAGCATATTCTTCCTCAGCCAGACACCAGTCATCTCTATGCAGCCTTCAGGATGGATCGACAATAGCTTGAAATTAATTCCACAGCCCTCAATGACATTCAGGCAGCCTGAGTCAGGGACGTGGTCCTCGGCCATGCCAGGGATAGTCCCCCAATCGGTGTAATTAGTAGCCATCAGAGCACTTCAACTCTCCTGCAGCTGGTCCAGAATCAAGGCTGTTTTGTTGCCTTTAGGGTAATTTTGCTGCTGAAAGTCATTACTAAACTCTGACTTCACCTTCTCTCTAAACGCACAGCTAGCAATGGCCATAGCCACCTGCAAGCATGGTCAGAGACAGGAGATGGCGTAATCCCAAGACAGCAGTTCTGCTTGTGGCAGGACCCACAGAGCCCACAAAGGTTGCCAGGAAGAGGAAGGCGTCCATGGCAATGATGAGCACAGGCCACGGGGTGCCTGAAGTAGTCCCATGGCTAACGATGGTCTAGTACAGCCTGGACGGCTATACCAACGGCAAGCAATCCCACTGCACAGAATGTAGAGCAAGAACTTGACCCATTTCATTCCTCCTTCCGCTGTGGCTGCTGGGCCTGTGCTCCGAACGCTGGGCGGTCCTCTCCCTCCGGGGCTCTATTTATTTGTGTGTGTGTGTGTGTGTGTGTGTGTGTGTGTGTGTGTGTGTGTGTGTGGTGTGTGTGTGTGTGTGTGATGGGGCAACAGGGGCACTGGGTGTCCCTGTGGAGGGTCAAGGGTGACTTTGAGAGTCATCCTAGATTGCTTTCCTCTCCTCTCCCTTTTGCTTTGCTCTGGGATTTCCCAGGCTCCACCCAACAAAGTCGGAAGTGCAGTGCAGGTTGCTGCCATTTCCATATGGGACCTGGAATCTGAACTCAGGACCTTCTGCTTGAGAGGCAGAGTCTTAACCCCTGAGCCATGTAAGTGACTTCTTAACATTTATTTTTATGTTGCTTTTTAAATTTTTTTAATCTTTTTTTTGAGATAAGATTCCATTTAGTCCAAACTGGCCTTGTCTGGTGCGTTTGAACTTCGGACCTTTCTGCCTCTAATTCCTGAGTGCTGGGTTCACAGGTGGCACCACCATGCCCAGCTCCTTTCATTGTTTGAAATATGTTCTATCCTCCTCTCTTACTTAGTCTTCAGTGACTGTGATGGATATGTGACCCGAACAATTTAGGGGGAGAACGGGTTCTTATGCCAGCCTATGATTCTCTAGGTTATGGTTCATTAAGATGGCACAGACTTCATACCTACATCAGGAGCTGAGGCAACTGGCCACAGCATCTCCACAGGAAGATGCTAAGACATGGGCATAATTTCTAGCTTGCCAGTTTGCCAAAGTCACCACTCAGAGGCTTGTCTTTTTTTTTTTATTATTATTCAATTGTGCGTGTGTGTGTGTGTGTGTGTGTGTGTGTGCGCGCGCGCGCGCGCGCATGTGTGTAGAACCATGGGCGGATTCGGGAACCACCATGGACACCTCCACCTCCTCCTTGTTCACTCTGCCCTGGGATTCACAGGCTCCGCCCAGAAACGCAGGCCGCCCCTGCTTTCCTCCTGGCATCTATTCGTGGGGTCTAGGATCCGAACTCAGGACCTTCTGCCTGCAAGGCAGAGGCTTAACCCCTGAGCCGCCTCTCCAGCCCCTCAGAGGCTTGTCTTAACTAGATAATTCATAGCATTCTTTTTTTTTTCTTTTAATTCATAGCATTCTTTAGGGCTGGGGATGTAGCTCATTTGGTAGAGCTCTTGGGTGGCCTGCACAAAGTCCTGAGTTTGACCTCCAGCATCAAATTAATTTAGGGGTGATCAAAGGGCTGTAATCTCAGTACTCCAGAGGTAGAGACCAAGACAGAAGGATCCGGAGTTCAAGGTTATCTTGGCTGCTGTGGTGCTTTTCTATTTAAATCACTTGGGGGAAGAGCCTCTAGGCATCCCTGCGGTTAAGCGAGGTGGGAAGACGCCTCCTATGGGAGGCCCCATGCCGGAGCCTGGGTCTTGCACTGAATGAAAGCGGAAGGCACACTGGAGCACGCATCCCGGATCCCCGCTTTCCAGGTGTAGATGCAACAGGCCAGCTGCTTCAAACGCGCCTGCTGCTCTTGTCTCCCGCGGCGACTGCAATGAAGTTCACGTTGAATTGTAAGTTGAAATAAGCCCTCTCCCCTTGTACGTTGTTTTTGGTTGGGGTAATTTATCACGGTAACTGAGAAGTAGCTAAAACAGCTATTTCACAAGTTCCAGGCCCTCCTGGGCTACCATGAGACCCTGTCTTGAAACAAAACAAATAAAACCCTAACATGTGCCCACCTGGAAGGGATTTGCATTTATCAAAATGACCCTGTGAAGGAAGTTCTGTTGGCATCAAACAAACTGTGTAGATGAGGAAACAGGGTACAGAGAGTCAGGTCATCCAGCCAAGCGGGCACGGGCACTCAGAGGTGATCTAGGTGCCAACTGGACAACCCAGACTTTCACTGAACAGAAATGGAATGGAGGAAAAATGTGTTTGGGGCTGATGCTGATGGGTGGGCCGAAAGTTTAAAAAACCACTGGATGGAATGCGCCAAGAGTCATGCGGCAAACATCTGAGTTGCATATTTTTTACTGGTGGCGCCACGGGGCACAGGACTGGGTTAAGGAAGGACATGGACACACAGTTTAAGTTCTTTCTAGATCTGTTTCACTGTTAGGAAAATCATAATTAGGATATTAAGGTACTAACATAAACCTTTACAAATTAGTGTATCTTGGGTTGGGGAGGTGGCTCAGGGGTTAAAACCTTTTGCCTCGAAAGAAAAAAGGGCCTGAGTTCAGGTCCCCAAATGCCAAGTAAAAAATGCCAAAGTAGGTGGATGTGGTGGTGGTGGCCGCCCGTAATTCTGGCCCAGGAAAGAAGAGCCCGGGAACAAAATCATTAAGGAAGTTAGAACAATTCAGAATGATTCCCAAGATCATCCTTGGGCCTCCATAGGCACACACACACTCAAGTGTCCTCTGGCACGCGTGCGCACGCATGCACACACACACACACACACACACACACACTCACACTCAGAGTGTATCTTCAAAGAAAGAAAATATCCAATAAATAATTACATGGAAATAAAGTGGAGACCTTAGGAAGAACTATGAGGAGGAATATGGATGCTGGAGCAGTCAGTTCTGTCCTGAGTCTGTCTTGGTCCTGCTGTGCATTCCTTGCTTGCTGGCATTATCTCATCACTCCTACAGCATTTACTGCCATTCTGAGCACTTGGTAAATATCAGCTCTACTGATTTCTCTTTGGAGAAGGTTGAGATGAGCCTCTCCTCATATCATCTCTCAGGAGAGATAGCAAGCCTCAGATGGATTTAAACACCACCCAGCCCTGGAGGGACAAATAGAGGACGGAAAAGGTCGAAACTAGTGGAGGTCACAAACAAACCCACTGTGGGGTGAGAGCTTATCCCCCTGCCTTTCTATCTAGTTAGATGATGGATTTTAGCTTTAACTCCCTTTGCCCTGAGGCAGTAGGTGAGATTTCTTTATCGAACTGGGCTCCCGGTTCTTTGGAAATGGGGTCAATGAGACTGATGCTGCTTCGCCTTCCTCAGTCCAGTGGATGGAGGGGAGGGAGCCCAGAATCTTCCTCAGACTGCAGGGATGGCTCCTGTGGAAAGGGTCAGTGTGGTTCTGATGTGGTGTCACGTGAGAGTTACCTGCTATAAACAGCAGAAGGTAGTGTTTAGCAGCCGGCCAGCAACTTGCTCAGACAGATGAAGATGAAGGCTAATCCCAGGCTTACAAGGCTGAGGCAGAAGGATCACAGTGTAATGCCAGCTACATAGGGAAACCCCAATTCAAAACATAAAGCAACTGTTGGGCATTTGGATTGATTCCACAGCTTTGCTATTGTAAATAGTGCTGCAATGAACATGATTGTGCTCCTGTCACTGTAGTGAATTGCTATTGTAATAGAGTTCCCATGCTAACGGGGAGCCCAAGAAGGGGCCCAGGACTATGCCACTTAGTCCTGAACCCTCACTAGGGTGGAAGACTCAGACGAGGTTCGGTGCCCACAAAAATGGATGCTCCAGGGGGTGGGAGGGAGGTAGGGGAAGGCCTGGGAGAGGAGGAGGGAGGGAGAGGGGTGAAAGAAAGAGGGGAGAGTGCAATGGGCGACGATGGGGGTGGGGGAGGGAGAGGACAGGGTACCTATTGAGATTGTATGATTAGGAAAAAAATAAAATGTGGGAGGCAAGAAATAGAAAATTCCAGATAAATACATAAAAAAAAGTCATCTTTGACAGACAGTTGGAAATAAACACTTGATTATATTATAAAAAAGCACAATGAAGCATGGTAGCACATACCTGCTGTACAGCACAGGGGAGGTGGAGAAAGGAGAATTGGAAGTTCAAGGTCATCCTTGGCTGCATAGAGAGTTGGAGACCAGTTTTGGGCTACCTAAGACCCTGTCTTAAAAAAATGGGGGGATGGGGCTGTGGCTAGGAGATGGCTCAGTGATTAAAGCCTTTGCTTCACAAGCAAAAAAGGACCTGAGTTCAGATCCTGAGTCCCTAGATTCCACGGTTAAAAAAAAAAAAGATGGGCTACTATAATTCCAGCCCTGGAAGACTGAAACCCCAGAGCAAAGCAATAAGGAGGTAGAGCAATCTAGGATGATTTCCAATGTCACTCTTGGGCCTCCAGAGGCACACACACACTAAAAGTGTCCACTTGTAGAGAAAGAAGGAAAGGGGCTGGAGAGATGGCTCAGGGGTTAAGACTCTGCCTTTCAAGCAGAAGGTCCTGAGTTCAGATTCTGGATCCCACGTAAAAACGCCAGGCAGAAACAACGACGGTCTGCACTTCTGACCCTGGTGGGCAAAGCCTGAGAAATCCCAGAGCGAAGGTAGAAGCAATCCAGGATGATTCCTGAACTCATCCTTGGTCCTCCACAGGGACATACAGTGCCCTCTGTACACACACACACACACACACACACAAAGAGGGGAGGGGTGCAGCACAACAAGAGTTGGGACAGATGTTGAGAAGTCACAGAGAAAGTAGCGAACTAGGAGCCCGGCGTGTGTTCATTGCAGGTCCCTGCTGAAGACCCTCTGGGCTCTGTCCTGTGTAGAAGAAACCCAGAACTCTTTCCTATGACTGAAAAGGGCCCGCAGGATCTGACATGTGTATAATGATGTCATCTTTACCCCATTTCAGCCAACCCCACTTTTCACGATCCTTCCTCATGATGTGAGGCACATCCCTGTCTCCCCCACACACACACATACTTTCAGGAATGCTTTTCTCCAACTTTTTTTTTTTTAAGGTAAGTTTAAACATCTGGGGTGTTTTTATTTTTGGAAATTTATTCATACTTTCATAATTATTTCTAAAGTACAGACACGGGGTGTATGTCAAAGTTTATTACTGAGGGTATGAATATAATTTTTAAAAAATCAGTATTTAAATTACTTCCCTCCAGACTCTCTTTCCTTAACCAATGTCTTCTCATACTTTGCTTTTAATCTCAAATGACCTCCTTTCCGAAGGGCTTCCTTGACCGCCCAATATAAGAACGTCCCACCTATACCCACCACCGTCAACCCCATGGTCTTCCATGGCCCCCAAATTCCATATTTAGTCATCTGTTTACCCTCTGTCTTCTCTACTACATCTGTTTACCCTCTGTCATCTGTCTTCTACATTCTCTACTATGGCAGGGCCTGGGCCTGGGCCCTGCCATAGGTAAACAAGGCCTCCTCTGTCCAGACAGCTGCTATTTGACAACCGTCTGCTGCAGGACTGGCCAAGGTTGGTCCGTCCACTGCCAAGGCCTCAAGATTCCCCCAGACAGTCAGTGGAGACAGCCACGCCTCGCAGAGGGCTGTGAAGAAATGGTCAGCAAACAGGAAGGCCAAGGAGGTGGACAGACTCCCAGGAGGGGGCAGGAGGTGTGCTTGAGCCTGGTAGAGCCCTGGACCGCATAGTGGACAGTCCTGGGGGTAGCTCTGCTGTAACAGGACTTGCCCCTGGGAACAACTAGGGGGTCTGGGCTGCGGTTCCAATTCTCAACCTCAAGCACCTCCCAACTCCAGGCCTCGATTTCTACACCAGTACATTACACTGAGGGACTATAGATGGTGTGTGTGTGTGTGAGAGAGAGAGAGAGAGAGAGAGCAAAAGAGAGAGAGCAAGAGCAGGTGCATACTTGCTATGCTGTATGTCTGGAGATCAAAGAACAACTTTGAGGTCGATTCTCTCTGCCAAGTAGTCTCCTGATGTCAAACTCAGGTCACCAGATTTATACCCATTTACCTTTACCCACTGAGCCATCTCATTGCCCTGTGTCAAGTGTTTATTTCTGTGGTCGTTGTTGTTTAAATTGGTTTTATTTGCTTATTGTTTATCTGTTTTTGTGGTTTGTTGCTTAAGACAGACTTCATAATGCAGCCTGGACTGGTTAGGAACTCAATATATAACCTGGACTGATCACCAACTCATGGTGATCCTCCTGCCTCAGTTTACCAAATGCTGGGACTTTGGTGTTTGCTTCTTTGTGAGAAGGTCTCATGTTGTCCATGATAGCCTTGAACTTGCTGTGTAGTCAAGAATTACCTTGAATCCTTATCTGCTTTCTCTACCTTCCTAGTACTGGGATTACAGGCACCAGCCACCTTCTTCCTTCCTCCCTCCCTCCCTCCCCCTTCCTTCGTTCCTTCCTTCCTCTCTCTCTCTCTCTCTCTTTCTCTTTCTCTTTCCTCTTTTTTGAATCTCTGTGTGTATGGTGTGTCCATGTGAGGGTGCTCACAAGGTCAGAGGATCCCTTGGGTGTTGGTTCTCACTTTCCACCTCACCTGAGTCAGGGTTTCTCGTTCATTGATGCATATGCCAGCTCGTGACTTCTCTCGAGTCTCCTGCCTCTGCCTTCCGTCTCACCATAGAAGAGCTGGGACTGAAGAATGACTACCTTGACCAATTTCATATGGCCTCTGGGGATTCGAACTCAGGTCCTCACAACCGTGCAGTGCTTTATCCACTGAGCCAACTCCTCAGCCCCACATTTGCTTTAGTTATTTTTGAAGTTTGTATGAGGACCAAGGTAACTTCCGGAATCATCCTGGATTGCTTCTACCTCCTTCTTGCTTTGCTCTGGGGTTTTCCAGGCTCTGCCTACCAGGGCCGGAAGTTCAGGCCTCAGCTGTTTCTGCCTGGTGTTTTTGCGTGGGACCAGAGATCCAAACTCAGGACCTACCCTCTGCTTGTGAGACAAAGTTTTAACCTCTGAACTATTTCTGCAGCCCCCTATTATTGTGTGTGTTTCTCTAGGATCCTCCTCCCGAGACATCTCTGTGTCAACATATGCGGCTGCAGTTTCCTTATTAAACATTCATATGGAACCACAATAGTTTGAAAATCTATACATACAATCTCAGTACTGAACTCTAACCGAGGCTGTGTCCTGGATTAGACCAACATCCTCTCCCATTATCACCCCTTAGTAAATCAGTAAGACTTCAAATAGACTGTGAAAAGTAGAAAAGGGATATTTACTTAATATGGTTATATTGGGAAGAGGGTCATCTAATTATTTCAAAAGTCCCACTTTGGAAATTCAAGCCAGAGGGGAAAGTTTAAACGGAAAGTAGGCGTTAACGGGTCGCTAAGCAGTTCTGCCCCAAGTGTGGTTGTGCCCCCCACCCCCAAGGTGCTCTGAGCTGTCAGAGCTGTGTCACAGTTTCTTCTGGGAGACAAATTCCTCCTCTAGCTGAAATCAGCTCGGGCATGTTTTCAGCGTTCTGTAAAGTCTCTCTCTCCCTCTCTCTCTCTCTCTGTCATTCAGACTCTCAGGGTCCATTCTTCTGATGGTCTTGAGACAGAGCATGGTGTGTGTGGGAGTGGGGTGGGGATTGGGGAGCTGCTGTGCTGTCCCATTATGTCCGGGTTGTCCCATGATTTCAGGCCTGGGGTTGAGATGGAGAGAGGTTGATGTGTTTCCCTTCCGGCGTAGGTCAGAAGGTTTTGTTTGGGTTGGTCTTGCTTTACTTTGTTTTATCGGGAGGTAAGGACTGAGTGTGGGGAGGGACACTGGTGAAGATGGGGTTGAAGGCTCCGTCTTGGGAGAGGAGGCTTAGAAAGCTGTGAGGAAACTGACTTGAAAAACCAAGCAGGGCTGGGGATGAAACTCAGTTTTGGGTTTTTTTTTTTTTTTTTTTTTTGCCTTGTGTATATGTAGCCCTGGGTTCCACTACATAAAGAAACCTTCCAAGGGTCGACAAGATGGCTCAGTGGGTAAGCGTGCTTGGCACAGAAGCCTGACAACCTGAGTTTGATCCCCGGGACCCTCATAAAGGTCCACGGAATGAAGGACTCCACAGAGTTGTTCTTTGAGCTCGACACATGTGCTGTGGCATGTGCACATCCACATTCATACAATAATAAATATGTAAGTCAGTTTTTAAGAGCATGGTAGCACTCTTCTGTAATCTCAGAGCTGCAAAGGTGGAGGCCAGAGGGTCAGGAATTCAAGGTTATCCTTAGCTACTAAGGTGTTTGAGACCCGCCTGGGCTGCCCGGGAGCCTTTCTCAACAAACAAACAAACAAACAAACAAGCAAACAAATAGGAATAATATATTTACAGTTATGAAAAAATGAAATTTAATTTTTATTCATATATGTTGTGTGTACATGTATTCGTGTGGGCAGGCATGTGTATACATATATGTGCATTTCCATGTAGAGGCCAGAGGACAACGTTGGGTGTTATTCCTCAGTTTCTCAGGTGTTGTATACCTTTTCATTCATTCAGCTCTGGGATCCACTTGTCTCTCCAGAGGGGAGACGGTGCCACTACAGTCAGCTTTTTTTTTCTTTCATTTTTGAACATGAGTTCGGGGAATTACACTGAAGTTCTCTTGTAAGCTCTTCACTCACCAAACCATCTCTCCAAATCAAAATGAAGTTCAATTCTAAATAGCTCACAAAAAGAAATCTATGAACTTAATATTTTATATGACCCAATATAGCTGAAATATCATTTTAATATCTAATGAATAAAAATGGCTAATGAGATTTCTTTCTTCCATTTTTTAATTTTTAAAAATTTTTTAGTGTGTGTGTGTGTTTGTGTGTGAGTGTGTGTGTGTGTGTGTGTGTGTGTGTGTGTGTGTGCATGCGTGCACTGGCACACACACACATATGTGTATCAGAGGGCACTGTGTGTCCCTGTGGAGGACCAAGGGTGACTTTGGGAATCATCCTAATTGCTTCTACCTCCTTCTTGCTTTGATCTGGGATTTCCCAGGTTCTGCCCACCAGGGCTGGAAGTGTAGCCTCTTCTCCTGAGCTGTTTCTGCCTGGTGTTTTTTTACATGGGACTTGGGATCCGAATTCAGGACCTTCTGCTTGTGAGACAGACTCTTAACCCTTGAGTCATCTTTCCAGATCCTTTCTTTCAATTTTGATGTTAGATCTTCAAGACACTAGATGTGTTTGATACTGACAGTGCCACAGTTCAAGTGTGCTTGGTGGCTGCCATTTTGGATGATATAGCTATGGCTGTGTATATTGTGAATTATGTCCCCCACCCCATATATATACGTACATTTGAAACAGGCTTCCATGTAGTTCAGGTTGGCCTCAAAATTGTTATATAGCCCAGGCTGGGATTTGAGATGCACAACACCACACTAAGGGTGCTGATTAGTCTCAGCTATCAACTTTTCTTTTTTTTTATTTTGCGTGTGTATATCTGTATGCTGTGTGTGTATGTGTCCGTGTGTATCAGAGGGCATTAGGTGTGCTTGTAGAAACCCAAGGGTGACTTCACAAATCATCCCATATTGCTTCTACTTCCCTTTTGTTTTGTTCTGGGGTTTCCCAGGTTCTACCTCCTAGGATTAGAAGTGTAGGCTACTGCCCTTTCTGCCTGGCATTTTTAATGTGGGATGTGGGAGCCTAACTCAGGTCTTTCTGTTTTCGAGACAGAGGCTTAACCCCTGAGGCATCTCTCCAGCCCCACAGCTGACCCTCAGGAGGCCGACTATCTCTGAGGATGCACCTGTAGGAGATTGTCTGATTGCTTTACTTGAAATGGGAAGCCCTGTCCATTGTGGATAGCAGCATTCCCTATATTGGGGGTGTGTACAAAGATGTGGACCGTATAAAGACAGAAAGAGTAAGCAGGCAGTGGGCATGTATTCATTGCTTCTGCTCTTGGCTCTGAAGTTGATGTGGTCTTAGGCTCAGTTGCTGTGATTCTGTTGCCATGATGGACTGTACTCAGGAACTGTGAGCTGCGTTGGGTATTTTATTGCGACATGGGTTAGGAGACTAAGACCCTAGGCTACCATTGCTCTTCAAGATCACACGCCCTGCTCTTTGCTCATTCATAAAAAAGAAATTTTATTGTATTATTTATTCTTTGGCTTCTTTTCTTGATTCAGTGCTGGGAATTGAACCAAGCAAGGCACCAGCTTTCATTCATATAAATGTAGAGTGGGACTAAACAGCTCGAAGCAAGCGTTAGAAATCCGACGCTGAGTCTTCCACTGGATTTTAATAATAGCAATCCTGCTTTCCCCCCTCACCCCCATTTTGGGGGGGCAGCGTTTTGCTCTTTTGCTGTGTAGCTCCAACTGATCTGGTGCTCTGTAGGCGAGGTGTAGCCGAGGACAGACTCAATCTCTCAGCCATACTTCTGCCTCGGGCTGCACAATGCTGCATTTGCACTTCCCACATTTTGAGTGTGCCCAGCAAGCTCTCTTTTCCCAAGAGCAGGACTTTGCTTTGTGGTGCTGAGACAAGACCCTTGATCTTTCTCATGCTGGGCTAGCACGCAAGCTCGGAGCCATAGCCCCAGTCCTGTTCAGCACTGTAAACAACATAACTGCAACTGCGTGCTGGGCACCTGCATGCCAGGTGTATGAGGCTTATCACACCTGCTCGAGAAACACTTCATAAAGAGGCTCTATTGTTGATTCCTATCTTACGGGTGAAGCAAACACAGCTTGAAGAGCTTGTAACTCTCCCAAGGTCAAACAGCCACACATGGGAGGGTTTTTGGTTTTTTTTCCTTGTTCTCCAGGGAGTTCAGGGTCCTATCCAAAATCATTTGGGTGGCTTTGGGTTCCTTTGTTACCCCTGGATTCATAGCAAGTTTGAGGCCAGACTAGTCTATATAGAAACTTGTCTGAAGAAAAAAATCCATAGATCTAAGTTAAAAATGTATTGATGTAAGCAAAAAATTATGTAGGTGACAGTATGGTGGCTTTGGAAGGTCTGTGGCATCCTAGCAGGTCAGCAGAGGCCATGTTGAGACGGTAGCTCCTACCAGGGGCCACAGTTCAGTTCTTATCCTTCTCTTGATGTGCATCCTGGTAGGTAGGGGGCGCTCCACACCACAGTGACTCCGCGCCTAGCACAACCACCTCTGCTAAGCTTAAAGCTTCTGAGTGGATCTGACCTACCTTGTTTCTGCGTCCTTCTCATTGGCGGAGACGAGTCTTACCGAAGCACAAAGCGGGAAGTATGATGGACCTGAAAAGAGAGGGGAGAGCAGCCGAGAACAGTCACGCCTAGAAACATAATGCACACATCACTGAACTTAGCTGTCACTTCAAACTAATGCTACAGTTCTTTCTAGTGGAAAGAATAACAGGGAAAAAAGGATGAGACAGGCAGAGAGAATTGTGGGAGAGTCCTCCCAGAGAAAGTGGCAAGTCTGGAGTGATAACATCCTCTCTCCCTCCCTTCTTCTCTCTCTTCCTCCCTCCCTGCCTTTCTTTTTCCTTCTTTCCTCTCTCCCTTTCTTCTTTTTTCTTTCCCAGTCATGAAAAGAACCAACGAACCATAATAGTCTAGACAAGGAAAGAGATTACAAAGGCAGAGACCCAGAGACTAGAAGAAAAAACTGGATGGAAATATTTTAAATTTTTTTTCATTTATGTGTATTTGCATATAAGTAGGTATATGTGGGTGGGTATATATACATGAGTGCACTTGAGTGTTTGTGCCTGTGGAGGTCCACGGGTGATATTGGAAATCACCTTTCATCGCTCTTTCACCTTACTGTTGTGAGCCTGGGTCTCTAATTAAACTCTGAGCATGCCTGTAGGGGTTAGTCTGGGTAGTCAGTCAGCTTGCTGGAGGATTCCCAAGCTCTGTCTTCCCAGACTGGAATTACTGGGAGGCATTTTTAGGTGAGATCTGGAGATCTAAACTCAGGTCCTTTTGCTTTTGAAGCCAGCCCTGGAGGGAAACTTCAAAATTTTGTTTTATATTTATTTATCGTGTGTGTGCATTGGGGGTGGGGGACATGCTTTGTGAAGACCAGAGGACAACTTGCAGAGCTGGTACTCTTTGGAAGGAAATTTTTAAAAGCCAGTATGGTGTCGAGTGGAATGAAATGGGGTTGGAGATCTAGGAATGCCGTGCTGAAGCCTTGGGGAGGGGGAGAGGACAGGGGTTGTCTGAGCTTTATTATGTATACACGAAAATATAGGGGAAGTTTAAGGAGAGGAGTCAAGAGAAGACCTCTACAGACCTCCACAAGTGACAGGGACTGTGCCAAAGTCAGCTCTAGTGGAGATGGAAAAACGAAGAGAATTCTAATACTATTGCAGGTGGCAATTGTTACGCTTTCTGATGACTCTGGAGAGGTGGGGGGTGCAGAGAAATAGTGGGTAAGGGGCCTGTGGACAAGCTGGTGACCCTAGTTCAGTCCCCAGAAGCCTACATGGAGAGAACTGACTTTCAAGTTTTTCTCTGACCCCTACCCATGTCCAAAGCATGAATGAATTCTCTCTTTCTCTCTCTCAATCAATCAATAAAAAAAAAAAACTGAGGCGAGAAAGGCACGGCACCGGACATGATGTGTGCGCTCTTCTCTCAACCGCCTAGGAAGTGCACAACCTGTCCTAATCGCTCTGCTTCCACTGAGTCTGGCGTGAAACTGGTGTTCGGCAGTTATTTTCCCCCACATTTTGCATGTCTATGTTTAATTTTTATTGTGGAAGTGGTATTAACATCAGTCATGTTATAAAGGTCTCTGAATGGAAGAGGCTTCAGCTTGAAGCCAGTACAAAGCCAGGGTTCTTCCCAGATGCCTACGTGCTGGCGCCAGGATTTGACCTGGAAATTGGAGAGGCAGCACAAGGGAAGGCCTTGGGGGAAGGTTTAAAATCCTGTTTTCTGACCGACTGGTGCAATGGGGGGTCACGCTTCCGGGGTGTTGGGATTGCATCGGATCCCATGCATTTCAGAGCGCCAGTTCCCACCGTGGCCACTAGGAGGCGCTCAGGGAGCGCAAAGCTCAGTGCTGGTTGCTTCGGTCGCTCCACCTGCAGATCGCCCCCCAGGACGGGCTGAGCACGCGGAGCTATGCACCCCACAGCAGCGGCGGTATAGAGATGGGGCGCGGGGGTGGGGGGAGGGTGTCAGGACTTTTCAGCTCTGCCAAATGGCCACGCTTCTCTGCGCTGCTCCTTTGGCCCCAGCGTGGACATTGGCTGGCCCAAGGGGTGGGGCTGTGGGTTCGCGAAGGTTTGCGAAGGCTCAGATCCAAGCTGGAAAATTGCGGGAGTCTAGCAAATGACTCAGCAACCCCTTCCGGAGGCCTTCTCTCAGAGTCGAATAGCCTGGACCTTTAAGGTTCTCAAGCGCTTTCCCAAAGCAGTGCCCCTAATCCAAAGGACCCCCCCCCACACACACACACTTTACTCCTTTTCTCTCTCGGCAGTCAACCGCGATTTTGATTTACTTCCCTTTTTTTATTTACCTGCTGTACTGCCTGTTCTCATACATCTTTTCCACCGAAATATAAGCTGGCCAGGGAGCGAATAGTGTTGCAGGCACAACCCAAGGATCTGTTGTTACATTTGAACTGGGATAAACCACAGCCTCCCTTTCCCCCCCCTTACTTTTTAAGGCTGTTGGACTACACTTAATATTGAAAAATATTGGAATTCCAATTTAACTGGATTTTAATTTTTGTGGTCTCTAGTGAAGGGTGAAGCTGATCGCTTGGATGCATGAGTCCTTGTCTTCCCTCATATATTCAGCTGGCTCATTGTGGGGGGGGGAGCGCATGTGTGTGCGTGTTCTAGCGTGTGAGATCTTGTGTACATGCATAGGCTAGAGCAAGATACTGAGCTTTGTCTTTCACCTTACTTCTTTGAGACGAAGTCTCTCACTGAACTGGAAGTTCACACTTTTGGCTAGGCTGGCTGGTCAGTGAGCGCTAGGGATTCACCTGCCTCTTCCTTCTGAAACAGGTATATAGTATGTTGGGCTTTCTATTGTCTGTCTGTCTGTCTGTCTCTGTCTGTCTGTCTATCTATCATCTGAGAAAGAGGGGGCACAGAGAACTCACATGGTAGTACACTGGTCAGAGGACAACTTTCCCTCCACCACATGGGCTTTCCAGGAACAAAACCTCACATCTCCAGGTTTGTGAGCAGGTGACTTACTTGCTCAAGTATCTTGCCAAAGCCCATGCCTGTGCCTGACTTTTTATGTGGGTGATGGTGAGTCAAACTGAGGTGCTCAGGCCCTCATGTTTACAGGCAAATGCTTTCACCCATTCTCCTGCCCCCCATTTATTTTAAATACAACTTAAATACAAAATACAAATATTTTAAATACAATTTTTAAAAAGTTGGACCCTGGGAATTGTACTCTACAGGCTGCAAGGAGGCAAAGGAGGTGCCCTCGAGCCCTCCGAGACAGCAGGACTCTTGGCAGGGGTAGGAGGAAGGGAAGGAGGAAGCGGACAACCAAGATGAGCCAGGGAGCATGCGGAGGGCAAGAGAAGCGTGACTGGCAGTTCTCTGACACGGACCAGGACGGGAGCATGCCATTCCTCAGGTGGCTCTAGAGAGAATGTACCGTGCACAAGAAGGGCATTCATGTTCACCAGATGTCACTACCCACCAACAGGCTTCAATCCTGGCAATTTCTGTGCCCATCCTTGTAGATGGGGAAATTGAGGCCTGATAAAGGAGGCGCCTGACCTGGGCAGGCTGGCAGGGCAAAGAAGAGCTTTGAACTCGGGTCCAATGAGCACAGGCAGAAACGTTCACTTTTATAGAACTACGGGGCTGAGAACTAGAGTCTCAGATGGAAGGAGGAGAACATGCCTGTATGTGCCGTAACCCCAGCGTCCTGGCTGGGGCCAGGGCTTGCCCTGAGAATGTAGCTTCTGGTGGATCAGAACCAGAGACAGGGGAGGAAGCCAGAACAGGTCCCTGGACACAGCTGCTCTAACTTCCTACCTATGTCCAGGTTGGGTCTCCAGGGCTCCCTTTTGAAGCCTGTGGCTCATTTCTTCCCATGGGTCCCAGACAGGTCTGCAGTCTCCATAGAAACCGCCTCTCACCATCCCTGAAATCTCATTGTGACCAGCATTAAGGGATTAGCTCTGTGGGCTGCCGTTGCAGGGTCTTGGGTGCTAGGGCAGCTACAGGAAGCTAGTGGCTCAAGGATGAAGGGGTTGCTCACTGCGGGCGACCTCATAACTCCAGGAGGAGAATGTCCATCGGGGGCTGGGGCTTCTCCCAGGACCCACCAGGTATGCTACTGAGTCCTCATCTACTAGGAAAGAAGCAGTGTGTGTGTGTGTGTGTGTGTGTGTGTGTGTGTGTGTGTGTGTGTATGGGGGGGGAGCAGCTTTGGAAACCAGGGAGAAATCTGGAGCCACTAGCAAGGGGAATTTTATACCCAGAGAGGCTATAAAGACCCTGATGGACATGCTGTTCAAAACAGGGTTCAGATCCCATCTGCAAGATCAGGGGAATCCCAGAGTCTTCTTCGGGGGTACTCCAAGGCCAATAAGCCATTAAATCTTCATTTTTGACTTGGAAGAAACTGAGGCACAGAGTGGGGGAAGGTGACTTGCCCAGAGTCAGCAAACTGAAGCAGGCAAAGAATTCAGGGGTACCCCCGAGGTGGTCTGCACCGAGAGCCTCGGTGAAGCCATCACTGTTTCCTCTGCCTTGAATGTCACGACCTCCTCTCTCTTTCACTGACCTCTGTTTCCTCCAGCCATTTCCTGTTACCTGCCCACAAAACCTGAGGCTGCCAGAAGGCTTTGGGCAGGTTCTATAGTACCAAAGGCCCCACCAGCAAAAGCCTTAACTGTGCCTTTCAGGGTGCGTCCACTCCCCGGGTCTGTATTTGAATGACTTGTTCACCCTTCAGCTTCTCTTTGTAGATTCAGGGCCCAAACATCATGGCCCTGACGGAGGAGCCCACCCACGCTTCCTCTTGCCCGGCAAGGCCAAGTCTACACTTGGCTCAGCTCCAAAGCTCTTAGAACGGCTCTTCCTGGAAGGCCGCATGGATGCTGGGAGACAAACACTGGCTACGGAGTTTAAACTACTGAGGATTGAGGTTGTTGCTCAGTTGCTAGGTCATTTCTCTCGATTGCAGGAAAGCTCTAGGTTTGATCCCCAGCATCCCATAAACAGGGCCTGGTGGCGCACGGCTAGGAATCTCGGCACTCTGAAGGTAGAGGCAGGAGGATCAGAAGTTCGCGGGTCATCGTTGTCTATACAGTGATTTTGAGGACAGCTGGGCTGCGCGAGACCCTGTCACTAAACAAAAACAAAAATCCCAGGACACAGGCATACAGAGAACACAAGGCTGCCTTGCCGAGCTGAGCCTTCTCATGCCAAAGCATATTCTGACGCGATGAGAAACCTCCAGACCATGATAATGAATGCAAAAAACAAGATGCCAAACAGTGCAGAAGGCTGGGGGTGGTGAGAGAGAGTCGCGTGAGCCCATAGGCCCTTGCCCACGCATAAGCTTCTCAGACGAGCTTGAAGATAGTGAGAGAGTAAGAGAAAGGGCACCGTTGGCACACAGGCAGGGGGAACAGGGGAGTGAAGGCCAGGAAAGGAGCCATACAATGTAGGAAGGACTCAGAACTGTAAAAATCTTAACAAACGAGTAACCTAGCGAACAATAAGGACGGTTACAGATACTGATTGCGACCCAGGTGTTAGGAGTTGGTTGCAAAGCACTAACTACATCCTTGACCTGGAACCCAACATGCTCTTGCCAGATCACAACAGTGCTAGCCACTAGTAACTGGAATCTGCACCTACTCTGCCAGTGTAGACAGTGCCAAGCATGGTGTAAACATCACCCATGACTCAGCATCCTGACTCTCGAGGGAGTCGTATCACTGATGGGGAAGCATCAACCTTCTGGGAATTTCAAAAAGAACTCAGCTTAATGCACCAGCCCTCTGGTTCCAAGTTTGTTTGTTTGTTGTGTGTTTGTTTGTTTGTTTTGAGACAGGGTCTCACTAGTAACTCAGACTAACCTCCAATTTACTAGGTAGCTGAGGTTGCCTAGAACTTATGATCTTTTGACTTCAGCTTCACAAGTACTGGGATTATGGGCGTGCCCCATTGCATCTGCCTGGCTATCTTGTCCTACTCCAAGTTTGATTCTTGGTCTGTGTTGGGACCTGGGAATCTTCATCTTATCTTACCCCCTACCCCCATCCTACCGGGTGATAGGGATAGAAACCCAGGGTTAGATCCTGTGTTGCATGTTAGACAATCAAGCTCCCACTGAATCATTCTCCAGCCCAAGCATCTTTGAAGACCCAGATCTAAAATACTTTTGAAAGATCTCAGATGAGACGGCTTCATTATCCAAACTGAATTTCTTCTTGGCTTCCCAAATGGGTACTGAACCCAGGAGACGAAAAACGAGGCACCCAGCAGCTTACACGGAACCTTTTGTGAACAAAAAGTAGGTGTCCCTCTCTGGATGGCTCTAGGGCCAAGGACTTTGGAACAGGGCTAGCTTTCTGCCTCCCCCCTCTCCCCACCTTGTGGGTCTTCTTGCTTGGAGGACGTTTGTGCAGTGAGCAACCCATGTACCCGCACATAAAGATCCTGGCCTGTGAAGTACTTTACCCCAGTGGCCTCCGGGCAAATATCTGGGGCCCCTTGGAGCAGAATACAGGGAGATTAGGATTCTGAATGGTAGACTTAGATCTACCAAGATCCTGAGCTAGCAGGGGCTCCTGTTAACCCAAGGTCACCCTGCAGATAAAGTTAGGAACATAAACAGGAGAGAGGAACATCAGCAGGAAGACAACAACACGCTCAGTCTAGATGTCACAAGCCACCTGGCAGCAGGCAGACAGCCTGCAGGAGGCCCTGCCCACAGGGACCCAAGTCCTCCTGGCTTTCTTCCTGACCATTCCCCTGACCAGACCTCCCAAACCTTGTGGTCAGCATCTCCCACAATCCCCTGCTCCCTGTCCAGAGCAAGCCCGTTTTCCGGCCAACCTTCACTGACCGCTACTATATCTGCAGAGCAGTCGTGGAAGAGCATGGTAGCCCTAGGGATTAAGAACATAAATTTCTGAGTGAGCTTGGATTTGAGTCCATATCTTATTTCCTATTGGCTGTGTGATCTTGGAACATGACTCAACTTCTCTGTGCCTGTGGTCCGCAAAATAGTAATGAAAACATGCCGGCATCAGAACGGGGCATGAATTCACGAATGCACACCCCCTATGCAACTGATTGGCAGGATTCAATTGGGACACTCCGTGCACATGTTTGGTGCTATTTTATCCTCGTGACAGACTTAGAAGTTAGGCATTTTCCCAATTTACAAGGAAAGAAACTGAGGCCAAGAAGTCTACATAGTCAGGGATCTGGGCTCCAAGTCTCTCTCTCTAGGGCCTAACACTTTGAGAGACAGGTCAAGGTCACGAGAAGTCCAGTTCACAGCTCATACTGCTGCCCCCCACCTCTTTAGAGAGTCGCGGGATACAGGCCAGGTGACACCTCCTGACTTGGACCTCCGGTGGCTTCCAGGCATCTATCTGCTTCCTTCCATCCCAAGGAGGGAGAAGAGAACAGGAGGGGCACGAACATTTGTCTTCATGACCTTCAGCTCATCCCTCAGATTCAAGGCGCATCCATTATCTCTGCCCTAGCTGGAGATTTAGGCTAGCTGGGGTGATCTGTCCTCAGATGAGACAGTCCTGCACGTCCATCTTTCCATCTCTCCAGGTCTGAGCTAGTGCTTTCCCGACTTGCAAATGAAATGTTAAGGCCACATCTAAGAGGTTATCCTCTGACACTCTGCATGGGATCCTGGCTAGAAGATCCCCAACTTAAAAGTCCCAGCCTGAATTCTCTCCTAAATATTCTCCTGGCTTGGACATGCAAACTCAAAGCCACCGCTTCGCATCCCCCTTTGGGATGCTTCCTGCTGCCTTTATCTCCCTTCGGTAACAGAGCAAATTTGTTCAGGCCCGGGAGCAGGAGCGCAGGGCAGACTGTTGACTCTTGAGCAAAGCTTTCCCCTTGGAGGGCGCAGCGGAGGCCGTTGGAGGTGCGAGGGGAGGCCAGCCGCCTCTTGCATAACCCAGGAGGCCTCCTGCCCACCCGGGCCTTGTCAGGGTTAGGGGTGAGGCAAACCGCAAACTCATGCCCAGTTAATTTTTTAAGGCAAAATCAACAGGCTCAGCAATGATTAGCAGGTAGGTAAGTTCATCATAACCACACCGAGGACAGCGAGGGAGGAAGAGGCTGGTGGAAGCCCGGGGATGGGGCCAGTTATCAGTTAACCACATGAATGTTGTTTCCTTCCAAAGCCACTGGCCTTCAGCCCCAGCTCCCTCATCTTCTTCTTGGAGCTACTGTGGTCACTGAGCGAACCAGTGGACAACAGGAAACAGATATGTGACCACCCAGTCTGAAAGATGGGAAGCAACGGGATCCTTGTTAAGATAGAGCTCACCTGCCACCACCAAGTGGCCTGGAGCAAGTCTCTTCTACCCTCTGGGTCTAGTGAGGGACCCCAGGTCTGTGACTCAGCTCCCATCTTGCAGTCCTGGCCCCTCACTGAGTGGTCAAACACACTCTACCAAACTCTCTAGCTCTATCAGTCCCGCAGTCTCTGGGTCTCAGTGGGAACGAGGCATGGTACAATGAGTAGACTCAGCAGCTGCAGGAGGAACAAAGAGGCCCAGACGGGCAGGGCACTTACCTGGTATCAGTTGTTGGCATCAGTAAGCATCAGATCTCAGCTCAGGAAGAAGATGCAGACAGGGGTCCCTGGACATAGGGCTGGGGGCGCTGCAGGACGGTCTGACAGACCCCAGATGTCCAAGACTCCTACCCCCGGGTTTTGGAAGCTGCCAAACAAAAAACACCGAAGCCAGGCCAGTCTCGGGCCAGGTGGTTGTCTGGACTGGAGTTTGGTCAGCAGTTGGGGACCTATATTGTGAGATAGTTAGGACTTTGTCCACAAACTGGAATTTGAAATTTCAAAGGGGCGAAGCTGAAGGCCCTACCCCAGAGTAGAGATGGCTCTTGGCTTCTTGCCCCCACGACTTTTGTTCTCTGTCTTGATAAGTGCAGGTTTCCCCTGCACTGGTTCCCTGGGTCGCAGGTGGGGGAGGAAGGAGATGAGATAGTGATATGGTGAGCTCCCAGGAGAAGCCAAGGCACCAGGTAACCCCTGGGGGTAGCCAGATGTCTGCAGGAATGCCTTTGGACCTGCATGTGGCCGGGGACAGGGCCTCAGCTGCTCCAACCCATAACACCCCAAATGTACTGTGATGGGGAAGCCAACTAGAACCACTACAGCCTCCAGGATTCTGAAGTTCTTCCAGGGACCCAGGAGTAGGGCAGTAGTGTGATGGGGAGCAGCTCAAACCCCATAGTCAGCTTCGATCTGAATGGCAGCCCCTTCAATTACACTCAGTCACGGCCTTGAGGCAAGGCACTGCGCTTCACTGAGCGTCTGTTTTGAGGATGCCCCAGGCACGGGGGAAAATAGGAAGAGTGAAGGGTTAACATCAGGCCCCGGCACACTTCTCTATGGCCATTTGCTGCAATTACAATTAGTTTAGGGGCTGGGGATGTGGCTCCGTCAGCAGAGGGATTGCATAGCATGCATCAAGCTCAGGGTTCAGTCCCCAGAACTGCATTAAACAGCTGTAGAACACATCTGTAATCCCAGATGTGGGAGGTAGAAGGAGAAGGATCCTAGATTCAAAGTCATCCTCGGCCAAGAACAATCACTGTTGCTGCACTCCGCAGCTAGCTCTGACAGCTATGGAAAAGGTCCCAGGGTTGTCCTCAGATACCGAGGTCCTCAGGTGCTCCCTGCTTCTTGTAAACAGGGGTAGACAGCATTTGCACATGCCCCCCCCAGCTCTCCCCGTCCTTTAAATGATTTCTCCCTTCTGTTCAATACCATATGAATGCAATATAGCTAGTACTTTATGTTATATCGCTTAGGAAACAATGGCAAGAAAAAAAATCTGTACAGTGGTCAGACATTCAGGAGGCTAAGGCGGGAGGATTTAAGAGCCCAGGCGTTCAAGGCCAGCTTAGACAGCACAGTAAAAGCTCATCACAAATGAATACATAAATAACCCACAATTTGTAATGTTCTGCTGAATAATACCACTATGATTATTTCTTCCTTCACTTCTTTTTCCCTTCATTCTTTTTTTTGGGTGTGTGTATGTGTCCCTGTGTGTCTCTGTATGTGTATGCTATGTCTGTGTATGTGCACACAATATGCTTCCATACATGTATCTGTGTATGTGTCTGTGGAGGCCAGAGGTGGATATCAGGTGTCTTCCTCTATCATGCCACACCTTATTTTTTGAGCTAGGGTTTCTTACTGAGCTTTGAGCTCACTGACTGGCTGGGCGAGTGGCCGGCAAGCTCCCAGGATCCTTCTGTTCCTCTCAGTTCTGGGATTATAAGCACCCACCCCCATCCTCAGCTTTTTTACAAACTCAGGTCCCTATGTTTGCACAGCAAGTTCATTACCCACCAAGTGCCCCCCTTCTTTTTTTTGAGATAAGGTCTCATGTATCCCAGACTGGTCTCGAATTCCCGATCCTCCTGCTAACAAACATGTGCATTGCGCCATCCAATCAGTCCTTTGATGCAGACTCTGTGGGTACAGAAGTTGTCAGTACACCCCAATCACTGAACGCCTACACCACCACACTGAGGAAGGGGCCCATCCCTCTTTCCTGATCTGAAAGCAAAGCTGATAGAAGTAGAGAATCTGGTAAAGTGTGTTTGGTAGAGTATGGTGCCTGGATCTGTGTGACTCTGTGACCTATGATTTATGTCCCTAAAGGTCAGTGGGGAAGGACAGTTGAGAACTCGATGGTCTCATTTAATCTTCAGAAGAAAAAAGCAGGCTGGGGAGATGGCTCATTGGCTAAAGCCTTTGCCTCAAAAGCAAAAGGATCTGAGTTCTGACGTCCATGTAAAAAATGCTGGCCTTGGAAAGGAGAGCCTGGGAAACCCCAGAGCAAAGCAATAATGTAGAAGAGCAATCCAAGATGGTTCCTGTTGTCACCTTCAGACCTCCACAAACACTCACAGAGGGATACTCATACACATGCAACACACACACACATGCATGTATGCACACCTGCAAAAAAAAAAAAAAAAAAGAAAGAAAAGAAAGAAAGAAAAGCCAACAACTACAAGTTAGATCATTTTATAGAGACACCAGTTTCCAAATAACAGAGGCCCCAGGGTCAATAGACCTCAAAAGTGATGCATCTTCTACGTGAAGACCAGGATGTGAAAGGCACAGCTTGGGGTTGGCTGACAGTTGGGGAAATCATGAATGGGACAGTTGCACAGTTTTAGTCAATGAGTGGGCAGGTTTGCTTCAGGGAGGTTTGTAATGCTGTGGAACGTGGGTATGGCATGTGCCCTGTAAACAGTCATGCACATTATGTCTTCAGTACACTACAGGAGTCATGGCCTCTGTGATTAGCAGCTTCTCAGGTGCAGGTTGTCCTATTCCCTGAAAGTTCTTGTCTACACATGTGTCCCGAGCAACCCCAGCGGTCACAGACCTTATTTGATCTAAATTGTCACCTATAAAAAGACCCACTGTTGTGGCTGGAGAGATGGCTCTGCCTCACAAGCAGAAGGTCTTGAGTTTGGATCCTGGGTCCCACATAAAAACGCCAGGTTGAAATGATGGCAGCTTGCACTTCCTGCATGGTGGGCAGAGCTTGGGAAATATCAGAGCAAAGCAAGAAGGAGGTAGGAGCAATCCAAGATGATTCCTGAAGTCACCCTTGGTTCTCCATAGGGACAAATAGTCCCCTCAAGTTTTCTCTCTCTCTCTCTCTTTCTGTCTAAATAAACAAACCAATAAACAAAACAAACAAACAAAAAGAAGACCCACTCTTGCCTAATTTTGGTTGCCTAATAAAACTCAGGCTTGCTAACTATCACATTCCACTTTTGGAAGTGTAGACGTGCACTTCTCACAGGTGACAAATCACACAGAGGAGGACAGAGTGACTGAATGATGTGGGTGACCTGTTATACGCTATGCAGGTGGGAGGATCCTGGGGTCAGATCTTCCCTTTCCACCCTAGCCACGTCCTCAGGGCTGCTGGAGCTCCCAGAGTCTGGACAGGGATGAGATGTTTCCAGGAAGAGCTCAGTAGGAGCTGCAAATATTTGAAGTAAACCGAAGTCAGGACTTTATGGAATCTCAAGGGGTGGGGGTGGGGCTCTCTTTTTTTCCCCAGCCAAGAAACAACTGAGCTGGGATCTTCCTCCAGTACACAGAGGGGAGCATGAGCTCATTCCACCTGAATAGTGACAGACCTTGTTTCTAGACCCAGGTCCCCTGCCACCAAATCTGACCAAGTTTCTCCCCTCCAATTAATTGCCTCTCACCCAAACCCACCAACTCGGCTCCAGGATCAGGATGGAAGAGGCACATTACGACTTGAGCAGAGAAGAAAAAGGAGTCAGTGTTTGAGCTCCAGGCTCTGGGGGCTCCAGAGTGGGGGCAGTTCTAGGCTGGGTGGAAGAGATCTGGCCTCAGGGCTCTGCCACTTGCCTGGCTCATGACAGGCCACCCGTAGTTCCTCCACACCATCCTGCAAATCTGTCCTCAGTGTGATTTGTCATGCGTGAGAAGCACACTTCCAATCTTCTTAAAGTAAATGAAACGTGAGCAATATGGTTTTGGAGAGAAAGGGAAAGACGCCTGCCATATTGCATGTGGTAGATCAGAGGATAACTTAGAAGCCAATGTTCTCCTTCAACCACGTGGGCTCTGGAGCTGCAACTCAAGCCACCAGGTTTGCACACAGGCGCCTTTACCTGCTGAGCCATCTGCTGGCCCCAGGTCTGGATGCCTTTGGTGTTCTCTGGACTGCCTTCCAGCTAGCTGAGCAGGACAAGCTCTGTACCCTCCAAAGCCCTCAACCCATCGACCCCTCAGCCCAGCCTTTTACATTATGACTCCACTGCTTCATCTAGAGCGCAGAAGCTTAGAAAGTGTTAGCAGAAACAGGCACAGACTGGGGCTATCTAACTTTTAGGACCCACTCTGAAACAAAAACACAAGGGGTAGGTATGCCAGGGCCTCTGATCATCTCAAAAGATGCGATAAAATAAAATTAAAATTTTTAAATATTTCAGGGAACAGAAAGGGTGCAGTGAGCCTCCACCCATAGGACTCCACACACACCCATGAAACCCACCTAAAGGGAGGAGGAGGTGGGCAGAGAGAAACAGAGGCAGAAAGAGGAACCCAGAAATAATGGACTGAGGAATGAGTTGGGTGGGCATGAGGCAGAAGGGACGCAAAACAGAACAAGGAATTGGTTGTGTGTGACGGACAGCACAAGCCAACGCGACTGCTCTCAGGAGACTGAGGCAAGAGGATGGAGAGTTGGAGGCCAGCCTGGGCTACATGATAACTTTGAGGTCAGCCTGGGCTACGTAATAAAACAAAATGGAGCAAAAGAATTGTGGTGGGAGGCAAGGAAACAGGGAGTAACAGTGGCCAGGCAGCCTGGTATGTGTTTTGCTGTTGTTTGGAGCTGGTTTTTGCATGTCATCTCATTTAATAGGCAAACCACCCTTTGAGGTTGAGCATCCATTTCACAGGGAAGGGAACAGAGGCTTGAAGGAGAATCATTTACCCAGAGTCATATTTAGCAGGTGGTAGGCATCTAGGTGTAAAGCCAGTTTGTAGGGCTGCAGACCTCGTCTGGGCCTGTTCTGAGAAGTGGGGTGGAGGGGAGCAGGTGTTATATAATAGGGCCTCGCAGTGTAGTTTGGCTCAGTCAGAGCAGCCAGGAGCCATGGGGGCTGCTGGTGGGGGGCACTGTCAGATCCTCAGGCATCTGGAAAGGGACTCAGGGGTGACTCCCATCTACTCCCATGAAAGATGGGAAACCGGAAGGAAACCAAAAGGGGCCTTCCAATGCTAGGATACGGGAGATCGGCGTCTGGATCCGAGATTTAGGTCAGTTCATGGGTCACAGCTTTGGTGGCAGAAGTCAATGATTTGGGAAATGGTGGAATTAAGGCCTCTTGAGGAGGAATTGTCAGTGTTGGGCTGTGTCAGTTAGAATGCATTGACACTGGCTTTGGGGGTGGCCAAGGAGGGGGTTCCCACAAATGCGAGAGTGTTTCTGTACCTGCTTTACAGGATTGATAATCGAGTATTGGTGATCTGGAGCCCCAACAGTTGCAAGTGGCACCCCAGGTGTCAGTCAGAAACCAACAAACAGCCAAATCCCTGCGGCTCCGCCCAGCCTACCCAGCAGCGGGGGCGATTAACCATTAACCCCCACCCCTCCCGGCAGAGCCTCCACCCTCTGCAGAGGCTAGGCCCGGCCACCAGGCTGAGCCTCCCAGAGGACAGTTTGAAACGGAGGAAGGCAGAGAGGGGTACCTGGGAGGAGGCAGGAAGAGGGCGGGGGGCGGAGGCTGGGGCTCAGCCCAGGGGCTCGGGTAGCATCCTGGGCAGGGCAGGGCAGGGGGCCGAGGCGTGGGCAGGGGAGAATGCGCCTCTCCAAAACCCTGGTCGACATGGACATGGCTGACTATAGTGCTGCGCTGGACCCAGCCTACACCACCCTGGAGTTTGAGAGTGTGCAGGTGTTGACCATGGGCAATGGTAGGTGGGGGCAGGTGTGCCCAGGTATGGGAGTGGATCTTTGGCACTGGACTTTGGGGTGGGAGGAGAAAGATAGAAAATGGTAGGTTGGTCTTAGAGGGTAGTACAGGTGTTACCAGGTGAAGCCAGTGGACTCAGGTTCAGTGGCCAGAGGCATTCTGGGTGAGGGAGTCCCACAGAGGCGAATTTGCAACAGAAATCTACTCCAATCTCCCCTACACACACACACCCACACACACTCAGGCCCGGAGGTCATACACACTCTTCTGTTCAGTATATCACTGGCAGCAGTACCCTGTTTCTTGGTAGCTAGCTGCGGGAATTCAGCCCAACGGGGGTCCCCTCTGTAGTCTACCCTCCAATCCTGGCATAGGCGACGGAAAGGTCTATCCTACCTCTGGAGACAGTGACTGGAGACATGACTCCATTTTAGTGTGTCTTTGGTACTTTTCTGGGACACAGGAGATTAGGGAAAGTGGACTTCTCGGGGAGGTTTGCTAGCTAAGAGGGCGGTGCAGCCGTGTGTGGTCCTGGATGGAAGCCTGGGGTGCACTGTATTGGTATGCTGTATTGGTGTCGATAGTATATTGTGTTGGTGAACATGTACCTGCAAGAATATGTCTGTGTATTTGGGTTCATTTGTGGATTTGTATCCTGGGTTCATCTGCGTGAGCTTGTTGAATGGTCAGTAGAAATACGTGTACTTGCCTGTGCGTGTGTGCATATGCATCTATGCATGTTCACGTATGCTGAGCAGGTAGACTCAAGGCCTAATGCATTTGTGCTTCTTTCCTGGAGGTTGTATGTGATATTTCGTATGTGGCATTTTGTGTGTGCTCATAGTCTGTGTCTATTATATGTGCTCCATTCCTGCATTTTCAGGCAGTGCTTTCTGATCTGGGCCTGTTACATGGGGTGTTGTTTTTGCGAAAGGGTATTTTTGTGCTTCTGAGGCTGACCTGGAACTTGCTATATATCTGAGTACTCGATCCTTCAGTCTCAATCTCCTGAGCACTGGAATTTATATCTTGCAGGGTTTCCATGTTGCCACTTACCGAATGAGATCCACATAAGCAACCCGTCTGTCTCTGAGCAGATCTTGTTGCTCAAGCGTGTGTCACCCCAGGTTCAAATATTTGCTCTGACATCACTGAGAACATGTCTGTAGGACATGACGGCTTTCCTACGCGGGGAGGTTGAGAAGGGAGAGGCCTGGAAACCAGGCAGCTCTTGGAAGGGTGTGAACCTGCCATTCCAGGCTGGCCTTCCTTGCCTGGCTCTGATCCCACAGCAAGTCTCCCGGCTGCGGGGCTCTAACCTAAGCCTGGAAAGCTATAATCAGTACAGCTAGAAAAAAAGAGGCAACATCCACACCCTGAGGACTGTGTGGGAGGCTATTAGTCACCCGCCATCCACATACTGTGTGACCTTGGGTAGATGACCTCCCCTTGTGCCTCTGGATGGTCTACGAAAGGGTCTCTTTGGTCTCAGCATTGTTAGTGATTTTTAGGAAGATAGCTAGTCAGAGGAGGTGCTCGGTGGCTACTGCCTTGGATATCATGTGACATCCCCTCCCCCTCTCTATGGGGACAGTATATACTGCGGCTCTCTTGGCCACCATACAGTCTCTTTGGAGTCCAGGAGTCTTAGGCTCCTGCAGCAGTGTCCCAGCCCCAAAGATACAGTTACCTCCAGTTCTAAAAAGACCCTTTTCTTTATGGAGGCACCTGTCTCCCAAAACTAACCAGAGGAGAAGTCAGAGAAGGATTTGGCCCTGGTGCCTGGTCCTGACCATCCCCCATATGGGTGGTTTCCAGGACACCATGATTCTTGTCTGTCTGTATGTTCTGTGGAAGTATGCAGTGCTCTGGGAGCTGAAGTTATATGTGGTTGTCTTCAAAAGTGTTTAGGGTACCTTCTGAGATGATAGCCAAAAGGTTCCAAGGAGATCTGTACCCACCTTCCATCCCCAGTGGAAAAGCTGCAGAGGGGTCTTGTTTCATAGAAGCACTACAAACACCCAGACATGCTCTGCATGCTCAGAGCACAGCACTGCACCCCATAAACCCAAACCCTGGGCTTGTCGGTAGTATGATCATACTAGGCTAGTTCCTTGTCCTCAACGGATGTCTTCAGCTGGAGAATGAGGTGGCTGGCTAAGCTCAGGAGGAAATGGCTTACTTGACTGTGCCTGGCCCATGCTCCCCAGAAGTGTGTGTTGGGGGGTGGGGGGAGAACTCCTTGCCAGTCTCTGCCCCAGTTGAGGGGTCAGCTCTCCCAGGGATCAGAGGAGGAGAGACTGAAGGAGAAAGGGCACCAACAAAGCTTAACGATTATCCTTGGCTTGAGAATAATTCACCAACTGGAGGGGGCTGCACTCCTTGCACTCAGGAGTCCTAGGAAGGGTTCAGCCAGGAGACAGCAGAAATGAGAACTGGGTCTGGGTGTGAGAGGCTGCTTATCGCTTGCTCAAGAGCTCCCTTCAGTTCACTGCAGCAGATGGTTGATCGCCATGTACCAAGCACTTGGCAGAACAGCGTCCCCCCCAAACTCAGAGGGAGGATTCCCGAGCTCCCTACCTTGCAAGTGGGGAAACAAAGTCACAGAGTAAGTTAACACGGCCAGTGTCATGCAGCCAATGGTGCTAGTGCCATGGGGACTTCACAGTCTGTGCTCTTAGAGCATCGCGGCCCTCTTCAGTTTGCAAGTGCCATTCCCTTAGGAGTCCAGGCTGATCTCCAACTCACTGTATAGCCAAGGATGACCTTGAATTTATGATTCTCTAGGTCTGAACCTCCAGAGTACTAGGATTGCAGGCATGTACTGCCACACCTTTTTTTTTTTTTCTCCAAAGAGTTTATCTGTAGTGGAAGATCTGCTTACGGAAAAAGAGGAGTCAGCTACTGGATTTTTTTTTTTTTTTTTTTTTATCTGAAAGCAACCAAAGCAGTTCAACTGTTTCCTTTTGTTGTCAGGGAAACTGAAGTGACAGGAGACAGAAGTTAGAAAAAGGAGCTTCCCCAAGGTCCAGGGGAGTTTGAGGCAGCAGCAGCAGCAGTTCCTGGGAAACAGCACCCAGGCCTCAATCTCATTTGCCAGCAGCCTTGAATCTGCCCTCCTGGCATTTATATGGGCCAGTGTGTGTGCCACAGCTGCCCAGGCCCTTGCCAGCACCCAAAGGTCTGGGGGAGGCCTGGAGAACCCAGTTGAGCTCCTCCTGGTCCTGTCCCCTGACGACGAAGAAGACCCTGCTTAGGGGAGAGGCCGGAGAAGCATCTGTCCTGTCCGCAGATGCCAAGCAGGAATCTGTGAATGTCGAGTGCTCCAAGGTTCTGTTCCTTCCTGGGAAAGCCGGAGCACACACCCCAGAGGATCCACACACTGCGGGTCCAACTCTGTCTCTCTCTCTTTCTTCATTCTTTAACGTATTCGTACACAAATACAATGAATTTATGTGTCTTCGTCCCGTATTATCCCCCCAAACCCTTCCCATTTCACCACCACCCCACATTCTCCATTCCAGCCAGTCTCCCTCCCTCTCCAACGTCCCCCTGTATGTGTAATTCATTGAACCCCATCCAGGACTTTCTGTACTGGCAGGTGCACAGGCACCCATTGGGGACGGACAACCCACCAGCAGGCAAACTCTCAGATGGAGAAACAATCCTGTCTGACCCCTCCTAGGGCCTCACGTTTTCTTTCTTTCTTTCTCTCTCTTTTTTTTTTCCCCTGGTGCAGACACATCCCCATCAGAAGGCGCCAACCTCAACGTGCCCAACAGCCTGGGTGTTAGTGCCTTATGTGCCATCTGTGGGGATCGGGCGACAGGTAAACATTATGGTGCATCCAGCTGCGATGGTTGTAAAGGCTTCTTCCGGCGGAGCGTGAGGAAGAATCACATGTACTCCTGCAGGTAAAGAGCCAACTTGGGGCCATCTTGAATCTTCAAAACACTTCTGGTTTCTAGGACTTGTGGATCTCCCACAACCGATTTATTAACCAGAGAGGGCCGGGGTGTTGTTTTTCCTGGGATAAATGGGATTGTGCCCAGATCTTTTCCACCTTTTCCAGGAATCTGAGATCCCTTTTTCCAAAGCATCTGTTTTGAGTGAGAGCAGTAAAACAATGACAGCTGTCGACTGGCTCTTGTCCTATGCCTGGACTTCTCCCTGTAATATCTCATTGTTACCTGTCATGAACAAGCGGTAGAGCCAAGGTTGACTCATAATCTTTACCCTACCTTTGCATCTGTGGGCCAAGGGCTCCCCTAAGTCACAGCCAGAAGCCTGCTGTGGGCTCTGGATTCCCACAGGATGTGATGGAAATGGTCGCTCTGAGGTTCCAAATCCAGCTTCAACCCCTTTGAACAGAGTAGCTGAAGCTACATTTTACCTCTCCTAGTCTGTTTCCCTATGTTGGGCAGGACTTTCAGAATCTATAGATCATCTCCAGCTTCTGATTGGTTAGCATGAGAACTCTTGGGGTGCACAGAGAGAGAGAGAGAGAGAGAGAGAGCAGGGAGGGCCGGGGCTGACTGATGGCCGGGGTCTTCGTCCCCCTCCTAAGAGGGAGAGGCTGTGTCTTCTCTATCCAACCATCAAAAGTCCTCTCCAGATTCAGCCGGCAGTGCGTGGTGGACAAAGACAAGAGGAACCAGTGCCGCTACTGCAGACTCAAGAAGTGCTTCCGGGCTGGCATGAAAAAGGAAGGTGAGCTGGGCCCACCCTGCACGCCTGCCCCACCTGCGCCTTGGCTCCTCCAACCTGCCTTTACAACTGTAGCCACACTTTATGACTGGGTGACAGGCCCCAGGGTGACTGTCGAATGGCTGAGAGGAGGGAAGGCCTGGAAATCTGACCACAGGGAGTGGCTGGGCTTGGTCTTGAGAAAGATTCAAAGATAAGCTCCCATTCACTTACTGTGGCTCCCAGCAACTGCCACTTGGGCCGGCTGTGCCACCCGAGCGGCCATGATAGTGCCTCTGCTCCTAGTGCACACAAGCATTAGGGAAGAACATAGACCACAACTGTGCCATCATGAACGCCGGCCTGTCACCAAGACTTCATGAATGTGAACAGAGGGGAAACTCAGGAACAAGCACCTCAATACCCTTGGTCCTCATTCTCGGGTACCAGGTGACTCCCCTCCAGAGATTTCTCTTTGCAGACAATAGGAGCGAAGCCCAGACGCATCCCAAAAGCAGGCATGAGAAATACACAACACAGTGTCTTTCAAGCCTTCCCAGGCCTCCAGCTGCCAGCACACAGGGAGTGGGAAGCTGGCTCTTCCCCATGCTGTAGCTCACTTCTCTCCTGTGGTAGCCGTACACAGCTAGAATGGCTACTGTACCCCATTTAGTGATTGAGAGAACCAAGGCCCATGCTGGCTAATCACCTTGCCTAAGTCCCCACGGCAGGTCAGTGACAGAGCCGAGGTCCAGCCCAAGCATTGCGCTTCATACCTTGTTCCCCTTCAGCCCCCCAAGGAACATCAAAGATCTATTTTCCGGGGCCAGCGCTGTTACAAAGTGGTAAAGCCATTGCTTTGCCCACAAAAGGCCCGGGTTTCATCCCTAGTACCTGCAAAATAATAATATTCACAACGACATTAATTGTTTTCCACTCAAGTTCATAAAGCAAAAATCTTTTAACTATTCTTCAAAACAACTTGAGTTCATTTTCTTATCTCTTTTGATTTCTCCCCTTCTCACCTTTCTATATTGTGCTATTCTGGACAGACCCTCAGTCTAGTCTTGCACGCTCACATACACACACACACACACACACACACACACACACACACACGCAGCGCTGCGCGCACGCCTGCATACACATGCACACAGGCACAAATAAGCATACCACTACCACTACCACCTGAATGAGAACTCAGGACCCAACCCACCTAGGTCAACTGCGGAGCTCTACTAAGTGTGGCAACCTTCCCTCCCACCCGCCTGTCTGTCCGCCTACTCTGCCGAGCTTGTTTCCCTGTCTGTCCCTCACTGTCTTTTGGGTGTGTTATCTCTGTGGGGCCTTATTGAGAGCTCAGGAGCTCTGTTGGGAAATCAGGGCCCGGTGATCTGGCTCCAAACACCACATTCTAGCAGACCTCTGGTCTTCTGGTGGGAAAGGGGCTTTTTTCAAAGGGCTCAAGATTCCCTCCTCTTCTCCACGGCTTACAACAGATTTGAGCTGCCTGGCCTAGTCTCACCTCCCCACTGAGGACTACTTGATGGAATGGGATTGTGGCTCATGTAAGATCACTGGAGGCAAAACCGACTACTGCAGTCTAAGGGCCTCGTTTTAAATATGTTGATTAGCTACAGGGCATTGTGTTTGAGAATGAGCCTCTCTATTGGAAATATCAGCAGCCCACTGGGCAGATGGTCACCTAGCAAGGCTGTATGTGGTCAGTCCTTACATATGTCTCCTGTTAAACGGAGACATCTAGCCCGAAGCTTCTAGCCCTTGTGAGCTCCACTTTCTCTATCTAAAGGCAAGGGTGCTGAATAACGATCCACAGAACCAGGCAACTCCACTCCCAGCTCCCAGCTCCTAGGAAGAACAGGGTCTCAACCCATCTAACTTTAGTTCAGCCTTAAAACTCATTGCTTTTTGAGGAGTGGGGGTGGGAAATGGACCTTCAGCCAGGATAAGTCATTGATGGAGAATCCTGTAGGCCACAAAAAAGTTCATGTCTAGATTTACATGCGCCTGGGTCATGGGACGTCACTTTGAGAGTGGGTCAGGGAAGCAACGCGTTCCAGGACAGCGTGGGCAAGTCCTGGGGAGTCATATTGCTAACGCTGCCTAAGTCTCCCAGGGTTGCTTGATTCAACTTCTTTTCAACCTCTTTCAACCTCTCCCATGGTGGATTTAGGGACTGAAACCTAATATCTCTGGGGATCAAAAGTGTGAGCTAGAAATAAATATAAGGGTGCTATAGAGAGGCTGTGTCTAGCAGAGAAAGTCAGCAGATCTACCCCTTACTTCACTGGTGGGGAAACTGAAGCAAGAGAGGCAATGCGATGGATTAGAGATAGAGCGAGATCTAGAATTCAGGCATGCATGAACCAAGAAAACACCAAGCTCCCTGGATTGAAATTTGGGGTGGTGCTTTTGGGAGGCACCTTCAAAAACTTCTTGACTCCTGTGGGGATGGTCTCTGACCCTCCCAGGCCTGTGAGGCCCTAGGTCACTGGATGCTCCAAATGGTCTACAGAGGCTGCAAAAGGGCTTCCCTGGAAGGTGCAAGATGGGAGTCAGGGAATCAACAGCTGATGGAAAATTCTGGCCTCTCATGGAATCCAGAGAAGCGGGGGTGAGGAGGGGGTGGGGAGGGGGTGGAAGGTGGGGGGAAGGTGTCACCCGCCTGGCCTTGGCTCTCAAATCCAGGATCCATGTCCCTCCTCCGGAATCAGAGGTTTAGGCCAGAGAACAGAGCCAGGAGACTCAGGAGGGCCTGAGGCCATCTTGCAGGAACGTTCTTCTGAGTCCTGGCTCAGTCTCTCCACAGGCCCCACCCGGGGTTCTCTAGAAAGACGGGCTCATGTCCTCTCCGCCTCCGCCTGGCCGGTTAATATTCAATGGAAGTTACATTAGGTCCCCGACCCTGCTAATACTGCGCAAACACTGAGGAAACATCATTCCGTGACTGAGCTCGTGCTGGGCGCTGATAAGGCCGGCTAACCTTGAGGAGGCTGCTGACAGCAGCCTTTCATTCCGCCCGCCTCCAGCTGCGCCGCAGTAGGGGAAGGCGGCAGGGCACACCAGGCTGCGGGGGGAGGGGGGTACTGTGCGGGGCTCAGCACCTCCTGCTCCCCTGGAGGGGGAGATCGGGGAAGAGTGTCTTGTCTCTGCGTCCCCCATCAACTGAATCTTCTCTTTTCTGGGTTTTTATTTAGCACAGGGCTGGAATGCACAGTAACCCAAGCTGGACTGCCTCAGCCTCCCAAATGAAGATTGCAGGCATTGCCACACCCAGCTGGTTTGAGAATAGCTTTTATTCTTGGATTTAACCACCTGGAGTCACAGGAGGCTGAACGGTGGGCTAGGACTGGTCCCCGTGCAGAAATCGGGGCTCATAGGGCAGAGTGCTATCTCCTTCAGTACTGCCTGTCACACACTCCACAAATATTCACTAAGCACCTACTGTGTGCTCAGTGTGTTCCGGGTTGGCTAGAGCTATAGTGACAAAGAAGACTGAAGTTCTGACTTTCTGGAACTTTCCACCTCAGAAAGATAAATAAAGAATTTAACCAGTGATGCTATCATAAGTGCCTTGAAGAATAGAAAGTACATGAGGGAGGGAATGCCGTGTCAGGTGGGGGTAGAGACGGTGTCTGTTGAGAGTAAAGAAAAGAGGCCTCGATGAGGTAGGTGTTGGGAAGGTAGTTGTGAGTCGTGGGGACAGCATTGAAAGGCCCTAAGTATGTGTGTGGCCAACATTGATGTCCAGATGTACAGAAAGGCAGGTATAGCCGTGGCTGGGCGAGCGAGAGATCGGTGGCAGGGACGTGTGAGAAGAGGGGTGTCCTGAGAAGCTGGGAGCTCTGAAGCAGGGTCAGGATGTGACCGGTGACCCAGACATGTTTGAAGGGATTGTGTGCCTTCTCAGAAGACCTCAGCCAGGAGGGGTGAGGCCCGAGGCTCCAGGCCTCCAGGAGGGCCTGGCTCAGCCCAGAGAACACAGGCAGAGGCACAGCTGCCCCAGCTGTGGGAACAGGTCCCGTGAGCTGAGCTGCTGAGATAGGAGGGAACCTGGGCAGCAGGCTTGGGGCAGGGGGGCACTTGGATGGTTGGAGAAATAGAGGTCCCATTCAGCATGGAATCTGCAATTTCTTCCTCTTTAGCAAGGCCTCTTCCCATAGCTGGGCCTCTCGGACTCAATGGAGCCAGAAGGGACAGTGGAAGAATGTCTGAGACCTCAAGTCTGCACCGACTCACCTGAGGGCATGTGATAGACAGGATCCTTGGGTCCCCACATTCTATAGAGTGCCCGGTGTGGATAGGAGGGAGACCTACTCCCCTTGCTGTGGGAGGGTAGTCCAGACTGCAAGTCTTCTGCTACTAGACAGGCCACTAGGGCACTGTGCTTCTAGGTTCCAGTCTAAGGCTTTTGCCTGGTGTTCATGAATTCCTGAGCCATCTCTGTATCACTAGGTAGAATTCTTGACTTGCGCTTTCGGAAGTAAGGGCCTGTCTTGCAAACAAGGGGCCCATCTTACAAACGGTGAGGGTCTGTGATCTCTGCTTAACCCAGCAGCCTGTTCTGTACTGAGTGGACACTATCTAACATGCCCCTGGGGACCGCCAGTCACTCCCATAGCCTCCTCATGGTATGGGGGAGAGCAGCTCTGGTGTCTGGCAAGTTCTCCTGCAAGTTGAGTGAGATTTCAACACATTAGTTGAGTTCTGGCTTCTAGATTCTCCTCCCCCCATAGGGGATAGAGATTGAATTCTCTCCTCTAGTATCATCCCTACTCCTCAGTGGTCATGGGACACCCCCTTCCTTCTCTGTCCCTCCTTACCAATCCATGTTTCCTTATAGCTGTCCAGAATGAGCGGGATCGGATCAGCACCCGGAGGTCCAGCTATGAAGACAGCAGCCTGCCGTCCATCAATGCGCTCCTGCAGGCTGAGGTGCTATCCCAACAGGTACGGGGAACTGCCTGGGCCACATTGCATCCAGCAGGCATTGAGAGGACCGCCACCTCACTTACTTGGGCTCCCACACATCACAGTGGAGACTCCCTTCCTTTACCCCTCCCCTTCCTATCCAGGCCCTGGAGGCCCAGGTGGAAAGAGCCACAGATTTCACTGAAGGAAAATGGAGTCCAATGTCAGGCAGTACTCAAACCTAGGTCTGACATTCTGGAATGACCTGGTTCATACCACTGTTGGCTTTTCACAGGCCAAGCAGGCTGATCTCACTGCAGGCCGGAGCGCACTCCTACAGAACAGAGGAGTGGGCTCCTGGAACAGTGGCAAACAAGCTCAGCCAGCCACCGGTTGTGTGACCTCAGGCAAATCACTGTGCCTCTCTGGGCCACAGTGGCTTCATCTAGGAGATGAAGATCTTTGCCTTGCTTCTCCTCTAGGGTCAAAAGACCCCCAGGACTCTAAGGAGTTGTAAAGAGAAGAGGGAAGACAGGCAGCAGGTGAAGGCTCCAAGAGAGTGCTCCCCCCCATCCCTGAGTCCTCCCTGCCCTTTGGCCCGGAGCTTCCTGCAGAGCTGGCAGTACACACAGTCCAGCTGCCACCACCCAAGGAGACTTTCTAGGGAATCACGGGTTCCGTGCAGGAGACAGGGAGTGTGGGGAGGACCCTGCACCCCCAACATGTCCTTGTCTCCCGCAGATTACCTCCCCCGTCTCTGGGATCAACGGCGACATCCGAGCAAAAAAGATTGCCAACATCGCCGACGTGTGCGAGTCCATGAAGGAGCAGCTGCTGGTTCTCGTTGAGTGGGCCAAGTACATCCCGGCTTTCTGTGAACTCCCCCTAGACGACCAGGTAAGAGCACACATGCACCGGGATCAGTGACGGACACTGGAGGGTCCTCTTGACTGGCGGAGTATACAGCCTTGGACTGCGTGGTTTTTATTCAGTGACGCTCACAACACTTGTGTGCGCTCAAGCACTCTACACATATTAGCTCATTTGAATCCCTCTGATTCGTGAGGCAAGTACTTCCCATCTTATAGGTGAGGAAAAGAGGACGCAGAGAGGTTAAATAACTGGCTCAAGGTCACGTGGCTGGTATCCAGTGTGGCTAGGATTAGAACCAGCAAGAGACACGCTAACGTCAGGGCTCCCAAGCCCTGCATCTCTCAGCTCTCCTGGGAATGTTGACAGGGGCCTCAAGGAGCACATCAGCAGACCTGGGCTTAAGATCTGGCTCCAAAACTCATTTCCTGGGTGATCCTGGGGAAATTACTTGCTTCTCTTGGGCTCTCGGATCTTATCTGCCAAGAGGGAGTGTTGTCAGAACACAGGACAGTCCTGTTTGAAAAGCCTGGGGTCACACAGTGGAATATGATCAGCTAACAGCGCAGTTGGCCCCGGCGATATTTCCTTCCGTATCCACCAGGATGGCTTCAGTCAACGTGTTATCCTCCAAGGTCTCCAAGTCTCTTCTCTGGAGTGTTGAAACTGGTTCAGGGCTCAGCCTCTGCAGGTATCTTTCCCGCAAGAGAGCTTGGACCAGGCCAGCTCCCCAGCACTGGGGGAAGCCCCGGGCTTTGTGCTTGAGAATGACAATACATACAGTCTCTTAAAGCTGTAGGAGTCTTGTAGCCAGACATCTGTTCCTCTTTGCAGAGACCAATACTCCCCTTTAAGTACCTGTAAGAAAGACATGGGGGCACTCTAGGTCAATGCCGCCTTGGTCACTCCCTGGGCTGTTCCTTGGCCTCCTCCTGGGGCTGGACCTTGGATGTGTCCCTCCTTTAGGAGAACTCGCAGCAAGGATCTTGTCTAAGCTGCCCCTTCTCCCACTCCTCATGCTCCGGCCCCGTCCCTCTGCTGGAGGGCCTGCATTAATGTTTAATCCCCCCTCTTCCTTCCCAGGAGCTTAGCAGGGCAACAAGATACCCCCAAGCTGAGCAATTGTTAACCTCAATTTCCCACCCAAACCTCCCTGGCTGGGGCTCAGAGCATTCTCTAAGGGCAGTGATGGGTGGCCAATAACACAGGCCAATCATTAACACTCCTTCGCCTGCCCAAACCCCAGAGTAGCTTCCATGTCTGAGGATGGACTTGGGAACCCATTCATGGTACCCGAGGAGCCCACCTTGTCTAGCCCCAGGCAGGACCACCCGAGACATGTAAGGACATGGTCCTCCAAAGGACCCATCCTGCCATTCTGTTGTCTTCTTCCAGACATTAATCCACTGGACCTCAAAGGCTGGGTTTAACTGGACAAAGAGGTTGAGGCCTAGAAAGAGAAAGCAACTGGCCTCGAGCCCAGGGCAAGATGACCACTGAGCTGGGGTTTCAATATGTCCCCTGCCCTGCAGTTTGAGAACTGTTTGATCAAAAGCTCTGAGCCTTATCTGCTGGGTGGGAGGTTTTCAGTGATTGTCGGTCACGGCCTCCTTCAGAAGGCCATGGGAAGCAGGTTCTTCCTTGATTTCTGTTCTGGCTGTGGTAGGATGGAACAGGCCATGACAGGTGGCTGGAGGTTCTGTAAGAAGCCATGCTGTGAAGTTCTAGAACTTTCTACCACACATTTGTCTGATCTTTAGTTACCGATTGCTGGAGGGCCATGAAGTGCCCATCACTCATTCAGACAGTGGGAAAGTTGTGGTCTCTGACTTCACAGGACACATAGGCTGTGGTGGTGAAGCAAGCCATATACACAAAGTGGGAAGTGGAAAGAAAGGCCTGTCTGATGATGCTGCAGAGGAAGCGAGGGAAGAAGGAAGGAAGAAAGAAGAAAGGGGATGCAGTGTGGGAAGTGGGATAAGGGGCTGCATCTGATGTTGCTCAGGGCAGGTCTCTTCCAGGAGGTGACTTTGCTAAATGTCATATAATAGTAAACACTCAGTAGATCGTTGTTTGAATGAATGAAGAAAAGAATGGATGAAGGAATATGTGTCTCAGTAGGCGTCCTGACTTCCTGTCTAGACCCAACCTCTGGGACTTTGTGCAAATATGAAGGCCAATGGCTCAAATATGTAGGTCATGTCCATGAACCAGCTGGACCTGACCTCCAACTTCAGCCTTAACAGGTTGTTGGGGAGAGATGGGATCTGGCAGTGGATTTCCCGTCATGCCTGTATCTTGGAGAGTGCCAATTCCAGAAACCAACATCCACATCCAAGTTCCTGTAAAATTCTCTTAAACACCTAGACTTTTACAGTGTCAAGTGGCCGGGTGCCATGGAGATCACTGGCACTAGTGGTTTTCCAAACTTGGTGGGTGCCTGGGTGCACCCCCTACGTATAGAATCAGAACTAATAGGAGTTGGTTCTGAAAGAATCTGAATTTCTACAAAGCCTCTGTCACAAATCTCTGGTTCACAATAGGAATTTTGGGCTCATGCTTTTCAGACTATTTGGGGGCTAATAGGTTCTTTGTGAACTCTTTGAGTCCCAGTGTATACCCCAAGTGAGGTCTGTAGCCACCCAGGCACCAGGAAGCAGCTACAGCAGGTCAAAGGTAGAGGGAACAGGAGTATTCCCAACTCCAAATACACGCATTTCCTGCTTCTGGGTCTACAGAAGGTCTCTCCTTCTAGGTCTCTTGTCTTATCAGAGAAGCAACAGTTTTAGGGTTCCCATTTTAGAATTCAGGCAAGTACGAGAGAACTGGCTTTCTCAATGTCATCAGGTGGCCTAGGAGCAGGGGCCATCCTGGGGCACGGATGACAGACCACCTTGTCTCTTCTCTTCCAGGTAGCCCTGCTCAGAGCCCATGCCGGTGAGCACCTGCTGCTCGGAGCCACCAAGAGATCCATGGTATTCAAGGACGTGCTGCTTCTAGGTGAGAAGGCTGCCAGCCCTTCAGGAGGGCATGCTTGGCATGGCACATGCCCACGTGGAGGACATGCCCAGGGTGGTAACACTCAAGGGCCAGAAGGCAGATCGTGAACAGCGCCAGCAGAGTGTGGGGAGTTATCCCAGCTACTGGGGAAGCTAAGACAGGCAGATTTCCAGGTCAGGACCTGTCTGGGCTGCACAAGGAGTTCAAGGCCAGCTTAGCAAGACTCTGTCTCCAACTAAAATAAATAGCAAAATGTAAACATTTTAAAGCAGGGGGGTGGAGAATGCGGGGAGTATAGATCGAAGGGCGAGAAAGACAGAATACAAAGGAAAGGGAAATGAGCAAAGCCTAGCACTGTTCTTGGCCTTGCTTGTGCAGAGTGCCAGGAC